>CM067592.1:40484697-41084697 GCA_034336665.1 Luscinia megarhynchos | reverse complement strand
AGTTCTTGTTGCTAGGTCTGCCAGGCATCCTTAGTGCAGTCCACAGCATGTTTAGAGTTATAGAAGTGATTTTTAGGGAAGCCTTTCAGAGATCTGCCTTGAGAGTTGGTAGTCATGAGTGGCATATCATCATGTGGGAAACACCTAAGAGGAAGTTTTTTGTGAAAGGGGAGAAGACAGCCCAAGTCCTCCTGAAGGCTGGTTTTGCTGTAAATCAAAGCAAGGCTGAGGGACCTGGCCAGAAAACTCAGTTTTTAGGAGTAGAACAGCAAGATGGACACCATCATATTCCAATGATGAACTGTGGCAAGAACTTGCTGCCCTGGCAGAGAAGCTGGCTGTAGAAGTACAACATGGGAAGCACATGTGCCCAAGAGTCAGGCTGCTGAAGAAAATCACCATGATGGAGAGGTGGATCAGGCCACCAAGATTGAAGTGTCTCCAGTTAATCTGGACTGGCAATGTAAGAGAAAATTACTTTGGCTCAGTGGGCTCAAGCGCCTCAGGTCATCAGAGAAGAGATGCAACAAATGTGTGGGCTTGTGACCAAGGGGACACCACCTCCAGTTCCCCATGACTGCAAACACGCTGCCATGGAGCAGGCCAAGCAGGTAAAGCCTCTCTGCTGTGGTGGGTGATGGCTGAAACACGAACATGGGCCAGCCTGGCAAATCAGCCACACCACACGCTGCAAACCCACCAAGGCAAGCGCTACATGCTGACACTGGTGGAAACAATCACTGGATGACTAAAGATGAACCCACCGCGTGCCTCACACCAGGGCCCAAAACACAGTCCTGAGCCTTGAGATGCAACTTCTGTGGAAACCCACCCCAGAAACAACTGAGCTGGACTAATGGGACTCACTTCAAAAAGAGCCCCATAGACACATGAGCCAGAGAGCAGCAGTGGGTGGTATAACATATTGCCTATGTCCTGCTTTCAGTAAAGGACAAGGTTAATTTTTTGAGGTAGCTGCGAGGAGGCATGGCCAGAACCCATATATTATTCAATACCACATCAGGTCATTGCTGAGGGTAGGCAGAAGGGACCCTGTGGCATGGGAGAAGAAAGATGTGACTTCTGCCTAGGAAAAAACATGGCAGTATTATAGAAATCTAGACAAAAGATGTTTGTTGGCCTCTCCGTGTTGACTGTTGCCATCACTCCATCATAGAAGGTTGTCAGACTGGTCAGGCACAATTTGCCCTCAGTAAAGCCATGCTGGCAGCCTCAGAACACTTCCTTGTCCTTTGTGTGACATAGTGTATGTTCTAGGAGAATCTGCTCCATGATCTTCCCAGACACAGAGGGGAGGCTTATTGGTCTGCAGTTCCACAGATCTTCCCTTCTCCTCTTTTAAAAGTGGAAGCGATGTTTCGTTTTTCCCACTCACTGGTGACTTCACATGACTGCCTTGACTTTTCAAATATGATGAGATTGTCTTGGCAACAACATCAGCCATTTCCCTCAGGACTCTGGAATGTATCTCATCAGGTCCCACAGACTTGGAGTTATTCAGATGCATCAAGTGATCCCAAACCTGCTCTTCGCTTAGTGGGACAGACTTCACTGCCCCATACCCACATGAGGGATCAATGACTTGGGTGGAAAGGGTGACTGCTGGTGGAGACTGAGGCAAGGAACTCACTGAGTACCTCAGCTTTCTCCATCTCAGTTGCCACCCATTGGTCGTTCAAGCTTATCAGAGGGGTACATGCTCTTTGCCCTTTCTTTTGTCACCTGTGCACTCACAGAAACCCTTGTTATTCTTCAAGTTCTTTTCCAAGTCTTATTCCATCTTTATCCTGTCTTTTCTGACCTTATCCTTACACTTTCAAACTGTATTCCTGTACTCTACCTAGGTCACATTCTCTGCTTCTGCTGCCTGTGAATTTCTTTCTTGCATCTCAGTGTGAGAAGCAGATCCTTGCCTCACCATGCCAGTTTCCAGCCTGCCTTGCTCTATTTCCTGGATTAGAGAGAAGACTTTTGTGCTCTAACTGTCTCTAAAGAGCTGCCAGCTCTGGTTAGCCTCTCTATCCTTGAGGAAATTTGTCCTTGAAGACAATTTCCTGGGGGATGTCATTCGCCAACTCATGAAATAGCTGAAATGTCACTCTTCTGTGTTAGTGTTCTAGCTTTGCTCCTCTCCAGGGCTGAATCACTTCAGCCTAGGCTGCCTTTAATCCCAACTCCTTTAATGAGCTCATCCCCACTGGATAGCACCAGGTCAAATATCACCTCACCTTTGGTTGGTATCTCTAATAGCTGGATGAGGAAGTCATCCTCCAAGAGTCTCCTGGATCGCTTGCAGCCAGCTATATTGTTTTCTTGGCAGATGTCTGGATGATTGAAATCCCAATTGAAATTGGGATGAAAGCTTGGGAGTGCAATGGCTCACATGTGCAAAGCAAAAGGTCTTTTCAGCAGGATTTCCCTTGTCAGACAGCCTGTACTTAATCCCCACCACAAGGTGTCCATTCTTGGTCTTGCCCTTGGTTTTCACCCACAGGCTCTGAACCTGCCTGGTTTGTAGAGGCAGCTCTTCACAATCCATCCCTTCCTACTCTTAGGGCACAATGAGCCTGCATCCCATTCCTAGTCTACCTCTTCTGAAAAGTTTGTAATCCTCAATTGCAGCGCTGTAACTCTTTCCACCATGTTTCTGTGGCAGCAATTAGGTAATGATTTTCTAATTGTTCCACGGTTTTCAATTCCTCCTGATTGTGACCCATGCTCATTGGTGGTGAGGCATTTCATTTGAGGTGGCAACCTCTTAATCTTTTGGGAGGAGCCCTCTCTAATGCCTTTAGACTGGGCTACAAGTATTTCCATGCTGTTCCCTAACATACTGTTGTTTTCTGGTTCCTCACTGACACCCCGTAGAGCATCCCCTTCTCCTGCTAAATCTAGTGTAAAGCCCCATTAATAAGTCCTGCTAGCTTGCTCCCCAGAAGACTCGTGCCCCACTAGCTCAGGTATTCCCCATCTGCTAACATCCCTGGTCTCTTGAAGGCATGTCCCAGGTAAAAGAACCCAAAGCCCTAAACAGGCACTGGTCTTGTCATTCACCCTTTCCACTTGTCTCACTGCCTGGGTCCCAGCCCCCACCTGGCAAGATGGAAGGTAATGCTATCTGTGCTCCACATTCTTTCAGCATCTTTCTAAGACACATGAAGTACCTTTTGGTATTTTAGAATCTCTTTTTCATGGCATCATTGGATCCTACATGAAAGAGTAGGAGTGGGTGAGAGTCCTCAGCTTTTAGCAGGCTTGGCATCCTCTTTATGACATCCCAAATGCCAGCTCAAACTGTGTTCTGTAGGCAGCAAACTGCTCTAGAGAGGTTATCTAGATGAAAAATCTGGCTGACATCCTGTCAACAATAACTAATACCCTTCATGTTTTTTTGGTGTCACTTGTTCTAACTTCATGTGGGACAATGTTTTAGGGCAGAATAAAATATTCTGGTTTAGATATTTTAATCTAGACTATTTCTCACATGTAAAAGGAAAAATAATTGATTATTTGGTTCAATTTTGCCCCATTTGCCTATAAAATATTGTCAGGAAGCCAAATCACTAGTGTAATCCTAATAGATGACACCTATCTGCTAGTAGACTGGTTTCTGCAAGGCATGCCTAGTTCTGTTCCTGTCATCCTAATTCTGACAAGATCTCTTGGTATAACCCAGGGTACCTTTACCTGTGTGACATGTCAGGATTAGATTCTGCTGTTAACTACATCTCCAAACTCCTTCCCTGAATCCAGTTTATATTCCCTTTCTGGCTTGATGCTGTAGCTACAGAACATTATAAAGCACAGGATTTCATCCATTCATTGTTTTATGAACCTTTGTTAAAAATCAGCCATTTATGTCCTGATTTAGAGTCTAGTCCATATTCTGCATATCTTCTGCATAACTCATGCAGAGGATGTACTGTAGCGTTGCAAAGAATGACTAATTCTTTCTCTATTGTGATGACTCACTATTTGTTGTTCTAAGAAACAGGCTTCTGAAATGATATCTCTCAAAGTTCTTTTTCATTCTTTTTATTTTTTTTATCTTTTCACATTTACTATTTATCAATCCAGGCAGATGAGCGACTCCTAAAATTTTCACATAGATTTTCTTACAGTATCTTCCTTAAAGTATTGTCTGTAGGATTTTTACCTCCTACATGAACATTTAAGAAAAGATCATTCAAGTATGTAATACGATGAATAATTTAACATTTGAAAGACATATTCTCTCAATGCTACAATTAAAGCACAGTTGCTCCTTACATTTATATGCAAAGAAATTTTCTATCTAATCCTGTTGATTAATCACGGCTTCCTTTTTTTCCCACTGACTAGCTGTCTAAATTTACATGCTTTTTGCAATTACCTTAAGCACAGACCTATACATTTTTGCTTTTATAGCTGTCTATAGGTAATTAATCAGAAAAACAAACAGCTAGGTGTTGATCCTTCAGTAAAATTTGGGTAATTTATTTCTGTATTTTGTATGTTCTTTGAACTGTTGCATGGCTGAGGCCTGCAGCAGAGATGTTTTAGTGTGCAGATTTTTCTTTCTTTCAAATCCTGCAGTTCTTCCTCCATTTTGTAGTACACAGAGAAGTTTACTGTTCACTAAGAAAATGTAATAAAATTATTGTATCTTTTGGCAATGTCAGCTACTTTGAACAATAGAACTCTTTTGAAAACACCAGCCAGCAGAACATTCCTGTGGCGCATGCTTCAGTTTTGTGAAATGATTGGTTTTGTTTGCTTTGGGTTGGATCAGTGATTGTAAGTACATTTGTAAAATTTCCTTGTCATAACTTATTTTCTTTAAATCGTTATATTTTTAATGTCTGTGTGCCCTGTGATGCTCAAATTGGCTGCATCATTAACTCCTGGTGAAAAGAGCTACAAATTTAAAATGTACTATGTCTTTCTGTTAGATGGATGCTGGCATTCACTTAACTTTGAAAATCTACCCCCTTGGTAGCTATGACAACTTGTGACAGATTCTGGGGTATTACAAGCAAATATGAAAGGTGCTGAATAGCAGAGGCTCAGGATAATTTCTCTTCAAGGTTAGCTACTGTCTGTTACTCCAGTGAATTCCTTTGAGCCTGGACAGTGAAGGCACTTTACAAATAGCCCAAGCTTGCTCACATCCAAGATGCTATGTGCTTATGTGCAGGAGACAGCAAAAAAAACAAAAAGAGTTGGAGAATATAAGCATTATGTGCAACAAAATTTTTATTTAGGGCCCTTGATTGTTTTTCTGGATACACCTTCATCTGTCATGTGTGAGACACTCTTTTAGGTAAAGGACTGAAATGCAGACTGCAGGCTACGGGAACTTCATTGCTCATATAGGCATGTATCTTCTTCCTGCTCAGCTGCTGTTCAAGTTCAGGAATTGAGGATGGAGAAAGACAATCATACAGTCTTTGCAGAGTGCTAGTGTCCTTCATGAGCTGAAAAGGAGGTGGAATGTTTTCTTGACCTCCAGCAGGTGACCCAAGGTCTTTCTGGCATTTGTGATCATGGAAAGAAACTGCAGAGCATGAATCACCTGATAGAAAGCTCTCCACAATTCAGGTATTTTTGTGCAATATTCTGGTCTGGAAAAATATAGAGTCTTGCTGCTTGTGCTTGTTAGCTGCTTTCAGCTGATTTCAGCTGCTTAGGAAGAGACAAGAAGAACCCTAGAGGACAGATCAGCTTGGCCTTCAATTCCCTCCAGAACAAACAGCTTTATTTTTGCTATTTAGAGATTTACTTGTCAGGCAGTGCTTTAAGAGACGGGAGGAACAATTTAACCTTGAAACGTGAAAACATTGTTTCACATGTTTCTGCTGGACGTCCTATGGAAACCCAGAAGGCAGTACCCAGAAAAAGGGAATCCACTGCATAAAGGAGAGATAGAGCAAGAAGAGGAGAAGAGTGAAAAAAAATGAATGGCTTCTGTGAAGAAATTGCTAATCTGTAAGCAGTGTTTATCGGCTGAAGAAAAATAGCTTTGTGTGCTAGCCTTTTTGATAAGGCAAGACCATTACCAAGTGTGTCTTCATTACCTGGAGCTTTTTAGACTCACTAGTAGCAAGGCAGACAAAATAAATCAGGTCAAGTAGTCTCAGTCTGTGGAGTCAGCCCCAAGCTGAAGGAGTTAACCATTGGGAATCACACAGTGAAATTGAAGCAGAAGTACCAAAGGAACCAGAAATACCAAAAGCAGAAATACCAGAACCAGAACTAAAAGGCTGAAGGTGTGTACAGTGGATTGGGACAAGGGATCAGGGAGGTGCACGGCAGCACTGATCAGCGTGATGTGGGGTATTTATTGCTACACTGCAACATTAGCATGGCAAAGGGAAAGTTTAAGGTTAGGATGATGAGGATGCTTAGCAGTAATTCCAGAGCCTCTTCTCGTGCTCCAAGGGCTACAATGTTTATTAAACAGTTGAAAAGAGGAATTGGTGTGGTTTGTATCATGGTTTGTAAAGTTGATTACTGCTTGTGAGTATTCCTAGTGTACTGAGAACAAACCTGCCTGGCCAAAATGCTTGCTGCCTGTGTGCTCCTGTCCTTCCAGTCCACTCTTCCTAATGGAGCATGCAAATAGCAACAAAAAGCCCCTATAAAAATATCTTATATATCACTCTCAAGTGTGATCTGCACAAATGGAAGCTTGTACTTCCTGGTAAAATACTAGGCTGTATGGATGACTTTGTCAGGAAAATTCGTTCAGACCTGCTTCTGTTTTTTATGCTGTTTTCTACAACATTTAAAAAAAATTGTGAGCTTAGGAGGATGAAAACATTGAATAAGGCCAAGAGTATGAGAGCTTCAAAATATTTCACCAGGGATAGTGAAAACTGTAGACATGTCTGGTAAAGGCACTGGAGTTCTTTGAGTGCATTCCAAATTGGCTCTCAGAGGTGAAACAAATGCCAATAATCTCATTTGGAAGACAAAGGTGTGAACCACAGAGGAATAAATAGTAACTATCTTACAAGACCAATAACTATTTTTTAAAAAGTTGTCGGTTCCATATTTAACCTCTTTTATTCTTTTCCCTGCACCTTTCAATAATTTTTAATAAAGAAATCATAAGATAGAAAGATAGAAGCAAAATAACAAAATTTTACTGATAATGACATTAATAATACTTTTATTTGTAGCATGCACCAAATTCTAAGATTTTGCTTCTGTGTTTGGTACCCTTTTAGCAGCCAGTTTTCTATAGAGTTTAGGATATTCTGACATAGCCCTGACTTACCATCTTTGCTCTCCTCTGACTCAGCTCAATCTGTGTCTCAACACTTGCTTAGGTTTTAGGTACTGTGGATGTCATCATGATATCCCATGTGTTTATGTGCACTGCAGGGTAAATCAATTACTGGTGTACTGCACATATTTCTTCTGTTAAGGCAAACCAATTCCATACTCCTGCAGCAAAACTCCACTTGCTATCATCTCATCAAAATACTGGATGAAGACTGCATTGCTCTAGTATTTTTTCTTCTCTAGAAGAGGGCTTTGAAGTTGCCATCTATGTATCCAGGTTTTCAGCATACTTGCTAACTGTCTAGAATTATTAAAATTTGGCTTATTACTCACATTTTGTTGCTAAAGGCATTTCTTTTTATGGCATATTCTCATGACTCTTATTATAGCACTAAATGCAGGAAATGATAATTTTACCTTTTATCCAATATTGCATCATTTTATCATCCAATTAAAGTCCATATGGACTGGTTGAATCTGCATAAAATTTACCTGTCTTTCAGCCCACACTCTCTCTGATAGCCAGTGATACACATCTTTGTGAATTAGCTTGAAAGAAGAAATTTTTTGATGCTTCTGAATTAATAACTTTTAATTATTTTCTTTTACTGTTAGGAAGAAAATCTTGTACAGAAAGCCACCCTCCTTCATTTTAGGGGTCCCAAACACAATGGGAATTTTTTTATCAGAAGTCTTTCCCCTACTTACTCCTATAATTAACTTTCATCTCCTGTATCAGGCTTATTAGGTTCGCTGCTGTGTTTTGAAATTATGTCCGTAGTCCTTTCACAGAATTAATTATCACCTCTTTGCCTCTGCATGTGGTCTGCAAACTCTACCCTTTCTCTAAGGTTTGAAATAACAGCATTTTCAAATTAATTTTATATAAGTGCTTTTGTGATATCTCAAAATCCAACCTTCCTTTAGTTAATTCTCTTGTGCTTTGGAGTCCTGCTTTTTTCCATTCATGAACAAAAAGAAGTCATAATGTTGTTTGGGAACTGGGAGCTGTTGAAGAGGTGGCTGGACCCTGTGGCCAAACTAAAAAGGAGGAATTTGTATTGCAGTTTGAATTCTGTATTTGTCTCATTATTCTTGGTCCTAAAAATATAGTTTGGTTGCCGTTGCATGTGTGTTTTTGTTTGGTTGGTTTGTTTGTGTTTTTTGATTTGTTTTGTTTTTTAATATAAAGAACAACACAAAACCAATTCCAACTATAAACTTGAAAAAACAAGGTAAAATATTTTACTTTAAGGTTTTTCTTCCCTTGTCTGATAAAAATTTCTGGAGATCTTCATTATATCAGAGCTAGTAGATTTCATTAGAAAAGGACAAAAGTGTAACTAATTGTTTGTGTTTTAACTTTAAATATTGGTGAAAATTAAATTCTTAATAAATTACTTTCAGTAAAGTTCTTAACCTTGAGGAGAATTTCAATTGAAATGCAATGTGATTTTAAATGAAACTGGGAAAACAGAGTAACTTTTATCTCTCTGTACAAAATGCTGGAAGTTTTACAGCCTAATGCAGTTAGGCAGAAAATTTAATGGGATCTGGACACTTTAGTTCATTTGCCTCCTCTTAAAATGTCAGTTAATACTGTTTGTCCTGTATAAAATATTTAAGGACTTTCTGTACCAGAATAGCAGAGCTGCACTATTTGTATTTAGTCTGGTATGAGTTCAGTTGGTATCTCAGCCCACCTCTCTCCCTCTAACAGATTCTGAGGGCATCTTAAAAATCCCACAGGGTAAATTCTCTTGTTTCTTAAAGAAGGCAATCAAAAACTCTTTGGTATCTTAGCAAGCGTTTGGCATTTTCTTTCACTAATATTTTATTGCTTAATTTTGCCTCTTAAAAATACTTGGGAATATGAACAGGCAAAAGATATGATCATGAAGACAATACTGGCTGCATGCAGCTGAGATGTACTTGCCAGATAGTCGGTAAGTTAGTCACTTGTGCAGTTTTGTATCTTGGATATCATCAGCCTAAAACAATCTGGAGCAGTCCAGCCATGTCAGGTGTTAGGGACATATTTGTGACCTTTGCCAGTACTCTAAAAAAGGCAACTTGGTTATCCTTCAGTGTTAATCAGCTATCAGATATTTGTCAGTAGATTTTTCAAAACATTAATTTAACCCAGCTGTTACACCTGCACTGGTGCAGTTATTCATTCATCTGGCTTAGCAAAGTATTGGTGTTTCCTTATTTATTGCTTTCTATCTGCTGCACTTGTCCTTTCCTAATAGACTGAAAATCAGAGGGGCAAGGGGTGATTATTGCTTACATGTTCCTTCCAAAGTCTACAATTCTTCCTTCATCCAAAATGGTTAGCATTATCTTTCTGCTGTCCAGCTGTTCAGATCTGCTCTGTCTCCATTATCTGTCATGCTTATAATAATTATCCCCATGGACTGTAACAAAAACTTTTACAGCATTTAATTGTGTCCCTTTTATTCTTTTAACAACTCAATCCATAAGCTGCCAGATGTTATCCACCAGCTAGAATTTAAATTAACCCGATCTCTGCCAATCAAGTGCTTTATGTAGATTTCCAATCTGTTTGCCAAATTATTTGTAGGTATTTTTATATTGAAATAACTTGGCAAATGGCAACAGGCTCACTGGTTTATCTTCATTAAAGGTGACAGCATTACCATCAGATTAATTCAGTTTTAGCTGCTCTTGACTTCAAAAACATCATTAAAGATCCTAAACAGCTTAGAAGATGATATTATTTCCAAAAGCTCAAAAATCTCAGTTGGGAATCTGTCTGTGCCTGTAGCTTTTTTTCCTGTTGACAAATACCTAATTAACTGGTTAATTTCCTGATGCAGAATTTCTGTCTCCTGTCTAAGCTGCTGCATCTAACTTGGAAGGGATTCTCCCATCAGGAGTTATCCACAGGTATTTCTACTAGTGGAAAAAATGTAATCTTTGTGCAATGTGTAAGTTTAGTCTAATGGCCTCAACATTATCCCAATTTTTTCTTGTTCTGTACTTTTATTTAAGTTTCATTTTAAAGTTCTTAACTGCAATTGTTTATTTCTAACCTGTCAAATCTGCTTTATTTTTCCTGAGGTCCTAAGAAATTTCCTAAGAAATGTCTCCATGTAAATAGAATGGAAGTCTAGCTTTCAATACATTTTGATGTTGCTGATTAGTTTTGCTCACTTTTTTTTTTTAGATTAATTAGTCACATCAAATAGTAAAGAGCCATTTTAAATGAAGATTGTAATACTTGAAACACGTTGCTTGGTATCTAAAAATAACATCACAAGCTTTATTCAGAAGTAGAGAGAAACCATGCATGGATAAACTGAAATAGAGTAATATCTAGTTTTATAAGTCTAGTTTACAACCTGTGTGCAAGTAGTAACTATCAGGAATAAGTTAAAATTAATTCATGGACAAGTGAGTGTGAGCTGTGGTATCTGGAGCATAAGGCTCATTGCCATTTTGAGTGATGTTTCTTCATAGACAGCATTCCATTGTTCTGAGCTGCAAAAGCTGGTGAAATTGCTTATAACTATGGTCTCTCATCTGCTTCATGAGGAAAGGAAGGATCAGAAAAGGTAGGAGGGAATCCTGTTAAGCTCCAAGGAGTGTTGTGAGTCCTGGCTGCTTCATTAGTGCTTAGCAAAGTGGTTTGGAATCTTTCACTAGAAGGTGGCACTAGAATGAAAACTATTCAGGATGAGTTTTGGTTCCAATGTTTGCACATCCTATACTGAGAGAACAGTTGTATTAATTCACAGTGATCTTATGGAAAATAAACCCAAATACTGAAGTTTTAGAGCCCAAAGGCAACATCAGAAATCTGTGGTTGAAATGCAGTCTTCCAGGATTTTTGCAAATTACACCAAATCTTTGGGGATTTTGATTGTGCAAAGTGTGATGCAGGAAGGCTGGCACTGATCTGACATTGCTGCTACAACCTCTGCCAAGAGAACAGAAACTAGAGAACAGCCTAAAGTAGTAATCACATCTTTCTTCATTTCTTCCATATCTAAGAACTGATTTGTACTTGGAAGGTTAGATGAAGAGATGGAAGCTGACAACAGCCTGCACACCAGGGGATATAGCATTCTTGCATTAACCTTTTGTGTCCAAAGGATTGTGGATGCAATAAAGATATTAAATTGAAGGAAACAGTATGCTGTAACTGGGAGAATTCAGTAAATACTTCACAGGTCAGTTAATATTCCTTTTACTGCTGACTTCAGTAATCTCTTTACATACAGGTACAGTGTGCTTTTTCTTTCAAACAAACAGTGTTTTCTGTAGTGGATTGGATTGGCTTTGAGCAGTAACAGTGCTTTTGACTTGTCTAACAGCTCTAGCATTGCTTCCCGAGCTTGTAGCTGGACTACAGCACCAAAGAAGAGCCCCATACCAGAAAGGCTGAAGAGAAGATGAAGAAGGCCAAACGGAGAATGGAGGAAACTGGGCAATCCCACCTGCCAGGAGAGTGTGTGCTCATGGCAGCACCAAACCTTCTTCTTCACTTCTCTTGACCTGCATGGATCAGGGACAGTCCTTGGGTGCTCTGCCTGGGACACTGCAGATGAGCCACACGTCTGTAAACACAGCTGGGAGCACATGCATGCAGGTGCACGGAGATCATATGGAAATTACTGTCTCTCCTCATCCTCATTTCTTACTCAGGTTCCACTTCAGGAGAGGCTGTCACTGAGTTTCAAATAATTACAAACCAAACAAAACCAATAGCGACATTAGACCTCTCTCTCTTCGGCTTTGTTTCAAAATGATGAGCTGGAAAAGCTTTTATCCCAACATCTGAGTGAATTTTTTCAAGTTCTGCTGTTGAACATACTGCTGTTGCCCTCGATTTCCAGAAAATGTCATAAATTGTTTAAAGAAGAAAAATAAAGAAATTTCCCAAGAAAAGTATAAACATTCTGCAGAAATATGCTGTGGCCTCTTTCCACTGTGAAGTCAGAGGAAATTGGGATTTCACCCCTCTGACCTCTTTCAAGGAAAAAATGTGCCCAACCCGTATAACTACATTTTGCTATCAGCCTTCAAGAAAGTTAAAAAAAAAGAGACATGAAGAATCCCTTCCACTTCCATCTGAGCATGAGTTTCAATTCAGAACAGGAAAAGAAAGCTGGTATCATTGTGTCATTATCATATGAGAAAGAACTATTTTTAATTTTTTAAGGTTCCTTCTTGGAGGCATGTAAATATAACTGCCTATTTTAAAAAGCCCGGCAGGGAATTTTCTGAATCCAAACACCACAGTTCTTTTGAAGGGAAACGTGTATTCCTTCTAATGCACTCCTAGCTGTATTTTAAAATCTAGATACTAAGCAGATGTGTGTTCAACCAGGCCACTTGTCCGTGCTACTTGCTCTTAAGGTACAAATGGCACGAACCACAACTCAATGAGATTACAGTCCCACATGAACAACTGGTTTCTGCCAAAATAGAAATATGCTGTTAAATTTCCTTTGTGACAGCATTGCTACACTGTCATCCCACTTGGCATCTAATGCATACCCAGGGAGACTTAATGCTTTAAAAGTACTAGAAATCAGTGAAAACAGAGATAGGGGTGGTGGTGGGAACAGGGGGGCTGGGCTTGACAGCAGGGTGGCAACACTCCAAGATCCTAATGCCAGCCCCTGGCAAACAGTGAGCAGTTTTGTAACAAGACCAAGCAGAACAGCCCTTTGTCTGCATTTGTCTCCTGGAGGGGCAATGCAGCAGCTCAGGTGAGGGGCTGCTTGGGACAGGAGGAGATGCCACTGGCATCTAACATGAAGATGACAAATTTCCTAAGTCAGAGAGGAGCAAGACAATGCAGAGACCAGCACTAGTGGGGCAAGGAGCAGGACAGAGAAATGAGAAGGAGAGCAAAACAGCGTGCCACTGTGGAGATCCGTCTGCACACAGATGCCATCTCTCTAATGTGCCACTGTGACTTGGTGCTGTCTTGAGAGGTGGTCAGGGACAAAAGATGTCCCTGCCAGAGCTAGTACGGCATTGATGCAGGGTCCAAAACATTGAGACCTCCTCCACGGCCTTGGGATGGGGTTGTACTTGTGAACTGTGTCTGCTGGCACACAGCAAAGTGTATGACAAGCCTTTTCCTGAAGGTCTTCTCCACGATTTGAGAGCAGAGCTCATTTCACACTACAGTTACCAGCAAGTCATTTACTAGTGTAAATAAGGTCAAACTTTGCAGGATTGATCAGAATTCTGTGGCTCAAGTGTCCCTGTTGTATTTAATAATATGCAACTATAGGTCCTTTAATTAGTACATGAGAATTACAGGCATGTGTTCTGGAGTTTGCTCTCCATTACAATAGATGTCATTTACTTTCTGACTTGCCTTTAAACTTCAGAATCTATAAATGGTGTGAAAAAGCCTCAAAACTCAGGATCTTTGCTGAAAACAGAATCTTTATGTCTTTTCCTGATAGGAACATCTTAAAAATAAATCCAGGGTCAAAGCTTACAACTGAAAGGCTGTGTCCCAAGTGTGATGGTACCACAAACCACAAATAATAATCCTAGAGCATAAGGGAGGATAATAATACTTTCCATGCATTACTTTCTGGTTTCCCTTTGTAGGCTGATGTCATCATTATGAATTGTCAGTTCCTGGGATTACAGTTAACGCTCTGGTGGTTTTGTTAGAAAGATAATTCATGTAGTGGCAGAAGCTAATTGTTCTTTGGATTTGTCCTTCATTGTAGAATTTTATGAATAAGTTTGTAAGTGAATTTGAACCTTATCTGAGTCACTTGGGTTTGTGCCCTGGTGCTGCTAGCTTTATTCCCAGGTTAAAACCAGCTAGCTAATAAAAGTCTCTGCTTCCAAAATTAGCTAAAGGGCACTAAGAAAAGCATTTGACACTGTAAAATGAAGAAAGAAAAGTACAGCAGAGGCAGCCTTAGGTTTCAGAAATGCTTTCATTGTATTATCGTCAGCTTTTCCAAAAGCTGCAGTAGCCTCTGATGACCTGTCTGCAAACAGCTCCATTGCAAAGAATAATAGGTGAGGCCATCCTTTGTCTGTTCTCTTTCAACATGTGCTTAGAAAAATAGCAGAATGTCTCATCAGACAAAATAAAAGCACGGAGAAATATAAAGGAATGTTACCAATAGGCACTAGAGTAATTGTTGGATAGGGATGATACTGCTTATAATTCTGATTTTCCTGCAGTTGTCTTCAATCCCGGCAGCCTCATTTTCAGGATCCAAACCTATGCTATTCAACACTTTTCCCTTTAGGATACGAGGTAATTTACCATTTCAGTTGGCCTTGCAGTGACTGAAATATTTAGGGGATTTGTGTAGTGACAGAAATAGATAAGATGTTTGAAGCAAATGGCTTAGCTCTGTTTAGGAAAATCTCCATGGGATTTAAGAGGATGCACTGATGTAATACAATTGGTGGTTTTATTAAAATTCTTTCTGTATAACATCTAGAGTAAAAGTATAGCCTATTCCCATTGCAAAGTCCTACCCATCTCCTAACCCTCCCTTGTAATATCCTTCCTGAATGAATTAGAAATCTATCTAGAGAAGTAAATAATACAAAAACAATGAATACAGCAGTATTTTGAAAATCTATTTATTGTCTGTGTACAGTTGTTCATAGCTGCGAAAATTGCTAAAAACCTGATTCTGCAGTGTAAGCTAAAGCTTGAGATACCTTTTAGAAACATGGAATCATTTAAGTTGGGAAAGACCTTTCAGATCGTTGAGTGCAATTGTTAACCCAGCACAGCCAGGTGTTCCTAAGTGACATGTCTGCCATGTCTTACAAAAATGTCAGAAGTAGCAGATTAACTTCTGTTTATATACTGTTCCTATCTTGCTTGATTGCAGTACACAAATGAAACTAAGAACGCTGACATTCTTAGTTTCATGTCCCAGCACATCTGTGTCTACATGCAGTTGTCAATATGAGCATATCTGCATTCACTGATATGAAGACAGAGTGCCCATTCAATGCTGGTAAATGATTTGTATTATTATTATGGATGCACTCTAAAGCACTTAAAAAGCTAAGAAATACAAAAAAATGAATGTTGGAACAACCTTAATTTGGTTTCTTGGTGTGTCCTTACAGCAAAGAGAACTGTTTGGAAATTTTTCTACATAATGTTTTTGTCACAAAACTCCAGTCTATCAAAGCTAAGACATTCATGGACACATTCCAGTTTTGACATAACTTTTCTAAAGTTTTCTAAAGACTGGAATCTCTATGATTAGAAATTGAATTTATGGCTGGTTCAGACCAGTTGTGTAAACCTGGGTTGATCTAGAAGGAAGCCCTAACTAGGCAACATCTATGTGACTTCCCAGGTCTGGCCATTATTTTGTTTCCCCATATTTCTTGATCTTCTGACTTGAGGCTGTAAGACTGTGCTGCAGAAATGCTGTAGCTGAAGTTAGTGAAAGTTGAGCTTTGAAAACACAATGCTAAATAATCATGGGAAAGGTTGCAGACATTTGAAATTGCTTACCAGGTTTTAATGTCTCTGCTTCACTTCTTAATCTGTGAAATGATTCATTAACATTTGTGTATCATTGCAGCACTGTTATGGTAAGCACCACTGAGAAGCCCTTGAGGAAATTTTATATGGGCTTTTTCAGAGTAGGCTTGAATGGTGTTAAATAAATAACGCATTAGGCAACAGTGTACTGCATGAGGAAAGAATTAAATATTAAAAACCTACAGGGCACTGTCCTTCCTAAGTAATTGAAAGGGGCAGAGGTCTTGTAAGAAGAAACCACTATGTGTCTGTCTCACCATACATTATGACAATACATATGTACCACTGAGGTTGAATTAAGATTGTACAGGCAGCCTTGTTTCCACGATTTCCTAAATCCAGAATGCTTAACATTGCTGTCCTTTAGAAAAAACAGTACTAAGGTGGGCTTTAATATAGCAGATATACAACCTGTAGAGAAAATACATAGCTAATGTTTGACAGAAAGATTTTAGGATGAATTTGGTTGACCTCGTTATTTCTGAATAGTAACTGGAATTACATTTCATTAGTATGCTAATTGAAGTTATGTACATTGATCTATGCAGGAGTTGGAGAAACAATAATTTTTTAACTGATGTGTTTTCCAAGTCTCCAGTCAAGTTAAGATCTTTCTTATACATAAGCATAGTTCTTATCTAGATTCAATGACTGTCTGTTACCTGCTTGCTGAAAATTTTCTCCAGCTGTGGCCTGCTTTGAGCCTATAAAACTGCAGTGGATTTCAGGGTTGAGGCATACAGATGAGAAAGAGGTAAGGGTGGTCCAGAAAATGAAGGTGCCTTTTAAATTCAGGAGTCAGTGGCTCAGTCTCTAAAGTTTGACACCCACCTGAGAATATCACATCACTGATGACTTATAGATATTTGTGTACCACTGGTGGAAACTCCTGGATCTGCAACCAAATTTTTTGATATTTTGTGAAATCCAACATTCTCAATCCTTCTTACAACTGAAAAATAGGAAAATTTCCCTTCCTGTCAGTAATGAGAAATGACAAATCAAATCCTAAATGCAACTCTGTGGTGCTCTGATGGGACTGAAAGGAAAAAATACATGAACTCTCTTGCTCTGAAGTAAGATTCACTCAGCACTATAAAAAAACTTTTTACTGGTTTGTTTTTTTTTTTCTTCAAAGTGTTCAGCCAGAGATTGATTTAAAACTCTAGCAACTGAGCTCCTGGACAGACCACACAGATAATTTTTCTGCAGTATGTCCAGGTCCCTTCAACCATTGGATCTGAAAAAATAGGTCTTGGGATTTTTCTCAAAGGACACAGTCTTATGCCAGCCAACCCCAGACTAAAATTCTCTCTATTTATTAGAAGAAACACCTTCCATAAGACAAGGAATCAGTGTTTAGGCATTTAGGGTGGAGCAAAAACAGAAGAGAAAGACAAATGGTGTTACAAGCATCATTACCTCCAGTACTGCAGCAGAAGCTCTCCTGAGTAAATGGATACTTTTATGAAATTGCTATCACAGGCTATGAAGTGCCTCTGTCACCTCAAAGTAAATATGTTTAAGAATGAATTGTCTTTATTCAGTGGAGATCTATTATAGGAGTTGAGCAGGGATTTCTTTGTCTTATGTGAAGTCATAGATTACACATTACCCTTTCTGGAATGTCCATGAGCAAGTTACTTAATACTCTGAGCAATACTTGCAAGGGAAAGGGAAGGCAGCTGTTATCACTTGGGCTGACCCCTTGGGGGATGCTGTGATGATAACTTTCCTGTTTAAATTTGGGGCATACATAGTGTACAAATGAATGAACTTCATTGTCTTTGAAGTTTCCTATGTGACTCATGGTGACGACTTCACATAATTACATTAACATTATGGGGACAGGAATCAGCATGCAAACAGGCCACGGGCAAACATATAATTACATGATTCTATCAGCTATACAAATGAAAATTAGCTCCCTTTCCATACTACTTGCTGTGCTTTCTGTAAGTGTTACATAAGTTTAGTGATACTATCTAAATATGTTTTCAGAACTTAAAAAATACTTGCCAGGAAAATAAATCAGTATAAAAGCCTTACAGAAAATTTGCTGAAAGCCAGTATTAGTATTTCAACATCAAACGTGTCAAGCATGCCTGTTTTGGGGAGCAAAATACAGAAGCTGAAGCTGAATAACAAGATCACCTTTTTGTCACTGCTCAGACAACCTGTGTTGGCTCTCAATCTTGTTTTCACATTTCTGGATTAGCATGGGGGCACATTAAACAGACAGTGGTGAAAGAGATTGCAGATTGACTGGGATGTCAGGAGGCATTTAGAAAGAGCTTACCAAAAGGATGGAGGTATGAATATCTCTAACAGAGTGTCTTATTCACACCAGTGCTACAAGGAACCCGAGCAAACTCAGGTTGCACTGTACACTTTCACTGCTGGCTAATCTGGCTGTTAGACAACTGCTAAGTGTTATTGATGGCTAACAGGAGCTGCCATTAGATTGGATGGAGTTTGAAGGGGAACACAAAATTTTAGTTATTATCATAATATCTCTGAAGCCCGTTGCTACCTGTCACCAAGCATTTCTCCCTGTGGAGGGTTAGAAGGAGGGGGGTAGATTGAAGGAAGTCTTGCAGAACAACCTGAGAACAAGTTTCAACACTGACCGTTGCCTCCTAGTTCTTTTATTTATTGCTGTTTTCTTTTCTTTGTTATGAAAAGAAGTCCAAGTCTTTCCCTGTGGTAAAGTACATTGTGTTTTGGGATGGGTAAATGGAATGTACACTAAATTAACAGTTTTTCAAAATCAGTTCCTGGTGTTTTGTGACTTCTCTCAAAGTGCAAGTAAAATGGCAAATAGTGAAGTATGAAGGACATGTGCATTCTTATTTTATCTTACAGATGATTATCAATAAATAACACAGGAATTTCAATTTCATTTTTTCATGTCAGCAGACTGGAAAGATTTTCCAAGTGCAGTCATGCTCCTTTTCTAGAATGACTTCTAACTCTGCTTAGCTTAATTGGGGTTGCCTCTGCTGCAGAAATAGCAAGACCAGAATTTGTAAGTTGGAGTGGCTAGAGCCAGCATCCCCAAGCCCATATATAGGCATCTAAAGAAATAGTCTGATTTCCAAAACTGCTGAGCAGCCAGCAGCCCTAATTGGAGTCCATGGGAACTGCTGGAAGTTCAGCACATTTGAAAAATCAGGTCACTTATGTAAGCAGCTAATTGTTGTGGTAAGGGCCCAACTTCAGCACCTAGTTTTACAAGGGCTCAATGTTGTTTTGCCCAGACACCTTTCAAAATTGGGCATCTGTCTTGCACTCACTGCTGACCTGAGTGGAGCCCTGTCTGCTGTTTACTTACCAGCAAACCCCGCTCTGGCAGGCTGGGGTTTGCCTCCTCTAACTTTTTCATGTGTCTCTGGGAGGTATGTGATCTGGGGCCTGGGTTTGCAGCTGCTGTCTGTGATTTGGGGGCAGTGGCTCCACCAGGCTGCAGGGAGTGCACTGAGAGCTGCCCGCACCCAGGCCACCCCCCTAGACCCCACTGACTGCCTCTGAGAGACCAGGGGCTGTCACACTCCACTTCCAGAGCCCCTCTGACACGTGAGGGGGGACACTTTAAAGTGTTTGCCTCATTTAAACAGTAGTCCTGGAAATTCAAAGTCTTTACTGGCTTTATTCTCTTCCCTTTGGAAAAGGAAAGAAAAAACCAAAACCCAAACAACAACTCTGTGGAAAAATCCTGCAGAAAAAGCCCCTGCTCTTTACTGAGAGACCATCGTGTCAGCAGGGATCAGTCTCCAGGTCTGCATGACATGCTGCTTGCTGCAGGGTGTGAAGCAAGTATGGGACAGAGTGCCATGAACTATTTCAGGGCTAAAATGAACTTTGTGTAGCAAACATGGGGAGGCTTAAGTTCATCTGGTACCTAAGAGGGTAAGTTTGCAGAAGTTCTTGTAAATCCCTATTGCACAACAAGCTCAGCATGACTGTCATCCTGAAGTAATAGATATTCCTCAACATTGTGAAACATAAATAGGTGTCTTAGTCTGACTTTCCACATCAGCAAGGATCAGTGCAGCGTGTTTTCCTCTTTGTTCTTATGTTTAAAATAGTACACAACAAATGTAAGCAAGTTTCTTAACTCCTGGGTAGGGTCTGGTTTCCTAACTCCTGGTGCTGGGCCAAGCACTAATCTTGGGCACACAGCATACATAAACATGCATCTGAGCAGACATTTCCAGATACATGGTGCTGCTTACAATTCACCCGTGATTACAATCTGACCTGTCAGTGAAGGATACGGGACAAACAAGTCATGCAAAGGAGCAGAGGCAGCAGTGGTGTTCCTCAGGCTGTGAGCCCCAAGTGCTGCCAGCAATAACAGACCCCGAGTGATGATTGGCAATTCTCAGAAATAGTGTCTTTACGAAGTTCTGCTGGTATTATGAAATATTTGCATCCTTTTCATTACAGCACCCTCACAACCTTCAGAAAGTAGGGCAGTCTGATGGGCAGCATTCAATGTAAAGATGCACCGTGTGTAACATCAACACCATCACTTTAAATTACAAAATTAGCTGTCTTTGTTTAAGTTATTTTAGCGGGGGCTGGGAGGAGGTGTTTGATTGTCAGCCCCACAGATTCAGGTCACAGGATTGCAAGGTGCTTCATACGCAGGGTCTGAGATACAGCCAGGGATGGCTACAGCTCTGGTGCAAACACTGGCATACGCAGTACAGCAGATCCAGTGATCTTTCTGCCAAAGGTAGCACTGGATCAGCTCACTGAACCAGCACATGGGCTAATTCACCATCTGTCTGAGCTGCTCACTGGCCAGCTCTGCAACTCCTGGGAGCAAAGTGGGATATGAGCAGGAGTAAGTGAAAAATGCTAGAGTGAGGACAAGAAGTGGGAGATCATTTGAAGTAACCTCCCCGCTGCATTCAGCTGGCTGTGGTGTAAAACTGCACATTGAGCAAAGCATGTGAAGCCAAATATCCTCCCTGTTTCTTTTGCATAAACCCCTTCCCTTCTGTGAGGCATACTATTCTCCATAGGTAGGAGCACTGCACCTTTCTAATCCAGATCCCATGTTTTGAGTAGAATACTATTTCTAATTGTATGAGGTTGTTATTTCTGTTATATGACACCCATAAAGGCATTGTATTTGCAGTGCTATTCTGTAACTCAGTAGACTAATATGCCAGCATGGAAGAAAGAAGGAAATAAATTATGTAGGATTTGTCTAGTCAGCCCTATAGGTTGAATCACATTTGTTGATATTTTGATGTAAATTTAAAATGTAAATTAAAATACAGCTAAAGTACAAGTTGGTTCCTGTGGTTTATGGGTAGCTGTTGGTAAGAAACTCTCCTCCTTTAACATCTTAAAATCTTAAAATGTAGGAGTTAAAATCTGGTATTAATAATCTCTGTTCACCTTTTCCCTTTGCCATCCAAAACCCAGCTTCACCCAGTTGGTTTTACTGACTGTTTTACAGTGTGGCAGTCTGCTCTTTGATGGAGAGTTGTGGATGTATTTTGTTTGCAGGAATGAAGACAGAAATGTGTTTTTGTGCTTTCTGACAAATGCAGACATAAGCCTACTCCCCCTTCCTTTTTCATGGAACATACTGTCATTTTGAGATGACGCAGAAGTGCATCATCACAGAATATCGTGACTTGTTAGGACAGGCATCGCCTCTAGCTTTGTTTTAATGTCTGAGCTACAACTGAAATGAAACTTAAAAGCTGCCATACTGATGGTAGCTAGTAAATATTACTGGTAGTCAAAGTTACAGATAGAAAGCTGGCAAGGAAAATCATTTACCTACTCGATATCAAAGAGTTGTGTCTGTGCCAGCAGCAGTGAGACAGTGCCAGAGCAAATGTGTTGCAGTAACATTACACATTGCCTTTCTGAGCAAAAATACTGGACCAAATTCAGCCTTTGGTGTAAGCAAAGGCAGTTCCACGAACTCTTCTGATGCCATGCCTACCTCTTTATACTCATGTAGCCCACAATTATATGTATAAATTATATTAAGTGACTAACAGGCATTTTCTTAAAAGGCTGCAAACAAAGGAAATACAGTTCTAGGGCCAGTGGCATAACTTCAGCTCACATTGCTGGAGCTTGGGTGTTAAGAGACAAAATTTGACAGACTGGACTCCAAATGAGAAAGGTCAGAGCTGCACACACAGTGTGGAATGGGGTCCTTTTTCAAGCCAAAGTCTCCCCTCAAGGGCCAGGTTACGGGGGAAGCTCCTGGTTCCTTTCAGCTGATGTTTCCTTTCCCAGCAGGATCCAGAAGGGAGATCATATGCAACTTCTCAAAACACGCTGCTGAGCATAAGTGACCTCTAGTCCTCTTTCTCCCCAAGTAGTTGCTCTCACCCTTTCTGCCTGAGTCTGATGGGCTACAGGCTCTTCCCTGAGCTGTGTGCTGCTTCATGACACCACTGCCCTCAGTGCTGTTTATTTCCAGCCTTATTTTGCACCACAGCGTTTTTCCTTAAAATGTGGTTTTCGTAAACCAGATAAAACCATTATCATGGAAAATAATGTGGTAACCCAGCGGGGCTGCAAACTGGTTAAACTTGAATGTAAACTGCTCTCTAACGAATATTGCTGGTATGTGGGCAATAACCCTGAATAATTTCATTAATTAGTTATATGCCAGCAACTGTTTTTAAAGGGCATACGATTTACACTGTAGGCAGTTGAACATGTAATTACATGCTAAGGAAGTGTGCTATTTTACTGTCATGAACTCTGTGGATGCAAGTCAAAATATACATTATAAAAGCAGGTGATCCAATTTACATCAGAGCTAAGACTCTTTCTGGAGACTCTTAACATTAAGACAGATGGGTTTTGGTAAAGGCTCTTTAGAAATACATTTTTCCTGTATTTTTCACTGTGTTATAGAAGAAGGCCATTCCGCATGCTAAAGAAAAAGGCCTATATCTGCTGTCCATATATGAGTTCACTGCAAAGACAGCATATGAAAAAGGAAGAATTACTTTAAATAGAATATATAGAAATATAAATAGAAATATTTCATGCTACTACAGCTGTTGGTATTGTAAGATAAACATGCTTGTTTATTGCAGACTGTCACTACTTGTCACAGTTGAGCTAGTTTCGATGACCTTATTGTGAATATTTATCAGTATAAATTGAACTTTGAATTGTAAGGGGTTTTAATATTTGTTTCAGGGATAGTTGCAGTACTTTTGCAATAGCTATTTTGTCCACATTTTTAATCTATGCTCTCTATCCTAACTCTGTTGTTAATATAATCTTGGCCTGAGAATACTATACAGTAGATAAAATGGAGTAAGCAGTTGACAGCTTTGCATTAATATAATGTATTGTTGTTTGATGTCTGCACTGAGAGAGCTAATGACAGGACTGGAGCTGGAATTGTTAATACCACACTGAGCACACCTTGGGTATGTGTTTGCACAGCAAGTGCCAAAATGTGTTGATATTGGCCTTTCAAATTAATGAAGAGCCAGAAGAAGGAACACAGTGAAAATTAACGCAGCAAAGGAAAAAGTATTAAACAAGGTGAAGAACATTGCCTGAGACCTAGGCTTGGTGGGATGTTTTTAGAGAGCACCAAAGGAAGCAACCAAGGTAGCAGACAGTCTTTGCACTAGTTGAAGAAAACCTATGCTGCATTCATCTTTCTTTAGTTCCTTTTTCTAGAGAATGTGTTGTAAGATGCTCAGTTCATGTTGCCAGTAACAATTTGTATTGGGGTGTTATCATCACGCCGGTGTCCTCTCAGACAAGCTTCCCATCTAGGTCAGAGTGCCATGCCCTTGCTCACTGAGGAGTGTGTCAGAGCCTTGTCCCTCATCAAACCTGCCAGAGATTGTGGGCCCTACATGACCTTCCCATTTTACTAGTGTGCCTTAGCTCATCTGCAACAGGTGCCCAGACACTCACTTTAGTTGACCTGTACCTTCGTGTCCTTTCTCTAACTTAAGGGAGAAATTGTAATGAAGTAGAAGTCAGGAAACCACAGCTTTTTAAGGCAGCTTCTTGTGTTCCTGGGCACTTAATGATCTTGCCAATCAGTGGATCCTGCTCCAAAACAGAAAGCCAACAGCTGTTCATCTGATTCACAGTTAGATTGCAGAGGTGCTTAAAAAGTTTTTTCTCAAGCATTCTAGGCTTCATTCTCCCCTACTTTGTCATGCTGCCTCTCAGAGTAAGGAACCAAGCTCGTGGTGCAGGACATGTCTTTATCCTTGAGCAGGTTAGGTGATACATAGCTTTTCATAAGGCTCCATTTAATGCGCATGACCTTTTCAAGTGATGAAATCTATGGATTGAAGAGAATTGTCCTGAATTTAGTTTCTTTGCGGTCAATACAAACCTCAAAGCATCTCTGACTCTTAACTACTTCCAATCTACTATGGGAAGAAGTAAGAGAAGAACCCAGAAACTCCTGAAATCCAAGTTTTGCACTCCCAAACACTGTTGCACTCAGAAGGCTATACTCCTCCAGACAGTGGCATGACTTTCTCCACCCTTCCCTCTGCAGAAAGAATACAAGAGGACTGTGCAACACCTTTGCCAACCCAAAGCCACTTTAAAGAAAAATGTTTAAATGTCAGCATCCTGACATACAGTCCTCTGATGTAAATATTGCACTAGAGAAGTGAATTTGCATGTGCCGTCTACTAACACTGAGTTGTTGAGAGCTGACTTTTTAGGAATTGGGTGGGGTAGACCTACTAAAACAACATGCTCCTGCCTACTGGTGGCTACCAAGTCTCAGCCAGCACTTTTGCAGAGGTAACTTCCCAAGCACCCCAAGTAACTCTCTTGTAAAAGTTACTAGCATTCTATTGGAAGACTCAATACCGTGGTTGATTATAATCTTTTGACTGAAGTTTACCAGCACAAATCTCAGCTGGATCTGTAGAGCTAAAACTACTCACATGCAATTGATGTTTTGTGGATACTCTAAGGCACAGGATTTTGGGGCAGGATTTGAGAGGTCAAGACCCTCAGCAGCAGTCCTTAGAAAAATGTCTTGCCTAGGCAGTGATTCTTCACCTAAAAATGATGATTTTTAGCTACTAGAAGGTGCAGCATCAGTTTGTCAGTCATAGGTAAGGATCTACAGATCATGAGTTGTTATAAAAAACCTCCACCAATTTTTAAATGCTCAGTGGTTGAGTGGTTTTGTGCAGCAAGGCTGCTTTCCACCCCCACAGTACTAGAGTGTAGGCTTTCAAAAAAGGAAGTTGGTTATATGCAAATTAGATGCAAATACCTAATAAGCTTGTTAAATAATTGGCATAGAATATCACACATGGTGTAGAATCAAACTTGGCAGCTACAGTCGTCCCTACTGTACTGCTAGTACTTCACTGGTGCTAAACTGGTTTGTACCAGCTGAGGATCTGGCCCACATAGCATATGGAATTTCCTGGATAAGCTACTACTCCCTGTCATACTTAATCACTGATAAATACAGGCCAGATTTATATTGTATGTATATGCTGAAATGATGGCATGATCTTTCTCATTTCTGCCATCAGTTTGAGCAGTCCATTAAAACACTCATTGCAAACAACTGTGTGCTGGAATCAGAGCTGATCACATGCTGGCATTTAGTTTTCTTGATAAAGAATAGAGGAAATAACATAAACAAGTATGCTTGATTACTTTCCCACCCCCGTTCATCCATTTCTGAATCATGTTGGATTAACAACACATTTGAGACAAAGATGCTGAATTTTATTAGCATTGCTTGCTCACTGATGTCATTATTAAATGCTACATTATTAGCTACTCGGGTATAGCGTATATTCTTCCTGTGCCATGCCTCAGAAAATAAGCAAAAGCCAAATTGTTGTGTGGCATACTGAAACCAGTGCTGACTTTATGCAGCAGATGTTCATCTAGCCACGCATGTAGATGATTTCATAGATGGGGCGAGTGTGCTCACCAATCACACACATTGCTTTTTTTTTTCCTCCAGCACTGAATCATCATCTCTCCTTAACTGCTTTTTATTGGTGGTAGGGATTTTTTAATGGAGAAAGTAGAGCACTGTGCAAACAGTCATGACCTTTCCTGTCTTTAGCCAACATTTTTTTAATGCCCCAATTCCAGGCTGACCTCCTTTTCCAGAGCTATCTTTGGAACTCAAATAATACTATGAAAATACATTTGTCAGCTTCACGATGAGTGCTTTAATGGTGGTGTTCTTTCACTGCTTATTTTCCCCCTGCTGTTCATATTATGGCAATTTTATTTTTATGAACACATAAAATGGTAAAAGAAAATCCAATTTATTTCCTTAAATTTACCTCTATTTTGAAGTAATTTCTGAGAGCCTCTCTTTGTGCTTAAAACTAGAGAACTTGCAAGACTACTTGAAGCTTTTGTTTGGTCTAAAGAGGAGAGTAGGAGTTACTTGCCTAGCTGTCACTATCTTAAGCAGCTTCAGCAGCTCTTTGCATCTAATCTAGCCCCGGAATTAATGTGAAGGTCACAGATACTAGCACGCCCCTTGTAACAGAGGTGGGAGAACTCACTGTGTCTGGTATGTTGTGATATTGGGCTATCACAAAACATAGTTATTTAAAAATATTTTTCATGTTTCAAACCTAACCTCTGTCATCTCGTAGTGCTTTCCCCCACTAGAGTTGAAGCAGCAGCGTGTGAAAATGGCAGTTTGTCATTGCAGGGGGCTCCTGAATCATGCACGCCCTTACACGGGTGTCCTCCCACTGAAACTGGCTCTAGGATATTGCTCACCAGCCAGGTGGTTAGGTTTGCAGAAAGCATGCTCAGCTGAAGCAGGCTGCTTAGCTCGGAGCTCCTCTGTACAGATATCAATTACTCTGCGAGTTTGCTGTAGGCCAAACAGAACCAGTGAAGTTTGTGTACTCATGCTTGGCCTAAGCAAGTCTTGGTTTGGGCAGGGTGTGTCACCTGTGCAGCCAGATGTAGAGATCTCTTTACACCCTCACAGTTGTTTCTTGACTCCACCTTTTTCCTTGTTTTTTTTCTCCATCATACTGCTTTTCAGTTTTCAACAATCTAATCAGACCCTTTATTTAAACTTACAACAAACAGACAATTTTTGCAATGGAAAATAAAGTTTTTAATGTAAAACCAGCATACTAATCCTTATCCTTCAAACACTGCTGAAGGTCGAGGAGGAAGGATAGCTGAAAGAGTGAAGAAGCTCAGCAAACTGATGAAGTAGCAAAGTGGAGAGAGTGGCGTAAGTCACCCTTCAGGATTCAGTAACTCCAGCTCAGTGGTGAGGACCACAGACTGGCTTTTCCTCGCTGGGCATCTCCTTGCAGTGTTTAATACTGCCTGGGATGTGCCTTATTAAAACAGAGAGTTGAGCTGAGGCTGCTGCTTGGTGACATCCCGTCTTGCTGGGTGCCTGACGTGCCACATCCTTCCCACAGTGTGGCACTGGGCAGGAAACCATTTGACCCCAGCCCTGTGCACCACTCAGGCTCTGCATGCACCTCAGGCTTCAGGAGATAAAAGTCTTCTGGCTAGCTCTCCTTGCACATACAGTGTGGGCATCCTTATAAAATTGAGCCCAGCACAATGTTGAGCTTTGTCTGTGCAGTAGCAACTCTAATACCGCTCAGTAACAGCAGCAAAATGCTTTGAAAGTGAATCCTGTACGATTTTAAGAAACATATGTCAGTCCTTGACAAAGATAAACCTCTTTCTTGGAGATTTTTTTCCCAGTAATGTTCATTTGTGTTACTGCAGCTTCAGCAACAAACACAGACGGCTGGTAATGACCTGATTTGTTTAAGCATCTTGCAAAAGGAAATGGAAACTGTTGGCATCTGTGCATGGGTGATGATCAGATACTTAAACAGAGCCTGGAAATGGAAATACACACCTGATACCACTCCAGAGAGCAAATAAAATTTTTGAAATGGTCTTAAACCCATGTTATTCAAAACTATGCACGTAGCGTATAAAGAGTCAGGATATAGAAATATGCCAGGCAAAGAATCTGTCAGGGAGCACACTTTGCTGGCCCTAGCTACTATGGCAGTTCTTCTAGCTGTAGGTCAGAGGCTAATCTGCTTCACTCCTCAAGTCAAGGACTGGACTTCCAGACATTGCAAAGTTTGATATGAACCTGATAGGAAGCTGGACACTAGTAGCACTCTTCAATTTGAAGCAGCATACAGATATTTATACCGTGACTGGACAAGTTTCATGTTTCTTGACGGTCCCTTTCCCTGAAAAGCATGCTGGTGAGCCATGAGAATAACCATAGACAGATCACCTGCAGACACATCAAAAGGTTGAGCAGATATTGAATTTGGGATAATGGATATCAGATAGAAGAATAAAGAACCAAGGAAACCTGTTTCCTGAAAAGAAAGTACTGACACCAAATTGGCACTGTTCCAAGTCCAGATGCAGTAAAAACACCAACAACTTACTAGTAGTGAGGTAACACTAATCAAGAACTATTTTATGTCTGTGCAACCCACAGAGCATCTGCTCTAGTGAGCCTGTAATAAAAATCATGATGCTTCACAATGGGAAATTTGAGCTCACTCTGCTCTACTGTGAAACACCTACCTGCTCAGTACGTAGCCAGCAGTGAGCACACATCATATTCAGCTGGGAGAGACATGATCCTGTGTGCAGACTACCGTCAGGCAGCAACATGGAGCACTGCTGCTTGTTTTTAGCCAAGTTTGGAAGAATAGAAAACGCTCTGTGCTGGTGCAGTGAGCACTGGATAAAACCCCATTAGCAGTTAAAGCATGAAACCTGGCAGTATTGCATGGACACATTGTGTCTGAAGGTAGGCATGTGCAGTGCAGTTAAAACCCCATCCAATTTACATAAAGTTAGCCTTTCATGGGTTTTGTTTGACCATGATCTACAGGGAAGTGTGCAAATCTCAAAAACCTCCCTTTTGCTCTTTAGCTGTGAGGTGTCCTTGGAGTTAAACCTTGACATATGCTGTGATATAGAGGAGCCTGCCCTCATTTCTTCCACTGAGAAGGTGAGGTTGTTGCTCTGTGGAGGCCAGGAATCAAACAAAAACTACTGACAAGCATGACAGGTGTTCTGCACTCAGAAAGGGTGATAGTGAACCAAAGAGTAGCAGAGCATGTTCCTGGATAACAGATGATGAATCAAGCACTGGGTTACCTGGGCATACCCTTGCCAAAAAACTTGTACCTTCTGCAAAAAGGGAGATTTTTCTAATATCTACTTCTGAGCCATCAGGTTCTGCAAAGAGAAACGTGAGACCCTCTCTCTGTCTTGCTGCTTCGTCCTGTGTAGAATAAGGTCCACAAAAAAGAATGCATAGGAACAGTCAGTTGTCTTGGTTGATATAGTCAGTGAGGGCAGAAGTGTCAACACTGGTAATTAGTTTAGTTTGTTGAAGAAAACTGTTGTGTGAGAAACATTTCGGGCTTATTGCTGAAAATAGACTTATTTCTATTTATTGCAAATAGAGAAAGAAGGAAGGAGGTTGAACAGAATGGCAGCAAAAATTCCTTTAGGCTTCTGTTAATATTCAAGTTGAAATAAAATAATAATATAACAAATGGCATTTCTACATCCAGTGATATGGTTTATTACTAAAGTGTTTGGGCTTTTTTATTTTTTTTCAGAATGACTATGGCTAGTTCTTTTCAAATCACAGAGGGATATTTAGGCAGAACTTATGTTTGGAATAAACTGGGTCGATTTAAGTCATGAAACACATCTATGAAGAGAGAACACATAAAGAATATCTCAGTTCCACACTGAGAAAATTTAACTGAAAACTAGATTCTTGTCTCCTGAGGTTAGCTGCTACAATAGACACCCACAGTCCATGCTTAGCCACTGTTTGGTAGCATTTTGTTCTCCTGTAACATGTCTTTGATATTTTTATGCCAGACTCTTCCTGCACTCTGAAGACTGGACTGTTTCTCACAGTTGAAATCTGTCTTCTGTAGCTTACCCAAAGTAGTGG
The DNA here is from genome assembly GCA_034336665.1 of Luscinia megarhynchos. NCBI lineage: Eukaryota > Metazoa > Chordata > Aves > Passeriformes > Muscicapidae > Luscinia > Luscinia megarhynchos. The sequence continues at coordinate 41,054,884 of CM067592.1, read as the reverse complement.
TATTAGTCAACATCATTTAGTCTAGCCCCATTCATCTGTGCATCCAGTTGCTTCTGACATCTTTACTGACCTTCCTAACCTCTATTTACTCATTCTCCTCCTACACTTCCTTCCTTTTTTACTACTTCACTTCATCACTTTCCGATCTCCTCTATTTTTTTTTATTTAAATTTTTTTTTAAGATTACCTTTTGTCTGTGTCATCTATGTGCAGGATTTCCTGCCTCCTTTTCCCATTAGGTTCTTGATGTAGGCCATGAAAACACTGGTCATATTAGTCCATAGAATGATGTTCATAGTTTACTTCAAAGATGAGCCCATTGTTTACTTCAAAGTATGTTTTTGTTAGAGTAATAATCTGCCCGTTGATACCATGCCTTTCCTAGAGACATCAATCTTTATGCTCATAGTTTCTCATATATCTAGCAACCTTATGCTGCTACCATTAGCCAATACACCCAAGTTGGTATTTTTCAATTAATGCTAAATATCAAGCATAACATGTTCATTAGCCCTTTACTAAACTAAATTTCTTTTAAGTTATCAGAATCAACGATTATCTTGATTTTAACATGGAAGTGTGTTTCAAAATATTATTCCACACAGTTCCACTTCTTCCATCTTAAACTTCCATTTTTCACTATCTTCCTTCTTATGTAGTAGGGGCAATGTTTATGTTGCCTTAAAATGTATTTTCCACCAACTTGTGAAAGAAAAAATTAAGAAGGTTTTGAGCCTGAAGATGTTCATTCCATATTTCAAAAGTATGCATGCAAATGTGTGATTTTTAAGAGAAAGGACTGCAGAGAGTATTACATAGAAACATGCAGAAAATTAAATAGAAAGGTCAAAGAGCTAGGAACAGTTGCACATTGTATGGTAAATTTGGATTCTGCAGCAAGAGACTAGCAAGACCAGAAGAAAACAAAAAACTAGAGACAACCAAAGAAAAATTACCCTTGCATCAATAAATTGGTCTTTGACGAAATTTAAGTACAAGATAAGGACTGGTGAACCAGGGACAAAATGTCATCTGTTAATTAATATCAGTAGAGAAGATGAGAAAGCCCTGAGACTGATAGTCTTCAGAAACAGGAGCAACTCTGTACAATAATAAAGCTTTCATATCATAAATGTTTCCTTTCAGATATATATTTTAATTGTCAAATTAATAGTTTCCTCACTTCCCCCAAAAAGAGATATTTGACCTCAAAAATAAGAGCCTGAAAATCCTTGGTCATGAAATCTATTCGGGTGTTTGTCACTGCTGTTGGTATTACCTCTGAGTCACTCAGATATTACTGACAACTAGTTAGCCACAGATGACTGCAAGTGCAGGAAATATTATTATTATTCAGTGGGACATTTCCGTTCCTTCTTCCTTCTAATACCAGCAGAAGGATAATGTGATAGTGATGACTTCTTTGCTAATTTTTCCAATCATGACAAACACAATCACTGAAATAAAATCCAAAGTGGTAGGAATGGAAGGGAAAGGAAAAAGAAATGTTCCACAACTAATTAGACAGCAACTGAATCCTTTTATGTTCCTGAGATGGTCCAAACCCAAACCCTCAAATCTGGCCTTCCTCAGATCTTGGAAAAACAAAATCTGTATGTGAACTTTGCGACTTGACCCTCTCTTAGACACAGGCTACCTCATGACTCACAGATGCACAAAAGTGCAGTAGAATCATTACATGCTCTACAGTATCTTCAAAGAAAATAAATGAATCAGTTAAACCAAAACCAAAACCAAGTGTGATAGGCTTATACTCCTCTGGGTTTCCTGTGTGTAAAGTCCTGCCTTGAAATGCAGGGCCTGAGAATAAGTTCAGTTTGTTAGAGCAAGCAGAACCTTGTTGTTATTCTAAAAAAGACAAGGATGAAAACAAATAACATTGGCTTTTTAAATGTCTACCAGACACACTGGGTGTGGGAGGGTGAGGGAGGGTGGGGGGGGTGGGAAGGCAGAGTGATAATGTGAATTGAGTACACAGAAAGAAGAGCAGAGAATGGTAAGAGTTCCTTTCTTTAACCTTGTTTTTCTATTTCAGCAGTTCTAGTGCCTGTAATTCATAATATTAAATTGTGAACTGAGAGCAGGTTTGTGTGAGATGAGCTAACCTGAGCAATGCAATTCATATTTATGAATATTTGTGAGGTACTTTAGTCATGGGAAGGACATTTTCTCTCTGTTTGCCTGCAAAATATTGCCCTGATATCAAACAGCCCAGGCCTGGGGTCCTTGCCTGTGTCACACCCTGCCCCCATGACAGACACGGTGGAGCTTAGCATTCCTGCAGGGAAGCACTCAGACTACCATCAGCATGAGCATTTTGAGTGGAAGACACTGAAGGATCACTGCAATTGGGAATGCTGCAAATGTGCACCTTACTGTCAGCAAAGATGGTCAGAACTCTTCCAGGGGAACATTTTACGCACCCTGAAATGCTGATTAATCAAAATCAGAACATTCTGTGGGAATGTGTCTGTTTTAACAAATCTTCTGACAAAACACAGGCACATTTCCAAACTCGCCTGCCAGGCAGGTTTCAGTCAAAAGCCTGCCCAGTTTCATGCCAGCTTGCCAACCCAGCCCCTTAGCAGTCTGCCCAGCAGTCTGCTGGGGAGAAAAAATGCCAGGCCTTCAGATTTCCCAGTGCTATGGCAGCCCACTGAATTAAGTACCTCGGTGTTGGGTGACCCTGGGCTTGCAGGCTGTTCATCACAAACCTAGAATGGTCACCAACCTTAAAGGCAGGCAAGACCAGAGCTGCCTGCCCTGATAAGGGCAAGAAAGATGTTTGACTAGGAGTCCTGTAATGGGAGCAATAAATGAAGGGTGAGGAGGAGTCAGGCTGCATGAAGGACAGCGAAAAATCCATTTCCTTCTGCTCTAATTAATGAGCAGACCTGCAACTGACCCTATTTTGGGGGAGTTTCTGTTCTGGATCCAATACCCACTGAGAAGGTGAGCACTAAATTGGCTCAGTTACTAAAAGACCCCTATCAATTAAAGTGTCTGTGCATGTAAAGAAGTGTTTTGACCTTTCTTTCTCTCTAGATCTAGTTTAACTCCTTCCTTTGGTGGTGTGGGCAGAGTGGCAGAGTCTCTTTTTTGTCATACAGTGTGCTTGTATCAAGCCCAGTTTACTGATGTGTACTGCAGAGTGACTTCACACATGTGGACAGCAGTTCTTTCCAGCAGCAGAGGACTCATCGAGTTCACAGATCTGTGATTGCCCTAAGAACCATCCAGAGGCTCAGTGGAAATTCAAGCAAGCTGTCCTAATTGGCTTGGTTTTTCAGTTTTGTGGGGTTTTTTTGTGTGTGTGGTTTGGGTTTGTTTTTTTTTTTTTCCTTGTTTGTTTTTAATTTTTTTTTAATTTTATGCTTTGTTTTCTGTTTTGTTTTGTTTTTCCCAAGAACAACTCAGAAATGCAGAAGGGAATAGGAAATGTATTTTGTAAGGCATTCTGATAGTGGTAGTCATTGTGGTAGTCTATCTTTACTTGCAACTTTGGAGTCTCTTACTGTCCTCTTCATCCTTTAAAGGATGTGGTCTTGTCCTGTAACGGGAGAGAGCATGAAGGACCTCAACAAAGAGTGGCGAGTGTTAGTGTGCTTCCTTCAGTTCTCAAACTACACAACCCCCCACCATCTCCTGCTTACTTGATCTCAAGTTTTCTGTAGGAAACCAGTTCACAAACTTTGTGAGCATGTTATCTATAGCCTGGGATAGGAATGAAGGCTGAGACTCTGTGGCTGAGAAAATGGTCTTGCTAAAAACTTCTTTAAATGATCTTTTTAAGGAGGTGTTATTGTTTTCTTTCTGTTTATGAGGCAATATATATTCTATTCCAGAATAATAGCTGAGGAACAGTAAACAAAATGGCAAATTGGGGCTTTGGATGACAAGTGTCCTTGACCATTTTATTACATTCCTGTTACTGGGCACTGGACTTAACTAACACCAATTCATCTCCATGAGAATTGTTGATGGAAAACTAAAACAGCTTTGTGTTAGAGAATAATATGTCAGTCTGGAAGGAATTGTCCATGCTTATTCTTCTGAAACTCAACAACGTTTTTTCACGGCTAATTAGCCCAAGCAGAATTTAGTTCAGGTACATAGGGCATGAGTACAGCTGCATCAACTACCATTTAGCTGACGTCTGTAACAAAACAGTGTTTCTAAGCTCCCACAGCTTAAGGTGGTGTGTGCCTTCTAGAAATATACCCATTTTAAAAGAGAAAAGGCTCATCTTTGAGAAGACTATTAGTACCAAGGAAATTACATTTTGCTTCTCAAATGTGTTTGGAGCCAAACACAAGTAGAATCATTGGCCTCAGAACTTGTAGGGATTATGGAGGCAAATTCTATGCTTCTTTTCACAAATTGCATTGGACAGCATTTGGGACTTGGCCTAAATAAAGGAATAATCTCTTACTCTCTCCACATTTGCTCACTGTTAAATATTTTCAGGAAGTTTTGTTTTGCTGATCCCTCCCTTTTGCAGACTGTTTTTTTCTGGGGACATTTGAGAGGGTATTTAGTTTGTGGATCTTTTTGTACTCATCACCACCAGCAGTGGAAGTCTGGTTCCCTTGGCTTAATTCTAGGCCATGGCTCTCTTGCTGCTCAGTAAGAACTTCACAGATATTGATATTTCACACCTCAACTCAAACCAATGAGGCTACAGCAGCTTTTCCCCCTGGACAAACACCAACACTTCCCAGCTCTGTCATTCCCCCTTTCTGGTGTCTCCTCTGTTTGAACATGAGGAAAGGCACCTCAGAAGCTAACTTAACAAATCTCAAGAAAATTTTCCTCCAGGATGTGTCATCACTAGCAGACATAAGGAACAGATTCTGCCAAGTTCTGAGGGGAGGTTTGGTGGATTGCAAGAGTGTGTGCCATGTGCAGAAAAAATAATGGGATGGCAGGAAAAAACCTCCATCCCTTCAGTTCATTGCTTCATTCTTTCTTGGTGTGCCCCAGCTCAGCTTTTAGAGCTAATTCAAATAACTTTTCTAGTTGCTCTAACATAAAAATACTTCACTAACCATAGTGGGTCAGCCTAGCTTGTCACTAACACTACAGACATTTTGAACCATTACTCAACTAAGCGTACTATTTCCAACCTTTGTCCTGTGTTTAAGACAGCTCATTGTAAAAGCAAGATTACAGTCAAGCTTTATGTTTCCTTTTGTGTTTTCTTTTAACGTATTACTCTTGTTAGCAGCAGGTCTGAAGTCATAAATGGATTGATTTTTCTCAGAGAAGATAGTTTTAACTTTGAAGTGTTGCAGCCACATAGGTATATGCAACACTAAATCAGGATTTCCTTCTCTCTAGTTCCAGTTTAATTTTGTGATAAATATTATCCATGTCTATCTGTTCTAACATAAGAGATTTATATTGAATATTCTTGAGGTACTGATTTTTATGCATGAAGAATGAGAGTATGATAGTCAAAATAGATTAACACACTATATTTCCATTTCCTATCTAAAGGAAAGACATAGGCCTTGAGACATAAGATACCTTTGACATAGCTTTGTTTAAAGACTGCTGAGCCTGAATGGTTTCATTGGACCACCTATTCTCCAACCCTGCTCTCTTACTACATTTAACTATTTTTTGCATTTGACATTTGTTTCTTGCATGAAACACAATGAAGTAAACTGTGTACCATTATTGTGTAATTCTCTATGATACTTATTTTTAGAGAACAACTTTTTAGCCAGCTAGTAAGTAGGTTTTTCCATGTAGTGCTCTATGAAGAATAAGGGTGGTTCAGGACATGTTTGGACAAATGTTTGAAGGTTGTACCTAGATGATCCTTTAAGGTCCCTTCCAACTCAAACGATTTGTGTTGGGTTTTGGGGCTTCAGGGGTGGTTTCTATGAGAAACTTCCAGAAGCTTTCCCCAAGTAGATAGAGCCAGTGCCAGCCAACTCCAGGGCAGAAGGCGGCTGATCAGGGCTGAGACAGTCAGGAATGATTGTAAGGCCTCTGTGATAACATATTTAAGATGTAAAAAACCCTTTAATGGGCAGATGTATTTGGTGCCAAAGAATACATGAGAACAGCCCTGAAGGCACCAAGGTCAGTGCAGAAGGAGGGGCAGGAGCTGAGATTCCCCTGCAGCCCCTGGTGAAGCAGCTGTGCCCCTGCAGCCATGGAGGTCCTTGGGGATGCAGAGATCACCCACAGTCCATAGAGGAGCAGCTGTGCCCCTGCAGCCATAGAGATCCTTGGGGATGCAGAGATCACCCACAGCCCCTGGAGGTCCATGGGGATGCAGAGATCACCCACAGCCCATGGAAGAGTCCAGGCTGGAGCAGGGAGATGCCTGAGAGGAGGCTGTGACCTCTTGGAAGGCATTTGCTGGAACATAGGAGAACAACCCCTGGCAGGGACCTGAAGATCTGTGGACAGATCTTCCTGAGGAGCCCAGGCTGGAACAGATCTCTTGTGACCCTGTGGGGGACCCTCAGGAACAGGTTGTGCCTGAAGGACTGCACCCTGTGGAACAGTGACCCACATTAAAGCAGTTTGTGGGGAGCTATGTCCGTGGGATGGATTCGCTCACATTGGAGAAGTTCACAGAGGACTCTTCTGTGGGAGGGATCCCATACTGGAGCAGGAAACAGACTCTGAACAGCAGTAAGAACATCATGTGATGTACTGACTGTAACTCCCATTCCCATCTCTTTGTCCCTTATCTCACTGGGAGGGAGGAGATAGAGCTGTGAATGAGGAGAAGTGGAGGGAAGGTGTCTTTGAATTTATTTTACTTTTTATTATCCTGCTCTGACTTTGTTAGCAGTAAATTCAATTACTATCCCCAATCAGAGTTTTGAGTTTTGCCCATGATGGTGAGTGATCTCTCCCAATCCTTATCTCAACCCATGAATCTTTTGTTATACGTTCTTTCCTGCACCCAGCTGCAAAAGGGAGTAATAGAGGCAGAGGGGGTTTCAGTGGGTGCTTGGCATCTAACCAGGATCACCCACAATATCATAGTATGAATCCATGGTTCAAGATCCATGGTGACTGTTTATTACCACAGGAACATTTATTAACACAGGACATTCTTCAGGGTAGGGTCCATCCAGTCAAAACATAAACACTCCTGTAAGTAATGAAACACAGACACCCTTCTCCCATGGTGAGTGTCATGATGGCTATGCTACAAAAGGCAAGTTCACTTTTGCTCTTTATGTCTTTTCCTGCATATTAGGCCGCGTTCTACCCACCCTTCTAGATTTCAGATTTACAATTCTGCAGCTCAGAAGGTAGGAAGCTGCCTGTACAAAAGAGGTTTATACCAGCAGTGGTTGGTAGAGATTTCTCCAAATATCTATCAGACGAAGCCCTGCTCTGGACTTAAGAAGTAGCTGTACCAGTTTCCCACATCTCTAGGTCCCAGTTGGACTCATTGACAAGAAATTCACAAAAGGAAAAACTTGAGTCACCTGAGCATGCTGAGGGTGAAAAGGAATTACAGCAACATAATGTCGTGTCCTCCTATGTTATCAAGCAGTAGAGGGGAGAATTTCAGGAGCAAGACTTTGAATTAAGCCATCTGCCTGTCTTTAAATGGTAAAGACCATATAATAACAGCTGTGGAACAGCCAAGAGCATGATGCTCATTGATCTTTGCTAAGGGTGTTTTGTAGACTCTTTACAGTCCTAGAGAGAAGGGTCTAGGACTAAGACTATCTATCCTCTCAATAAGGGCATAATTAACCTGTTCAGTGCCTGCACAGCTTTAGTGTACAATAACCACAAAACAGTAGCAGAATCATTCCCTGGACAGAACAAATTCTTGTCCTTCTGATAATCATTGCGGTGTGACAAACTTTTTATAGTTCTTCTTGTCCTTAAGCTTACTAGTAATCTTTTATTTCAATAGAACACATTTCCAACTATTTTGCAAAGTATAGTGGCTTCACCAAATGACTCACTGATAATTACCAGCATAGGAGAGCCAACTGCTCTGTATGTTAATATGAATTTTACCATTCGTAATTGTTATGGTGGCTGTAAAAAGCCATCCTGAGATGTTTGCTCTAAGTGTCCTATTTCAAAACACAACATCATAGAAAAATATCTGTCCCCAGTGTCTTTCTGCCTGCACTGGTCAAGCAAACATCTTGGTAAATCAGGCGAGGTATATTTCTTAAAGATTTAGTGCTGTAATTTAAGTCAGAATTAATCACAAATGTAAATCATCAAAGTCAGGGGGATGACTAATGTGAACAAAGATTAAATGGCAAGACCAAGTCTCAACTGTGTTTAAGAAATGACTGCCAAAAACCCCCATCCCACTGGTTTCTTTACACATTTCTCACCTTGGAATATGACGAATGAAGCAGAAAAGTAGATGACTAGAAAAGTAGCAGTGAATAGTGTTAGGTCATATTGAAAGGACTCTGACTAAGAATTTTGACTTTCCCTTGTCTTGGCTCTGCTGGAGACTAGGCAGTGAATTTTGTGACTTTTATTATCATTTTCGAGTAATCTCATTTAGATGACTAACTGAATGAGGTTTGTGTTAATTCTGTTATTTGGGAAACTTTTACGCAAGACACTTTTATTTTGTTTTGGAGGTAAGATTGCTCATATCCACATGGACAGAAAACTGTTTAAAGGGAAACTGTGAACAGGTCTTGGGGGGAGTTGTTGTTTGCTTCTCTGCCACAAAATTTTATCTGCTGGGGCTTTAGACAAGATCCTGCCAGCAGTTGCTTCAGTTTCTGCAGACCAGGAAAGCCTCTGACATGAAGGATCTTTGGGGCCCTTCTAGTAGAATTGATTCTTATTTCTCAAGAAATCCTCACTTCACAGCAAAATCAAATTACTGGCCAGTCTCATTTAACCGGAGTGATTCAAAAGTCCACAGCAAGGCAACTCCGAGTAAGTACACATGTCAAACTCCACTGGTCCTTGGAAATTCCTGAGCAAGCTGCTGCAAAGCAGAACTTAGTGCAGTGAGGTTGTTTCACCACACTGAGACAGTTCCCAATGGCAATGACTTGTCACCTGTCTCCCTCCTGGTGCTGTTGGCCATGAGAAATCACTGACCTTCCTACCTGTGTGTCACCTCCACCTTCCTTTCAAATTAATGTGGGTGTAAGGTGTGCCTGGCCATCCCAGAGCGCCTGCTGGCTTTCCTTCTCCAGCGTTTTTATGTGGTGCGCTCCAGATTTCCTACTGATCACCTCTGCTACTCAGTCACAGGAAGAGGGATGGTAGCAGTCATCCCTTTTTCAAAACCTTTTCATCTCAGTGATACTCCTAGTATTTCCCACTTTCTATAGGCATACTATACAGTTCATAAAATTGCACATTTTTACATTCTTGAGGGCTTTCCAGTGATTTTTTTTTTCCGGTCCAATATTGAACATGAATGATGTTACACGTTTCTATTTTCCACAACACTGGCAGCACTACCTTGAGAGTTTCAGTAAGGGCAGTGTTATACACATTAGCAGCATATGTGTCCATTAATGAAAACAACATTTTGAAAATACTTCTTTTTGTGTTTAAAATACACTTCCATCAGTCCTGGAGATATTGCTGTTCCTGGTATTGTCTCTTAGTCTAAGTGGGTGACACGGCAGTGGCTCTGTGGGCAGAACTGGTGCTTGTGACCTAAGAAAGAGGACATTCTTGTTTGCTTTTAGACTCATCTGAAAGATACCCAAACACCATAACCTTCTTAGTTTGTCATATGAATAGCCATGAAGCCTTAAGCAGGCTGTTGCAGTGCAAAAGTATCATGTAAATTTTCTTTATTTAGTCCATGCACTTATTGTGAAATTTTTGGTGTTTCTTCACACTTAACAGTTCCAGTAAACATTGCCTCACTTATGTCTGCCTAAGTTACAATGTGAACCTCTATTTCTCTTGGGTTTGCTTTTAGCAAGAGTACATTACAGCACAAATATTTTTCCAGAACAGTTTCCACAAATGTTCCCAGATGCATGGAAATATTTTGATTAATACTTTGAACTGTAGTCAAATGACTTGCCTTTTTCTTTAATGCATTTTATTTCTGTCTTTGATCTTTATAAAATCACAATATCATCTATTTTATGGAACTTTCACTACTGCTCTTCTTGAGCAGGAAGCCCTGGAGGAGTCAGTTAGTTTTAAACATTTTTAAGCACAAGTCACATTAAATATATAAAAAGATTGGTGAATATAGTTTTCTGTAATTGCATTGCTATGTAGTAAACCTCCTACAGATATAAAGAAAGCAATGCAAGAGAACCAAGGATAATAGCAGAAGTCACCATCTCTTCAGTTAATTTCAGAGAGTATGTGTGTGTGTGCACATATAAATAAATCATTAAACTGCCTTTAGTAGACCATAATCTTAAGAAACATTTTATTCTTATTTTGCTCCAGATTTATTTCAATTGCTACATTGTACTGTGTGTAGACTATAATAAAAATGAGGAATAAAACCCCTTTTTCTTTGGAGGCACTGGAACTTTCATTTTCATCGGATTTTAAATTTCAGGTTGGGTTGATATTATGGAAAGCCCAAGAGGCGTGGACACAACTGAATGCCAAGGTGTTAACCAATGTTAGAGATTACAGGCATTACTTCTGTTATATTTTTTTTTTTAGTTGCTTCTCAAATGCCTTTTCTAGTCTTGCCTGTAGTACTGTGAGTTAGTGTAGCCTTAGAAATCCTCATTAAGCCAAAACCAGAGGTGGTTTAAGTCATGCAGCAATGAATACCAGTGAATCCAAAGGAGTCGAAGTTAATATTGTGCTGTCCGAAAGCAAGTGTAAATCATACCATGCTAGAGTCAGCTGAGAATTTAGCTGAAGATCTTCATGACCTACTTCATCTCTCCAATAGGAAAATCAGCAGAGGTGGATAATCATAGAATGATTCTCTTTTTTAGTTTTCCCAAAAGCCTCAGACTCCTTTTGTGCAGAATACACAAAGCTATGTCTTTCATCCATGCTATTTTTTTTCTGTACCTCAGGAGAGGTGGAAAAACGGTGAATATGTTCCTTCAGCCACATCAGCATTCATTCCTGTATCCCACTTTATCCCTGAATCTGTCAGGTGCCCACTTGACCTGGAGAGTAAGACCAGATTTTGCTGTAAAAGGCTTTGATCTCGACCGAGTAGAAGTAATGTAAAATATAGAAAACATTTGTTACTAATCTGGGAGAAAGATCAGGTCTGTTTTTATGGCTGATTATAATTAGTGACAAACATATAAGCAAATAGGCGACCAAACTCCATCTGGAATATTATTTCCAAGACTGTCCACCCACATAGGAAGGATATTATTTGCCTTGGAGACTTCTTTCTAGAATTCTAGAATTTCAAGAACCTGAGTCACGAAGGCAAATTTGAACTGGCTTTTTTTTTCTCTAGTAATGAGACTTAAAGTTGCTAAAAACGCATGCCCAGGATTCACCAGAAACCATTTATCATGGCAAAAACAATATGCATCATTTAATTTCAAAAACTGCCTGAATTTTCAGGATTTACTTTGGCTTTTGACAGTCCTGAGAACTCAGTGCACTGGACTGGTACAATATGTGTGGGACATAAGGTGTTCTGCACAGGATTCTTCACATAGGTTCTTCAGTGTGCCTAAGACCTTAAGTAAGCCACCAATATTTATGAGCAAGCAGGTCTTCAAGCTTATTGCTGGATCTCATGTCTGACATTTCCAGTAGCATGCCAACTGTCTCTGCATGTCTGTTATCCACTGGCAAGTGGAAGCAGGGGGAAAAAAAACCCTGACTGTGCAGCCTCCAGGTGGAGGCAGTGGTTGATCTCTCAAACTTGGGCTGCTTTTGAGTCCCCTGTCTGTCACGGTGGGCTCCATAGTCTGCTACCTTCAACAAGGCTGCATATGCTAGATATTAGAAATAGGAAAGGAAGAGGGGTGAAGCCAATGTAAGTAAAGGTTATTCGACCTTTCATATTATTAAAACCAGGGAGATAGATAGAAATTGATTCAAGGCACTTAGATTTTATTGTGGAGGGATATTATGGGTACATGTGATAAAAGACTGAGGGTTGAGATAAACAAAAATATACTCTGAATTTGCGTTCCTTTACATTTGCTTTACTCCAGAGGGCTATGTATGTTGACATATAAATACAGGATGACAGAGTAATATACCAGGATAATGTTGGTGAAGACTATAGTATTTCGGTAAGTGTTTGACAGAATGAAATCAGGAATCATTCACGTTCTGGAACTAGGATTTAATAAAAAAAAATTTCTGTTGTCTCCATAGATTTTACTTCTGAAAGGAAAAAAAAAAAGATGGAGATACAAACCTGTGAGTATAAAAAAGAGGAAGACACATATCTTACACCTAATCAAACGCGTGCATTCAAACCCATTCTGGGATGACAGCTGGATTTCCTGCTGGCCGTGTGTCACTTTCTTCTACAACGGGGGCTAAAGCGGGGGCAAACCAGCACCAGCCTCTCCGCGGCACCTCCGCGCCCGGGGAGGCGAGGCTCGGGGCGCGGGGACGCGCTGCTGGCGGGGCCGGCCCCGGCAGGGCCAGCGGGACCGAGCCTCCCCGGAGTGCGTGCCCGCTTCTGCGCCGCGCTCCAGCGCTCCGGCTCGGGGGCGAGGGCGGACATGAAGCCACAGCACCGAAACCCTTCAGCCCCGGCGGCCACGACCGCGGGCGGGCGAACCCTGGCGCCCGCGAAGCCCAGGGCGCGGCGCGCCGGGAAAGGCCCCAGCGGGCTCCTTGCCGTCCCTCGCCTCCTCGTCCTCTTGCGATTATCGCGACCTATTCCCGCGGGCGACAGCGGCCGCAGCGCGATCCACCCGTGCGCGCGGCGAGGCGGCGGGTGCGCGCCTCGAGAGCGCGGGTCCCGCGCCCCTGCTCGATCGCGCGGGGACGGCGGGTGCGAGGGCTCGGCTCCCGCGCAGACACACCCCCGTGAGGCCGCGCAGCGCGGCGGGAGCCCGGGCGGCAGCGCGGGGCGGGGAGGCGGCGCTCGGGCCCCGCCGCGCCGGAGCGGAGGCGCCGCGCCTCAGCGGGCGGAGGCTGCGCGGGGCGAGCGCCCCCCAGCGCGCTGCCGCCGCGCCGGTTACGTAAGCGCGGGCACCCCCCGCGCCGCCCCCCCGCCCCCGCCGGCGGTTATGCAATCGCAGCACACAGACCTACTGTACCGCGCGCCGCCCCGCGCGCCGCCCCGCCCCGCCCCCGGCCGCCCCCATTGGTCGGCCCCCGGCGGCGCCCGGCGCCGATTGGCCGGTGGCGGCCGCCAGTCACGGCGCGGCGCGGCCGGCATGCGGGCTATGAGCCCCGCGCCGCGCAGCCCTGACCTACTAACACACATCCCTCCGCGCCGCCGCCGCGCGCTCCCGCCCGCCGCTCCGCCGCCGCCCGCACGGCGCGGCACCGCTCCGCACGGCGCGGCACCGCTCCGCACCGCGCCCGCGCCGCTCCGCCGAGCCCAGCCCCGGCGCGACGTGGGGAATGCTCGGCGCTCCGCGCCGCGCTGCAGGTAAGGAAGGAAGGCGCGCGTACCAAGTTGGGGTGCCCGCCCGGTGCTGCTGTCGCTCCGGGCGGGGGTCGGCAGCTGCTTACGGGGAGCCCAGCCGGCTCCGGCCGCCGGGGCGGGGAAGGGTCCGGCGGCGGCCCCGCGCTGCGCGGCGGCGGGCGGCTCGGCGGAGGGCCGGGCGGCGGCGCGGGCGGCAGCCCGGAGCCGGCGGCTCCGTGTCGGGGCGTGCTCGCTGCCGGCGCGCCGCGCTGCCCCCCGCGTGTCCGCGCTGCGGGCCCCGGGCAGCGCCGCCGGAGCGGCTCTCCCGCGTTGCATAATGTGCCGGCGGGGAGCGGAGCTGCCGCGGCGGGCGCCGTGCGGGGCGCAGGGCTGGGTCCCGGGCAGCGCCAGCCGTGCCTCGGCCACAGCACCGCCCGGAGTTGCTGCCGGAGCCCGCCGGCCGGACCCAGCCCTCTCTCGGGCGGCGTAAGGGCATGTTGCCCGCGGGCAGCCGGGATCGATGGCAGCGGCCCGGGACCGGGGCTGCGCTTGTCTCAGCCAGCCCTTTCCGTCACTTTTTGTCGCTGTTTTTTACGCGCTGCGGGACCGATCGCATAATAGTTCCTGGAAATGTTGCATTATGTAACCACAAAATTTGCTGGCAGCCGGGCTGGGAAGAGGGAGCTAATTATGCGATTTTATAATCTTCCTACAAAGAAACTAGGACGATCTCGCCCCTGGAAAAAAAAAAAAAATAAAAGCCCCCCCAAACCCGTAACTGTAACAGATTTTGTTAAAGTGTGTTTATTAAGGGAAGTAGACAACTGGGTAAGTGGGGAGGCGAGGCGCGCTCGCCGGCTGCGTGCCGGGTGCCTTAAAACGAGATTTGTGTTGGGTCTATATTTAGCCCCTTCGCGTTTTAGCAATTGTGGCTTCATGTGCTATTTCTGGTCTTTTCTCCAGAGCCGTGCGTGTGTAAGACGTTCGAGGCATTTGCTCGGATTTTTAACTCTACGCCTTCGGAGGCGTTTTAGATCAAGCCTGTATTTTTTTTTTAGGCAAGGCGTTTCGCCCAGACACCGTGCCATCTCTCCGGTACGGGCTTTCAGTGGGAAAACAATTAATGAAAAATAATAGATAATTTTAAAATAAATAAATAAGCAAACAAACAAACAACAACCCAAAACAGACGGGAACGTCTGAATTTAAGGAAGAAAGGCGTTACAGGACATCTCGGCCGCGCCGGAGGCGAGAGGAAGAGCCGTCCCGGCCGTGCCCTGACGGCCGCGGCGGGCCGGGGGCCAGGTGCCGCCGGTCCCCGCGGGCTCCGGGGGCGGCCGCCGGTAGTAGGTCAGTGTGACAGCCCGGAGCGGAGCGGGTGCGCGATTCCTCCTCGCCCACCTTCTCCTCGGCGAGGCTCCTGGCGGGGGTCGCCGCTGCCTGCCTTCCCGGCGGGGCGCGGCGGCGGGCGAGCGAGGGCTGGGGGCGCTGGCGCTCCCCCTCAGCCCTTTGTTCTGGGCTGGGGCGGCGGCGGCGGCGGGGGGGCGGCGGGCTGATAGCGAGCGGGCCGGGGCCATGCGCCGCCGGTCACGTAGGGGGCCGAGCCGGCCGCCTTTGTGGCGGGGCGCGGTGTGGGGCCGAGCGGCGGGCAGGCGGCGGGCGCCCCGCACCGCGCCCCGCGGCGCGTCCCCACCCGCTGCCCATCACCCGCGAGTCCCGCCGCCGCCCGCAGGCAGGGATCGCCAGACAAAGGCAGGTAGGCTCGAGACGAGCGTTTTCCTTCGTTCCTTACGTAACGACAGCAACATCGTAAAGGGGAGGGGGGGGAAAAAAATCGTTGCCCAATTCTGTAATTTTTTTTTTTTTCCCAAATCACTTCGGCGTCGCAGTGGCTGTGTATTTTGTACTCTGGGGGCAGCTTGTGCTGTGTCCTCGATGGTAGGTAGCGTAGCTTGAAAGTTGCTGACGGTAACTTGCCTTTCAAGATGAGGTGATTTTTCTTTTTTTTTCTTTTTTTTTAAATTACTAAAATGGTTCTCCAATAGGTTAGACCAACACCACTGTGCTTCTGACCAAAATCCTCCCGAGTAACCCAGCCACAGGCTTTACGTTCGTTGTACCTGCTATAGGAAGTAGCAGCAAAGTATTTTAAAAATATTCTTGTTAATTGCATAAACTTTTCTGCTGCTTGTTTGTTGAGGCTAAGTACAGCCTTGACAGTGAGGCTTTTTGGAGTTACTGTTGTTTTAAAAACAACCGTGTTTTTTTTCGTTGTCCTTGTAACTTGAGTGATTGCACTTAGTTCCGTTGTGTTTGCTCCAGTGTGTATGTAACCTACTTTGAGTTATCTTTGTCCTCCTCAGTAATTAATTAAATCCAGAGCCTCGTTTGAAATATTGCTATGTGCATTGCTTTTATGGCCCTTATTCAATCAAAATGTTGACTTTGATGGGAAACTCGAATGAATAAGGATTTGGTGTTTTGGCCCAAAAACGTGATTTATACCAACAAGTTCAAGGACTACTGAATAAGGATCGTTAATAACATTGGCACTAACAGTTATTGTTACAAAAGTTCTCACATTACAGATTTTTTTGACTGTTAAAGTGCTAGTACGCTTTAGAACATTCTGCCTCCCCTTTCATTTACTTTATATGTTTAATTCGTGCTCCAAAGGACTCTTAACTAGCTTTTAAAATATCTAGCTTCCTGAAGTCACATCCAAAGCCTCAAGTTTCTACTGTTTTGGTGGGGGTTGTTTTGCATTTTGTTTTGAGGTTTGGGGAGGGTTTTTTTTGTTAGTTTGATTTTGTTTTTAAGAAACTGCTGTGAAGGTGTCAAAAAGCTAAGAATCTTCCCATGGGCAGTATGAACTTACGTGACCTCCACACAGTTTATCTCATCTTAAGACAGAACAGTATTTGCCTTGCTTTGGATGAAATTTATAGAACATAGAGAGTCAAAAGAGAATCTGAGAAAGATATCAGTACCATGCTGCTTTTCCCAATCCTTTATCTTGAAATAAAACTCTTAAATGAAATAAACCTTTAACTAATTTTAAATTTACTTATTTTAACAAGTAGTTATGCAAACTATGCTTATGCAATAGTTTTTTTCCAGACGGCAATCTTGCTGCTGTTATAACATCACTCTGATGCAATAATGTGAACAATAAAATCCTCTGTTTGAGTCTTATTACACACTGTTAAGCAATGTATCTGACTCATCAGCTTAATTGACTCTTCTAGGTGACCTTGCCATGATCATTACAGCCAGTTATGAGATATAAATGTGCTTAGGCTATGTAATAGAAAAAAAATGCAAATAGATGGCCAATTCCTGCAGTCCATTCTAAAAGAAAATGACAATTGATTTCCGTGTTAGTATTTTACAGTATTAAAGCATTACCTTACAGAATTTGAAAAGATTTTTAGTAGCTACAAGATAATATAACTGTCTAATACTTATAAGCATGAGTGTCAAAAACAAGATTGTGTAAACAAGGGTATACTTGGTCTTGACTAAAAATGTGATAGAAGCAATGTTATTAAAAAACTGTATTGTATGGTAGATCTGAAATAAATCTAAAACCACCTTAAATACCCTGTGTTTTTGACTAATTCACTTGTTGAATTGGTCCATGTCCAAAATAGCATACTGTGAGATTGAATTTTGTGACAGATATTAAATATATAGTCTATTAGAAGCAATGCCTTATTTAAGAAATGGCTTTTTTCCCTTTCTTGAGTTGTTCCACCTTGGTGTAATTTTCAGTCTGTCCTGCAGTATTTGAATAATTAACCAGTTTTTGCAACAGAAGTGTCTGCACAACAGCTGACAGTATAGATGCCAGTGCTGCAAGACTTCTTTTTACAAGTGGAATGCAACCCAACAAAGAAAATAATGCTCAGCATGGGCAGTGATCTGGACCATCTCACAGAATTGGAGCTCTAAAGATTGCCATTTCTCTGCTCTGTCTGTTGTGAGTGGTAGATAACATTTTACTGCCAGTGTTTATTTTATATATTTACTTCAGTTGTTATATAACAAGATGCATGCTTAGAGCATCAGTTGGGATTAATTGACATAATTCTGCTGCCTTTAAATAGAGCCATATCAATTTAGGTCAGCTGAAGGTCTGGTCCATGGTTAGCATTTTAAGAACACAGTTCAATAATAGAAGCCATTTGTTGTCAGAATAATTAATATTTGATTTTGTGGGCTTTTTTTTTTAATATATAGTTTGTAACTAAGGGAAACCTGAGACTGCATTTCTAGAACATGGTTGCTATTAAGTTATAGCTTTTCACAGTCTGGTTCTTCCTGCTGTCAAGTAGCTATTGAAATGAGAAACATACTGTCATAGTACTGTAACCTCAGTAACGTTTGTTTATATTGGGGCTTTATTAAAAATACTGGAAAGTGATATTTATTAAATTGCATCTTTACATGTGTATACTATATATATAATCTATATATGGAATTAAATATTTAGCCAAGATATATTTACCTCATTTTCAGTTTTAATTTTTTCCTGGTGCTATCAGTAATATTCTTAGATCTGGTTTTTCACCATTTGAACCAGAGCAATAAACAGCTTGTTTTGGGAAAAATGAACAGATCTGGCAGAATCATACTATCTTCAAAAGGAGATGAAAGCAAATGTGGGGCAAATTTGCACTTACTAAATTTCACTGACCTTTTCTGAACAACAGATACCCTTAACATATATTTTGTGCTACACAGATAGAAATTTTATTTCAGTAATTTGCCTCTGGTAAGCAGGCTGTACTTTAATGAGTTAATTTGTAGTTCTTAAGATAAACAGTAACTTAAGTGATTTTTCTAACAATGAAAGCCTTTTGTAAAAATTACATATGACATAAGCTTTCTGGGTACAATGTGGAGTTGAGTAATATGAATTTGCAATATTATTTTGAGTTTCATGGCAATCTTACTAATTTTTTTCTTAAGTTTGATTGAACAGTGTCATAATAAATGATTTCTGGTGTGCCCGATTGAATATATTTTGTGGACATATTCCATTTTTTTCTTTCAATAATACGATCAACATTTTAGCAAAAGTGGGTCATCTTGTACAAAGTTATCATCATCAGTGTTCCACTGACCTAATTACACACTGGTCCTGAAACAGTGAGCACTTCAGATGTCCATGAAGTTGTAGGAAAAGGAAACTGTGTACAGGATCAATAGTTCTTCATTGCTTCATGCTGTTGTAACATATCCATGATCCTTAAGCATATTGCTACGTAACACAGAAATTGGTGGCAATATTCATATTGTAAATGCTTTTCCCCTTTGTGACTGTCGACAACCTGTCCATCATAGCATAAAAATCAGTCACCTAGGCTTTTTCAAAAAGTTTTAACTACATTTGTTCTACATTGTCTAGACCTCTGGCCCACAAATCTGTCCCATTCTTTCACTCTTTCAGCGTAGCCAGCTTTTCTTCAACAGGAATATAAACTCACAAACTGCTGTAGGTAAAGGGCAAGAAGTTGAAGGATTTCAGTGGAGATAGGAAATACTCTGTTGCAGAGGATTTCTGAATTATGATAGATAATGATAATGATAGATGCAGAGTTTCACGGCATAATTTTTGTCTGTGGAAAGCAGTAGAGGTAAAATATCTCCAAAATTTTCCAGCAGTGTTAGGGAGGCTGTGCATGCACCACCTGAGCTTAAACTCGGCTTCCTGTCCCATGTGTGTGATGAGAATAATATTTTTTCTGTAGGTCATAAAAGTATTGAGATAGATAGCAACTGTTTTCAGAATACTTTGAGGACGAAGAGCAGAATATATCTTTCACTTTTTCAAAATTTGGAATGCAAACTGGTGACTTTCAAATCTACGAACAATTCCTATAGCAGCTCATCTGGTATGTAGCCAGATTTTTAAAACTGATAAACTGGGGCAGAATGGTGGCAGTAATATGGTACCTATGCAAAAGATGAACAACAACAACTAAAACTTAGCAGAGACATTAAAATGAGCACAAATGTTTCTCTAGAGTGTGCCATATAGTGGTGGTGATGATAGAGACATTTTTTTTTCTAGAACAAGAAGCTATACATAACTGCTTTTTCTTCTGTTTTTTTTTTCGTTGTTTTTTTTTTTTTTTTTTTTAATATTCTTTTTTAGACACAATGGTACAAAACTGAATTATGTTTGAGCATCCAATGCTAGAAATGGGATTTCGCTTAGTTTGATAGAATCACAATCAAAATGCTAGAGCTGTAGAATTAATCAGTTGTTTTATCCTAGGATGTGTTTGAAAAATTATGCTTGGAAATAAGATGAATTATTTTGCTAAGTATAAATGAAAACATGCAGTTATTCCGTGGGGAGGCTTATGTACATGAGGAGGCCCCCATACATTCTCTAAAACAGAAATGACTTATGTAATTAAATTACACAGAAGAGAGCAAGGTTATGGCCCCATCCTCCAAGCTTTGAGACCTTTCAATTATTATGGTGTGAATACATAAATTCCCAGGATCAAGGTTTGAATGTGCCATGTTGTCACTTCAGTATTTTTTGGAGTCTCGTGGATAAATTAATTTTTTGTGATTTCTGCATACATAATTTTTTGCTTCAATAGCATGAGTCCTATACAACAGTCTCATTAATACTTGGATCTGAGATTGTATTCTGCTTCTGTTGAAGTCAATGGCAAAATTGCTGTGGGAGCAAGACTGGCTCTGTAATTAAGTTAATAGGGTCGAGTGTTATTACATTGTAGAATTGGCACTCAATGCCATTAACATCAACCAACCAAATGTTGGTTTTATAACACTTTATGAGGGAGTGATAAAGCAATTGAAAAATTAATCATAAGGGAAAATATTGGAATTTGAAATGTAGTCAGAGGAATCATTACAGTTCATTAATTTATGTGTAAATACTCATGTTTTCCAGTGGAATTATAAAATGCAAGTGAAGTGAAGTGAAATGGCTTGTTCCATTGAAGGCATGTTGCCATTATCATCAGATGGAATTTAATTTGTTTACAGACTCAGCATTGGGCTGATCCACATGGAGAAGCATTACTAAACAAGGGTTTTGACTCCTGTTTGTAAAGACACCATTCCAGTTGCCATAATAAAAGTGCTCAAGAAATATAGAAAGAGTTAAAGATCTTTTGTTGGTTTGTTAATTCATGAAAGTAATGGCCTTAGGTCTGGCTGCATAAATAGCAAACCCGTATGACCATGTCAGTGGGTTACATGTATGTCCTGACATCTTCACTGATGGACTCTGGCAGAGAGCAAAGCCGAATACTGCATGAAAAAACATGGTCCTTTTGATACACGCTTAATATTTGCTGTTGATTGCATATTACTTATATTCTGTCTGTTTGTGCCAGGAACAATGTGTACGGGAGGGAGACTGGCCAAAACAGGAGTTAACAGTGCTACAGTGAGCAGATTGGGCCATTCCAGTCTACAATCTGCAGATGTCCCATGGAATGAGGGATATGAACTCTGCAGCTGGTCGGGCTAAGTGCAGCTCACTGCCAGTGTTAGGCTTGCAGGTGGATGTTTGGACATGCAGTTGAATTTTTATCTCTCAGTATGGTCATACTGATGAACTATGTAATTAGTTCACATTCATTTAGGAAAAAGCCCCACAATCCAGAACCTTTTTTGCTAGTTATTACTAGCATTATTAGTATTTCTCCTAAAAGACAGTGCTGGACATCCACTGAAGTGGATAGCTTCCATACACATAGACACAGTCCAAATTCTTATCCCAATACAGTCTTGTTCAAGACTTTGCTTTTATATCACGTGAAAATAAAAGATGGGACTATTATAGGGGAAAAGTATTTAAAATATGTAGGTATGGTCTTGTTCTTCTGAAATATCCAATGACTCTATAAGTACTTCCTTGCTGTTGCTACCACTTCAAGTAAGTGTAGATGTTCTAGGCTTTACAGCATATATATGTGTGTGTGTATGTATATAGTAATAATAATGATGATATGCTTATTACTGTGTGTTTTCCGGGTGAACAAATATTTGGGTTTGAGTGTAGATCTCCAGTATAGTTAAATTCAGTAAGAGCTGTGAACTGGTAAGGACATGAAATTTCACAAAGTTGTTTTGAGCACTATTTGTTTAGATGAGGTTGGCTGAGATGTATGCTAAGAGACAAATGATGATTTCATAGGTGTTCAGTACATGATGCGATGTCCTGCTGTGTGCCATGGAAGGTGTCTGCTACTGGTACAGGTGAAAACAGTGATTGTAGTTGATCAAGACAATTACAGATCAGTAATTGTGTATTCTCAGTTCTACAATATAATATAATGAAATCCCACTATTCTCTTAGTGTAAAATGATGCTACAGACACTGAATATTGTACAAATGTGGCAAAAGGTCAAGTGGCCTTGTCTTCTCTATTTTTTGTTGTTACAAAGTTTTTAAGTTTTAAATTATTTTTAAGTGTTGAGTTGCACTAGGTTTAGAACAGTATACATATTAAGTCATTTATTCCCTGTATCAGTGAAATGGACAAAATGTCTATATACCTACTTCAGCAAATCAAACTGTACTGAAAATTTGGAGAAACAGATGTTGCTTTGCTGTAGAGTTCATTTTTGGTTTTAAACCTGATCCAGCTCCTTCAATCTTGACAGAAAACTCCCTTTTGACTCCACTTAGAACTTTGGATCAGGGTCTAACTATGTAACTGTTTGTGTATTAGAGGTACGTTTCTTCTTTTCAAACATGGCAATTTGTGGTGCTGTTCTTGCACTAAAATATTAGATGGTGTCTTTGGTGTGGCTGGTGTCTAACTCTATTTTTCATTAGGGCTGTATTATCAGAGACAAATAGTTACATGTCAGTAATTAACCACGGATTTTAGGAAATTCTACTTAGTTGTTCTATTAAATGTGTTAATTTTTTCATGACAGAAGAATTGGCATGGTTTGATGGAACAGAACCCAGCTTGAAACCTAAGTCTTTATGACCCTGCTTAATTGTCACTACATCACTCATTCCACTTTGCCTTCTGAAAAAGACAAGGGAAACTGGCAGAATACAATTCATTAATTCTTTTACAACTTTCTCGACTGATAATGTTAAAATTAGTTTCATTAGTCATTGTAAAAATATTCCCAGTAAATAGAGACATTAATCTGAAGTGGCTGGTTATTTAATTTTTTTTTTTTTGGTTGTAAAGGCAAGAATGATTGCTGACTCGATAGTCAGTTCTATAAAAGCACTTGGCATACTGCATTCTATTTACCAGGACCATGACTGACTGTTGAAAATGTATATGCTGAGAAGCTGTGTCTAAGATCAAAACCAAGTGATCTTATGAGAATAAATACTTTTGCCTTAAAAGGAACTAAATAAAACAAAGGCCAATTTCAACTCTCAAGTTCAAATTTAATGATTAAAATGTCTGAAGCTAAAGGTTAAGCTAGTTTTTCTTTGTTAATGGTAAGACTTCTGGGTCTCAATTTTTACTTCAATGCAAATACTGTTTTCTGGAGGTGCACATGCCTCAACGGTATTAAACTTTACTTTGACATAATACTCTGTCAAATGCAAATTTTTAATTAAATGTTATTTCTCTGATGTATTTTTCAATACAGATTTTAACATTTTCTTTGTAAGATACTAGAAAATTACATCATTTTTGTCAATATTTTTTTGTCATTAGGTACTTGCCCAAATTGTGTATGTGACCTTGCTAGTTTGAATTAATATGATGGATACAAACACTTACATATATATCTATAGATATAGATATAGATATATGTGTGTGTGTGTATTTTTACAGGATTCAAAAGCAAAAATTAAGTGCTTAATAGATATAATGGGTGATGATAGTATTTTAAGACAATAGAAATCACTCTAGCTTCTCTAAATCAGCTTATGTTATTTTTAATCCATGAAGGACCCAAATATATTGCATTTCCAAGTGATACACCACAGCTGTTTTCAGAAGAGATGCTTTAATGTGGAACAGGATACTTTGCAGTGCTGCTTATCAATATGCTTTGTGTCCTGCAGTTGAAGTGTTGGAAGGTTTTAGTTTGGCCAGTGATATCATGGCAGGTTCTGTGACAGCATTACTGTAGGGTCAAAACCCAAATATTTTAAAATTTGTTCTTCCTTGGATTATATAATATTTGTTTTGGAAGCAAATCTGCTACTTCTGAGTGTCATGAAATGTAGAATGTCAGTAGTTTCAGTGTTGAGCTCTCTTCATATTACAGCAGGCTTAATGAACCAAATTCTTGTCTAAACTATTTGTCAGTAGCTACTTCTGTGTGTTTTGAACCAGCAATTCCTACATAATAATAATATTCTCTATTTATTTTAGGTTTTTGAGAAGAATTCCATTGAATCTGCTAAGAAAATTTGTTCTAGACAGACACTTCTGTCTGAGATTATGAAAGAAAAGGAAGAATGTGTGTGGATTTAAAATTTCTGTATTCATCAAGTTGTGGAGTGAGAAGTACTGGGGAAATAGCTTGCTCTGTTGCTTATTGTAGATCTTCTACGAATTGTTTCTGATGCAGCTGAGAAAAATGCAGACCCTTAAAAAGGAGCACGGACCTGTTGACACAAGTAGCAATGTGGACAAAATCATGGTACTTAAGTCAACCTTAGCAGAAGTATCTGAAGAATTGTCTACAAATGAAGATATTCTACTTACTGAAGCAAGTAGTGGAAAGAGCAAATCTTCAGCTTGCCGGAGAAAGCGAGAATTCATTCCAGATGAAAAGAAAGATGCGATGTATTGGGAGAAAAGGCGGAAAAATAATGAAGCTGCCAAAAGATCTCGTGAAAAGCGACGACTGAATGACCTTGTCTTAGAGAACAAACTAATTGCACTGGGAGAAGAGAATGCCACTTTGAAGGCAGAGCTACTTTCATTGAAGTTAAAGTTTGGTTTAATTAGTTCTGCGGCCTATGCCCAAGAGATACAGAAACTCAGCAGCTCAACAACTGTGTATTTTCAAGATTATCAGAGTTCAAAATCTAATATTAACTCATTTGTCGATGAACACGAACCGTCTATAGTTGGTAGCAGTTGTATTTCTGTCATTAAGCATTCTCCTCAAAGCTCAATGTCTGATGTATCTGAAACATCAACTGTAGAGCATAACCAACCAAGTCGTATACAAAGCAACTGTAGAAGTCCTGAAAATAAGTTCCAGATTATAAAGCAGGAGCCCATGGAATTAGAGAGAGAGCCAAGAGATGAGAGAGGTTCATATAAAGCATCCATATATCCAAACTACATGGGAGCTACCTTTAATGTGTACTCACATTCTCCTCCTCTCTTGCAAGTTAATAGGTCCTCCAGTAATTCTCCGAGAACGTCAGAAACTGATGATGGTGTAGTTGGAAAGTCATCTGATGGAGAAGATGAACAGCAGGTTCCTAAGGGTCCAATTCATTCCCCAGTTGAACATAAAAATGTTCATGCAACAGTTAAAGTTCCAGAGGTGAATTCTTCAGCTTTGCCTCACAAGCTTCGAATCAAAGCCAAAGCCATGCAAGTTAAAGTGGAAGCGATGGATAATGACTATGACGCAACACAGAAATTGTCGTCACCCATTGACATGTCCTCAAAAAGACATTTTGAGCTTGAAAAACATGGTGCGCAAAACTTGGTGCATTCTTCTCACACTCCTTTCTCGGTTCAAGTGACTAATATCCAAGACTGGTCACTTAAACCAGAACTCTGGCATCAGAAGGAACTCAACGTTAAAATTCAGAGTGGTTGCAAAACTGGAGTTGTTGAAATAAAAGACAATATCTACAACGTCTCTGAGTCAGAGAACCTCTATTTGAAGCAGGGCATAGCAAACTTATCTGCAGAGGTTGCTTCACTTAAAAGACTTATAACTACACAAATCTCTGCATCAGACTCTGGTTAATTTACTACTGAAAAAAGGCTTATTGTTTCAAAGGGTGTCATTTGCAGTAGATCAATATGTTTTGTATGATGCTGAATTTTCACTGGACTTGTGATGTCATTTCACTGTAATGTTCACATAATGTCTGATTGGTGTCTTTTTGTGCACAAAATATTATGAAGACTAGGTTGTGCTATGATCACTATGCCTTGAGTATAGTCAAGTAGCCTGTACAAAGGCTGTATATAGTGGACTTTTAATTTCTTTTTGTTCTACTACAAAGTGTGCAAGTTACCAGTTACAATAAAATATTGGTGACAAACATAGAACATCTACTCCAGTTCAGTTGATTTTATGAACTTGTAAATAAGTTGTTAATGAAAAACTGGGTTTTTTCTTACACTGTGCTCAATTTCACTTATGTTTTTGGTTTTTACAGCCTAACAACCA
The DNA here is from genome assembly GCA_034336665.1 of Luscinia megarhynchos. Lineage (NCBI taxonomy): Eukaryota > Metazoa > Chordata > Aves > Passeriformes > Muscicapidae > Luscinia > Luscinia megarhynchos. The sequence goes on along the minus strand of CM067592.1, from coordinate 41,029,011 downwards.
AATTACAATTTACACATGTGTGATCCTTCTGGCCACCTTTTTCCTTAACATGTTTTTTAGAAGAGACATAAAGTGAATATTTATAAATGAAACAGTACCAATTTATAGCCTTAGCCTTCTTTAACTTATTTCTTAGTAGGAATTAACCAAAACCCATACAAATTCTAACCCAGTAACTAATATCAACAACTTTTTTTTCCTCCTTCAACCTTAAACGAGACAGTAATGAGTTTCCTGAATGTTTAAGTGTGACAAACAATTTTTCAATATTATAACTCGGTGTTTTAGGTGAAATTAGTTAAGTCAGATTTTTGCATCTGCAAAGTTTTCAGAGCCTTGCAGTGGCAGAATTGGACAGAACCATCTCTGCCAAGGGGTGGCTTGTGTCTGCAAGGGGTGCAGTCATGGAGAGTCCACCCCTCTTGCATACCAGCTTTCTGTCCATGGCAGACCATGGGCCACCTGTACATGAAGTATAAGGCTACTGGATTTGTAAACTCTGAGCTCAGCTAGGTAAATACTTACACAAAGGCTAGGCAATAGCAGTTGCAGAGTTAAAGAAGATCATCTGCTATTTTAGTTCCCAGAATGGGACATAACGCAATTATGCATGAAGTAAGTCTTGCCAGCAACTTGTCCCTAGTTTCAACGGTTTAATTAACTGAACTGGAATACCTTGGCTTGCTAAAGGGCATTTTGCAAGAACTTCTCAAATGTAAAATAGAGACTGTGTGAAGAACTGCACAATCTAAACACTGCTAGCCCCTTACAACTTATGCCGATGATGAGTTCTTCACTTGATGACTGGACAGGGCTGTGGTGCTCTTTGTCTTTCAGAAGAGCCATTGAACCATGGAGTCTAGAATTGCATCACATTTCCTTGGTTTGGCTTACCAAAATCTTTCATTTTAAAACTAAGAATAATTTATAAATAAAGCATAAACTTGGCAGAGGTTCTTTTCATGATACTTCCCCCTTCTTTTAACATACTAATAAATCAGACTAACAAATAAGCTTTTTCTGAAAAGGCTTTTTATTAATTGCCATACTGTATAATGAACTGAACCTTTCCATAGGCTTAAAATACTAAATAACAAAACAATATGTAGGTATTGTTTTTTAAAATTAATACTTGACTTGAGTGAGAGGAAGTTTGTCAATTTTTTGGGGATACGAAGAGGAGTCTGAGTCACTCCTGATAGCTCTGAAGCTTGGTCCAGCAGTCAAGGCAACGGCAGAACTCCCTGATGTCAGTGAGGACAGGATTTGATTCTGTGCCTTTTCAGGAACTGATGATTCAGTTGTGTTCTGGGAGGACCTTCGCACAGAAATCACTGGTACTTTCTGAGCTTTTTTGAGCCTTCTAACTGCTGTGCTGTATTTGTGGCATTCAGAGTTGATAAACTGCTATTCTTTTTTCATGCCTTAATAATACAATAGATCCCATAGCTGGGCTCTGTATGTATTTGGTAATTAACATAGATGACATTTCAATGTTACTGAAAATAAGCTCAGGATTATTGCATGAAATGTAAAAATTTGCATTGAATGATGGGGATATGAGACATGAGGCAGTGATTGCTACTGTCTCCTTGCTTGCTAAGTATCTTCTGTAAGCAACAATAAAATTCTTTAAATATTTTGCGTATTATTTATCACATGTAATGTGTTCAAGGAGAGGACTTAAAACTCTCAGTGTTGCCATCAGTGTAAGCCTAGATCTATTGGGTTTTTTTTCCATTTCTTGTTAGAATTGTTTGTCATAATGGAAGAATGTTGTCCTCTTTCTAGCTCATTATATATTTTGTGTATCTGTTTTGTGCAATTAATACTTAACAGTAATGATGTAGTTAATTTGTTGAAGGATGTCATTGCAAGAAAGTTATAGCATGGAGCTTAGGAGCACAATCAGATGTTATTTATACTCCCTTTATACCTTAGTGTTATGCTTCATTTGAAGAAAGAAATAAATAATTTGTCTTTTGTTCAAAACGAGATCTAACCTACCACATGCTTTTCTATTATGTTTATCGTCATAGTCCAACACAGGGCATTAACTTGGGTTGATAACCTCTTTTCCTGAGCTGAAGTTGCTGTTTCTCCATCTAATACTTGGAATATCTTTCATATACCCATTAAAGATACAAACTGCAAGAGTGTGGGTGGCCCATGCAAAGCCCCGCTGCTGGCTACAGCTGCTCACTCTGAACTGCTCCACTGCAGTAACTGTAGTGCAGATGGCCTCATGAAGAGCCCTCGCCCGCTTGCCCATCTTTAGATGTGAAATGGGAAAGATGGAGTGTCACCCTGTGGGGTGGGGAGGGAGAGAGTGCAGTGGGACTGCCTTGCTCCAGCCTTCAGCTGGTACACACTTCTGTAAGTGTAGGACCAGGCAGCTCTTCCAACCTGCCTTCCTTGCACTGCAGGAAACAGAATCAGCCTCCATGGAAAGAGTATCCCTGGCTGGCCAACTAGTCTCTCAATGGGACGTCAGAAGGTTGGTTTTGAGCACAAAATGGGCTTTATCTAATTGTGCATAAACTAGCATAACATCCTCTAACTTATAAAAGCTCTTGTAAACTCAGCAATTGACAGAACAACATGAAACATGGCAAAAGGGGAATCTTTCTCATTTTAGTGTGTCTTCAATTACAAATGTTAAGGAAAGCCACATATAGAAATTGGTAACTGAGACTTACCAGTATAAATTCTCCTTTATGATAGCTGTTCATGTGAAGGGCTTCATGGGAAGTTTTAAGAGAAGTCTGAAAAATGAGTGCTGATTAGCAAGGTAAACTTTTTCCCAGTGATATCAACTGGTGGCTAATATTGCAAAGTATGAGTACAGCTTGTTTGTTAAATTTGCCTAACTTAATTGTGTATAAACACAGGAATATAATCTCATGTTCTATCAGTGCCAATTATTTTGATAGAGGTGAATTGTGGATATGCACTTACATATACTGAGCCAAATGTTATGATTTTCTGAATACTTTCAACTTCTTGTCTTCAGTAAAACTTACATATTACATGGGCTATATTTAAATAGCTAAATATGCTCTAGTTCATGAACAGGAGACAGGTAACTGACAATTCTTGATTATTTTTCTCTTATTTTGTCTTTAATGTCTATTATAGTAGTTTATGAGACCAAAACCACATCTGTGAAACTTAAATGCAAAATTGTGCAATAAACACATTCCTGAAGTTTGGTTAAAAAACCAACCACTAAAAATCTTTTCTACTTGCTAGCACATGAATATGCTGTTGAAAATTGTGTACAATGAATTTAGCAAGAAACTCTGAGAATCCAATTAATATGGCCTTTATTATTACCATATTGTTTAAAAAATACTTGTATAGCTTGTTGCACAATGCAAGATTGGTAACTACAAGAATACAGCAAAAGAATTTTTGGTATTTCTTGCATAAGAACAAGTAACATATTGTTCCATTTCAGTGCCAAATCCAAAGTTAAAAACACCAGGCAGAACCCTAGGGCTTTTAACTCAGTGTTAAGATGAAGTACTCTTGATGAAGTAGACTTTTCCTGTATACAATGAGGGACTCAAGAGGAGTACCATCACCAGATAGACACTTTACAGTTCCCTCCTGGCACAGACGCCTACTGATCATTCTATCTCTAAGGGTAACTCTCCTGACAAAACAGTGATATGTAAGCGACTTTATACATATCACTGGAGCTGTAGAGAACTTCCTCACTACGAAAGAGAAGGTAGCCAAATACTCAGCTATTATTTAATTCTATGACAGCTCTAGAAGTACTTGGTGAATTGGTGAAAAGTTCAGAATAGAGGCATAGTGTTTATTTGCTTGGAAGAGAAAGTATCAGAAGACATTTGGTTCCAGGACTCCAAAAAATAATGGGAATGCTTCTATGCTTTCTATGAGTTGACCAGCTATTACCCATGCACTAATTGCAATGCTGTCAGTAGATTTATAGTAATTCCCTCTGAAACACTGTGGAGATCCACAGGATTACAAACACAAGTACCTGGGAAGAACACACACAGGGCATGGGACCCTGCCATGATTTGATCTGGGTTTGTCTCCTGCATGCAAGCATTCTTCCTGCTTTTAGTGCATCTGAAAGAGACCTTATATGAAAAAGCCTGCATCAGTCCAAAGGTTCTGAGGAAGCTAAATGGCCAGCTAATACTGCCAACATTCAGATAACCAGATCAATTTTTCCACCACCATCCCTCACTCCCCTGACAAGCCAATGCACAACTCAAAACATTAGCCAGTTGTTTGACTTTTTAATGTGCAGATGGGCATCTCATTCAATAACTTACACATGTAAAACAATCAGGCTACACCACTGTCTGTATGTGCCAGTGTTGTTATCCATTATGTCTACATTCTGAGCCATAATGCTAAACAAGTTTCTAATGATTTGGATCTCCAAAAATTCTCTTAAATTTGGTATATAAATTTACTGAGAACATAATACATTAATTTCCATGGCAGTTCTGTTATGAAACCCTGAAAGCTGAGACATTAATGCTTTGTATAAAAATCAGAAGATATCAGAGCATAATATTGTATCACACCAAAGAGCTGAAAAGATGATAAAATGCAATGAGGGCCATTGTAGCAGAACACTGTTTTCCTTTCTCTGTGTTCTTGACAATATACACATGAATAGACAATACATTTGCTCAAAGTTCTCATTCTCAATAAAAGACTTGGTGACATATGTTCTATAAAAGCCTTATGGTTAAAAACTGAACAAGCAAACATCAAAAATATTTGTGCAAGCAAAACTATATTGGACAACTGACCATAACAGACAACACAAATGAACTATCAGTATTGCATGGAAGGAGTTGTTTACATTTTCTCATTTTCTGTAATATGATTTAAGAAATGCAAATTTTAGCTTCTTTCATTAAATAATATTTATGTCACTGAAAATAAACAGGAGGAGGGCAAACACCACTTATTTGATGGTATTGATAGGCATTAGAATGGCATATTTCCAGTTGTCAGGGACCTACAATGATCATCTAGTCCCACTGCCTCACCACTTTAGGGCTGACCTTAAAGCCCATCATTGTCCAAAGCCTCCTTTTAAGGCACTGACAGATAGGGAGCCTGTTTCAATGTCTGACCACACTCTCAGTAAGGAAATATTGTCCAGTCTGAACCTCCTCTGATGCAGCTTTGAACTATTCCTATGTGTCGTGTCACTGGATCTCAGGGAGAAGAGATCAGCAAACCCCTCTCCACTTTCCCTCCTCAGGAAGCTCTAGAAAGCAGTGAAGTCACTCCTCAGCCTCTTTCTCTCCAAACTAGACAAACACAAAGCTTTCAGCTGCTTGACATCCATCTGGCATAGGCAGGCCCTCTCCAAGCAGAGCAGAAATACCAGCACCAAGGCTGGATCTGGACCAGCAGGAGTAAAATCTGTGCTTAAGGGCAGCATGGCTGCCTTTTCCTGGCTGCTTACCAGCTGTGCAGCCTGACGCATGTGCCAGTCTGGCCTTGTCCCTTCCCAGGGGCAGGACTTGGCACTTCTTGACAAACTTCTTCTAGGGGCTCCTGCCTTGGAGGGTATGACCCTGGGGTGACACAGAGAGCAGCACCAAGTTGTGTCTCCAGGCAGGGGGAGGGAATTTGTCGCAGCCTAGTGAGGCTGCACCCAGCAGCTCAGGCTGGAAGAGGAGCAGAGAACCAGGATGTGGGGGCAGAGGCTGTCATTGAAGAGCTCATGAGTGCCCTGGGGTGATGAGCTGTGGGGCACAATCTGGACCTGGAGATCCTCGAGCTGGAAATACCTTCCCTGGGGCTGGCTACAGGAATGGGCCTGATCTGGCCATCACTTGTCTGATGGGAGGATAACAAGGACAGAAATGCCACCTGTCCTCTTTGTAACACTGAGACTTTTTTTTTGAGTTTCCATGCATTCATTTTATTTGGATAGCTGGATCTGAGGGGCTGGGAGCCCTAGAGGGTTGGTGCATGCCCCAGCTGGTGGCCCAGTCCCAATATGGCTAATCCCTGAGGCATCCTCCAAAGTCACGGATGCAAGAGTGGCTGAAGAGGCCCCAGGGCCATTTGCCTGCCTCTTCAGGGGTCACCATGCCCCCTCAGGAGGGCTTCACTGCTCTGTCTGGAAGTGGAGGATGCAGGATCAGACTCCTCTGGCTCCTCCTGGGGTTCTTCTTGCTCCAAGAGCGATGGTAATGGGTACAGAGGGGTAGCTTCTGGAATCCCCATCCACGGCAGTGGAGGAGGTGTTGGGCACCTCATCCACTGTGCATCTTGCAGGGCTGTCAGAAGGGCTGGGACCTGGGCAGGGAGACAGGGCTGGTGGGCCAGCAGACGGCAGGCCTCCCTGCTGCACCGTCGCACAGCAACACGGATAAGCTGTTGCACAAATGTCGCGGCAAGGTTTTGGAGGGAGACCCACAGCATCTGGATCAGCTGGTCTTCATCGATTCCATGGTTGGTCAGGATGTCCATGACAGCGTCCTCCACTAGGTCTGCCTCTGTCCAGTTGTTCCTGAAGATCTGCCTCAGCCTTGGTCGGACCCAGAGCACCAGGGTATCTAGGAGGCATGGGTGGTCCCGGAAAAGCACCATCCACTCCCCAGGCTGAAGGCTGCCCACAGGATGCCTGGGCACTCCTTCTGCAGCCCATGTTTGGGGGGCTCCAGAGAAGTGGAGGTCAAGGCGTCTGGGGTCTCCTCTTGCCTGACGGACAATGATGGATGATGTCTCAGACAGTGCAATGACATGCTCCATGTAGTCATTTTCTGCTCCCACTGAGTGCAAGATGGATAGAATCCTCCTCTTGCAGAGGGGGCACTTGGGTGTCTTCTCTGCCCACTGCAGGATGCAGGTGTAACAGAACTGGTGTAGGCATGGCAATATGTAGCTGATCTCCTTCCAGCTGTCCAGGCAGATGGGACAGCAGCCGTCGATCTCTGTGGACATACTCTTCTCTGCAGGGGCCTGAGGGGAGCTGGGGTTATGAGTTGCTGCCGTTCACCAGCATTGCAGCAGCAGATTTTAAGCTAGAAGGGGAAGAAGCATGGTGGCCATTTCCTGGACCCAGAAGTGGTGACAGAAATGCCCTGGCCCCTCACGAAGGAAACCATCTCAGCTCCCCAGTAGGTTTCACCTCCCAGCTCACCTCTGCTGCTGCAAGTGCACCTCCTGGGTGTCCCGGATGCCTGAACCTGGCAGGCAGGGGGAAAATCCTTCAATGACTGGAGTTGAACACAGAGAGCTGCAACAAAACTCTCCTTGGACAATGACAAGACCAAAGGCCTCACTCAGCACTCCAAACCTTGCCAAATGCTTAGCAGGAGCCACAGATTCATAGAATGATATGGGTTGGACAGGGACCTTCATGATCACTTGGTTCCAACCTTCCTGCTATGATCAGGGGCACCTTCAACTAGAACAGGTTATTCAGAGCCCCCTCCAACCTGGTCTCAAACAGCTCCAGGGACAACATCCACAACATGCACAACTTTCCTGGGCAAGCTGTTCCAGTGCCTCACCATCCTAACAGTAAATAATTACTTCCTAATATCTAACCTAAACCTACTCTCTTTCAATTTGAACCCATTCCATCTTGTCCTGTGACTACATGCCCTGTAAATAGTCTTGCCTCATCTTTGGTGTAGGTTTCCTTCAGGTACTGGACGGCTGTGATAGTCATTCCAAAGCCATTTCTTTTCCAATCAACACTAATTCCCTCAGGCTTTTTTCACAGGAAAGGTACTTGATCCCTCTAATCATATTCATGGCTCCTCTGGACTCACTCCAGCAGGTCCATGTCCTTCCTGTGCTGGGACCCCAGAGCTGGGTGCAGGGCTCCAGCTGGGGTCTCACAGAGCAGAACAGAGCAGAGGGGCAGAATCCCCTCCCTCCCCTGCTGCCCACGCTGCTTTGGATGCAGCCCAGGACACGTTTGGTTTCTGGGCTGGGAGTGCCCATGGCTGGGTCATGTCCAGCCTCTCACCCACCAGCACCCCCAAGTCCTCTCACAGGGCTGCTCTGATCTGTTCATCCCCAGCCTGGGCTGGTACCAGGGGTTGTCTTGACCCAGTTGAAGCACCTTGCACTTGGTCTTGTTAAACCTCATGAGATTTCCATGGGCTCACTTCAGGAGCCCATCTAGGTCCTTCTGGATGGCATCCTGTTCTTCAGATGTATCTGGGCATGAGCTGGCTGGGTGAAACTTGGTGCTCAGCAGTAAGCAGGGAGGGATGCTGGGTCACAATCCAGCCCTCAAAGCCATCACAATCCATCTCTAGGTGATATCACAATGGGCATCAACACACATGGTACACCGTCTGTACACTGTACATGCAGCACATGCATCTGGGGTTACCTCTACACCAATGCCAACTCCATTTCCCATCTCGTCATCTTATACTCACATTGATGTTACAAGGCAGTCACTGAGGCCTTGGCTGTGCCTTTTCAGAGTCCTGCCAGTTTGCTCTGGCCATGACAGACATCTCCAGGCACATGAAGCATGAGGGCTTACTCAGCAACAAGTTTTGCCTCCCTGGGAGGCTGCAGCACAAAGTCCCACAGGCTCCACACTCTTCACACTGCTGGCCAGCCCTTTGGCCTTTCCTCTCACGATGCATCACAGACAGCACTTGGCTTGCTCTGGCATGTATTCTCCTATCTTTGTTGTCTCTAGCTGGAAGGAACTAGGGTGCTCTGCTCAGTACCCATCAGACGTCATCCAGGCACTGCACCCTCTGGTCCTGGACTCAGACTGACTAATAAAAGAGGCTCCATCCTTTAAAGCAAGGATGCTTTATGATGCTGGGTCTGGGTCAACATGGAGCAGGCAAGGTGTTGGGACATTTTACAGCACAGCCTGGTGTTTCTAAGGATGGGGACATCCCCCAACAAAAAGGTGGGAATAGATTCAAGGAAGGGTGAGATATGGTGGCATCTCCTGAAACTTGAGAGTTTCAAACTGGAAGCAAGGAATAAAACTAAAATTGCTGTAAGAATCACAAAGCACTGAAGTGAGTTGCCCAGGTCTTCAAATCCTCAGTGGCCATAAGCTAGAGCACAAGCCCATGAATGGATGCTGGCTGAAGTCCTGGAAGAAAAAGCATTGACAGTAGGAAACATAGCAAAGATCCCCAAAGGATCAACAGTTTTGAGAAGGATTTACTTTCTGGTTGCATTTGGTTCAGCTTTCACAAATTTTTAACTAGAAGAGAATAGTTCCACTTGGCAGGGGCATACAACACTCATCTATTCCTGCTGCCTGATGACAGCTGACCAATCTAACTTAAAGGCATTGTCCAAACACCTCCTTTTAAGGCGCCACCAGGTATGGGACATCAACCACCTTTTTAGGGAGTCTTTTCCAGTGTACAACCACCCTCTCAGTAAGGAAATGCTTTTGAATGTCAACAGGCCAGTTCTTCATGCAGTACAGTGTGCACCTGCTCATCTCACAGCTGGACAACTTGTCCAAAAGGATGCTCTAAAGAACAGTATCAAAAGCACTATGAAAATCCAGGAAAACCACATCCATCTCTGTCATTTTACCCACTAGGCAGGTGACCTAATTGTAGAAGCAACTCAGATTAGTCACACAGGGCTTTTCTTTGTGATCCCATGCTGTGCCTTATACTTGCATTTCCTTGAAATGCCTTTTATGACCAGTAGTATCTTCTCCATCATTTTTCCATGAACTGAGGTTAGACGCACAGATCTGCAGTTCCCTGTGTCTTCCCTCACACCTTTCTAAACTGTAATGACTGGCCAGCTTCCAGCCAGCAGGCACCTCCCCAGAGACACCCATGACTTTTGAGTGGGGTCCTGCTGTCACATCCAGCAGCTCCTGCAGTATTCCGGGATCAATCTCACCAGATCTCATGATCTTATGAACAATCAGGTGATACAGCTGACTGGCCCCTTAAAATTTCTGTGCACAATGGAGAGTCACTGTTCCTGTAGTTGTGGTCTTTCAACTCTGAGGTCTTACCAGTATTATTAAGGGCTGAGATTAAAAAAAAAAAAAAAAAAAAAGACTGAAAAGACTGAATACTTCTAGTTTTTCTGTATTTTTTTTTAGGGGACCACCTACAACAAGAATTGGTCCAGTGTTTTCCTTGGGCCTTCTCTTGCTATTAACATGTTTTACAAGTCCCTTCTTGTCATTGAGAACAACACTGGCCATTTTCCACTTTTATTGAGCTTTGGCCTTGCATGCCATCTCCTGTGTTTGTGAACATATGTGATGCTCCTGCAAGCTCTGATCTTACTTCTAGGTACCACCCAATCTTTTTTTCTTCCTGAGTTCCAAAAGGAGTTCCCTGTTAAGCCAATCTGGTCTTCTGTCCCTCTTGCTGGATTTGTGACAATTGTAGGATGGCCTGCTTCCACACTTTTCAAACAGTGGTTCTTTAAGACTGACCAGCACCCATGGAGGCCTCAAAGCATATTCCTAGGGACCACTGCAAAGCAGCTACTTGAGTAGCTGAGAATTTGCTCTCTTGAAATACACAGTAGAAACTCTGCTGAACTTTTTTCTCATTACATTAAGAATTTTAACTCAACCATTTCACCATCACTGTGGCCAAGAAAAACACCTACCATCACATGTATAAGTACTTCTCTATAAACAAATAACATGTGTAGGAAGGCATCTTCTCTATTTGGAGGATTTGTGGCAATACATTATCCTCAAGAAGCTCCAGGAATTACCTAGACTTGCTTGTAACATGAGTATGGTATTTCCAGTAAATGTCTGTGAACTTGAAGTCTCCCACAAGGACATGGGCTAACAATCCTGAGATTTCTCTTAATTGCTTATAGAATAACCCATCAGTGCTCTTGTCAGAAGAGTATGGAAGGAAGGTACAGTTTTTTGGTTTATACATTAATCCATATCAATTTCTTTGAGAGTCCACTAGGGAATTTTCTCCTCCTATACTGAAAATATGATATGATCTATACTTGTATATGATTCATGTAATATCTCTGCACTGGTCTCTCCACATAAAAAGAACCCTGAAGTGTGGCCTGTAGATGACATTCAGATGGAGGAAAACCACTTCTGCAGTCTGAATTCTTTAGAAACCACTCTGATTTTTTTTTTATGTCTCTCATCTACTTAACAAGTGCAGGTTGAGAAGGAAACTGCCTTATTAAAAATGCTACAAACTTTTCAATTTCATGTGTTATTTTTGATGTGAATAAACAGTTAAGTACAATGTCAGATTGTACAAAAACGTCAGCCCACTCTCAGAAGATTATAAGTATGATGTCATATAAAGAATCCAAGTAGTTAGAAAAGCCTGAGTGCCTCCTGGTTCCATGTTATCACTGTCTGTTTCAATCCGTCAATGTGACATTTGTGAATCTGATGCTTTTGCTCACTAGCTTGCTTCATGCTTTTGTTAATTTTATTTTTCTTCTGATGATCCTGCTGACCTTAAATCCATGTGATAGTGCCTCTAAAGGCAAATATTCTCTTGTTTATGTGTGGCCTCAAGAGATTACAGAAACACTCCAGAGACTACATGCCTTTTCACTTTTCAGTCTTTTTCACTTGTACATATTGTGTCTTCAAAAATTGACTGGAAGTCATCTTTTTACTTAAAAGAATATTAAAGTCTATCTGGGTAACAATGGACTTAGATACAATGCTACCATGCCAGAGTGATTTTCACATGTCCCACAATGGCTGACTAAGAAGATTTTCTATCCTGACAATTCCCATGGGCAGATCTCAGAAAGTTTCTTTCTGCACCAGTAATGAACTACCTGAAACTGTTTCCTTTTCCTATCCATTGCAGTTAGTTAGATGTTAAAATTTTCTATAGATTGCTGAAGCTATCTCCTGAAATAAGGAAATTACAGTCACTAGTTTAGTCCCACGATCAACTGCTGATCAAAATCTCAATTTAGACAAAGCCTTTTGTCTTGATTTCAGCATCCTTGCTCAGTTTGAAATATTTTTTCTTCAGCTACCTTTATGGTTCTTATCAGCCTCTCCTCAAAAAGCATAAATGAATAATCCTAGTTAAATGTTAAAATTAAAATAGGGTTGATCCTGAAGAAAGTTGACCTCGTTGTTTATTCCCGCTCTACAGACTATATCTCTCAATATCAAAAGGAGTATTATGTGTGTGTTTCCATCTATATCTTCTTCTGACTTATGTGAAATTAGAAAATCTGAATTCTACTACCTTTTGGCATGAATTTTCTGGCTGCACTGTATTTACATGAGATAAAAGAAAAGAGATACAGCCTTCAATAAGAATCTAATATTTTCATGCCAGAATCTTTCTGTGTGATGTAACAGGGGTGCTGGAAATGGGGAGAATGTGAAAAGCAAAGTAACAACAGTGTATTCGTTGCATAAGTGTGGTCTGACAACTTGGACAAAATTTCTTTCTTTATATAATGTGGTGTAATATTTAGATTTCAGCTTTCTGGGATTGTCTGCCTCAACTTTGATAGAAATATTTTCTGGAACATCTTTGAGAATGCTTGGCTCAAAATTGTTAATTAACTTATAGCTATTTCACAGGAAGAACCCCAGTTGAATCCTTTAGATCATGAAGCAAAATATGCTCCTTTGAGAGGCAGGTACTCCTTAGAAAGGTACTCAAGTGTTTGGACAAAAGGCGGATTTGTTTTTAGAAGACTGTATACACACACACACACACCTTTTTTTAGTCATTCTCTTTTCAAAGAGCTGAAGCTACAGTCCTAAAATATCCATAGACCAGTTGACTGCATACAGCAAATGGTGGTTTTCCTGAAGTGCAGTAGAGTGTTTCATCGGAATTTCAGACAGGACTGTTTTCGTGGTTATTAAAATACTTAGGTAAAGGAAAAAAGAAATAGAACTACAGATGCCAATAGTTTTTATTTAAATTCAAGGATGACTGAAAGTCCAAGGGCAGTCTGCAATTCAGTAAAAAGATTACTAAATCTGAGATATGAAAAGAGAGACAGGTTGCTGGAAGAGAAGGTATTTTTCTTGGAAATGGTGCAGTGTATGTGTTTGCCTATCTGTCTATTTATAACATGAAACATGACCCAAGCACATTTTTCCTGTGCAACATTTTATTAAGTGTTGCGCAGCTTTTGAATACTTCGTAACGGTGAAATACACTCAAAAGCTGCTATTATGAACTGACACAGTTTTCTCTCAAACTTGTCCAAACCCCTTTAGTAACAATAATGACAATTAATAGAACAGTTTGTTGTTCCATCAGGTTTTGAACCTGAGTTGAAAAGAGGATGGTGGGGAATAATTTTTGTTTCTCTGAAAGTGCATTTCTGTAGCTCTCCAAGCTATTTTTTCAGAGTTTGATGCAGAAGTAGTGTCTGTTCAAAACTTTTGCTAAATTTATGCCTTAGTACATTTCTGAAGCATTCACTAGAGAAATGGGAGCTCTTATGTTCTTGTCTGTGACCATTTTGCCACTCAAAGGTTATGGGAAAGAACATTAAAATGGGGTAAAGAGCAACTGAATTTGCAATGAAATCAAAAGAATTTCCCTCAGCGTAGCTGATTAAGTACAGCATCAGGCAGAATGTTAAGTAAACATACAGTCATAGAAAAAAAAAAAGATCCTACACTAGGGAAAAGACTTCTTTGGTTCTTCTTACAAAAAGAATTGCTAGATGGCAAGTCTAATTCTCTCAAGAACTTTGTTACAAACTTAGCTGCAATCTTTGTGCTCAACATTTGGAGCTTATCCTGTCAAGTAGAAAGTACAACTACATGCAGCATGAGAGAAACATTTCAGTTTCTATGACAAATGCCACTTGAAAATGGGCTTTGCTTTTAATTTAGAACATTGTAAACACACTGGGGGGAACTAGTTTTGATCATTTGCCAAATATTGCACAAGTATTTAGACTAATAAATATCCTTCTATAACAGGAAGTGTACTGTATATTTTATGTGTTCCCACAATTTTTAAGAGAAAGTCTCATCCCTTCTGTTTCACAGATGTTTATAGAGAAAAATACCCTCAACTAGATACAATAGCATATATAATTATCCAAAAGGCATTTCAATCATCAGCTAAAGACTTAGGGAACCTTAAGAGTACTTTATAAACAGGTGTGCATTTTAACTAGAGGATTTTGCCCTCTTAAGTCTTTCAGACTCCAGGTTAAAGTCTTGTCTTACTGAATAAAATAAGATATGTAGTTTAAAAAATAATCATAGGGTCTATCATCTCATTATTTTCACTGTGAAAATTACAAAGTAAAGCACATTCCAGCTATAAGGAAAACCAACTGGTCAAATTTCCTACGCCATCATTACAACATATCGATCAGACCTATGAATGTACACTGAACACCGTATTCTGTCTCATACTGCTGTTACCAAAGATAAGATATAGATTTAGAGCTAAGGGTTTTGTTTTCTAAACTTTGCAGTGTACTCTCCTTTTTATTTTCAAAACGTCTCAGGAAGGAAGTAAGCCCAAACAATCTCTGTGCCTTTCAGGCTTGACAAAAGCTCTATTACTTACATTCCCTTTCCTTTCATCTCGAAGGGCTGATAGCATGGAATAAGCAAAAACATTTCCAAACATGCGAAGAATGGTTCTACTTGTAACTCTCACAATTGTGGGGAGGGGTGGGTGGATCTGGGGGTGTAGGTGTGCATGGCACATATTAGATCAAGGAATGCATGGTTATCTTGATTTGGGTCTTCACAGGACAAAGATGTTCTGTGGTTAGCAGAGGTAACTTCAGCTAATTCTGCAGAAATTTGCTGTGACTTTGGGGAAGTTACAGAACAGTATGCAAACTGCCCAGCAAGTTTTTGGAATGCATTAGTAATAATGTTTTGGTGCAGACAGTGAAGCATGCAGCAGTGAAAGAGCTTTAAAGTTTCATTCTCACCAAGGAGTTTGAGAATGTTGAGAGTTCAAAGTAAAGTGACTTATGGACCATGACATGAGGGCTAATTTACTTTTAAAAAAGATGGTGCAATGTAGCATGAAATCAGCAAACTGGAAAAAAAAAAAGCAGAAATCAAGACATTGAGTCAAAGAACTAGAAATTTTGGTAAAACCGGTAAAGCAGTAATACTAAGGACACAAAGAAGGGAAATGTAGGAAGAGAGCAATTTGCTTAATGATGGATTTCACTGGCACCAAACATATGCAAAACATACAGAAGGTGGAAACTGGGTTCAAGTATGTAAATAAATGAGATCTGAGCTAGAAAATGAGTGAGATACATCACCAGGAACAAGAACATCAGCCCTGTAAGGCTGAGAAGAGACTTGCTGCTCTGTTGCAAGAAAAAGAGGAAGACATAATAACAGATAATGCACACAATTCAAAGGTTTCACATTTTTCAATAAGTATTCTCTAGCAACATTAAGATAAGCTTGAGGTCAAGACAGTATCTGTACAGGACAGAATGAGAATAATTCAGTGAACTTGATGCTTCCAAACTGGCAGCCACCAAAGCATTTCACCTGTGGATTAATACAACTTCAAACTAATGATTGATGAGATACTTGCTCAAACAATCATCTGAAGATATCTCAGAATTTGTAGTAGCTATTCTTCAGAAATGGGGTGAAACCCTAGGGGAAAAAAATAGATTGCATCTTTTAAAAATGAGAGGCAAACTGAAAAATTATGAATCAATCTACTTGCTAACACTACCAAGTTAGTAAGGAAATGGGTGAAAATACGCAGGAGTTCATAATGAACTTATTAATCTGTCTTACTGTACCACAGACCCTGACGGCTATGGAGAAGGGAAGAATAAATAGCTATACATAATATATATATATTGTAAGGGCCTTTACTCTCACATGACAGATGCAGACTAGGCCAGGGATATGTGCTCAAGATGAAATTGCTACAACAGGGATGGCAAAAACACTTACATGAAAATACCTCATGGTGAGTTATCAGTTTTTTAATCTAAACAAAACCTGGGGCAGATGGTATTTTTCAGTAGTCTGCACCTAGTTTCCTATGTGAAATATTTTCAGTAAAATTATAAATTGTAATAATGTGCTTACTAAATTTGGAGGCAATCTGAAGCCATTGGAGACTGTGCAAAATGAAAGAGGTTTAAGACTGAAAATGGTGTTGGAAAAAGGATATGCAAGTGAATCATGATACTCAACAGTAAACATGAGGCACTTTATTCAAATGAGAATGTTTAATTGCACAATTGTGTGATGAGCATCAACTGCCTCACAACAAGCCTCCATGGGTGCGACCTAGGACTTGGCTTACCAGCTGATCATGAGTTAACAAGATCATGATGTTGGAAGAAAAGCATACTGGGACATATGAACACAGGAACAGTTTAAAAGATGTAGATAAAAATTCTGCATTATTATGGTTTGGGGTTTTTTCAATTTTGGACGATACATTCAAGAACACAAAGCAAAATCCAAACAATAGCAGAGAACCCAGAACAGGGCCATGAAAAGCTCACCAAATGCAGGACCTATACGAAAAGTAGGAAAACTAAGGTTAATTAACCTGAAAAAAAAAGAAAAAAAAAGACTAAGAAGTAATACAGATAAGAATCTTCACACACATAAGATGTTGCAGCAAAGATTAAGACAATTGGTGTCTATTCAATGGTGATAAAATGGGAAGCAGTAGACTTCAACAAAAGCACAGAAGTTAGAACTGCTCAATAAGATCAAGTTACATTAAGAATGTGTTGAAAAGTGCTGGACCAGATCATTTGTGAAGTCTATGAAGTCTCCCTCGCTGGACATATTTAAAGGCACCTTAGAAAAGGATCTTTCAGGATATTAGGTTTTTGGGAAAGGGGATAGTCTGTTTCTTGAAGTTCCTTTAGACCAACCTTTGTGCAGTTCCATAATGTGTCTTTGCCCTAGTTGCTTTTCTCAACAAACCTCTGCCTCAGAATGACTGTATAAAAATCAGTATATGAAATGTACTTGGGATCAAATTGCTGTTATATGAGTACAATAAACGAATCAATGATTAGATGATTTTCAAGGAATTCACGCCGTTGTCTACAGCTATACAAACTATGTGTTCCCCTACTTGGGAAAACAGGTTCAGCTGTACCTGGATTTTCCCTGCCAGCAACGTCATAGACTCACAGAATCACTGAACATCTCAATCTTGAAGAAACACATAAGGATCATGGGGTCCTACTCCCTGATCACCATAGAATTACATCAAAATAAATGTATGATCAAATTCTACATAGTAGTGGAGATGCCAAAGAAGTCAGTGGTATGTAGAAAAAGGAATATTCCCAATCCTTACTAAGAGGGGCAAGATGGTTGTATTGTTGACTGTCTTTCACTAGATGTTAGGTGTTTTACTTTTATCCCCACCTCCTGTTCATCAAACATTTTTTGCAGCTTATCCCATTACAAGTAAAAGCTTATAGAGTAAAATTTAATATCATTGGATGGCAGGTTATTTTTTTATAGCGTGTAAAAATACATTCAGAGCCATTATGATTTTTTCTGGGTCTGACCTCAGCCACTACTGAAAATTTACTGTTCCCTTAAAATACAAGAAAATGTCAGACAGTAGTTCAGCTATCTCTGTTCCCTGAATGCTTTTTGAATTGTGGTTTTATTCTAGACATACATGTTTTTTACAAACACACTTTTTGAAGGTACTATTTGATTTATAAATTATTTTCATTATCTTTTAGACTTGCTATTACACCGTATCTGACTCCTACCTGTTTAAACACTCATCTCACCACATCAATTCCTGTTTGAAATGTCAAATTATTGTTATTCTTTTTTACTGCATAACAATAAGAATTATATTGGTAACAATAAGAATTATATTGGTAAGAAAACCCAATCTCTTTAAAACACTTTAGCTCATTGGATGAAAATTTGCCCACAAATCTAAGAAGAAACTTGACTTAAAAAATGAAGATAAATAGAAAACTGTGATAGCTTATATTTGTAATGTGAAAAATCTGTACAGTCCAGTGAAGATGTTTTTGAAACATTAGTTAGGCTGTAGTAGTAGAAAAACATAGGAATTACTTTGGATGATATAATTCTTAAGGCATTTGTAATACCTTTGACTAGACATTCATTTTTTAGTTCCAACCCTTTTCCCTTGATTTCAAATAACCAATCACGGACACCAGAGCTGGAAAAATCCAGTTAAGTCACTTCTATCATCAATGCAAAATGACATACTCTCACTATTTTTCCACGATAATCTAAAAATTGTCAAATTACTGGATTGCTCATATCGTAGAAATTCCCTTACTTGTTTTCATTGACACGAATCTGATTTCTCCTAATACAATTTAAATACAAATTTTCTCTTTCTGACTGTACCATGTACCACTGTAAACACAGATCTGCCTAGACTCAGTATCCTTTCTTGCTTTTATGAGTCAGTTACCTTACTGTTTAAGGAGCATGGGTTTCTCAGAGTGAGGAACTGAAAATTTCAAAAATTAAGACATTTTAATGTACTCAAAGCAGTTAAAGTCCAGTCACTTCCAACTGCAGGCAATTGGAATTGCATTATGTCTTTCTAGTAACACAGTTAATTAGAAAATACATCTAAATTAACTTAAAGGCAGGGGAGACAGAAGAAATAGTCATAATTCAGATTCAAATGATACACAAAAAACTGAGAAAACTTTTTTCCAGGATGAAATAAAGTAAAATCTTGTCTCTAATGTAATCATTATAGATATAGCCATTCAGTTCAGTGGTACTACAATTTTTACTATGCTAATACTTGAAACAAATTCAATATTTTAATTTCACCTGAAAACACTGTGGAGGTTTTTAAATTTTCTTTTCAGAGAGCTGAATGAATAAATCTTTTATGAATTATCCAACAATAATCCAATTTCAACTGTCTGATTTAATTTAAGACCCCAAATTCAAAAATTTACACTGCTTTGTAGTAAAATTTTCCAATGTACATAGAAACTGAGCGTATATTCTTTTTATCTAGTCAGTTAAAAGTTAGTTCTCGCATTCTCTTTTTGTTTTTGTTTTTTTTTGTCTGTGAAGTCTTGTAAAAGCAATTACTTTCTTTGGAAATCCTTGGAAACTCCTACATGTATAAAAGGAAATAATTGAGTAGCATTATAGCATAACAAAAGCTACAGCAAGCAGTGTTAGGGCATAATTGGGGAATTGAGTCTCAGCACACCATGAAACCATTTTGGGGAAAAGAGCATTAGCAAATGCATATAATTTTGTTTGTGTAATTTGTCATTAAGAAGAGAAAAATAAATAGGTCAGAGATGAAAGTTCAATCTTATGCAAAGTCATTCCCATATCTATAGCGCTTATTAGGAGGGAAAACTGCAGGTCTTACAGTCAGTTTTGGCATTTTCTTGTAGTAAGAGTCTTGGAGCAGTTTTGGAAGCTGAGATCAACATTTACTCTCCATTTGGCCTCATGGAAACTTTGTTACTGTGATTCCTGTATACGAGATATTCTTAGAGAAGCAGAATAAAGCAGAAAAACAGGGGCACCTACAAGTTACCTGAGAAATTCTACAGGTCCTTGATGACTGACAAGCCCAGTGCCCCAGACAATTGGTCTCACATTGTATTGGTTGAAAACTTTCATGAGTGGGTTTGGACAACAGAAACTGAGAGTCTGAGCGAGCTTGCTAATTATTTTTCCTCCATCCTTGATGTCTCTCACATAGATGGTTATGCCACCATGAAGCAGAAGGCTTTTATGCCTAACATTTCTATTTGAGGACATGACCTGAACTGATGATAATAGATCATACAGTGTTATTCATATTATTTTTGATAATCTTGCATAAACTTGAATGAATAACTTCTTTAGAGAAGTTCATTGTTCCACCAAAGGGAAAAAAGCATAAATGTGTACAGACTGTACCTTGATTTGGACCTTATAGTCAATATATATAAAATACAGCTTTAAAAGTGGTTTCAAAGATATTTAGCAGATATTTGCATAGATTTAATTACTTCCATGATACTGCCTCAATATTACCATACGTCACCACTTTTCATTAAGACACACTTGTGTTTTAACACGGCTTATTTCTAAATTTTATGTCCTTCATGATGGGAATACTGCAACTTAGTCCTTTGCATGACTCTTGACAGAAGGATGAAAAGTCAGCGAAAGGCACATCCTTGGTACTCCACTGACAAAGTATAGTACTCTGTAAGAAGACATGCAGATGATAAAAGGGCTAGCTGGCATATCTTTCAAGACAATTCATTTGCTCCAAAAATCTTGGAAATGACTGGGCCATTCAGGTTTAAACTTAGACAAAGCCTGAGGCAAGTATTTACCAGGCAAAATCTAAGTCTGAGTGGCTACATTTATTACAAGTGTAAACTGTTTTATAGCGTGGACAGGGGAACAAACGTAGGCAGCATTGGTGTATAGCATGGAATAGTTTTCTGCTTTTGCTCTTCAAATATGGAAAAGAAACAGTGTGTCTGGATGAATAACTCTGTGCCAAAGTCAGCCTCCAAGTAGTCAAATGTCTCTCATCTACTCCGCATCCCACACACAAGTGTGTGTGGGAATGCTTGTAAATTTAATGAAGTGCTGACTGAAAGAAGTTTATGCCTGGCTTCCAATTAAATACTAATAAAATAAGCTTAGGCAGCATAAACTCCTTGTTATTATGAAGATGGATTATGTTAGCTATCAGAAACCTCTGACCTCCCAACCCTACAACACTGCCAATATTCTATTTCAGCGGGACCCGCCATCGACTCCAGTGAGGTTTGGATTGTTATCTTAGACGTGAAGCTCTTGCTAATACAGGGTAAATATTCAAATACCACACAAAAAGAGTGCAAGAAGTAGTAGAAACCTATCTTGTACAAAAATCTAACCTGGAGGTAGAAGACAAGAGGATATCTAGTCCTTTTTCTTAGGTCTCCCAGGTCATACGTAGCTGGTGGTTCTCCACCTCCTCAGATCAAATTGCACATCCAGCTGTCTCCTGGCTCCAAGTTTAGGCAAGATCTGGGCATTTGTACCTCTATTAGAAAAGGTACAGAACAAAACAGGTCAACATTCTTCATCTCCACCTGCACCCTTTATGAAGTGTTCTTGTATGACATATCTTTGATGTAAGCAATTTGACCTCTGCTGCTCTGTTCATCAGCTATCTTAGATGCAAAAAGTGATCTTTATGGCTAAGTTTTTCCAAAAGCGAGCCTGATATCATGGTAGAGAATATTTCAATACCCAATTTTTAAGATATCTAGATGCCCTGCTGGGCTCTACAGGCTCTTGGAACTTCCATGAGGAAAGGTGGACATTTTAAGACCAGGATTACTGAAAAAGCAATGTAGGCAGCCAATGATCTAAGCTAGCCAATAGCAAAATACTGAGGAAAAAATATATTTTAAATACTTTATCCCATCCACAAAGCTGTTTAGTCCTGTTATGAAGAAACACATTGCTTTCCCACTTACTGGGATTTGAACAAATATATTCAGAAGGCTGCAGGAACTCCTTAATTTTTTTTAAAATTTTTTTCTTCAAGTTGTTGCAATTATCTGTTTCTTACCTTCTTTGCTAGTTTTCTATTAGTAAAAGTGTAACAGCTGGTTACATTCTGTGGTGGGAATGGAAATGTAGCTCACTTGGTGCCACTGAGCATCTTGTAAGCGCATTTTTACTCGAAGACATACTGTAGCTGACAAGTCTGACAGACCACATAATATAGCTACTAAGAAGTTTCAGCCAACACATGTAATTGAAGACTTGGATACAGTAAAAATTACTAAAAAGACATGCAAATTCTGATCTCAGAGAAATGTCATTTCATGAACATATCAACATTAATTTGAATAAATCTTTAAATGGTACCTCAATTAACTTTTCCAGTAATGAATAAAGAGTATATGTACCAACTCACAATTAAAATGTTTTATTTTCCAATTGTTAACATTAAAAAAACACACCTGCCATCTTCACTTCTTGTTCACTATTGCATCTATTTTGTGTTCTTCTGTTTTGGTACATATAATAGTTCAAGGTTGGTTTTATGATACACTTGTACATGTATTTTACATACAATTTTAAAAAGAACACTCTGTATTTGAAAGAGAAATTTCCTCCAATAGACTACAGTAATAAAAAACCTTACTCTTTGTATATCCTGGTGTACCTTTTCCTTTTAGCTTGTTATCTAAGCTTTGCTATTTGAACAATGATTTTCTTCTTCTCTAGTCTAATTATTTTTAAAAAATATTTGATTGTGTCATGAAGTTCTAACTGAATTTGTGACATCAATCACTTCTATGACAACAGACTGATGCCTTAAACACAGGATTATGATGAATCCAACACAGGATTGAGTAAAAGGAAAACAAGACCATGAGCAAGCAAGATTTCATTAGACTCAGTGGTGTTCTGTCAAAAAAGTGGAGAAAGGAATATAAATGCTGAATAGACTTCTACTTTTTTAGCATTACAATTCTGTGTGATGATCCATGCACTGTGGGTATTTCAGATGTTTACAATATTTGATATAACCTCTGTGGAACTCAGATATTGTCAAAAATTTCAGACACATTCATTAGTCTTATTCATGTGTACTTAACTTAGAACGTGGTGAGTCTTCATGACTTGATGCAGTGCTACATAGTAGAGGTAGTAGGCTCTCATCACCTCTGAAAAATCATGCTGGGAACATTTCAGGTTTAACTTTGAAAAACTGGAGCACAGGCAACTGTTTGGAAACATGGCTGGAGATTAATTTGTCTTAGTAAGTTTACTTTAAGAAATTCTACATGTTTAACATAATGAGTCAAAAAAACTTATTAAAAAAATCTTTTTAGCCCAACACAATCCAATTTATGTAATGAAAAAAAAAAAAAAGTCTGTCTTCTGTAAATGGCACTCCCTGTAGCTGAATTGTGTTATTATGAAGCATCTTAAAGTATAGTGCAGATATACACATGGAAGTAGATTTCTATTGGGTCAAACTCCTACTCTTTGTTTTCCAGACTAAAGAGCTAAAAGTTGCATAAGAAATTTTACTAAAATTCTTATTCCAGGGTCAAAGCAGACTTCAGTGGTTCACCTTGTTTCAACCTCATGCTACAGCACATACAATTGGAGCTATACTGATAAGGCTTACAGTAACACTGAGGAGCCAGAAGCTGAGGTGATATCAAAACTACAAAGAAAACTACAAAAGTTTTATTCTGTGGTGAAGCTATGGTATTCTAAGTTTCTGTGCAGTGGCTACTGGAAGGATTGTCTAGTCCTGCTCTGCTCAAGATGCATGAGTTCAGAGAAATACAACGTACCCCTTGGGAGCTTCACTGGCAGAGGGTGCCCTGATGAGATAATAGAAAGATGCTGAGTATATTCAATACCTCTATTGCAAAAAATATCAATCAGTCATAATTAGAGACTGATTAATACATGGATTAAGAATAATATATAGAACTGTCCCAATATACCAAATTGTATAAATTATATATTCCAGTTTTCACAGTTTACTATCTCCTCTGAACATATTGGGAACTTTTTCCACTAAGTAGTTTTATATACTGTTTCAGAACATGAAAATGCCCCATTTTTGTTCATACTTTTACTTCTTTCATCTATCAGTAGACTGCATCTTCCACAAGATAATGGCTGTCTGAAAGACTTTAATGAAGAGGAAAGCCATATTCTTAACTTTTTTTCAGGTACACTGTTGAAACAGCACATATGCTGCAAAGTTTCTGAACATTAGGGGACATTTTTGAAACAGACGGCTGTGGGCAACATTAGTTTAACATACTGGCCTAGTCTTGGAAATCTAATTTATGGTTTTTTAAGTCTTAGACATGGTATATTGTGTTCTGCTTAGCAGGTAAAACATACTTCATGAGCCATAAGGGAACAGTATTATAATTTCAACTTCCAGACATAAAATGATATATACTAACTAGAAAGAAAATTTTAAGTTTGCAAATAGGTGGGGTTTTTCTGGTAGATGTTTTTTTTAAATGATGTTTAATTTTAAAGAACTGAAAAAATTGATTCCTAGATGAGATCCTATTTTTTACAGATCTACAAAACCAAATTTCTTATGGAATGCCGTAGAAAGCAAAGTGACACAGAGTGCCCAGGCAGGTGCAGAGGAGAGCTGCTTTATTGCACAAACCAGCCCTTTTGAAGCAGTTAGCTGTTACCAGTTCACACTGTTTCAAGGCACAACAAGCCCAAGTCGACCAGCCACCACACACCACGATGTGGACATGCAGCATACACACTGCAAGTCTCTTAGGTTTTTTACGTCTCTATACCCCTATTCCAGCTGAGTCACTCTCCCATAGTCCCCTTCTACTTAGCCTAAGTGGCAGACCTGAGACATGACTTTACAAGAGAACAAGGCCCTTATTTTATAAGGCTTTTCCTGTATTCAACAGGAATGCTAAGAAATTAGAAATCGGAAAACTGCTGTGTTGGAAGTGGCTGTTCACTGGCATTGGTGAACAACTCTGCATTGAGTCTGTGACCAGGCACGTAAGTGCCTGCTAGCCACTTAGTAGACATTTTTCTTTTTTTTTCCAACACCAATTGCTAGGTTCATAGTTCCTGATCTTAAGGATCCTGCTTTCTTATCCAGACAAGTGACTAACACTGGGGTAATTAAATAGAAGTAAGGTTATGATGAATCCATTTTGACAAAACAGTTCTTAGCTTATGTAGTTTCCCAATTAATTTATTCTTGAATCCATGTGAGATGGATTGTGATTATTTAACCTTTGCTCTGTCCTGGACATCTGGGTCATAAGGTCATGCAGATTCTTTGTGACCTTAGAAGAATTCTATATAGGACCGAATAGGCTTTCATTGAAAATACTTATTCAACTTGTCAGAGTATCTTAATTGCATCAGTATGTAAAGAACAAAGAATGCAAGAAAACATATTAAGGCTAGAAAGTAAAAGCTAATCTAGTCTAATGAAACTGAAGAGAAGACCAAAAAAGATTCCAACGTTTTCCCCGTACAGTGTGAAAAACAATGAGTCGCATTTCTTAGAAAGAATGCAATATATTCAGTAAAACTCTACACAATATACTGTTAATCATAAAAGACTAAAAGGGAAAAGTAATGAACATAAATGTATTTTACACTGTAAAATGTAAGCTTACATTTTTAGAGTGATTTGTGCATAATGTATTGTATTTTTCAAGCAGTAACTATGCAATTTTCTTCTTCAAAAATGCTGCAGTTTTTAGCAAAAAAGTGAACATTAGCTTAAACTCCATGTATTATCTACAGTACATTGACTGTAAGTTGAATTTTGTGTTAGACAAACCCCCCCAAAACCAAAAAAATTTAGCTAAACATAAAGGAAATGCAATTATACTATTCAGAAATATAACATATATATTAACTCTTGGCTTGCTCAAGGATAGTAATAAAGAACTAAACTAACAAAAACAGGCTAGGTAGTGTTTTTAATTTTTCTGTTACATTTTTTTACATTACTTGAGCATAAAAGACCAGGCTTCTCTTGGCTCCTCATAGTGAGCTGGCTTTCATGACAAATGTATTGCCTTTAAACAGAGCAGACGATCTCAGTAACTTCTTTTTACTAGAAATCACATAACATGAGAACAGATGTACTAAAATATTTTTCATCTCCTCACTGGTAATGGTGACAAATTTTTAACTTGTTTCATTGAGAATTCTACTGAATTGTCCTTTATTATGTTAATTAAAAAACTTTTAAACAGAATGTTATTCAGCTTAATTTCCCCTTTTATTTCACCAAATGCTTGCATAGTTGAAAACCCCACTCTGCATTTAGATACTATTCTGATGAAGATAGCATTTATTTGTTGCAAAATGCTTCGTTCTGTGGGCTAATACCTAATTCTATTTCATCCTTCTTGATATCACAGATTTGACAATATTGTTTTACTACCTCCTTAGCAGCAGTCCTGATAGCCTTTCACCACACATAAAAAGTACCCTGATAAAAATGGGAAATCCATTTTCTACTAGAATTTCATGTCAAATACCTTAAATCAAATGCTGATTACATAAGTCATGTTCTCCCCAGTTTCTCTGCTTCTTGTGCAGCTTTCACTGACCCAAGTATACTACAGGAGAGCTTGCCCTGCTAGTTGCCAAAGCAAAGATTCTCTCAGGCACAGTTAACATCACTCTTGGCTCTGGAGTTCTTCAGGAAGACACAGATAAGGAAGGGGAGTATTGCTTCAGACAAAGATTTCCCAGATCATGATGAAAAGAAATGATTTTAAAAATCTTAATAGAACATTCACTGTACATTCATTGTAAGAAAAGTATTCATGTATGATGTCAGAGTTGGTTTGCAGTTTGCCTGAATGTATAGTTATTTAGCTGGCTCAGTAAATTTCTGATGTGAAATACTTTAAAAACGCAATAAAGCTTTTTAAAAGCTTTGGTGAAAGAAGACCTATCAGCATGCACATATTTGGAACTTGTAACTACATACAAAATGTATCAATTTTTAAGAATCTTCACTGTCTGTAAATTCTCTGGTTTTAGTATCCATGTTTACATCTAACTTCATAAAAATAAATACCTTTATTTCATGTCCTTTAGGGATAAATTGTGCACCCTGCCTCAAAATAAAACATTCTGTACATTTTATTTAATAAATATCTGCTCAATTCCAGTTTTAAGTACCTAAGGGCCTCCCTAGGCTCTGATCTTCCACTATTACAGCGCTGTAGCCCTGTGGCTGCTAGTGCCAATTTACTCATGGAAGAGGCCTTGCTCAGCATGTTTGTGTTCCTGTAATTGTTTTAGTATTATGTCTTGTTTGTGATCTGAAGAGAATGAGCAGACAATTTTGGGAAGTAGGATTTTAAGAAGTCCCTGTAATTGGCTCACATATGCCATGCACTTTTCCACTATATTAATCCAATGCAGTTCTCTCACTTTTCAAGATGTAGGAGTGTATGCACAAATAAATGTGGCTGACATGAATTCAAAGCAAAAATCTGCTCTGTGCTCCTAGACACGAGTGACACATAGGTACAGTTCTCAATAACATGTGCTGGAGCTGGCTAACAAGTGCCAAGTAAGCAAGCTTGTAAGTATACCTGAATAGACTAAGTTTAGTACAAGTAATTCCTCATGAGAAAAAATAAATTGTAAAAACATCTTATATCTTGGCATTACAGTCTTAAAGCTGCACTGAGAAGAAAGAAAATAGACAATCTAAGGAAACAGCTGCCTGGAAAACATATTGAACAGGCTCAGTGCCAAAAAAGGAACATGCTGTGTGTGCTATATGCTTACTAATAATAAATACATAACAAGGGTTATGTCTCTATCACTATCACTTTTAAAAGATCAAAAAAGTTTTACAGAAAGTTAAAAATCAAGATGGGAAAGGCAAGTGTACTAACTGCATAACACAATAATCAGAAAAATCCTGCTATTGATAAAAAGCAAACTGTGAAAGTAAGGAGAGACAAATGCTTCTGGTGGGTGGTGCGAAATTGAAACAACCTTTGCAAACCAACTTTAGAGGACGGATCTCTCTCTCTCAAATATCACAGCCTCTTTACAAAGACAATTACTTTTCAATTTGCAAGACAGACAAAGGACTTAGTTTGAAAAGCCAAAATTGGGTGCTGTATTTTTCCCCTAAAACATGCTCCCTCTTCACTTTACCCATTGGCAACGATATGCCCAGTCAGAGAAAACGAAACTATTTGTTACACCTCATCTACATGCATCAATACAAGAAAATTAAAGCAACTTAGCAATTGGTGAGATTCCTTGCATGTATTTCTGCTTCATTGTACATACTGTCTGAACCCTTTCATTGTTCACCGTAAAACTGCATATTATATAAATATACATGTAATTATTTTTCTGTCTCATATCAAATGATTTATTAGCATTTTTACTAGCACTAGATCCCTAACTGAACATCCACAAATATTTTCACACTATTTGGTTTTAGGTACTTAATTTAGATCTAAAGTTTAGAGACCACATGCTTCTCTCATACCTAATTATCAGTGAGATTGTTCCTCTAGAAAATGAACCGTGGCAGGTGCCCTGCACCAACGCATGCAGAACAGCATTATGAAGAAACCTCTCCACAAACCACATAAACAGTCTACCAATTTCTGCACCTCTGCACTGTGCTGTCCTCAAGCCCCAACTGCCCCCCTCCAGATCACATTATCAAACAAAAACCACAATCAAGCTACAAAAGGGGCTGCATGTTTCACCTGTCAGTTTCACCTGTACACCGTGAGAACCTGTAACCTGATGTAAATGGGCTTTCCAAGGCAACTCCAAATGTAACTAATTAGGATGAAGGACTTTTAAATTTTTCCCCTTGGATTAGATGGTGACTGAGGGACTGTACTTAAAGTTACAGCTCAGTACACAGAATTTAGTGAGCTATTCTCCATCTACACTGGTTCTATTTTCATTCACTGCTTCTGTGGACATAAGGAAGGCTGAGTCAAGATTTATTATAATCAGTTTATTTTACCCATCACCAAGTATCAATATTTGGATTTCTGTGCGTAGCAGCAATCCAGCTACCAAGCAGTGTGATATGTTATTTAGGTAGGTAGTTGCAATTGTCTTCCAGTTGTTCAATTTTTTTAAAATTAGGATATATCTTTAAATAATAATCTCCATGTCAGCATACTTTATCTTTCCACGTACTACTATGACCCCAAAGCTGTGTTTTAGAAGTAAACTACAATTTACTGCAGGGAACAAGAGAATATGGAAAACTTTGCTTTCATCTGAGTCCTGAATTATGCTTGCATACCAGGGAATGGGAGGAATTGAACATATGGTATTACAAAATGCAGTGTAGTATTAAATAACTGCAATAAACCATGCATAAATGCATACCTTATCATGCAGTCTTACAGATTAATAGAGAAAAAATAATTAGAAATGAAATTTACTTTTTACTTCTTACACAAAGAAGTAAAGTCAGACAGTGGCATGTAAAAGAAAATTGAATTTCTAAAATTTGTTTTTAAAATGACTGTTTGTTTCTACAACAGAGATGAATCTGTTGGCTTGACTGCACTTAGTGACCTCTGCTCAGACGTGTATTCACTAGTCCTTCAGTCTGGGAACCAGTGCACATGACTAAAGGCCTGCCTTCAGCTTCAAGGCAACATTACGATGGGGCAGCGAATTTAGTTCTCCTTTTAATGCCTTTTTATCTTCTGCATCTTTCAGAATAGTGCTGTCTCTCTGTTTCCATTGATGTAATTGGCATTCTAAAATTCCTTCTCACAAACTAAAATGTTCTTCAACTGCAAACAAAACTTCTTTCTTTCTTTCTTTCTTTCTTCTCTTTGGCACACTGCGGGCTCTACTGGAAAGAGTGTGAACCATAAGCTATTGCCCTGTTTAAACAGTAAAACATAATAAATGCAAGACGATAGTCTGCCTATTCCACCCCTCCCCACACATTTGCCCTTCATGGTGCTCCACAGGAACAAATAGGACATTATTTTTAGACTTTCATTTCTCCAGAAGGAAGGCATGGAGGAGCTGCTGAGCAACCGCATGAAGGAATGCAGTAGCTAGTTTTCTGAAACAACAACCAAAATGGCTCCATTAGAGCCTCTGCTCAGAACCTCTACAGCTTTATTCCCCTGATTAAGTAACACTGAATTATGAAAATGGCAGGCGGTGGCTCAAAGGCACGCTTTCAGTTCTCAAAGCCTAATTTGAAGGAAATAAATTTGAAGAAGACAAACTTAACAGCTTTTAAGAGCCTCATTTCTCACCTGCATTAATTGCTGTTACAACCATTGCAAGGTCCTGTGTAAGGAAACAAGTCAACTCATTTTATATCTAATGCATATTCTGGCTCAACTAAATTGCTATGGTATTGACACATGGATTGCTGAAATTTCAACCGTTTTGAAACAGGCCATAGCAGTCTTGAATTGTGTGAATTTACAAGAAAACATAGCAATTACCTCCTACCTCCATTGTTACTGCTTTTATTGTTTGACTTGTTTCATGCTGGTATGTCTGTTGGTATCCATGGAGGGCAAGCAGACACCATGGCACTGTTGCTTAGAGACCTAAAACCAACTCTAAATACTGAGGCATATTAATTTGATCCTTAGCTTTGCAACACAATGTTAATTCTGAGAGCCCCAAAACAGGAAGATGGCCAATCCAAGCAGCCTTTTATCGCAGCATACAGAACCATGTGTTACCTGGTTTCTGTTATTGACCATAGCTCCTTTCTTTCTTCACTGCTGATGCCACAATCAAGCCTGGCCGTGGCTGATGTGGGGGAAGAAGCAAGTGCTGCAGAATTCATGAGTGTTCATTCTGGTGCCACTACACACAGCACAACAGAGCCTGAGCACATTGCCTAAGGTGGGATGTTCTCAAGCCCACTGCAAATAAGTGTGCTGCACAACTTCCAGCAGTATCAGGAAGCCCTGGTGAAACTAAACATCTGCTTCTACCGGTGAGAAATTTGTCCATGCACCTGCATATTTCATGCTGCGTGTGAGAATCACAGAAGGTCAAGAGGTTGGAATGGACTCTAAAGATCATCCTGTCCCAAGCCCCTTCTCATGCCACCGGCTGAGACATCTCGCACTAGACCATGTTGCTCAAGGCCTTACTCAACTTCAGTGCTGGGAGGGCTGGGGCACCCACAGCTACCCTGGGCACCTGTCACAGCGAAGGATTTCCTCCCAAAATCTCACCTGAATTTCCTCCCTTAATTCTGCTTGCCCTGTCACTACAGATCCTGATCAACTTCCCTTCAGACACTGGAAGGTTGCTTTGGGGTCTCCACACAACCTTCTTTTCTCCTTCTCTTCACCAGCCACAGCTCCCTCCGCCAGTCTTTGTAGGGGAGGTGCTCCAGCCTCCTTACCACCTTCATGGCCTCGTCTGCACTTCCTTCATCGGTTTCATGTCTTTCTGCTCTTGGGGACCCCAGAGCTGGATGCAGGGTTCCAGGTGGGGTCTCACCGGAGCGGATCAGAGCGGCAGAATCCCTCCCCTTGCCCTGCTGCCCACGCTGCGTCTTACGCGGCCCGGGATGGGGCTGGTTTTTCTGTCAAGTCTCAGCTCTCCCCTGGCCGAGGAGCCTGTCCCTGCTCCAGCCCCAGGCGGGCCGGGCCGGCCGAGCCCGCCCTCCCCGCGGCCCCGGGCGGCGGCGGCGGCGCGGGGAGGGGAGCGGGGGGAGGGGAGCGGCGCCCGTGCGTGCCGCAGCCGGTCACGTGGGCGGCGGCACCGGGGCCGGGGCCGCCAGAGGCTGAGGCGGCGCCGGCAGCAGCGATGGCGGCGGCGCTGGGCGGGCTCGGCCTCCTGCGCGCCCGGCTCAGGCTCGCAGCCGCAGCCGCCGCGACCTCCGCCGCCCTCGGCCGGAGCTGCCACCGCGCACCCCCGCTGCGGGGAGGCGTCGCCGCCGCCGCCGCTCTCCCCTCGGCCGGGAGGAGCTACGGCTCCCAGGCGAAGGAAGAGGAGGAGCTGCGCGTCCGGTACCTGGATGATGAGCACAAAGGTAACGAGGGGAAGGCGGCCGTGCACCCGCTGTCCCGGCCCGGCCGGGGTGACCCCTGCGGGGCAGGGCGAGGGCGGCCCTGGGGCGCTGCCCGGCGGCGAGGGGCGGCCGAGGGCGGTGGCTCCTCCTCCTCCCTGCCGCCGCGGCCGCTGGCCTCGCGGGGTGCTGGGAGCTGCCGGCATGGCAGGGACAGAACTGGGTCAGCTTGGTCCCTCTTGGCTCTTCACAGCCTCGTAGAACGGTTTGGATTAGAAAGGGCCTTGAATACCATCTGGTTCTCCCTCCTCCGCAGTGGGCAGGAACACCTCGTACTAGACCAGATTTGCTTAGAACCATGTCCAGCCTGGCCTTGAACACCTCCAGGAACGGGACATCCACAGCTTCTATGGGCAACCTATTCCGGTGCCTTACCACCCTCACAGTAAAGATTTTCCTCCTGTTATCTAATCTAGACCTATTCTCTTTCAATTTGAACCCATTCCATCTTGTCCTGTTGCTACATGCCCTGTAAATAATCTTGCCTTATCTTTTGTGTAGGTTCCCTTCAGGTACTGGAAGGCCACAATGAAGTCACTTTAAAGCTTTCTCATTTCTACGCTGAACAGTTCCAATTCTTTCAGCTTTTCTTTATAGGAGATGTGTCCCATTCTTCTCATCATCCTGGTGTCCCTGTTCTGGATCATTCCAGCAGTTCCATGTGCTCCCTGTGCAGGGACCCCAGAGCTGGGTGCAGGGCTCCAGCTGGGGTCTCACAGAGCAGAGCAGAGGGGCAGAATCCCCTCCCTCCCCTGCTGCCCACGCTGCTTTGGATGCAGCCCAGGACACGTTTGGTTTCTGGGCTGGGAGTGCCCATGGCTGGGTCATGTCCAGCCTCTCACCCACCAGCACCCCCAAGTCCTTCTCACAGGGCTGCTCTCCATCTGTTCATCCCACAGCCTGGGCTTGTCCTGACCCAGTTGCATCAGCTTGCACTTGGTTTTGTTCAACCTCTTAAGAATCCCATGGGCCCAGTTCACAAGCTTGTCTAGATTGCTGTGGATGGTATCCTATCCTTGAGGTGTGTCAACAGCATCACTCTTCTTTTCCAGAGTACTGCAGCGTATGTACTGTGTTTGCAAGGTACATCTCTCTGAGCTGGCATTTGTTAGCCACTCTAATTGTGAGAACATGAAATTTAGTGGCAAACTTCTGGAATCATTTTGCTGGAAGGTATGGCTTCAGTATTCTCTCATCTCATGCCACTTTCCTGATAACTGTCTCATCCTCCTCCTTGCTTTTATATTGTCAACTACTACCCACCTTGTTCTACTCAACTATAGCAAGAGTCTTATTTTAACTCACCTGGTTAAAAAAAGAAAATCTGTGCTCCTTAGTGACCTGCAGCCAGTGATTCACAGCACAGACACTTTGTACTTCCTCTTCTGATGTGGTGCTCACCAGATTCTGGAGGTGTTCTACTTCCTTTGGTGTTTGTCACTTTTTTCTCCTGTGGATACTGCAGGACTAGGGATGGTAGAGAAGAAGTAAGTGCAAACTATGTTCCTGAGGGTTTATATTTATAGCCATGATGTTATACCTGCTTTTATGGAGAGGGCCATAGTATAGGGTTTTGATTATCTGCAGCACGTTAATCTCTTTGTAGGGAGAATATATTCTGGCACCACCATGTGTTGAGATGCACGGTTTAGTTTACATCTTTGAGCACATTAACTCAGGCATTTCAGACCTGCTGCCATTTCAGGCAAATGCTCATGAGTTGAGTATGCCTGTACATGGATTTGTGTACATACACAGACATGTAACTTTGAATTTTAGTATGAGGCTTAGAAGAGTATTCTTTCTTTTTCAGGGGAAAACTGATATTGAATGCTTTCATCTGAGGGCATTCATTTAGGATTGATAGTAAAGGTGATGTAATCTGATCCTGGCGTTTTCTTCTGCCTTGTAGTTTTGTTCCAAACTCTTTCACTTCCTTTAAAATGCGCTACTTTAGTCCTTTTCCAGTCAACTGTGGAACTTGGAATTAGTTTAAAACATCTATTCAGATTTTTTTTGGATTATTTTAACTTAAGGAAGAGACAAGACAGGAGCAAAGAAGAGTTGTAAAATGTTAGAAGAGTGTTTTTCCTTATTTATTTTGTGCTTTACCAAGAAGTGGTAGAAAATATAACGATCTTACATAGCACTCAACTTTTACTTCTATTACACAACAAACATACAATAAAGCAGTGTCTTCCAGCTGTTTAATCAGCTGAGAATCATTATTTTTGAAATGTTATTAAAAAGTTTCTTACTGAATATGTAATCTAACATCCCAAAAGTGAAGATAATATTTCTAATGTTAAAGCAACTGTCACTATTATGAGGAAGGATTCAATCATTGTATTTTTAATTAATGAATTCTCTTAAGCAGAAGGAATTTTCTTTGGTATTGTCTTTCAGAAGGACATAGAAGCAAACACTGTTACAAAAATATAAGACCAAGGATGTAGAAATAAGCCAGAAAGAGACATGAACATCATATGCCTTCTTCAGCAGCACAAAGAGCAGGCAGGATTTCTGCAAAAGAAACATGGCTCTGCTTCCTCCCCGTAGTGCTACCACACACCCTCCTCCTCACCTTGTATGCCAAGTTCATCTATATTTATCTGCTTACAGCACGTAATCTCTGCTGAATGAGGACACCAGCTCTATAAACACTCCTGTGGTCTTTCTTGCTCTTTTCTACCCTGCCATTCCTTGATTTACCATTTCATGTTCTAGACTTTCTGAAATGCTTCTTTGGTGCCCCCATGGCCTCATCACACCATCCCGTTACATCGTTCTTGACTCCACAAAGGGTCAGACGCTGTTCTCTGACTACCATTTATGGCACACACATGCTTGTTGATGCTGTAGTTGTGCTCTTGCACATGCCTAGTGTTTCCATGTTGCTCAGAAAGGGATGTGTTGTGAATACTGGGGAGGAAGGAATACTGGCTGCACTGCCTCATGTATAGGCACGTCTTGTAGCACTAGACAAATCTTTGCCTGTAGGCAAAGTAGCAGACTGTTTGACTTCATATCACTTCCATGGGATTTGCATACCCCATGTCTTGGGAAGTTGTTAAACATGGACTAAAATGAGACTGTATTTACAAAGACTAGTTACTGAAATTTTAACTCAAGGTTTTCCAGCTTCCACATGTGGACACCTGAACTAGAATACTAAAGGTGTGAGATTTTTGAAGAATGTGATTGAAAAATAACTGTATTTTCTGTCCATGTTGCAATGTGTGGAGCTCTTAGTGTCAATTTTCTCTCAGTAAATATGACTGTCAGTGTGTTAGTTTTTTAGAATTAAGTATATATTTTTTACTTTATTTGAGATTCTATTTGATCATCACTAACTGAAATATATTATGGCTGTTGACATTTTCGAACTTAGCCAAATTGCATTTGCAATCCCATTACAAATTTAAATCAACCTAGTGCTTTTGATTTTTAAGTTATATTAAGAAATATCTTTTTAGTGTTGATTCCAGTGTTGCAGTGTCACTTACTGGAATGCCATAAAAATATTTATAAAATTTAGATTTTACAGTGGAATGATCCTTATGGTCAAATTTCCCAGCTAGTTTTGGTTCAGTTTAGAGTAAGACAGCTTTTGGTCTTCATCAGTTAGAATTTTATTGTATGTGGAACGGGCAAAAAGAAATCAGTCTTGGTTAAAGTTGTTTGCTCAGAGTTTGGAAAGTGATAGCTAGCTGATAATTGGAAAAACTTTCTTTTCTTGTGTTTAAAGCAGGGCTAAGCAGGCGAGATCTACTAATTTACAAAGTGCAGAAAAATGTTAAATCAGAATTTAGAGATGAAAGACCCTCAGATATGGGATTTGAAGAGTGTTTTGGTGCTTTTAAAAATTGGTGGTTTGTACACATCTGTGTGATTTTTCACTTAAAAACTTCTTGATAAGATGATTAATGAAAGCCACCAGAATTGTGCATGATATATTCACCATATGTTCCTCTTTTGCTTAAGAAACTACTTTAGAATAATAAACATCCAAGTCCACTTGTCTGCCTTGGTTTATCTGAGTAGTTAAGTGAAACAGGCTTAAAAATAACTTACTTTGATCCTCCTTCCGTTTTTCAAAGCATAATTCAGACATTTTAAAATGTTTTTTTTAATTATGGAAAATGACGTGTGTATGTATTTAATGCAAATAAATAATAAAATAAATTTAAAAAATTCTGCGAGTACTTTATATGCAGATACAGTGAATCTTTTGAACTCTGACAAACTGACTAATGTTGGTTTAAAGACAAGATTAATTTTTAAGTAGCCATTTAAATGTGTTTCTACTAAACATTGAGGATGAATGTTTCGATCTCTAAAATATGCAGGTAAAAGGGATAGAAAACATTATTAAAAGATTTCCTGTGTGCTGATACAAACAGCAATTAAACCAGTGCCTAATCTCTTCGCTTTATTCCAGTATTAAATTTGGTGTATGCTATGAAACCAGGATGTTTCTGAGAATTTACAGATCTTTTGAAGCTGTCTTCCAGATATGTGTGTATCCTTATTTTGGTAGAAGACACTGCTTTTACTATGCTTTCATTTTATAATATGATTTTCATTTTTATCATATAACTTTTATAATATAACTTTCTTTGCTATTTTTTCTCTTAAACACTTAGAATTATACCACAGACAGCTTTCTCTTTGGCAGGGGCAGCTTCTAAGTAGAGAACATATTGTACATTTACATATGCTTTGCCTCTAGTGGTTGGCTAGGAAAGTAGTATACAGGAATATTGCTGCTTATACTAGACAACGCTGGGAATCGTGTCTTGGAAAGCCTAGCCAGTTAAGATGAAGTTAGTTTTCAGTATGCAGATGTTTTTTTAATAGATACATATTATGTGCTAAAGTGTGTCCCAGAAATAATGTGGGGATGACTCCTTGGAAAAACTATGACCTTAATATTGAGTTTAGCATTGTGTGCATTATATTAGCTTATTCCTTCTTAGTAGATCTGTCATATTTTTGATACCATACAGATACACAAACAAAGCAAATACTGCTACTACTATTACTACTACTTATTTCTACTTACATTTACTAATGATTACTTTTTAATATCTTTTTTTTCACACAGATTTTTCAAACAGTTTATTTTAAAAGATTTTGGAAAACACATATATATATGTGTGCTTTAGGAAGAATGAATCATGATTGCATGCGTCAAATGGCAATATAACAGGTATTATTGAAAAGTCATAGTAGTCAGGTCAAGTCCCTCGTGACTGGAAAAGGGGAAACATTGCACCTATCTTTAAAAGAGGCAGAAAGCTAGAGCCTGGGAGCTAGTGACCCGTGAGCATCAGCTGTATGCCTGCAAGAGTCATTGAACATCTACTCTTGGAAGCTGTGCTGAAACACGTGGAGGACAGGGAGGTGATTCAAGACAGCCAGCACAGCTTCACCAAGGGCAAGTACTGCCTGACCAACCCAGTGGCCTTGAATGATGAAGCTCACTCCATCAGTGGACAAGGGAATGGCTACAGATGTCATTTATCTGGACTTCTGGAAAGCCTTTTGCAGAGTTCCCCACAATATCCTTCTTTCTAAAGTGGAGGGAGAGGAATTTAATGAATGGACTGTTCAGTGGATGAGAAGTTGATTGGATAGTGGCATCCAGAGTGTAGTGGTCAATGGCTCAGGGTCCTAATGGATGTCAGTGACAAGTATCTTCATCGATGACGTAAATGAAGGGATTGAGTTCACCTTCAGCAGATTTTCAGATGACACCGAGCTGAGTGCTGCAGTTGACACATCTGAAGGATGGGATGCCATCCAGAGGGAACTGGACAAGCTTGGGAAGTGAGCCCATGGAAATCTCATGAACTTTAACAAGACCAAGTACAAGCTGATGCAACTGGGTCAAAGCAACCTCTGGTACCAGCCCAGGCTGGGGATGAAAAGATGGAGAGCAGCCCTGTGAGAAGGACTTGGGGGTGCTGGTGGGTGAGAGGCCGGACATGACCCAGCCATGGGCACGCCCAGCCCAGAAACCAAACGTGTCCTGGGCTGCATCCAAAGCAGCGTGGGCAGCAGGGGAGGGAGGGGATTCTGCCCCTCTGCTCTGCTCTGTGAGACCCCAGCTGGAGCCCTGCACCCAGCTCTGGGGTCCCTGCACAGGAAGGACATGGAACTGCTGGAGTGAGTCCAGAGGAGGCCGTGAATATGATTAGAGGGATCGAGTACCTTTCCTGTGAAAAAAGCCTGAGGAAATTGGGATTTTTCATCCTGAAGATTAAGCTTCGGGGTGGCCTACTGTAACATTCCATTTTCTGAAGGGAACCTGCAAGAAACATAGGGAGGAACTTTAAACTGAAAGAGAGCAGGTTTAGTTTAGATATTGGGGAGAAATTCTTTACTCTTAAGGACTGAAACTGGTTGCCCAGAGAAGCTGTAGGTACCCTGTCTCTGGTGGTATTCAAGGCCAGGTTGGACAGGCCTCTGGATAACCTGGTCTAGCACAAGGTATCCCTGCAGAGGACTTGGGACTAGGTGATCGTCAAGGTACCTTCATCCTCAGGATGCTCAGATCTTGTATTAATGGCATATCAGAACAAAAACTATTCAAATGCGACTCTGTGTTTTGTATATATATCACTGCAATATTTACATATCCCTTGCAAGGATACCTTCTAGGTATCCTTTTCCTCTTGACATTCTTGCTTCATATTTTTTTATACTTAAATGAAAAGAACTGAGTGGGTGCCATCTTTATCTTTTACTTCTGTAGAAGGAAGCAGAAATGATAGATTTATTGCTTGATCCGACACTACCAAGCAAAAATTGACTTGCATCATTTATCTTCAAGGATCATTTTGTAGGAAAAAATCTTTCAAGTGCTTTAATGTTAACTGGAGCTTCCTTTTGAAAACACTATTGTTGGTGGTAGAGTAGCAGTCTTTGGGCTCCAGTGGGGAGAAGAAAAATTCAAGTGTTATTAAGCGTCATTGCCATTAGGTATAATAGAGTCCTTCTGAAAAGGACTCTATTTCCTGACTGAAGTATGGTTTGGGATAATAGCATCTCTAGTTTATTAAAGTGTGGGATTTGGAGTGTCTGAAAATCAAAGTGAAATCAGGGTGAAGGGTCTTTTCTATGCTTTAATGTGGGATGATACTTTTGCCTAATCTACTTGTGTTGAACATATGGAGTATTTGAATTTGGAGTGATCCTCCTCCTGGAGAAGAAGTTGTAACAGCTGAAAAAATGTGCTACAGCACCGCTCCTTTTTGCTTAACAGAATATAAACAGATCAAACACTAAGTGCTGAGTAACGACCTTTGCAGGCGGTCCTGTATGAATATCTCCAGCCATAGAGATAAACATGGGAATTCAGGCTTGTAGAACAAGGGAATGAAGGTCATTTAGGTTGACCTGGCTCCACTCCCCTTTTAGGAGGTATCTGTGCTTAGCAATTGACTGTACCTTAAGAGCAAGAAAGGCATGCACATATTTTTGTTTGGATTTTGAGAGTGGTAGCTAGCAAATGAAAGACTTTGTCTTCAAATTGGTAACTGCGGAAGGAGCAGTAGCTCTTTTAAATCTTGTCTTGTGTGCATGTATGTGCAACATACATTCAGGAGGAAGGGAAGGAAGGGAGATCGAACACTAATGGGTCAGTCCTAAGTGAGGACAGGTTTTCCAGAAAATGGAGGAAGCAGTATGCACTGAGATGACAAGGAGGGCTACAAGAGCAAGATGACATACAGATTGTACATTCGAAGCTGAGTGGTGAAGTAGTAATCACCTGGGCAAGCACTGAGTTTTTGGAATTTTGTTTTTTCATATCATAGGTTGATGGCAATACTGTGGGCATTTTTGTTTGACATGGAGCTCCCTTTCTGCCCTTCATTCCTAGTCCTGCCCTAGTCCATTTTTCCCCCTCATCCTTGCACTGTCTGCATAAAAAGTCCTGATTGATAAAATGTTACCAAGGCAGGATACGTTTGGAACTCAGGTGGCTTTGTTGGGTTCCAGCAGTAATTGTATAAATGGTTGCTACAGTTGTGGTAAACAAGGATTACCAAAATAGACTTTTCAGAATTTTCCTCTTTGATAATCATGCCTGTTAAGGTGAGAGGTGCAAAATAAAGACAATTTTTGTTTCTGCCGCAACATTCAAACCAATGCACAGGTAATCAGTCAGTTAGACAACTGATCTGTAACTGGACTAAGGGAGCTGTGAATGTGTCTTTGGAACTATGTACCAAGCACTGAGCTTGATTTTAGTGTTTTGGGGAGAATTTTTGTTTGATTTTGTTCCTTTTTGAACAAAAGTATGTGCTTCTCATTGGTGGCATTCTTTCTATGTTTATGACTTCTTTTACCTGTATCGGGCTTGCTGGTCTTTGCTCTGGTAGCACTTCATGCTTTAAGAAGTCTCTGGAGATAGGCTCTCTAAATATGGAAATACATGCTTTACAATTAAGCATTTTCCTGATTGCATGTCAGCACTTCATGCTCGAACATGAAATGTGTGCATGCACTTTGAAATTTTACATTCAACCTTTGTAAGCTCTGTTTCCACATGAAGATGTTAGGGCCATATTTTTGTTCTTAAATAAGTGTAATTTCTGTTGGGTATTGAGAATAAATCAGTTTATTTTCTTTCAGAAACTCAGTAGTGATTACACTAGCATATTTTTTTCAGTCCTCAATGCCTTTTGTATAATTTCAAAATAATAATAATTGACGTAGGTGATACATATTTCACTACATTGTAACAATGATTTGATCTTTCTTCCCCTCCAGGAATTGTGGTGCTTGGATTAAACAGATCTCATGCCAAGAATGCACTTAGCAAAAATCTTGTAAAAATGGTAAGTGAAAAAAATAGTTTTTAGTATAAAGGTGAAATATTGGAATGAAGCACTTTAAAAAGTGTTTGGTTATTCCACTTCCTCCTTTTCTCTGTAGATGTCAAAAGCTGTGGATGCTTTGAAATCTGATAAGAAAGTACGAACTGTTGTATTCCGGAGTGAAGTCCCGGGGATATTCTGTGCTGGTATGCAAACTTAATTTTCCTGAGAAGCTGGAAATCCATGTTCTCTTGATGCATTAAAAAAAAAAAAAAAAAAGAAAAAAGCCCAGATTCCAAGGAAACGTGTCTTTTTCATATATTCGTCTCAGTAACAAACAGAACATTTTAAATTTATTTTCCTCAATTGCTAACACAAATCAAATATTTGATTTATTCTTTCTGTGTCATAAAGTATTTCAAAATATATACTAGTTTAACCATGATGGTAAAAAATAATTTAATTGATTAATTGCAAGTATGTCAGAATAAGGTGCAAATAATTTTAGAGGCCATGTAAAAAGGCTTTGTAGAAAGCTGTATCAAACCTGTCTTTTAAATGCATTAACTTGAACTTTAATTAATGAAATGTATGTAATCTTAAAATTTCGTGATTAATATGCATGTTACTGCAGGCTGAATGTATTCTCAAATTAAAAACAAATCAAAATAAAAAGCACACACCCCAGCCCACATATCCAACAGAACACGCATCTTGCAAAAGTGCTCAGAAAAACAAAAGCTCT
The DNA here is from genome assembly GCA_034336665.1 of Luscinia megarhynchos. NCBI lineage: Eukaryota > Metazoa > Chordata > Aves > Passeriformes > Muscicapidae > Luscinia > Luscinia megarhynchos. The sequence continues at coordinate 40,987,888 of CM067592.1, read as the reverse complement.
TAACTACCAGATGCTGGGAAACAGAATTTGCTGACATGTCAAGATCAATTAAAAAAACAGTATCTTTTATGAATATCAAGTGAATAGTCTTCTTATTTAAAAATGTTTCATCCAGTTCTTGCTTTATTCAAATTTAATTTATGTCCATTTGAAACGGAAAACAGAAGTAAAACAGTTTATTCTTTTAAGACATTAATAGAACTGTCAAGAAAGAGGAGATCACTTCTGAAATTTTACTTTTCTGATCATTTATTTAGTTGTTATTTTTGTTAGCCCCAAATAACATAATTAGTTTAGCTTTAAATGCCAAGTAGCTTTTCCGGTTTTTAAAATATGTAGCATACTTAAGCATTTTTAGTTGAGTTTAAAATTCTTTTTGTTGCTCTTAGTAAGCCTGATATCATGCAGATAACAGTTTGTCATTTACAAGACTTTTGAAAATAATTGTCATGGAAAAAGGGGTATCATCAATTTGGTATTTAGTAATACATATAAACAGGTTAAATGTGTATATATTAATCAGCATATTTAATTTAAAAGTTGTATCTTGTTTTAAATCAAGAAGTTTTAAGTTTTAGTCATCTCAGAAGAAAACCTGTAGCATCAGAGCAACAAACGTAAATTGTGTTCCAAGTTAAATGCTATGTAGTTGAAATAAAAAGGTTGCTGTTGGGTTTTTTAAATGAAATTTCTTGTTTGACATTCTTGAATTTTATACTAGTGGTATATTGGAAATAGGAGAGCAGAAATACTAATTTTGAGGGAGTGTATCTCGGGTATGCTACTATTGTGCTTATGAGCGCCAAGTACGTCTCCAGTATTCTTTGTTAGCTGTCTCTTTTGAGCTGTTTTGGTATAAAGACTTAACATAGTCATTGCTGCTTGTTTGTCTGGCTTAGAAAACCAAGCAGTTCAGAGTATATATAAACACATAACAATAGAGAAGATACAAGGACATTATAAAGGAAAATTAATCCTGAAAAGAAGACTGTGAAAGACAAGGGCTGGGTAGCTATATCTGGATCTTAATCCAGGGAGTAGAGAAAGGGTGAGAACTTGGTGTCTATAATTTTTAAAAAGTAAAACAATCAACCTAAGACAGGAGGTTCCTGGAGCTGATACAAGTGAAATAAAGGATGTTCCAACAGTGGTAACTGAAATTTAGACTGAAACAGAATACCTGAGGTAGAGTTTGTTAATGAAAATTGGCAAAAATTGCACAGTGGATGGATGGATGGATGGATGGATGGATGGATTGCTTTACTGATAGGTGACTTTAATGGTTATCTCTAAAGAGAACAATAATAGAAGAAGCATGGTGAAATCTGGAAAAAACAGTTTAACAGCTTAGGGAAGCAAGATGAAAAGAGGAACATACTGGGTGTAAGAAGGCAGTTTCTGGAGGGGACTCAGGAAATTCAGTAGAACAGAAGAAAGTGTTTTTAAAGTTAAATGTTAAAGAAGAATATGTTGCTTCAAGAACATTTAATTTCCTTAAAAAATGCAAGGATCATTTTGTGAAATGTCACATTTTCTTATGTCTTACAGTGCTATTTAGTTAGGCTAAACCTGGAATGTTTTGAGTTTTTTTTTATTTCTTCAATAATGTTTTCTTGTTAATGTGTGGGAATGTATGTTTTTAAAAATACACTTTTATGATTATTTTCTGGACCACCATCTGATGTTTTACAGACCGCATATTGGGAAACTTTGTCCTAGAATGTAGTTCCCTTTTATGTGTGGAATGAAGTCCAAGATCATTAAATCCTGCCATTCCTTAGCTATCAACAAATATCTGTGAAAGCCACAAGACAAGTTCTTGTTTCCTTCTAAGGCCTAATCAACAAAACATGACATCCAACCATTTTTCTCAAAGTAACAGTGTGGATGATTAAAATATTTAAACTCTGTTGATGGCTGATGTAGATTTGGGTATGATTTCAAATTATGGTATTTTCACACAGTGAAATCAGCGGGGGACAAAAATGGAATTGTATAAAAGAATGTAAGAGATGTACCAGAGATTCTATCCTCTCATTTCTGGATTAAAATTTACTTTGAGTCTTTATCTACTCTTTCTTTTGTGTCTCCTCTTTGCTACTTCATACATCCATGGGTGAAGAAAGTTCCTCATTAATGCTCTAGCACTGATTAAAAGGGACACCCAGAAGTCAAATCCTTGAATGTCTGGGGTTAAGGATGTCTATGATTATGCATAGACTATGTCTATGAGTAGTTATGTCTATGAGGTCTTCTTGTATTTCCATTAGAAGTGCTCTGGCACTGAGTCACTTCTTGGATCCTTTCTTTCTACGTCTGAAATCAAATAAATAAGGTATTGGCTTTTCTGGAGTGAACATGTATGACCAGTCCTGGCCTATGTAAGTCGAGGCTGTGTACTTGCACCATTCTGCAGGTGTGCAAAGCAAAGCAAGTGAGTCTGTACAGAAGTCTTAATTTCCTGACAATGTTCCATTCTTAAGGAAGGCATAGGCTTGCGCATGGAGTAAGGCAAGTGTCCCATGGGTACAGTGTCTGTGATGAAGTAATCATGGGTTGTGCTGTGTTCGCACCAGGGAAATTACATTCCCATGGACAGTTTGAATAACTGGATTTTTCATTATTAATATAATTTTAACATTAGTCTATTAGTGATATTGCTGAGGTACTTTTTGTGAGCAGATTTTTAGGCTTTTTTAATCTTCAAAGTATTTCTAGAAGTAAGTATGTGTGATAGTGTTGGGTGATACAGTACTGTGAGGAAGAGAGGAGGCAGTATCCGCAAGTTGTTGCAAAATCCAATTTTGTGTGTTTGCAGAATGGGAAAGGCTGGAAGAGACTTCAGTGAGGTCATTCCATCCAGCGTCACTGCTGGATCACGGTAATTCTGCAGACAGTCGTAGACCTTCTGATTTTAACTACATGAGGTTGGAAAAAAGGTACAAATAAAATACATTGTTTAAGAATACTATTTTATTTTGTTTTCAGAGAGCATTTGAGAATGGCTTTGGTCCAAAGAATTGAGCAAGCTAATATTGCACCTTAAGGCTTTTGTTTTTCAGTTTTCTAAGGCTTTGAATAAAAGCTAAGATAATATTTTTAGAACTTCTAGTTCTAAACTATTAGTTTAGGACTTCTAAAATGTTGCCTTTGGGTATGTTTTGGCTGAAGCTGTAGACTGCTGCATTGTTCTAGGTCTCCTGCTTTCTTCTGTTTTTTTCCACCTCACCCACTCTTGTCAGTGTGTTTGATGACGTGAGATAGGGATTATGCTATGTTTTGCAATTGACAACTATTTCCTTTTTAATAAGTTTTATGTGTTGATGGTTATAGTGATTAAATAAACAGATTCTGATTATATTCTTTTCCTCTACCTCTTTGCTTGCTGTTCCTTGTATTGTTGTTTTTCTTGGTACTGTCATGTTCCTCCAACCCTCTTTCCATGTCCTGTTAAGAAGGCATTAAAAACCCATATTCTTTATGTATTTGTCTCAGGTAGTAATTTACTGGTCCATAGTCCGTTGGTTCAGTTTACAGCTCATGAATAAATAAAACTGCTTGCTACTGTTTTACCGTTCAGAGTAGTACCTCTGGTGCCACAACAACCAGGACAGTTGCTTAACTCTTACTGTCCAAGTTCAGTGAGAGTTCATTTCTCTTAAAAATTCGTGTGAGTTGTAAGTTTCCCTGCAGCCTTCCCTCCTTGATATGCAGAAAAAATACTATTATCTCATAAAGGAGAAAAGGGCTAGAGACATGCACTGCTTCTGGATTTTGATTTGCTTGGTAAAGTTAGGAGAGCTTTCCGATGTAACTTGTAATTTTTTGAGGCTTTTGTGGTGACTGTGTTTAGAGTGTGTTTAGAACAGTCTGTCTTCACTATTGTTTTTTCAAAGTGAGCTGGACTATATGAAATAGAGATTGTGAGGCTGATGGATTATTTGCTTTGTATATGTGTGCATACAAAGACAGCAAGCTTTGGAACAATTTTTACTTGACATATTTGAAAAATGTTCTTTGGAGGCCTTATTTCAAAAATCTTAGAGACATATCAGAATATAGACAGTTAAATTTTTGCTGTTGTTGTAACAGGCTTTCAAGACAGTTTGAAAAATTTAGGTATTTGAGCTCTTTAAACCTCCTTGACCTAAAAGTTACTGCAGCTTGGCCAATAAAGTTGCTTCTTGGAAAAGCAGACGAAATCTCTGTGCCGGAAAAAATCACCATTTGAATCTGTGGTGTGAGTAAAGCCAACCCAAATGCTTTTTCTGTTGGCATAATTTGTCTGCATCAGAATTTTGTTTGCAGAAGGGTTGAATTGGCTAAATGAGTCTAATTCCCGGCTGCCACTTCCAACTGGTGCATTTTTTCTGGCAGAAGTTTATGAAGCAGACAAGCCTGGTAGAGCAGATCCTTGAAGACTTCTTTGTTTATGAGGTTTTGATATGGAGGAGTAGAGGAGTTTCATAATAGCTCTAAAATACTTGACCTACTCCTATTTTTATAGAACTAGCAGAAGTAGTTGAGAGGTATTACTGCGGGTGTAGTCTCCTTTTTTCTTTGCAGTCTCTGTTAAGCATGCAAGGAGAAGTGTATACTTTCCCAGACCATATTTGGTTCTCCAGATTTCAGCTCCTGCGCCAGAAACTGAGAAGAGATTTTGTGTATTACTCCACTCTTCCCTCTTGAGCATTCAGATCACACACGAAAATGTTTTAGTGTTTTCTAAATATTTTTGTTGCTGCACATACCTTTCATTCCCCCAAATAAATGCCTTGCGATGTAGATTGTAGCTAGGTTCTTTCCTCTTTCTCATTCCAAGCTTTCGCCAATGTTCAGACACCAAGTGCTGTTAGCTTCTTGTAGACTGTTAAGCTTAAAAACAGTAGCATTTCCCCTAGAGCAACATCAGTGACATGAAATGCAATGTGGCATGTGGCAGCTCCAACTTGTGAATGTGTGTTACATTTGAATTCTACTGTCTGCATTTGTCCAGCATAGATGATTTTGCTTCTTAATTTTGATGTCGTCTTTCTGGAATGACTAACTACTGTCATGATTTTCTAGAGCTCATATTGAACAACTGAGCCAGTAAATAGTGCAGCTAGGGTTGTGGTTTGATCCTCTGGTCTATATACAGAAAAAAATCCCAGTAAGAAAAACTGGTTAAAATATCTTTTCTTTGGAAGTACCTTAGTCATCTAACTCCAAATGCTCCTCTGCCTCTTACCCTGACAACACATACTAAATTTCAGAAGAAATTGGAATGACAGTGGATTTGTCAGAGCAAAAAATAGCAAAAATGAGTTTTCCAGGAGCTTTTTCAGTAAGAATATGAAAATATAACTATGTTCATTTCTTTTAACTTGCAAAAGGCTGATCCATTCCTGATAAGGAAACAGGCACAAGGAATATGGTAGGAAATTGGGTGGGACTTAGCAGTGCAGTCTTCAAATCAGCATCGATAATCAACTAGGGAATTTTAAGCTAAGAATCACTTGTCTGTCTTCTCATTGCTTAATGCAATACCTTACTTGAGAAAATGATAGAATTCGGTTTTCATTTGCTCAGCTTTCTGAAAGTTATTCTCTAGTTGGGAATAGAGCTTTTAAACCAATGTATTTAGTTCACATTCACATTCGTCTCTCTGAGAAGAGACGTGGGACTATCTTGGTACTCGACAGAGCAAGCTGCAGTCAGCTCCAAAACAGACCCATGACTGTCCAATGCTGTCTTTAAGAGATGCTGGTGGCACCTCTGTGATGACATCTATATTTAAAATTGTAAAGAGCCAGGTGCAGCAGCCATGAGAGAGGAGTGAGAAGAAAATGCAAGAGGAACAGCCCTGCAGATCCCCAGATCAGTAGCAAGGAAGGGAAGGAGGTGCTTCCAAAGGAGCCCTTGCAGCCCAAAGACAAGACCATGCCAAAGCAGATGGTCTCCCTGGAGCTCATGGAAGACCAATCTGGAGCAGATATCCACACTGCAGGCCATGAGGAACCTCATGCTGAAGCAGGTGGACACATGAAGAGCCCAGTCAGGAGCAGGTTCCTGGCAGAGTTGTCCATGGAGAGCAGCCTATACAGGACCAGATGTTCTGGCAGTTGTGGCCCATGGGGGACCCATGCTGGAGAAGTCTGTTTTTAAAGAAATGTGCCCTGTGGAGAGGACCATGCTGCAGCAGTTCTTGAAGAACTGTGTCTCCCGTGGGAAGTCCTGGGAATGACTGTTGTGTGGGAGAGATTCTGTGCTGGAGCAGGGGAAAAGAGTGAGGAGGAAAGAGTGGCAGGGATGAAGTGCTATGGTTGAATTGCAGGTCCCATTCTCCTTCCCTTTTGCTCTGCACAGCAGTGGGGAGAGGTGGGGGGAGTTAGTAATAAGGTTAAGCTAGGAAAAAAGCAAGAAGGAATGGTGGGGAGAAGATGGATTTATTTTGGTTTTTGTTTTTCACTGTCTTTTATTGACAATAAATTAAATTTATCCTTCCTAAGTCCAGACTGTTTTGCGCATGGTGGTAGCAAGTGAGTGATCTCCCTGTCTTCGTCTTGATCCATGAGCTTTTAATTGTATTTTCTTCCTTGTCTTACTGAGGAGACCCTAATTTAACCTACCACATCCAGTTATTATGGATTTTTCAGAGTAAGATTGAGGCAAGACCTTTGTTCTTGAAGAGCTATGGTTGGGTATGGATTGGTTATATAAAGTCTCAGAGGAACTTGTGTAAAAAATGGTCTAAAATAAAAGTAGTCAGAAGATTTCTCTCCAGTTGAGTGAGTAGTGACCAAATCTGTAACTACTTGGTTCTTTTTTCCATCCCTTACTTAAGGTGCAGGATATTTTTCTTAGGGCTTGTGTATGGCATCTGTTTAGATGACTCACTCTTCCTACATTGTGTGCTCTGAAGACTTATGTATGAAATATTATGTGTTCTTCTCAAGTTTTGAAGTTCTGTAATGACAGCTTCAGTTTAGTTACTCCTTTAGTATCAGGAGCAATTTATAAAAGTATTTCTGTCTAACTGAGATTCAATGTATTCATTGTTTCACTGAATACAGACAGTTTGAATTGAAAGTTCTTTCAACCACCATGTATTTGTCTCCTGTGTCAAATATTTCTAAGGGTCTAGTGGAAGTAGAGACAACTTAATTAATAACTAATATTACCACAGCATAAAAAAGAAAAGAAGTTTCTGGTAATTGGACATATTTAGCTGTAATGCTAGTTATGGACATTTCCATGGCATTTTTTTCCCCTTTTTTGGTCTTGAATGAGCTGTAGACCATAGCTTACAAAATCAAAAAGCAAATTTAAGATCAGGCCATTAGTGAAAGATAAATTATGAGCTCCAGCTAGAGAATTATCTTTTTAGCAGTATTTTTCCTTGGTTGATGAAATTTTGAGATTCGATTTTTCAAGCTGATGAAATAGAACATCTCACCATTCCTTCTTTTGTGTGACTTGTGACATCTGATAAAAAAAGAAAGTGGAAAGGTTTATTTATTCCATTGATACCAGCGTTGTTCTTTCTTCTTCCTCAATAGAATTGATGCCATCTTCAACTTGAGATCTGTGCTATTACTTAAAGTTGACTAAAAAGATCCAAATCTGTCTGAATTGGTTCTCTAGTTGTGTGGTGAGCTTTGCCAAACTGAATCAACATTTTGTAGACAGTTACCGAATTTGATTGATCAAGCTAGTGCTTTACTAGTATAATATTTACTAGAGGCCGGACTTTGTAATACAGTTATGTGGAAATACCGCACCTACTTCTGTTACTGGAAATGTGGGATTATTTTATGTGATGGATGTCTGTCTTTAGAACTCATTTTGAGCTGCAGAAGGCTATCCTATATTTGGTGTCACTATGCTGGCTTCTGTGTTCTGGGAAGTATACAAGCAGGATTAAAGTATATCTTTGACTATTGGAGAACATAGTGAGGGTATTGTTTTATCTGCTGATTAAAAAATATATTTTTAGAAATTTTTCTGTTTTAGTAGTTAAGTTCTGCTCAGTAGTTAACATTTTTGCTGTTAGAGTAGTTTAGTAAAAGTCTTAGGCTTTTAGTCCATTACAACAAATGCACACAATTAATGTGGTATTTTTCTGGAAATATTCTTTCCAGTGAAAGCCACCTAAAATATTAAAAATATTAATTTCTAAGTAAAAATATATTTCTGGGGTAGTATTATTTGGTTAGTTGTTTATCCAGCGGAGGATAACAAGAAAGGGAATTACTTTCCCAAAGCCATTAAAAATTATAAAAGCATGGGGAAAATTGATCAAATTGAATGCCTAAAATTGTTAAATTGAAATATTAGGTACAAAGTAATTTGTTATGTCTGGAGAAGTAGTTACAAATAAACATACTGGTCATAAGAGAAATTTATTTGTTTGGATTCTGTGTATGGCAGTCAGAGTCATGCTCAGGGTATCCTCTGAGTAGTAGTACAGAAAACCTAGGGACACAAATGTCTGAAGGAAACAGTTTTTGCTGCTTGGGAATGTATCTTTAATGACTATGTATGTGCTGCAAGTGCAATGCCTTTAATTTTTTATTTAAAAAAGTAATTGTATACTATTTCTATCAGGTTTATCCAAACCCATATTTTCTAGGTTGAATGAGTAGATGAATTCCTGTATTTCATATAGTTGTTACAGTTGATGTGACTTTCGAGATATAGTGCTTGTGGCACTGCTTAGGATTGCTTGGGAGTTGCATTGAATTTCATATATAGGTACTCACATGCATCACACTTTTTTTCCCCCTTCCTTTTTTATCTTGTGTCATTGAAGCATGTAATTAGAAGACCATTGGCATACATGTAAGAAATTCCCGTAATTGCTTACATGTTAGAGATGTGTAGATGAACTTGACTATTGTAAAGAAAAACTTAACTGGAAACTTGCATAACTATCACCAGACCGCTTTTGATGTTCGTATGTAGATCAAAGTGAGAGGACTGTGGAATTCAGTGCTGCTGAAGTCTTTCGTTTGGTAGGGTATACTATAGTGGACAGGATGCTCTGTCTGAACAGTAGTGTTTCCATGGAAGTGAATAAAGTCTTCTTGTGATTCTCCTGTTCAGAAAAATTCTTAGTATGGTATAATTTTCCATCTTTAAGCAAACTATGGTCTGTGTCCTGCATGGGTATTAAAGCTAGATAACTGTTGACTTAATATCTAAATCTACAGGTATAACTGTGTAGTCATCATTGGTATCTTTAGGCTCATTTAAGTCACAGGGCAGTTCAGATGAGTCCTCTGATATCCTTGTATGTATCAACTTTCAGATTTCTGTACCTTTCTATAGCTATTTTGAAGTAGCTGAGTTTTTTCCTCTTTGGTTGATGTGTGTACTAATAAATGCATTAATTGCTAGTGGTTTTATCTTTAAAATTTGAACTGGGCATGTCTGGTTTAGAGTTCATTTCCCATGTAGCAGCCCATATGGTGCTGTGTTTTAGATTGGTGATCAGAGCAGTGTTGAAAAGGAGCCAGTATTTCATGGTTGTCACTGAATAGTGCTTGCACAACATGAAGGTCCTCTGTGCCTCTCACTGTGCCAGTCAGTCAGCTGAGGATAAGAAAGAGGCTAGCACAGTGCACAGCTGGCACAGCTGATGTGAATTAAGTGAGGGAATATTCAGTAACATGACAACATGCTCAGCAGTAGAACTGGGTAGTTGTTTTTCCAAAGTAGACCTTGCTCAGGACTGGAGAGACATTGGTCTGCTGGTGGGCAATGACTGCTTCTGCATCATTTGTTTTCTTCTTTTTTCCCCCTTGTACTTACTAAACTGCCTTTGTCTCAACCTGCAGGGTGAGTCCCCCTCTCCCTCACCACTGCTTTTGTGGTTCTTTTAATTTCTCCATCCTGCTGTACAGTGAGAAAGCAACTGGGTGGGGGCTTACCTGCTATCCAGAGTCAAACAGTACAAAACTATGGCTTTGTATGACATGGAAAATGAAAACTGGAGTCATTAGTTGGATTAGTTCCAGAAATGTCCTGTATCGTAATGAATACCAACATTGCTATAATGCTACTCTACTCCTTTTTAGCTTTGCTAGGCATGCTTGAAGTCATTTTAAGCCTGTTCGACAGGTGTTGCAGCTCTAGGGGGTTATTCTTTTTCCCCATTCTATTTTCAGAATACAGTGGTGAATTCCTAATTAAGAACTTAGTATTTAGGGAGATGCTCGTTAGCTATTTTTAATCCAGAAGTACCATTAGCACTCTACTGGTAGAAGCCCTTTTGGAAAAAGATTATTTCTATACTTCTAACCCTTCATGGTTAGCAAAACTCTGAGAGATGATTTATGGATATTATTATTCTCATCACTTCACATGTTGCATTTTTTCTTGTAATCTGGAATTGCAACACCTTAGAATTTTAGGTATTAAATTGTGAATTCAAGATATATTCCAGAATTACAAAATATAGTTTGACTGTCTTTCTTCATAGATTTTCATCAGCAATGTGGTTTCACTTTAGGCCTTTAACTTCAAATCCTGGAATGGAGAAAAATTGTCAATATTTAAGAATGAAAACATTTAAATTTTCACTTTTTTTTTTTTTTTTTTTTTTTTCATATCTCTTGAGAACTTGGTTAGTATCATAACTGGCATTAAGACAATCCAGGAACTTATCTTTCCAAATTGCTTGCACTCTCTGTAATAAATACATTTTTAGGTTTCCAAGACAACTTTGCATATTTTGAAGTAGAGTTTTATATCATTGCCCTGAAAACACAGAGGATGGTGTTAGGTAGAATTCTGTGTTTTTGTAATAACATGTTGTTCATGGTTTGGCGATTGTAATAGGTTAGTAGCGGTGCTGAGCAAATTGGTTGAGTCCAGCAAGATCCCTGAAGGTATTGAAAAGATGTGTAGATTTGGCACTTAGGGACATGGTCAAGGTAAATAGTTGGACTCAATGTTCTTGAGAGTCTTTTTCAGCCTAAACAATGCCCTGATTTCATGACACAAGAGCAATTTTGACATGACTATGGTGGAGGCTATGTATTTTAGTTAATGTAATTTTCGCTGTTCAAATCTTTGTTAAAATGAGAGCAATAGCATGTTCATGGATCAATTTTTTTTCAGAACTTAAACTCGCTCATCTATATGAGCCATATAAAATGGTTTAAACTGTGTGATTTTAAAGAGACTAAAACAATGTGAAGATCAAACAGGAAGTTACAGTTTATTGATTAGCCCTGATCGTACTAAATTGATAAGATAAATTTGGCAAGGCCCTGGTAAATGCGTTTGTTCTTAGATGAGGAACTTAATTCCTCTTAGTTTCTATTATGTACCTCTGAACATTTGACTTTCCACTTCAATGTCTAAGGTCCAGATCTCTTCCATAAATATTAAATCAAATTGAGTAGTCACTTCCATTTGAAATGCTCTTTTCACATCTGCAGGTATGTAATTTGATTTGTGAAGAAAGGATGCTAGCTTTCTTCACAGTTTTCTGAGGCAGATTGTCACAGTACACTGTATGAGTTAAGTAACACTTTTCTCTGGAGTACTAAATGCCTGTGGCACCTGATTTCTTTATTGGTGATGGAACTGAGCCTGCTTAGCCATTTATATCCTTGGCAGAGAAAACATGCTGGCAAAAATAATCTGATCTCCTGTGCTTGGTGGTAGTGTGCTGGAAATAGAATACATGTGCGCAACACATGGCAAAAATAGCTATTACATGGTAAAGAATTCTTTCTCATTTGCTTTTGAAAAGAGTGAATAAAAGTAGCATGTAGCAGAGGTACTTAGACATATCTGAATCTATAACATTTTCATCTTAAGACTTTGCAACAGTCAGTTTCACATCTGCCTTTATAAATGGTGTAGAATTGGACATAATTCAGCTATATATATGTGTATTAACTGCCACAAATATAAAGAAGGACTTCCAATAATTAAAATTTTTTACTCTCTTTTCTTGTCTTGTCCTTCAACTGGTATGGGTTTACTTTAAGAATACCTTTGTTGAATATTTACTGCAGTAAAATATTTTTTTTGGTAGCATCTAAATTGAATGTGCAACTCTTGAAAGCTGAAGAAGAAAAAAGTAACAGACTTTACATAAATGTAGAATGGAGTTGCTTATATACATGCATGTGTAAAATCACCTTTATGATATATTCATGAAGTGATGCAGGAAAATGTAGAGACCTGTCCGTAGTGCAAATTATTTGAATTTTGTGTGTAGATTATTTTTAAAGTGCAGTCTATGGACACTTGTTTTGAACATTTAAAAATTTATTAAAAAATGAAAAATTTATTTGTAAAAGTAATATGGGTAAGTGGGGAGTATGGGATTATATTTGTTAAAGTTGTTAAGGCTTATGCTCACTAGAAGTCCTTGTGGGAAAGGCACAGCTGCAGGCTAGATGTGTGGACAGCATATGAATGGGAAGCTGATTGGGTGATGGGACACATGGACAGCAGCACTGCAGCCGAGCTGCCAGTGGCTGCCCTTCTGTTAAATTTTGGTTAGGTCTGGTGGAGATTAAAGGTTTAAAAAGGTGGCGATTTCTGCAATGAAGTGATCTTCTTCAGATGCATAAGGGGATCTGCGTCGCTTTGTTCCTCATTGCTACAAATGGCTGGACTGAATCAGGACCTATAAAGGTGGCTGTGCATGACTCTGGTGGCAACTTCCGCTGGGTTAAGGGATTGGCTGACCAGGAAGAGTCTGGGAAAGAATTCACATATGCGCACCTCACCTATCAGGTGAGTAACCAGTGGAAGCAGAATGGGAGGTGGAATGTCGCTGGAGCGAAGCAGGAGCTTGGACCTGTTATGGGGCCTCCTATATCAGCAAACTGTTAATATTGCTGATGTGATATTAAGCACCCTGCTGGCTTGGGTGTCCAATCATGTTAAAGATTTTCCTGTTAGTAGGGCCCCTTCAATCAGCAGCCTGGCAAGCAGTAGGGCAGAGATTTTTTGATATCACCAAGGAGGGTGATGCTGAAGCTTGCAGGCACTTCTCTACATGGGGACAATTTAGACAATTAAATTAAAGGAAGCTGTGTGAAAGTTAGCCATTACATGGCTTCATAAGCCAATTCCCCTGATCCCTCACAGTGCCACCAGGACCCCTATCTGATGCATCAGGCTAGATTAACCCATGCCCTGCAGAATTGCCTTACCCTGATAAAAATCCTTCCGCAGTTGGCCCCCTCAATGTGGAATTCCCTCACCACAAGCAAGCATCGGACTTACTTCTTGCCCAGAATGATGATGTTGCAACCCAGCGCTGGCAGAAGTGGAGAGAAGCTGCAGTGGAGGGAGGCGACCTGGCAGTCGTTACTGCCTGTCAAGTTATATATGCGCCAAACCAATACCCAACTTACAGAGAGCTAGGCTATAAAGTAACTAAGGAACTGAGGACGCTACAAAAGGAAAGGGGCATGTCTTCCTGTCGTGTCCTAAGTTACCTAGAGTCCATAAGTACCACATATGTCCTCATACCTCATGACTGGAAAAGCGTAATAAAAATGATATTAGCAGTGACACAGTTTGCAGTCTGGCTCACTGATTACCATGAGCTGTGTACTACCCAGGTGGAAGTGCTGCAAGATGGAAACTCACCAATTGTTGTCATGCAGCTGACCAGAGTGGGACCCTTATGCAGTCCCTACAGTGCAGGCAGCCTATCCATGTGACGTATATGGTATCAGCACCTGCCTAGCCCTGCAAGCTCTGCAGTGATTCCTGGGGATGGGTGTGGATTATAACATGTCTTTCACTAAGATTTTAAAGGGTTCAACATAGTCGTTTGTGCAGTTCCTGGACAGTCTGCAAGCTGCACTCTCTAGCAAGTTGATAACAATGAGGCCAGAGCTATTCTGTTGCAGCAGCTTGCTTTCATAAATGCAAATGAAGACTGTAGAAAAGCATTGCTTGCTGTTTGTAACCCACACACTTGTGACAGAGCAGATATGGTTAGGGCATGCCAAAATGTGAGTACTGCCATTCATTGTACTAACTCTATGGCCACAGCTTTAGCAGCTCACTTCCATGTTCTGAGCACATGGACGGGAGGTTGTTTTAAAAGTGGTTCAATGGGTGATTTTAAAAAGGATTGCCTTCAGCAAAGTGACAGGATAAAATACCACCTAGAGATTGTCCCTGGTGTAGAAGAGGGAGACATTGGGCCACTGTTCATGGTACCCTGCAAGAGGGAAGGTTATACAAGTGGGAAACTTCTGGCAGGGGGTGGGTGCGTGCGACCTGGAGAATGAAAAAAATGTGGGGCAAAATACTGGCAGGTGAGCTCCTGTCTACAGCCACAGGCAGTGCAGTACTGGACTTCACCTCCAGAACTGACAAAATTAGAGGTGGGATCCTGATAAATCTGTGTACTTTGCTGTAATTTCTAACCAATTAACATTGTAACTGATTCATCATATGCTGCCGATATGGTATTCCATTTAGAGTCTTTCTATTTAAAACATGTTAATAACCATCTTTTGTTTACAGAGTTGAGAACATTGTGGACCTTGATTAACAGCTTTCAGGAAGAGTTTTATATGTTACAAGTTTGCTCCCACACAGGTTTACCTGGCCCTAATGCAGAAGGTAGCAACTATGCAGATATCACTGTGATGACAGGGGTGGCACCAAATACTTTAGTACAAGCCAAGTTATCCGATGAGTTTTTCCACCTGAGTGCTCTCTCTCTTTGCAAGCAATTTCAATTAACTTTCTCACAAGCTTGTGATATCCTATTGTCTTGTCCTTCCCTGTCGTGGGGTTGTTCCTGCTCCTTTAGCAGAAGGCACTAACCCCCGAGGTTTGACTGCTAACTTCATTCGGCAAACTGATGTCACCCATATTGCAAAGTTTAGTTACTTAAAATATGTTCATGTATCTACTGACACCTATTTCTATTTCCTAATGGCAGCTGCTCACACCACAGAGAAGGCCCATGGGCTATCAGACACTGGCTTACCTGTTTTGCCACTCTGTACCTTCCTAACACCATCAAGACAGACAATGGACATTTCTTTATCTCAGAGTGAGCTCATAGCTTCTTGCAGCTCACCATAAGGACATTCCCCACCCTCCCACAGGGCAAGCTATTGTCGAGCGTGTCCACAGAGCCCTAAAAAACATGATTGAAAAACAAAAGGAGGGGGAGTTGGGGTGCTGTCACGACAGACTGGCTGAAGCCCTCAGTTTTTAAAATCAGGATGAGATGGGACAGACGGCATGCGAGAGACAGTATTCCTTAGGCACAAACGCTTGTCTAAGACCTCCAGTAATGGTGAAGGACCGACCAGGCAATGGGAAGGACCCCTGGACTTACTCACATGGGGAGAAGGATATTCCTGCATTTCCACAGGCCACCATGTGGCATGGGTTCCGTCATGGTGTGTGTGACCTTTTGTTGCACAGTCCTGATCCCATGTGTATATGTCTAGTTGCTATGTTATAGGCATATGTTACAGGTTTTGTAAAGTTGTTGTAGTTATTATTGCTGTTACTGTTATTAATGTTTTAGGAGTTGATAAGGTTTTTCTAAGCAGGTTTTCATTGCTTAAAAAAAATTGGAAGGAGGAGATATGGAATATGGGATTATATTTTGTAAAGTTGTTAAGGTTTATGTTCACCAGAAGTCCTTGTGGGAAAGGCACAGCTGCAGGCTAGACAAGTAGACAGCATATGAATGGGAAGCTGACTGGGTGATGGGACACATGGACAGCAGCACTGCAGCCGAGCTGCCAGTGGGTGCACCTCTTCTGTTAAGTTTCGGTTAGGTCTGGTGGAGATTAAAGGTATAAAAAGGTGGCAATTTCTGCAATAAAGTGATCCCCCTTGGATGCATAAGGGGATCCATGCCACTTTGTTCCCCTTTGCTACAAGGTATGAAAATGAAGAAATTCTGAAATTTGTATCTGGATTTTCTCCTTGTAAAATTTTTACTTTTTTTCCTAGTTAAGCACTGATTCCATGTGTGTGATTTAATAAGTAGAAGTACCTGTACAGATCAGGCAACTCTTTTGTTGTCTTGCACTAAATTTATAAGACAAGTAAAAGAAATGCTGTGACTTCTAGTCAGATCCTGTCTGTTGTAATAAAATGCAGTTTCCCCAAACATATCTTTGATAAAAAGCTGCATTGGTACTGAAGTTGGCTAAGAATGAACTTTTAACACAATCTGAGGTATTAGAAAGCAGGCATTCTTTATTGCAGGTCTGGACACATTCAGAGGCTTTTTCCTCTAATTGAATGTGTGTCATGAAACTTTACAACAAGGTATTTATTCCATCATGTTCATACATATTCATTACAGCACACTTCTAGGTAATACATAAACATCACCTTTCCTAGAACTAATTTACATGCATGTGCCTCCTACTGGAAGTGCTTTTATGATCCTAGAGGCTCATCCATAGGGATCTCTGGTCAGTCGTATTCACTGGGTGCCCCCAATGTTGCAATGACTGCCTTGAACTTCCCTTAAGTCATGCGCTATTGTTTCTTGTTACGTAACTTTGCCACAAACAGCACTTACGTTCCTCCTTATCTGTTTATCCACTGGTTCCAGCTACTAGTTTAGCATGCTGTATGTCTGCTTATATATTCTTTTATCTAATTTCTTTGTTAGAATTTGAGCTTTATTTTTCAGCTTCAAGGAACTGAAAATTTCTATTCTCTGTTGTCTGTCAGCAGGTAGATAATTAGTTGTCTACAATTTCCCTTAGCATCTTCCAATCTAATATATGTAGTTCATATTAATAGTGAAGCACTAGGGTTTTGTAGGATGTAAGAAATTTAGATCTAGGAGGTTTTTTTAATATTTTAAGGTTTCTTTGTGGGATTCTTATTACCAGCTGGAACTTACTGAATGCATATGGATGGACATGGTTTTTAAGTGATTTGTTCAACTGAGCTCTGGGTGCACATATCACGAGTCTGTATAATTTGTTAAACCCCTCCAGATGGCAGGTAATACTCGTGTGTAGGATCTCCTTTTCCATTCCTTTCCTTTCTTTCTCCAAAGTAATTTGCTGGCAAGTCTATTGGATGGTCTTTTAAAAATAGAAGAAATCAAATATCTGTGAAGTATTTAAATATAACAAGTCCTTAGAAAATAGAATTCAGTTTGCAATATTGGTGCTGAAAATATATTCAGTGGATGGGAAATTTTGCTATTTGCAAGCTCTTTGATTTATTTTTCTGAGTCAGAAATATTTGTGCAGGAATGCCAGCCATTTTAATGTTTTTTTTTTTTCTTTAAAGTCCAAGATTTAAGTTTTCTGAATAGATGTAGAGTGGGCAAAGCTTTTAACCCAGAAGGTGCTTCTTCTCCTGTTTGGGTTTTCCCACAAAAATCTGTGTTCTTCTTACCTAGTGTAGCATGAAAGGTTTCCAGTCAAACTCAGTTTTCACCTCATACAGTCTTTCTAAGGTCATTACTTCACACCTTGAAGTTTGTTTGCAGTCTGATGTATGCAAAGAATAATCATTTTGTAATTTGGGGGCAACAGATTATGAGTATTGTTATTCTTTGCAAGGTGTCTGTATTTTCATATACTGTATTATTTACCAGTTTCTTAAAATATTCCACTAAAAGTATCACTTCCTGCATAACAGCCCAGAATTCAGTATGATTGAATCATGACCTGTGGTAAGTTCACAGCTAGTATACCATCATGACTAATCATTGGAAGAAAAAAAAAGAACAGAGAGATGCAGGGTGATGCCTGTGAATTCAAGGGATGGAATGAAAAGTAGTGAAAAAGAAGAAAAAGAATTTCACTCATGTCTTTGTCTGAATTTTAGTGATCTAGCAGTTCAAGCTATGTTTGTTCTCAGGAGAAACGCCTCCTTTCTTAAATAGCATTTATGCTAGAATACTGACTTCAGTACTTCTTTAGAATAAAGTCTCACTTTCTCTTCTTTACCACACAGCACACTTCCTCCTTTTCTGTTTACAGCTCATAAAACTGGGTGTCCTGTTAGTAAACTATTTTTGTACTTATTGCTAATCAGAAAAAGATAAACCCATCAGTATTGAGTCCTTTTTATATTAAAACGCCATTTCTGCCATGCTCAGATGTACAATATATGCAAAATGTTTGAGTCAGTCATGTGCGACAGTGCTATGAAATGTCTTTTTTTTTGATTACTGAATTTACTAGAAATCGAAGTGGAGCAAACAGGTTGCTGAGAATTTTGGGTGTGTTCATATTTTTTTAGTTGAAAGACTTAGTAGTATTTACTAAGAAGATTTGTTCTGAATATTCAAGATTTGAGAAGAAAGATGAAGAGTCTTACCACTAGAAAGTTTTGGGAGTGCTTTCTTGTGAATCAGAAGATAGAAAACTGTGTCAGTTGTTATTATAGGGATAAGATGTTAGCACACTTTACTGCAAAGCTGTTGCAGTTGATACAAGTGAGATATGATACTACATTAATGCTATTTTTCCACTGGTAGTGTTGTTAGAATAGCCATATATGATTAGTTATTAAGTAAATTAGTTTTAATTTGTTGTTTATAAAAATAAGTTTGGTGCTGATCTCTTCAGAGGATTTTGTTTAGGAAGATGTAGAATTAATAGAAATCACAAGTAATAATTGCACCATTAATTTGGAGCTAAATAGTAAAAATCTAGTGTATTTTTTTTTTTTTTTTAATTTTAAAATACCCTCCTATTTTTTAAGGGTAAAAATACAGCTGTTGTGGTTGCCTAACTTGAACTTTGCTATTCTGTATAAGAATTCAGTTATGTTTAATGTAGAAGTTCTCCTAGTGAAGACTGAGTTTGAAAATGATAAGTTGTTTGGGGAAGTTGAAGTTGAGTTTTTAGACTACCACAATGACTAAAGAAGTACTAAGTACTTCTGTAATGCTTGTTGTGGAAATAATGTAGAAGTACAAGTATTATAAAAAAAACCTTTTTTTTTTCGTTTTTTTAAAATAGAAAAAGCTCTGTGTTAAATAATGATTGTAACATACATTGTTTTCTATTAAATGCTGATATTTATTTTTACCATGATGGGAGTTGTAAACTTACAATCTTGTCCTATATCTGGATTATTTTATAAGATATTACTCTAAGTTTGGAGCACACAGGTTTGTCATGATTTGATTGTTTTAAAAGCCCATGGTTTTGGGTCCTTACCAGCTAACCTTCACTTCTGTTACCACCATTTTCTCTTTCTGGATCTTTTCCATTGATTCTGTATCGATCTGAGAGTCAAAAATTATGCAGCCTTTGTGCTGGTCTGGTGGTGATCCTAATTTGTTAGCCTGACAGAAATCAGTAGAACTGAGACATAGCACAGAATGAAAAATAATGTCTTAATTTACTATTTGGAAGCATGTAAGTGTATTATCCTCAATTTTTCCACCAGTACTGGTGTTGTGGTTTAATCCCAGCTGGGAACTAAGCATGCAAGCAGTTCACCAGTGGAATTAGAGAATGAATTAGAGAGTGAATTAGAAGAGTAAAAGGCAGAAAATTTATGGACTGAGATAAAGACTGTTTAGTGGGAAATCAAAAGTTGCGGACACAAGAAAAGTAAAACAAGGCATTCATTGACCACTTCCAATGGACAGGCAGGTGTTCAGCCTTCAGCAGGGGAGCAGGGCCACATCAAGTGTGACGGTGACTTGGAAAGAAAAATGGCATCACTCCAAATGTCCTTCCTTTTCTCCGTCTTTCGCCACACTGTGTGTCCTGAACATGATGTCACATGGTCTGGAATATCCCCTTGGTCAGTTGTAGTTACCTGTCCTGTATGGAGACTCCCAGTCTCCGATCCACCCCCACTCTCCTCACCAGCTTGGCAGTACAAAAAGAGAAAAGGCCTTGGCTCTGTGTAAGCCCTGCTCAGCAATAGCAAGAACATCTCTGTATTATCAACTCTGTGCTCAGCACAAACCCAAAACACAGCCCCATTCCAGCTGAAAAGAAAAAAATTAATTCTACCCCAGCCAAAACCAGCATAACTGGTCTATTGCATGTTCCATGGAAGAAACTTCAGGAAGTCCTGTTGTAATAGGAGCTGTAACGGAGTAGGGACTGGGGAGTGACTGGATGATAGAAGTTTCGCAAAGAAAGATGGTTGGTGTTTGGGAAAAAATTGACTTTATTTCTAGGAGATTAGATTTGTATCTTTGTAATGATTCTTTCTTTCTCCTGCTTCTGCAAGTGAAGATGAATTCAGGAAATATGTGTGAGGTGTAAACTGTCTTTTTTTTTTTTTTTTTTTTTTGCAGCCTGAGCGATTAGCAGGAGGAATATTGTTGTGTGTGTCTAAATTTAGAGCTGGACACACAGGATGGAAAACGAGCCAGCTGACTTTAATCTGTAGCTGATCTGAATTTGCATAGGTGTTGGAAGAAGACTCTGGAACCTTCAAATATGAAGTTAGTTGTTTATATGCAGGATTCCTGTATTTTAGGTGGAAACCGGTGTGAAATAGCACCTGGGCCTTTCAGAAAGTCTCAAAATTCAAAAGCTTAAAGAGAAAAAAAGAGGCAACCTCCCCCCTATAACTAAAGTTGTATGTTCTGAAATATCCTATTTAGGAGAACTGATATAGCAGATAGTGCTTAAAATATGGTGGTCTGCATGTAAATTATTGCAAAATATGTAAGGTAACTTACAGTGGAGCTATAATGCTGCCATTTTACCACAGGGAATGTTTAGGACTGGCGTCTTGCCACAGGCTTAAATACATAGGAATTGCAGACATTTTGTTTGTTTTTCACAGTTGGATGGTTTTCAGGAATGTTTCTGTGACACAGAGGGCATATGTGCAAAAACTGCAGATACCAAGTCATGCTAATAAATTATGATAGCCAACCTTACACAGAAGAATATAAATATCCATTTTGGCATAAAAATAATGTATCTGCATTTAAAGAACTTCAGGAATATACAGTATATGTGAAAAAAATGCTTTTATTAATTTAAATTACTTTCTTATGTAGGAAATATACATGGCAGCCTGCATGTCAAACTGTTTTTCCGTCAACCAAATTTACTGCAGTGAGCATCTTTCTTGTTTTGTTTTGAAATTTAGAATACTGCTTACTTTTTATTATTGTTATATGTAAATGCATTTTCCTTTGGACTTAATTCAGGTGGTGTTTGCAAAGATTTGTGTCTGTACAGGTGTGCAGCAGGATTGATGATTGCTCTTTAGTAAAGCAAATGGCTGAAAGTAGATAGTTACTCTTTAGTTATGAAAGGTGCTTTCTCCTAAGTTATGAAAGATGCTTTAAACATATATTGTGAACTAATTTCTTAAAGTGATACTTAACAGGCAATTATAAAAAATATGTCATAATCTCCTTTGTATGTTTGTGTAACAGTACCAAAGGCTGAGAGATAACCCAGTTAGATAGGCATAGGGCCAAGGTCTGTGTTTTCAGTCAGTGACTGCTTGTTTATAGCTCTTTGGCACTTCAGAGCCTGATCTTAGTATATTAATTCACTGTTAAAGCTGAATCTTGTGATAGAGCTCTGGTTTTACTTTTTTGATTCCTTATGTGTTGCATACTCAAATATCTTCCTAATGCCCATGAACATATGTGCTCTTACTTATTAGTTTCAAATAATTTTGGATCTTTGCAGCTCCTGACTTTCTAGGAATTTTGTGCATCTGGAATATTGAGTTCCAGATACTTTTATATAACTTTTGAAGTTCTCCATTCCATTTTATGAGAAGATTTTAAGCAACTTTCTTAGTATTTTGTGGTATATTACTGATTTCTTTACCATTGTGTTTTTTGTTTCCTACTTTGTTGAAATCATTACATGGTTTTTCTTTTGTGTGGAACATAGTTAATTTTCTTCCTATAGCTGTTACAATGCTGTTGTTTGGATTTAGTATGAGAATAATGTAGACAACACACCTTTGGTTGTTGCTGAGTAGTGCTTAGCCTAAGCCAAAGGCTTTGCAGGTGCACAAGAAGCTGAGAGGGATCACAGCCAGGATAGCTGACCCAAACTGGCCAAAGGGATATTTCCTACCATGGAAAATCGTGCCCAGTTTATAAACTGAGGGCTGAGGTGCTGATTGCTGTTGGGGCAAGTGATGAGCCATCATGTGTTTTTTCTCCTTGACCTTCATTCCTCTCTCTTTTTTGTTATATCAATTGCTATTGTTGTTGTCATTTTGAAGACAATTATTCTTGTTTTACTCTCATCATTGAATTGTTCTTATCTCGACTCTTTTCTTGATTGTTATTCCCATCCCACTGGCAAGGGAAGTGCAGTGAGTAAGTGGCTGTGTGGTATACTTAGGTGCAAGCTTGGCTTAAACCACAGCAGAAATGCACCAAAATGTAGAGATCCAAGTCATGTTTACCACATAGAAGTGATAATCATGTCTGATAAACTTCAAAGTAAGAAATAAATATAAAGGAAAAATTAAGTATGAGAACACGTGAGAGTTTGAAGAAACTTAGAATAAATGTGGGATTCTTTCCTCATTGAAAAGTTTCAAGGTACTCTGCAGAATGGACAAAGTTAATGTCAATCTTAGGTTTTTTTTAATCAGTCCTTAAGGAATTAGATAACAAAACAAAGGACAAACAAAAATTACTCAAAGCCATATTTTAACAACAATAAGTTATTCTTTTACAGATTATTCTTTGTGGAAATGATCTTTTGATATAGATTTTACTTGTTACATGCACATTTGATTTCAAATCTAAATATAAAATCTCAGCACAGAAAGTGTAGAGTAAGTTGTACTGCTTTGTAGAATCTTCCTTTTCAGCAGTACTCCTAAAAGAAGCTGATCCTCAGAAGCAAGTTGCTAGCAGTTCTTTGTTTAATAGATATTTTGGTATGTTTTTTCACTTTTTGTCCTTAACTTTTAGATCTCTCTCTGAAGTGAAGTTTCATTTCTTAGTGTTCTGAGTTAGTGACTGATTTAGAAGTATTGTAGAGTCAGTTTGAATCTAGAATCTTGAAAATATTTAGGAATACAATATAGCATATTCAGTGTGTTCTAAGTGTATTTTGTGTATTATTTACCTTTTAAACATTTGGATTTGAGTGTTCATTTTTTTTTCAGGAAAAAAATTCCTATATTTTAATCTCTTGAATATCCTTTTTATATCTTTGGAAGAGTTGTTTATTCACCCTTGGAAAATGGGACAGACTTCCAAAGTGCTCACTTATGCAGAAATATGTTTAGGATGGAAGAAGCTTAGCTGGAGTTTGAACTGGCAGGTGTCAAGAGTAACAAGAAAACTCCTGTAGGTATGTTAGTAGCAAACATAAGGTCAAGAAAAATGTAGGTCTGCCACTGCATGGGTCTGACAGCTTAATTATGGACAACACAGTAAAGGCAGAAGTATTCTGTTTTCTCTTTGCCTTGGTCTGCATGGGAAAGGTCAGCTCCCAAGTCTCTTACATGCCAAGAAGCAACAACAAAGTTAACAAAACACTGATTGAGTAGGACTGAGTTAAGATCCAGCTGTAGCAGTTGGACACATCCACATAATTTAGCGAGATGCATCTGAATTGGTCCACCACCTATCTTATTTGAAAGGTTCATTGAAGGCCTAGATGGCTGGAAAAGGATTTTAAGGATATAAATTGGAAGTACATCTGAACAGAATAATACTCATGACTTTCTACTGTAACAAAGTCCTACTTGTGTGAGACTTGACATTAAATAAATATATTTACTTTATGAGGTATTGTAGTTTTAAAATTGGGAGCTAAGTTGTCCTAAATAGAGTCCAAGATGTAAAAGCTTTATTTCTGAAGTTCTTTGAAATTTGGAGAAAAAAAATGTGGATAAATCTTTCTGGTTTTGAATGTAAGTTGACATAGTGTTGTCCTCACATGTGTATGTACATCTTCCTCTTGGAGTATTCTTAAACTTGTAGAAGTTTATTGGTGTTCTGCTAATGATTTCTTGGATTTCTTGAAATGGCTTTTCCAGAAGTTGCACACATCTGCTTTTAAGTAAAGATATTTCCATGTACCTTAATGGATTTTTTTTAGCAGTTGTAAGTTAATCTATAATGTTGAAGTTGGCCCCTTGCTCTCAGTATTTTATTTAGTTCAGTGTGGGTGGAGAAGGATAAATATTAATTCATAGTCTGCTTTAAATGCATTGTGTGGGAATAAGATGCGGGTTCAGAGGAATTCATAGCATTTTAATTGGTGAGGTAGTGCATGTTTTGTACTCCTAGTTTAAATCATTGCAAATTTCCTTCATAAATTCCTTAACCTGTTTGAGTGGATTAGTGGTGCCTTTGTGTTTTGCTCTTTGCAGTGTTCTTCTTGCTGACAATATCCAGAACAATTGGGTATAGTACGCAAGACAGTATCTTCTGATACTCCATTATCACCTCCTTATTGAAATTTTGGTGTGTTGACAGAAGCAGTCAATCTCTGTTTGGTTAGATCAAAGGGCAAGCTCACAAAAACACTGCTACACTAAGAATTTAATACTTTATTCTACCTCGAATGCCTGTGCATGTATCACTTCCTTTCCTCTTCTCAGACAAAAGACAATTCAAGGACCTTTAGACACTTGATAGAATAACTTCACTGTTTAACTTGGATGTGCCAGGTTTCTAAAAGACCTGCTTTTTAATGCAAAGTATATATTGAATAAAGTTAAAATTTTAAGTATCATATATAAACCATTACATTTTATGCCTTTTTTGTTTAGAGATTTTAGGGTTTGTTTTGGAAGTTGCATAGAATAGTCTATAAAAGAAGATTTCTAGGCATTTATATTATTTGGAAAGTGAGGCTTATAGTTGGAACGTACTTTACAAACACAACTTACAGCTTTTCAACAGTATATAAATTTTGATTAGCAAGTTTGTAAAAATATCCTAATAAGGCCGGAGGTATGGGGTCAGAGTAATCACTGTAAAAGTTGGTTTCCTTTTGTGTGTTCTCTGAGTTAAAAGCCATCCTTTTCATACATATGTGTAGGTGGAAAAATTCTTATAAATAGCAGCAATATCCCTATCTTGTTGGACTGCCCTTGGATTTCTCAAATAAACATTTTCTCTGGCATCATTGTGAAGTGGAAGTCAGGCACATGCTGCAATAATTCTCTCAACTCACAGTGTATTACAGCCAACCATTGAATAGCCAAATATTTGAAATCATGCGAAAGAGAGTTACTGTGACAGAGTTTTCATATTTAGGGGAAGTAAGGTAAAAAAAGGCAAACAAACTAACCTTCCTATTTTCTTCCAGTATTGGAGGAGGGGAATGAAAAAGTGATGGATCAAAATCAGACAGGGATTTTCTTTTGCATTGAGCAACCTCGATACAAGTGTAGATAGCATGTAAAACAGCATGTATCAGTTGCAAGAATTGATCTGGAAAGACCAGATCACAGCTGACCAGTAGAAGACTGCTGTTTATACTGGTATTTTTCAAACATATCTTTTCATTGGAAGTTGTCAGGAAAGTTCTCTCCTACTGGTTTGCTGTGTAAATTTTGAAGTGATACTTCTGTGAATTAAGTTGATTCGAGAAGAGTTTATTCACAAGTGGAGAGTACCTGACCGAATGCCAATATAGCTGTAGGAGGAAGTGGTTGATGGTACTGTCCATGTAGTCTTTCACTGTGGCACTTTTCTTTTGTTCTGAGCTAGCAGCTAGTACTTTGAAAATGGCATTTCACAATCTTTACAATGTAGTTCATAAAATACTGGAAGCAGTGGAGGTGAGAATTGGGGAACATAACTCCTAAAATCACAGCTTCTGTTATTGCTCTGAGTAAATGAAAATCACGTAGTAGGACAAAGCATTGAGACGCCAGGAAGCTTTATATGGAGAAAACAACGATTCATGCTCCAGTACAAACCGGATGGATGTGGGGACATAATTATAGTGTACCATCAAAACTGCAACAGTTCATTTGCCTCTGCTCCCTGGTAGCTTGGGTTTGCCCTTTTCCTTCTTGGGTAGAAGGTCTTAGAGAGTTCTGTGTTCTGTGTAGTGGGAAGGAATGGACCCACAGTAGAGCGAGCCCCTGGAGTGTGTTGGGAGTGAATGTGGGGGACAGATAGGTCAAACTGTCCACAGATTTCAGCTGTGGCCCATAGAAAAACTGCAGTTTTGTTGTGTCAGACTTTTTGTGGTTTGGAAACCTTAGCTACTTTGTTGCTCTGAGCTGTTGAGCAAATACTATTTTCAGCTACTTTGAAGTAGAAAACCTGGGGTGAGAGAAGGGGTCTGGTTTTAGTAGCTGAGAAAGCAGAGCTCTCTGTTCAACCTGCATTCTCCGTCATGAGTAGCCTCAGAAATGTAACCTTTTCTACTTCTGATTTAAGAGCAGATTTTGAAGAAATATGTGAGCAGTTCTTTGCTATGTGGGTCAGAATTCATCAATAATTCTTTGACCAGTAGTCAAATCTTGTAACAGGAACAAAGGTGTTAAGTTGGTGGAAGTTCAATCTCCTGTGACCCAGAGGATACCAAGGCATATGTTCTTTTGGAGTGCAGTGAATGACTTCTGACTAAAATTCTTCCCTCTGAGAAAGCTTCAGTTGCTATTATTATTCTTTAGAGAGCTAAAATAAAAAAAGGACTACCAGAAGGGCTCTTTCAATTTCCTTGACATTTATGAGGGAAAAACAATTAAAAAAGGGAAATGTTAGTTTACAAAAGCTGGTTGAGGCAGTAAGATCAGCGATGTACTTGAAATTTGTTTACAGGAGTCAATATTGTTAATTTAAAATTAGCATATATTTTAATCCATTTAATCTATATTTTAATTCATTCCTAAACAAGTTTTTTTGTTAAATATTTAATCAATTTATGTAAATGTCTTCAAGGAAATTCTGACTGAAGGAAGAAGTCAAAATTTTTTTTGTTTGTTTTTGAAGAGTTGAGGTTTCTTTTGGTTGAGTCCATTTTTCTATGCATCTCTTCTAGTTTGAATCAATCAAACCCCAAACATTTTTTTTATTGACAGAAGGGGATGCCCAGTGAGGAGGATTTCAGTCTGTGGAAGTTTTGAGTCAGATTGCACAGCCAAAGAGGTTTTTGTTCATAAACCATACAGTTTCTTACATAGGCAGTGATTTGAACAGAGTTGAAGAAGCTAGATCCAGACTGTAACTGATATCAGGTAAATTATATTTTTTCTTTTGCATCCTTGCTGAAGTGACTTCTAAAGCAATTTACCATTTAGCTTCTTAAACATGATATTTCAAAAGCTCCTTTTAGCTCTAGAACTATATATGTAAATAGATTTGTGAAAGTTATTTGCAGTTTTATATATCTGGAGTTCTATCCAGATTTATGGATGCAAATTTTGATTTCTATTTGAGTTCCTAGCAAGATTATTTTTATGTATTGATTGTGAATTACTAAGGTAGCAGTTGCAATTTTTCTGCAATGTGAGCTTAACTGTAGAAATTACTGTTTGGTACTGTCTGGTCAACTGGCCTGTCCTACTCTCTCAGTTGGGGCACATTCTAGAAAGTTGTTTGGAAGTTTTTGGCAAAGTGCCTGATAGTGTAAATTCGACTTAACATTGCTTAGCAGGAAATATGCAAATGCTGCCAGGACTGATGCTTCATTGTTTTTATATTGGCATGCATAGAAGGAGAACAGAAGTCACAGTTAAATGAGGAGCTTCTATGACAGAAGTAGAAGGAAAGATGTAGAGCTACATTATTAGGCACGGTGCTTTAAAGAAACAACCATTATGTCCATCATCAGAAAACATCAGATTGAGATACTGATCTTCACAGAGCTAGCCTAGAGTTGTTTAGCATTACAGCTAATGCTCTCAACAAAAGTATTTCTAAAACTATGTTTGATGAAGAGGGTCAGAATTGCCTACTGTGAGTTAAGTCCAGGAAGTTAAAAGATGAAATGAAACCTATGACTGTATAATTTAAAAAGCTACAGTCTTCACTTAATCTGGGTTCAGTGCATTTTCCTGAATGGATAGTATCCTCAGGGAAGAAAAACATAAACCCTTTTTTTTTTCCTTTTAATTTTTCTTTTATTGTCTTGTTTAACCTTTTCAGCCATGCAAAGAGGCTGGCTCAATAGGTTAATTTTCACCAAATGGGACAAATACACACTAAGTTACTTTGTGACTGTTTTGCTTCTTTAAAGAATAGATGTGTTTATGCAGGTTTTGCCTTTTTAATGTATTGTTCATCTGTAAGAAAGATAGGCTTCTATATTTAGCTATTATTGTTGTTATTATTACTAGTATTATTATTATTACTGTTAGTTTTCTTTTTTTTTACACATTCGTGAGAGAAAATGTCAGCTTTTCCAATAAGTGAGTTTTTGAAAACACATTTGTTTCCACATCTAGCTGTGGTATGCATATTAAACTTAATTTTTATATACTCATGAAGAAATAGGTAAAAATTTTCAAGATATGGCTTCTTTTTTTACAAACAAAAAATGATGGTATGTAACTTACTCCAAAATAAATTTAAATAAATGAGTGGATAATGAGCTGAAAAATTGATCTACACTAGCATTTTTATTTAGGTATGTATATTGTCTGTTCATATAAAACCATGCAACATATGTACTGTAGGATCTACCAAAAAGAGAATAACAAGAGTACAGTATGAAAATTACATATCTATCAGACTTTGTGACACAGTTGGGAAAATAAAATAGTATAACAGATGAAGTATAAGCCTAAATGCTGCTGTTCACAAACTATTTTAATAAGAGAAAAAGAAATGTCACTGGGAAGAATATACTTAGTGAAAATCTGGTTATGGATAATTGCTTTTTTCTTGCTCTTTTTTTTTTTTGTGCTTTTTTGTTTTGTTTTTGTCTTTCCTTGACAAATAGTTCATGTTTTCCTTGAAATCTGTGGAAAATTTATCTGACCAATTTAAACTTCTTGTTTAGAATTAGACTTAAAATTCTTATAAATGAAGAAATATTTTACTTTGCAAATGTATCTACAATACTGTTTACAGTTTGCTAACATATATATGAAATGTCACTTACAGGTGCTGACCTTAAGGAAAGGGCAAAAATGCACTCAAGTGAAGTTAGTTCTTTTGTCTCCAGAGCAAGAGCAACTATTAATGAATTGGGTAAGTAGCCTCTCCCTTGAAAAATGTTATTGTAACTTTAACCTGAGAATATTAGTCAGAGGAATGACATAAACATGCATAGTTAATTCATGAGAGGTAGTAGAGTATCTCTAACTGTGTAGTATTACAGTCACTTGCTTGGAAAGAATCCATAAGGATTATTGAGTATATTGATAAATATGAATCATGGTGCATTTATTCTTTTAAAATGTTCCAAGCTGAGTTGGACTTTTAAAAGAATGCTAGAAAAGCTAAATCTCAACTGAAATAGAGATGATTTGCCCTGCTGTTTTCATAAAGGATGGATTGTTCAGTGACATCTAAGTGCTTTATTTTTCAGCCTTCCTTGGCTTGAAGCTACTGGAAATACCTTAAGGTGCTATTAGTGTTTAAATATGAGCAACTGGTTTCAAGATTTTCCTATGATTAGTAAATAGTTTTTTAAAATCAATTGTTTACAAATTTTTAAGTGAGAAAATTTCTAATGTTTGAAGAAATATTTGAATTTGGCATTCTTCACTGAATGACTGGAAAATGTTCACAGTTATTTGATGTTTTGTTTTGCCTCAGGATTGAAAAAGCTTTGAGAAAAATGTTTGATTGTTTTCATCTTCATTAGGGTTCCTGTGAGAGTATTTAACTACTGAATATGTAAGCAAATTTTCAGTGTTATCTAAAAGGCTTACAGAATTACTTGCCTCAGTCAGTTTCACTAGACCATTCTCAGAGCCCCATCCAGTCTGGCCTTGAACACTTTCAGGGATAGGGCATCCACCGTTTCTCTGGGCAACCTGTTCCCCTGCCTCACCACCCCCACAGTAAAGAATTTCTTCCTAAAACCTAATCTCTTCCAGTTTGAATCTATTCATCTTGTCCTGTTGCTACAGAACAAGTCCCTCTCCATCTTTCTTCAAGGCTCCCTTCAGGTGCTGGAAGGCTGCAATTATTCACTCCAAAGCCTTCTCCTCTCCAGGCTAATCAATCCCAACTCTCTCAGCCTTTCCTCATTGAAGAGGTGTTCCATCCCTCTGGTCAGCTTGATGTCTCTCCTTTGGACTCACTCCAGAGTACTCTCACACCTGCAGGTCAATGTCCATCCTGTGGTGAGGACCCCCAAACTGAACATATTACCCCAGGTGGAGGTCTCATTTTGCCATTCTCTACATCAGGAAATGGTAGACCATAATAAAAAAAAATTATATATTATATATATAAGAGGTTACATTAGTTGGGTGCATAAGATGTCCCACTGTGTGATGCCTTGATGAATAGAAGTGAATATTAATTTTACAGCAAGTCAAAGGTTCTTAGTTCTTTTATTTTATTCTCCTGAAGAAGTGATCTGTTCATTGCAAAATGTAATTTATGTAGAAGTATAGGGACATTATATTTGCATTTGGTCACTGCAATTAATCTGTAAACTGAAAATAATAATGGTATTTTTCTTGCCCAGCAACAACTAGAATGTTGTGAGGGAGTTAAAGAGGGAAAACAATTTTCAAATTAATATTCACCACTGAAGAATATTATGTAGCTAGGGAACAATATTTCCAATCTCCTATTTTGTTCTTTTTTCTATCCCAGTTTAATACTGTAATCTCATTTAAAATGTATTCTACTTCTTGCTTTTCAGAACTAGGTCATGTTTTGATAATAGCATTTGTATTCAGATGTGTGACCTAGTAAGGAGTTAAGTCTTTTTAGCTATATTTTCAGAAAGAAGACAATTAAGTTACCTTTATGGATGAAATACAATAAAGGTTAATTATGTCTTGAACAACTAGATAAACTTAGCTTTTTAGAATTGACATCCTTTGGCTTTCTTTAGTTTCTGTCAATGTCATTACATTTAAAATCTTTACACTGGTTGTTGTGTAAAAATCTGTAGTATCATTTTGGAATACAGCTGCAGAAGGTAATTTTCTGGAAATTAAAAGCATACTGCACTTATTTATATGGGAATAATTTACAACTTCTTGCTAAATTTGAAGAAGTAAGACTGCAGTAATTATGACTTTGTTTATAAATAAATGCTTTTAAAAAGACCTGCAAAAATTGAATGGAGCCATTAGTTGCAGCACTTAGAACTTTAAGTTGGGGAGGAGAGAATGAAAACAGCCTCTATTTTTAGCAGTGGTTGCTTTTGCTAAATTTTTGCTTAAACTGTACCAGAATTGGAGGTTTATTTAAGGTTTGTGTTTGTGTGTGTGTGTGTGTGTGTGTGTGTGTGTATGTGTGTCTGGGGTTTTTGGTACTTTTTTCTTTTTTATCCTTTTTTTTTTTTATTTTAATTTGAATAGTAAGAATTATAGGCCAGCTTGTCCATTGCTGTATTCTGGCTTGAAGCACTTCATTACTGATGTAAGGCTGTCTTTACCCTCAAGAAATCAGGAGAGAAAAACCTTAATACATTTTTTGTAACTATGCACAAAAAGACAGCCCTAGCTAAATTAAGTCAAACGACAGTGATCTCCAGAAGCCTTGGTTTTGAGGCTTTGGTGAGGAAAAAAACCGCATAATTGTGTGTCAGATCTTCAATATGTATTTTATAGTATGCCTTATATTAAACCCATGTTGTGGAGTCAGGGCTGTGATAGTATGTATGTGTTATCTTTTGGGATTTCAGTTGCAAAGCAGACTGAGGCTTTGTATGGAGCCGGATGCAATAACCACACTTGTCAATAAAACCACCGTATTTAATAAAAATAAAAACTGAAGCTGTAGAAAATACAGCACATACATGTAATTACTCAAATTGACTTTGGCTCCAACCTTTATTAAGTGAGAAATGCCATTGATTAGCAAAGCTTTTCCAAAGAATGTAGTCATAAGTGGCCATATCCCATAAACAGGGAATTAAAATTGGAGACTGACTTTCTTAGTTACTTCTTAAAATTAACATGTGGTCAGGCTTTTTTTTTATTTTACGTTTGGAGACTAAACACCTTACTCATGGCCTGATGGAACCTAGATATGAACAAAGTTAAGAATTAATTTTTTAATAAAATACTAAATTTACTTTTTTCTGTTGGTGTCCTTGCATTATAGCATATCTTACAAGTCTTTCTTGAAAACATTTGATTAGTTTTGATGCAAAAGCTGTGATACAACTTTAATAAATGGTGATATTTAGTAACTTTGTTTATACATAGTTCTATCAGAGATGGTTAGTTTTAACGTGCTCTGCTTTGAATGAGATCATCCGGAATGAAAGCACCTTGTGGTCAGTTGCTTGCATTTGTGTTTTTTATTGTGTGCTTTTTATTTTATTCAGAGCAGATACAGTTCTATATTTAAAGACTTTTTTTTCTTCTTTAGAATTTTTTCTGTCCTTCTGGCTTTCGGTCATCACCAAACTTTCAATTTATCTTAAAGAGCACACTTATTCATCCTTCAGACAAACATCCTCTTTTCAAAAAAGTTTCTAGACCGTGCATACATGCATTTTTTGATGCCATGTTATATGCTATAGTTTGGTTTTGGATGCAAGCTGTCAAAAATTGGTTTCAGAGGTCCCAAGAATGATATAAAAATTATAAAAAATTTCACTTGATTGCTGGTCTGCTAACTGCTACCCCACCTTCCCATTGTGAAGGCTTAAAAATAAGCAAGAATTATCATTAATGAGGTCAGTGCTGTGCTTTGTTTTACTATTTGAATTACTGAGGGTTCTGTGGAGATTTGGTTAGCTTTTTAAATCCTGGTTTAGTAGTGAATGCTCAAGATCTACGAAATTTGCCAAACCCCAGTGTTAGCTGGAAGTAGATCTCGCCATCAAAGATGTAGTACTCCAGTTTGGAAATTCTTTGATAAGAACTGTGGATTTCTGTCCTGGGGAAGAGAGATACGGGCTATAAGTTGCATTTACTGGGAAGCTGAATGAAATTTCACATAGCTATCGAATTTGGAAAAGGCCTAATTTACAGCTAGCGGAGCCATGCTTAACAGCCAGCCTCTGGTATCATGGTCTTTTTGTGTTGCTGACACTGTGAAATGTAGATTTTAGCACAGTATTTCACTTGCTGTGTTATGATGTTGCTTGTTTGATTAAGTGTACAGTCCTTGAGTGCCAGTATTGAGGGTGTGTTGCTAGGCTCTTGGTGGTTTTCTATTGGTAGATTTATTTCTTCTGTTGATATTAAATTAAATTAAGATAGCCCTTGACTAAGTGTTGTCTGATCCTGGTGCTGCTGCTCAGCCATGACAAAAATCGACATATAGTTTTTCTTCTGGTAGTAATTCCTAATGTTGTTCTGGAGGACAAGAGGCTATGCTCTGGATATGGCTCTTTAAGTTTCCTTCCACAAAGGTAACTGTACCAAAAGTAGGATGCTACTCGCTCACATGGTTTATTGAGATCAGCACAGCCAGTTTGCATTGTGTTAAAACAGGCCTCCAGGATCACTAGCTGTCCAGGGCTTGCATTCCCTCTCAGGGGAGCCACAATGTGCATGTTTGATGTGTTTGTAACACTATCCTTTCCTCACCCTGTTTGGGTTTGCAATTGCATGTTTCAATCTCTGAATGAGAAAGAACAGTTTGTTGACTCTTTGCTTTGCCTGTCTTGGACTCCAGCTCTGTTCCTTGAACGAATTGGTATTCAAAGGGTAGCAACTCCTGACACAGGTATTATGACACTGAAAGCACAATATTGCTCTTCTGTCCACGAAATCTTGACTCACTGCTTGGGCCAAGTACAAGGCTTTGACTTCAGAATTGTCTGGTGTTCTAGTGAATATACCTTTTGCCTAGATAGGCACTGGCTTGATAATATTACTAAGTTAGCTTGTAAAAAAAATATGCTTACTGTGAAATGTTAGGGAGTGTTTCTTCTGTAGTACTCTGTGAATAAACTGTCTTGAAACTATTACTTAGTAAATTATGCTGACTTAGAAATAAAGCATTTTAGCACTAAACTGGGGAATTTCTTGTGTCAAACAAGAGTGATATTAATAATAGATTATGTGTTATCTTCATACTGTAAATCAGACAGACTGTAAATCAGGTAGACAATAAAAAAAATTAAAATTTTATCTAATTTGATTTTCTTAACAACCAAAGGTTATATTTGAGACTATTGGTGTGTGGGTATATTATATAGAGACTATAGTTTGAGTTTTATTTTGTGTGCTCTTTAAGATAAAGAAAAAAAACTTGCATAGAAGTAGAATGTAAAACTGTAACTGAATTAATTTAACTCCTTTGCATTTTATTAATTCCATGCTTGATTATGTGCTGTGCTGTTCGTTTGTGAATAATAAGTTCTTAAATGTACTTAGTAAGAGTTAAAATTACAAGAAACAATTTTTATTTTTCTTCTATCCAAAGCTTTCATTCATTTTTACAGCAAGTGTATTCTGTCATTTAGGTTTTACTTCATTATTGTCTTATTGAGGGCAGAATGAGACTACAAGATGAAAAATTATGTGTATATGAAGAAACTGAAGAATCTGTTTATCTAACTGAGAGATGATTGAAATATCCAAATGATTTTCTATAGCACAAGAAAGTCATGAAAGAGTTGGTTACAGAGAACAGTAGCTGAAGGGTTTAATTAAACCTCCTCTTTCATTCCCATTAGTTTCCCAGTTTCTGTTTCTATTATCAAGAATGTATGACACTATCTCTCTTACTTGTCCGTAATAAAATACCAAACTGAAAATTTTATAGTAAAGAATATAATATTCCTCTATTAAAGTTGGAATTTTTTTTCAATTCAAAAATACATTGTTTCTATATCATATATGAGTGAATGATTAATGGAGGAAACTGAGAAATTAATAGGATTGAGTGAGGTCCTGTAGCCTCTGTCAAAATAAATGGAAGAAAAACTTTATTAATACCTTTTGCTTAATAATCAGCTGTAATGTGCAGTAACTGTTTTCATTAAAAAGCAAAATTTCTTTACAAATAGTAAAAAATATGTTTTTAATGCAGCTCTTTACTCTTATTGATTGCCTGACTGAACTTTGAAGGTATTAAAGCAAAGATAGTAATGTTCAAGTCTATCAACAATTGTAGTCTATTAAGCATCTTATCTAAAGCACAGGAGTTAGAGGGTACCCAAAATTCTTTGACAGTTGAAACTGTGCATATGTATGGCCCAGAATTCCATATTCGGACTTTAAAGTGTGGTCGTTTTTGCAGATGAATATACTTTTGAAGCATATGGAGATATATAAATTAATGGAATAATCACTTTGTCATTATTTTTGCACTTATGAGAGGTAAAAACTTTTTAACATTTAATTACTTGCCCTGTGCAAAAATGATTTGACCGGTCTTCTTTACCCTGAAGTTCATGTAGGAAAATTTGTCAGTCTCTCTGTGCCACTTTGAGATGTTGCTTCATATGCTGGTTTGTTTTCTTTGTGTTACGGAATGGATGAAAGTACTTGTTGAAGTATTTTGTTTCTGATAGTTTCTTCCTCCATAGAAGAATCTTTTTTTGATGGTAGTGCTTGCAACTGAAAATGAAAGCAAACTGTTGTAATCAATGACTTGATTACAGATTTTGCGAGGCAAGGTAACTGCCTGAAACAAAACTCATTGCAAAGTTTATATGCCATCACAATGTTGTTCTTCAGGAAAAGGTCCCCAAAAATTAACTCAAGATACATTGCTGTGTTCTAATTATTTTTCTGATTTCCTGTGACATAAAGTATTTAACATGTTAAATGTAATTTTGTGATTTCAATCTTCCTAGTATAAAGAATATTCCATTTACCAGAACTGCATGTGGACTGCCTCTACTTGCTGCTCAAGGGGCATAGCTTATGACACTTATGCCCCCTGCCCATTTTTTTTTAAAGTTAGAAGATCTTAGCTTTTGTAATCAA
Source organism: Luscinia megarhynchos (assembly GCA_034336665.1). Taxonomy (NCBI): domain Eukaryota; kingdom Metazoa; phylum Chordata; class Aves; order Passeriformes; family Muscicapidae; genus Luscinia; species Luscinia megarhynchos. Next base: position 40,951,984 of record CM067592.1, on the reverse strand, counting down.
GAGCCATGTCTCCAAGAGACATCAAGAATTGGGGTAGAGAGGAGGTAGAAGAGAAACTTATTCTGAGTTACAAAATAAGAATATTTAGGTATAAACTTAATTTTTTAAAAAACAAAATTAAAATTAATTCCCAGTTATTATGCAAGCTAGGACATAGTTTCAAAAATTGTTACTGCTGATTCAAAATTCCTATTTATGTCTGTGACCTTTTGAAAACTCTTTTATAACTTGTAACCAGACAATTTGGAGATTTTGGGTTAATAAAGAAACTCTGTAAGGTAAAAGATCTCAAACTTTTCAATACCAGTGTAGGAATCAGCCCATAGACTTGCAGTATTATATGGGTTTAATCTACTTTTATATATATGAAATATATACTAAAGATAAATGGCATGTAATAAGGGCTTTCCTTTGTAATAACAAGACTAAAATTTGTAATTCTTTATTTAATATTCTCACTCTTAAGATATGACTAATTTTTCCTCTTTCTTGCTTTCCTAATGGGTGACCTTCAATTACAGAATTTATCTACAAATATGCACTTAGTGGTATTTAAACATTTGAAGGGCATGTGACCATTCTTTTCATTAATTTGAAGTCTCCATTATTACTACATTTAAATAAATGTACTAAGAAATGGGGAGGGAGCCTTCTTATCTGTAGATTAAAGTTTGTCCTTGGAGAGGTTCTGGAACAACTAAAAGTGGAAGCTAAACTACTACTGGGTACACGAGGGACAAGAAAGTCATAAGGTGTAGTCATAAGGTGGAGTCAGAGTAGGGAAATGTTGCTTAACTAGTCTGACAACCTATGGTGAAATGAGTAGTTTGTTAGATGAGAAACAGGCAGTGGACATTGTCTACCTCGAATTCAGTAAGGATTTTTATAGTATCTGTTATAAAATTTTTGAAGAGTGACTGGTGAGTAAGGACTGAATGAAAAGGCAGTGAAATGGATCGAAAATTGATTAAATGAGCCTGTCCAGACTGTGTATCGTGTAGCTTGAAGTCTGCTTGGAGGCCCCTAGCCAGTGTGTATCCCAGGGGCAGCACCAGGTTCAGTCCTGTTCGACATCTTTGATTGTCTGGATAATGGGATAGAGTAGCCTCAGCAAGTTTGCTGATGATGTAGTATTATAAGGAATGGGTTGTGCTACCATTCACGGAGAACTCAGCGCGCTGGAGAAATAGACTTAACAGGAACCTCAATAATTTCTGCAAAGGAAAATGCAAACAACCTCATGCACCTGGTACATGATGGGGATAATGATATGAAAAGCAGCACAAAAAAGCCCTGTAGATCTGTGTGGGATACCAAGTTGAATCTGTGCCCTTCTGGCAAGGAAGAACAGTGGTATCCTGGACTGCATTAGGATGAGTGTTGCCAGGAGTTGAGGGAGGTGGTCCTTTCCCTCTCATCAGCACAGATGAGGCCACTGCTGGAGTACTGTGGCTGGTTCTAGGCTCCTCAATAAAAGACAGAACTACTGGAAAGTCCAGTGAAACGCCCTGAAGGTGATGAATGCTCCAGAGCATCTCTTCGAAGAGAAAAGGTTGAGCAAGCTCAGGAGGTAATCACAGCAATATGTGATGGTGTTGGAAGGTGAAGCTAGGCTGTCTCTGGTGATGTCTAGTGACAGGACCAGAGGCAGTGAGCACAAAGTGGAACAGAAGAGATTCTCCCTGAACATCAGGAAGTCCTTACTCATTGTGAAGCGAACTGAGCATTGATACAGGCTACACAGGAGGTGGTGGAGTCTCTCTCCTTAAAGATCTTCAAAAGACACCTGGACATGAACTTGAGCAATCTGTTCAAGGTGATGCTGGTTGAGCAGACAGGCTGGACAAGGTGAGCTTCAGATGTCTCTTTCAGCCTCCACCATTCTGTGATTTAAGGGTTTTCCATGTGTTAGAGACATATGTAGGCAGATACTTGCCACACTTTCTTAATTTGCTAGAGTTAAAGAACAAATTGTGGAACTGTTAACCTCTTCCTCAATTTATAGCATACTTTCCTCTTGTAATCCATATAATACTGATATGTATGCAGGATATTTTTGTACAATTCATCCTTCTGGCATTATGTTTTATGAAATCCGTTATTCAGAAGGAAAAATGACTTGCTGGAAATACCCCCTGAAGTTGCTTGTCCTAGTAAGCTGTTCACTAATCAACCTTATTTGTCAAATAATCAGAAATGCACATGTGGAATAAATAGCTTGGACAATCTATTTCTTTGTTCTGTGGCAATTCAGTTGTGTTGTTATTTAAAATTGAATTCTGTAGCTACTTCTGTGTTAGATGGATGCTCACAGTTTTTGACGCAAGTAGAGTATGCTCTCTACTTTATTTTCAGTTTCATTCTGGGAAACAAGAATTCTGCTGTTCATAATTAAAGACAAGTCAGGATTTTGTATCTGTTTCAGTAGGTACTAGAGATAGTGACAGGTTTCTGGTTTATATCTGAATAGCTTACAGAAGGTTGGTTGCCAGAGGTCACTGAATTAAGAAGATAAAGGAACAATAGTACCTTTTTTGAACGTTAATCAATGTTATTTAGGATACAGGTATATTACTATACCTATAGGTGTAAGAATAGTAAGGGAAGTTAAGGTGACTGCCTTTAAATTTTAATGTTTTGTATCAAATGCATAATAAGGCAGACTTCATTTGAATGTTTGTGGATACCAAATTCTGACTACTGTAATTAGTTGAATTGAAAATATTTGCCCTAGTCTGTAAAAAGTACTTCAGAAATAGAAGTTTATTATATCTAAGGGACTGTATAGAAATTTTCAGTTGTTAGGGTTTGAGTGGGCTTTCATGGAATTTTCTTTTCTGATTCGTGGGAATCATGACATGTTACTGCAGTAACAGTGCAGACCTTTTACTTTTAGAGAAACTGAATTCTATATTGGATTTCTGTTCTTTTTGATGGCTCCTACTTAGCTAAAGGAAGGAAGTAGGAAGGAAGTACTGCAGATACTCTTCAGGTTGATTGTAACAGCTGCCAAGCTACAAATGGATGATTCTCATATGCTTCATTGGCACTTCAGTAGTCTAAATTGCAAAATCTTATGTCTAGCTCAGGAATTTTTTTTTTCCATTTATATGAGTATGTGGTACAGTTGCTTACAGAAAATCTTACGTGTATAAATTTGTTCAGCAAGCAAGGAGGGCACTCCTAGGAGGTTTTGGACAAGTCCATGCAAGTTGACCAGGAACACAAATCACAAAGTCTGGAATTCTGGATAACCATATTATTCTTCCTCTGCCTGTTTCCCAGGGATCAGCATTAGTATTAGGTCTTCCTTCGAGTAATTCAGGCCATTAGCTAAAGAAAGTAGTATTTTGCCTGTTATGTGAAATCTACTCTATATGATGTTTCGTAAAAACAAGGCTACTTTCATATGTAAAGTGTTGCCATTTTGGTTTTACTATATGTATTTATTCTTCAGACTTCCTTCTTCCTTGTTAACTGTGGAAACTAAGTTTTTCCTTGTTGATCAGGCCATTTATTTTTTGTCAATAATGAGAAACTGAGGAGTTGAGGTTGTGCAGGAATAAAAAATGGCTGCTTAAGAGTTACTAAGGAAGTGCCACATGTAGTTGAATTTCCTCACAGCTATTATCTTACATATCTGTAATTTTATAAGAACTTTCTTAATAAATTAGTCAGAAGACTAAATAGTCATTTATGATTCAGGTCAGTAGAATCTAGGCAGTTTCTGCTTTCTATTTGGGGAATGTCAGTATCCGCAATAGTATGAATCAGCTGTGTGGGTGTTATGGCACACATCTGAGAAACTATTTAGTGGTCAAGTCTTCCAGACCAGGTGCCTATATTCATATGCTGGCCTGTTGTTGGTCTTATCATGGCCTCTAAGCAAAAAGGAAATCCCTTGTTAGTCACCAGTTAGCCACCATCATGTGGAAAGTCACTTGAAGATGAAATAACAATTACCTGGCTCAGAACAATTGTGATTGTTTGAAATTACTTCCAACACATTGCATATGTTTTTATATTCTTAATTGCAAAGTGCTCCCCCTGTGACATTCTGTACTCATGGCATAACTGTGGGACAGTTTATTCACTCAATTCTGCATCTTTCAGTAATGAGGAGTCACAGGAGAGCAGGTGGTATCTTCAAGATGCTGCTGGTCTGCCCAACCTAAAACTACACGTCTGTTTACCAGGGATGTATTCCTGAAGTTGAGCTGAAGGTTCACAGTTACTGCAGACTAGATGCAGATCCATTTCTTTATATTGGTATAGGTCATATTTTTTATTTTGTTTGAACTGCTTATGGTTTAGTTTAGCTGTGTAATTTTACTAAGTTTAGTTTCTCTTACAGAAGTTCTTCAGTTTACCTGTTGATCACTCTACCTGTATTATGTCTTGAATAGCCAGTAAACATCCTTTTTTACAGGTTTTGTCAGCTTCTGTGCTAAGAGATTATTCCTCAAACAACTTAATACATAAAATTTATTTTGATCTGGTTGTTCACATTTGTCTTCTCTTCAGCTAGAAGTCTCTCCTCAAATATAGGGACATGCTTTTGTCTTATGTTTGGTTGTGTTGCTGACATAACATAAACTGAATTGGACTCCTTCTGTACTGTACTTAGAACCTTTCTTTTCTGAAATATAATTAAGCATTGATGTTACATTAGGATGTGATATTTTGCTTGGAACATGTATTATGTGCAGAATAGAACTGTTACTTAGAGTTTATAGAATAAGCAGCAAGTTTTACATTAGAATAGATGTGTGAAGTAATCCTTTCTGAATTAATTGTGTGACCTACCTTGTTATTTAGTTTCCTTTATATTCCACACTTTGATGTGCTATGGTAACTCAGTGAAATTCTCTAACTAAAGTTTAATGCTACTCATTACTTAGTCTTTTTAACTGCTTCTAATGTTAATCTTTATATATACATGGTGTACTCTTGTCTCTGTGTTGTACTCTCTCATTTAGTTCAGCTCATCTATTTCTTCTATATATATCTTAAACTCCTTTTTTATTTCACTATGCAGCTCATGATTGCACCCTGAAAAACCTGTATCAAATCTAGAATTTGGCAATAACTAGGAGTAGTAAAAAAATGGCCTGAAACTTATAACTTGTTATTTGAACTGTGTAAAAAATATAGAACATTAAAAGTATAAAATCACTAGACGTCTTGGCAAAGCTTTAAATATTTTTTTTATCACTCATAGCAAATGAGCCTTGTCATGTAAAGTCGTGGAGATTAACCTGTCTATATGTGTAATTTATTGTTCCTAAAATTTGAGTGCATGCAACTCAATTAAGCCTCCAGGACATTATTTGTCAAACACCATCTCTGTTTTTGTTATGGGCTCAACAGTTTTGGCAGTTTCATATTAAAATCATGCAGATAAATGTGATCAGGTGTCTCTTACGCTACAAAATACTAATACTCCAAGAAGCTTTACCCCTGTTAACAAGTTCTAGTAGCCTACAAACTAGTTTACAATCCCAAGTTATTACTAACATTTTTCTGAGCTAGTTTTTCTGATGCTTCACAAGGATGAATTTCTTAAATTTGTTTAATAGATACACACAAGACTATGACAGGAAATTTGTCTTGTGCCTTTGATTCATTGTCAACTCTTATGTCAGGTGATCCTTTCAAATTAATATTCTTGGGAAGCAGTGATTCTAACATACGTTATCAAACTGCTTTTTATCCATTGAATTATAATTTTTTATTATTTAATGATAGGAGTGCTGGGTGTAATTCTTGAAACTAAGCTGTTTTATAATACTCATTCTGTAACTTCCATTTCCATGTGTAATAGTCTACTTGAATTGCACGATAGCTAATTCTGGATGTTGCTTATCTTAGGAAAGTATTCTGCCTTGGAGTACTGCAGAAGTCATGCAAATAGTGCTCAAGATACTGTTTGCTAGTCTCTGATAAATGGAACGTTCATACAAGCAGTAACTGCTGGGAACTGCAGTTAACAATGACCCTGCCTTCATATTCAGGCAAACTATTTTTTATTTACCCACGGAAAAGGCATATTTCTTTAAGAGAAAGGCAAGCTGTGTCAGCTAGCAAAATTGCAAGACTGGCAAATTGGTTGTGTTGACAGGGTTATAAGTTTCTGTCAGCAACTAGGCCGAGTTGGAAATGAGAGTTGCCTTTCCATATAACTAAGAAAAAGCAAACAGAGAAATAGGAGATTTTTCTACTGTTCCTCTGTCTCCTATGCCTTCTGTGGCAGATGGCAGGTATAATGGATACCTTGAGCTCTTTTAAGTCACTGAAAGAGCTCTTGCAAACAGTAATCAGAAGCCTCTTTTGGCACTGAAATTGATTCAGTTAATCACTATTAATTATGAGCTAAACCAGCAACCTGGGGACTTTGTTTTAAAGCATCTGTTAGAATCTTGAAAAGCATTGCTAAGTTTTTGTTCTTTTTTTAAAGACAATTGGATTTTCATTAATTGTTAATCATGAAAGCTGGTCAATTTGCAGCTAAAATAACCTTTCTTTAATTACATATTTTGTTTGTTACCCAGTGAGAGACTACAGTCTTGAATAATAATTGTCATGCTAATATATACCAATATTTATTTGATTCTTTTGTTAAACGAAGTTATCTGAAGTTTATCTGTCAGATAGGAAAAAGGTAAACTAGGTAGCACAATTTCGAATTTAGAACTAGCTAGTTCACTAGGAAAAGTTATAATTACTACATTAAATTAATATTTTTTGTCATATTACCCTTCTATATTTTAAAAGGAAGTAAGTCTTTTAAAGTCTTTTATTCCTAATTTTCATTTATATGTTGACAAAGTAGTTTTTTCTCCTCTATTTCCAGCTAAGACTGAACGAACTAGTCATTCAATAAGATGAAACATTAAAACAAAGAAAATATTTTTTTAACATCTATAGAAAAAGCTGTTGCTGTCAAGAGCTGGTTTAACATTTCAACAAGCTGTACACCCAAGTGTCCAGCTAATTAATTGCCTTTGACTATCTTTGAAACTTTAGTAGCATCAGTGTACTACTGGGCTACTGTTTGAGTATATTTTAAAATGGATAGCTTGTGGTAACTCTTACATTAAACATAATTAAAGCGGTAATATATAAGTTTATTTCTAAAATGAGAATGCATTTTTCATCAAACTTTGAGTTTGTGGTAAAGAGGGATGAAGAGAAGGTGAAAAGCAGTGCTTTAAGTGATCATTTAAATGACTCTGTATGTCAGAACACTGATGATAAACTGTTTACAAACCACGCCTTGGTCGCTCAGGCCTCTGGAGCCCTGCTGCCTGTCATGTGTGCTGGCAGTATGTGCCTCTGTTTGTCAAACTGAAGACTTTCCTACCTCTATTAAGCTGTTAGCTGCTGCTTTACAGGAGAAAAAGGGCAACAGTAATGGCCACTATTGCCAGTGGTGGTCTGGGAATGTAAAGACACAGAGAAATTCTAGCTGTGAAAGCATCACGTGTATGTCGTACATACATACACCTCTATTTAACCTGGGACTGTTTGTATAACTACTTAGTCTAGCTCTGCTATCTGTGTTCTTGAAGTTTACTTTTCAGATTTTTGTCAAAAGTGAGCAGAAGCCAGAGAAAGATGTGCAAAGCTGTTCAGCCACAGAGGGATAGGGAGAGTAATTTCTTTTTTGCCAAAGTTTTACTGATCAGTTTTTATTCACGGAGTATTTTATGAAACTTTTTTCCTGTACTATGACTGTAGAATGAACAAAATGTAATGAAATCACATTCCAGAGGTGTTCTTAATGAGATTGGTACTTTCTTTTTTCAGCTAATCTGCCTGTACCTACTATTGCTGCAATAGATGGAACTGCCTTAGGTGGTGGCCTAGAACTTGCTTTAGCCTGTGATATACGGGTGGCAGGTAGGTCTGAACACTGCTATGGAATATATGGCTATTAGTGTTATAGCTGGCTTGACTAATTCTTCTGCTGACAATAGTCTTATAAAACTTACTTTGTATTTGACTTTGTTTCTAACCCATTTTAAAGGACTTTAGCAGAAACCTGTCTAAGTACTTGCTAATGTTTCATTTCAAACAACCCTGTTAGCTGGATTGTTTTGTTAAACATTTATTTGATTCTTCTGACCCTAATTTTATCAGTTTTGCCAGAAGGGTAATGTAATTATTTTCTTTTTTTTTTTTTTTAATTCTTGTGCATTTGAAGTGCTCTAAATGGTCTAAACTGGGTGCAGGGAAAGAACAAAAGTTCCTAGTGAGTATATTATTATATAAGAAATTAAATTATAAAAGTGACAACTCATGTTTAAAAAAGGAACCTTGAGCTAATAAGGTGTCAGAACTATCAAGCCTATTGATGGAAAGTAAATGGATGCTTGGTCTGGAGCAATTGCTAGTAACTTAGGATTTATAAAGTTATTTGACCTTAGAGAATAGTCTGTCACCTAAATAATCAGATACAGAATTCTACCCCATTCTAAGATGTTAAGTTATAACAGCTGTTTCCTTTTAGTACTTTCCATTTGGAAGTCTCTGTTACTCACTGTAATTGCTTACTTGCTATGTAAAAATTAATAAAGTACTGAAGTACTGAATTTACCTTGATGGAAGTAGTTGGATCTTTCACTAAAAGCAGATCAGTTGAATCTATTTGAAGTCTTTTCAATAAACAAATGCTTTAAAAAGTGATTTATTGTTATTTTTGAAGAAAATTTAATATATTAGCAAACTTCTAGATCATCATTATGTATTTTCCATAGATTTTTTCCCTCTACATTATTATAATTATTATTATTATTATTCCCTCTACATTATTATTATTGTTATTCCCTCTACATTAGTAAGATCTTGTTTATATTCTGTTCTTTAGCATCTTCTGCTAAAATGGGCCTGGTTGAAACAAAGTTGGCGATCATTCCAGGTGCAGGTATGAATGTTTTGCTTTTGCTACCACAGATAATTAAATAACATATGTACTTAGTATTAGATTTTGAATTGTTTATGGATTTCTGCTTATTTTTATGTTTGTATTAAGTGTTTTAGCATGTGTTACAGCTTACTGCTTGTAATATTTACCAAAATTATTTAAAAGTGTATTTCTTATTTTCAGGGACAGTGACCTGTATATTATGTTTTTAAACAAAATCTTCATTAACTAAGTCGACATTGAGTGATTCTGAAAATGACATTTAATGTCGACCTGAAGGCTGAATAATTTTGCTAAGGGTCAAGCGAGGAAGAAGGATTAGCTGTCAGAGTAAAAAACCAATTATTTCAATTAAGATATATTTATATTTATATTTATATTTATATTTATATTTATATTTATATTTATATTTATATTTATATTTTATGTTTTTATATAACATTTGGTACTTTAGGATTCAAATAGTGCAAGCTGCTTGTATATTGGTTGTAAGGAGTTTAAAAACTGAATGTATAGCAGTGGATAAATCTGTTACCTTGCCAAGAATTTTTGAGTCAAAAATTTTTGTGTTTGAGAAGCCAGTTGACCTACTTTTTGTAGACTCAAGGTGAATGAAAGTTACATAATAAATAATTTTCAAGGAGTTGTTATGCAGTTTTTATTTTATTTTATAAACTATTACTACTTAAATTAAGATATTTGCTACTCTGGGAAAAGGGCAGTAACTGGGAAAAAGCTGCATCCCTGTGATTTTTTGCCTTAATTTCTGGGAGTTCTTGGGAACTTTATACTGTTTCTTTGCTCCTGTTTTCTTTCCAATGGGTGGAACCTGTTTTGAAAACACTATATCCAATTTTAATGGATACCATTGCAAGTCACATTAAAAAAAAACATTATAAACAACCATAATGGGAGTAGTGGTATGAACTTTGTGTATAAAACTGTCCCATCCTGTGACTAATCTGGACAATTATTGTACAATTTCAGTTGCTGTATTATTTTGGTTATTGTAGAGATGTGATTTCAATCAACACTTTCTGTGGTCAGAGCTATATTATGATTATGATTGATGTCTGATTTATTTTTAGTGGTGGACAAAGATAATAATGCAGATTATTTTAAAGATGTGTTTAGTGCTAGTGGTGTTGTCCTGAAATAATACGCCTTGGCAATAAGTCGCAGTGAAGAAAAAGACAGAAATTTATGTTGTTTATATTTGTTGTCAGTTTTGCTCTTTGTCCTCTTGCTCCCTCCTTTCTTAAGTAGTTCTGTAGGACAGTGTTGGAAACATACTCTCCAGTTCAAGAAATTCAGCCAGAATTCTCCATATAGTCTCTGTAGTCAACCTTTTTAGGTTGTGTCATTTCCTTGCTTCAGTTAATTATAGATGTTTCAAACTTATGTGCTTTTACCTTAAAATACTAGTTAACTGATTCATTATAAGTTTCATTCAGAATATATTGCTGCTATTCAAAGACTGAGGTTTGAAAAGTTGGGGTTTTTTGTTTGTTTTGTTTGTTTGTCAGTTTTGTTTTGTTTTGCTTTTTCTCACCCTAAAATAATGAATCAGATGTATGTCAGGTATGAGTCAGGTGTGTCTTTAGCTCCTTGGAAATGTGACAGATTTAAACTTGTTACATTGATTTTTCATCTTACCCCAACATTTTGGGGTATGTTCAGTGATGAATTTTTTCCCACTATTCCTATCAGCCTTTCTGACAACTATTTTTGTTTAATATATTTGAACTAATCACAACATTTTCCTGATCAGCCTGTGCTTGCACCAGTCCTGTTGAGCAATGACATTGTTTCAGTCATTTTTGCTTCTTTTCATCCAAATAATAGCTGATTGTGCCTTTTGTCATCAGAAAGTGAAGAGTGAGTGAAAGAATTTTGCACATGTCATTTAGGTAGAGAAGCCAGATATAAACACTTGAACCATAGGCTTCATGGGTTAATGGAATATTTTCTGAGAGAGTTTATTTCAAGCTGCTCTGAGCCAAAAGAGAACTGTGGAGTGGAGCTGAAAAGCATGCTGTAGCTCTAAAGAGGCCTACATAGATTTCTGCTGCCATCTAGTACACCTGAAATCTGCTGGCAAGCTGAGTTGCTGCTTTGAGTAAGGTTCCTGTACCATAGCAAGCTACTGTTTTTATTCTGCTCTGTCAGCTGACAGGAATATGTGATGGATGTAAAATTTTAACTCGGGTGATGATTAATGGGTGTTTGAGGCTATATGGAAAACATATTCATACTGTGAGAGTCTGCTTTTTTAAAACCCCAGAAATTTATAATCAAAGAGCTCTGTTAGAAGGTTGTTAATAGAATTTAATAGTATTAAAATATAAATCCAGGGCATATCAGCTGTTACATTTTGGACCTTGTTGTATATTATTATGTATTCCATTCTTAATGAAAAAAATGTGATTATCAAAAGACAAGGTGAGGTGCTGTCTATTGACCAACCAGTTTTAGCACAGATTTCCTAGGTGCAAGACATTTTTCTTTGGAATATGCATAGATGTACTGAAACTTTCTAGAGGCTAGATTTGGGCAGCAGTTAGTTGAGTTAACCAAAATGAATTTTTCCGAGTCTGCTGAGGGTCTTGACCGAAGTAGGCATTTATAGAGTATACTGTATTGTAGCAGGTTGAATCTCCTCAGAAAATTCATCCATGGCAGACAACATAGCAAGACCAAGCAGGATGACAGCAGTGCCTCCTTTTATACAACAGCTATGGTCACAGACCTGCTATTCACATTGTGAGGGAGCAGGATTTTTCTTCTGCATTTGGAAATCTAAACTCAGTTTTCTGTGCTGTTGGAAAAGGCTTAAACTGCCAAAATGTGAACCAGGAAAAGTAGAAAAACTTCCTGATTTTCCTCTTGAGTACATCCCACTTTCTAGTAAGGAAGGCAGGATTCAAAGAGCTAGTGGAAATTTGCAGCAGAGAGAAAAACTTGGTAACTTGGCGATGGGAAAGTTATCTGAGAATGAATATTGATGATTTTTGTTTTCTAAGGAGAGTCTGCCAATCATCATTGCACGAGTGGTCTTATGCCAACATGAAAAACGTGTCATAGAATCATTTAGGTTGGAAATGACCTTTAAGCTCATTAAGTCCAACTGTCAAATAAGCACTGCCAAGTTCACCACTAAACCGTGTTGCTAAGTGCCATATCTACACCACTCGAGTGACTCAACCACTTCCCTGGACAGCCTGTTCCAGTGCTTGACAACCCTTCAGGGAAGAAATACCCAGTGTAAACCTCCCTTGGTACAGCTTGGAGCATTTGATGAAAAAGAATCAACCCCAGCCTCCAGTCAGGTAGTTGCAGAGAGTGATAAGGTCTCCCTTGAGCTTAATTTTCTCCAGCCTTAACAATCCTCAGCAGTTCCTCACAAGACTCATGCTCAATTCACTGGCTCTATTGCCCTTCTCATGACATGTTCCAGCGCCTTAATGTTATTTCTGTAGGGATCCAGAACTGGACACATGATACAAGTGTGGCCTTCCCAGTGCCAAGTTTAGGGGGACAGTAACTGCCCTGGTCCTGCTGGCCACACTGCTGCTAATACAGGCTAGGATGCCACTGGCCTTGGCCATCTGGGCACAAGTGGCTAATGTTCAGCTGCTGTCAGCCAGCAGCCTGGGGTCCTTTTCTGTCAGGCAGCTTTCCAGCCACTCTGCCTCAAGCCTGAGGCATTGCAAGGGGTAGTCTCCCGAGTGTCTCTTCTTTTTTTATGGAGTTCCAGGAAAACTTCCTGTTCAGTCAGGCTGGTCTTCTTTCCCATTGAATCTTCTTTTGCCACATAGGGATGGTCTGCTCCTTTGCCTTTGGGATTTTCTTCTTGAAGAATGTCCAGCCTTCCTGAAAGCCTTAGCCCTTCTGCACTGCCTCCCAACTCATCTCCTAAACAAGCAAAAGTCTGTCTTCTGGAAGTCTGAGGTGGCAGTTCTGCTAAGCCCCTTCCTTACCTCTCAGAGAACTGGAAACTATCATTTCATGGTTGCCTGTGCCCTACATGGCCTCTGAGCAGCACATCATCCTTCTCTGTTCGTAAATAGCCGGACGGCACCTGGCCTCTTGGCTCACTCACTAACTCTGTCGGGAAAGTATCTTCCACGTAGTCCAGGAATCTCATAGACAGTATCTTTTGGGCTGTATTGTATTTCAGAATGTATGGGTCTGTTCATCCCCTCTCTTCCTCAGATTCCTTCACTGTGAACTCAGTGTCTGTTAGCCTGTTGTGGTATAATTTGTGATTTACAGGGTAGAGGTTGCAAAAACAAACAGTCCCTAGAATTTTATTAAAAGTAGGTGGCCAGATGAAGGGAAAATCTTATTTGCCTCAGATAAAAAGGCTTCAGCACAGACTAACCTGTTCTTAGGCATGAAAGAAAGGGCTCAGGAAGAAGTTGTTGTCCATGTCTTAGCTGTGCATAATGTTTCAGTCATAATACTTATCGCAGTGGGACAGCAGTGCGTCTGTATGAGACAATGTTTCATGAGAAACCAGACTTCCTTAGCATTGCAGTTTTAAGGAGATTCTTGTTATCAGTCAGGGAGACTTTTCTCAAAGCTATTCACTGCTAAAAGGAGCTACTATTTTTTTGGTCTTGTAGTTAAAAAGCTGTTAAAAACAACTTATTTTCTGTGTAATCCTGTATCTGTACAGAACTCAAAATAGTGTGGGCAGAGTCTTTTTACACAAGAAAACAGTGTTCATTCTCTTTGTTTTGTTTCCCAAAACTGGCATTAAAAGAAGTGCAAATATCTGTCATTAATTGAATGTAATTTTTTTATGTCTCTCAACTTACAAAAGAAGTGGTTTTCAGTGACAACTTTCTCCTCAGCCAAAAACTGTCTTTTGGAACATTTTTTTGTTGAAGTCCTTTTATTTTTCTGCTTTATAACTTTTTAAAACTGTCTCAATTAGTGATGTAATTCAGTTTTTTTCTCTAGATTCTCACAGTGGATGTCAAACTAAGCCTGCAATTGATAGATGATGCCTTTCTGGCAGATTTGCTTTCATTTATTAGTATTTTATTTATCTACCACTCAGTATTAGATCTTTTATGAGAAGATAGCACTTGTAAAGAACATATATAAACTTCCTACTCTGTTAATAGAATGAGATATATTAGTTTCACAAGGGGAATTCTGTGATGGCAAGAAGTAGAAAAGACAGGCATATATATAAAATAATTTGCGGTTTTTTTATGCAATTTATTTTCACAAAAGATTTAGGTGTAAGCTAGGTATTGGTATTCCATGCCTATTCCGCCCCATTCAGGTACTCTTTCACTGAGCATGGTTTGTACTATCACATTTGTATCTTTTCCAGACCATCTCTGCACTGCAGGGGACTCCAATTACGTTTCCTCCAAAAAAACCCCAAAAGTATCTTCATTGAAATTAATATACTTGTGTAAGGTAATTTGATGTTGCTAGATAAAAACTAGCTATTGGTCTGCATACTTACAGCTGTCACTCTTTTTTTTGTTTGTTGTGCTTATAAAGGCATTTTAATTAGCAAGGCTTTGTTAATTTCATCATAATTTTGCCTTTATTCTTCCATGCTTCTCCCAGAAATCCCACTACTTCATTACCAAGTTGTCTTCCGCTGTTCAATATTAAAGCAAAAACCAAGCACATGGCCCTGGGATTGTGCTTTCCTTGAGAGCATTCTGTTGAAAAGCATATTTTATGACGAGGGGAAAAAACAAAAGGAAGAAAACAAAAGGAAACTCTTTTAACTCTCTAAAAAAGTCTTTGTAAATAAGATATGTACTCTTTCTACATCTAAAAGTTGCTTTGAGCCCTATTTTCCAAAGGTGAAACCAAAGCTTCAAGCTGTAGGAGACTGGACAGGTTTTGTCTTTAAAATATAGAACAAGGAGGTTAGAATATTTCTGTGTTCTCCCTTTTCTTTGGTAACAGTATTATTTTGACTGTTCTTTTAGTCTTTAAATTGTATTTGGAGAAATTACAGTGCTTGCAGATTACAAGAGTATAAAATAAGAGATAGGAACACTAAAATATTAGGGGTTTTTGCATAGGAAGAAAACCAGTGTAAGAATGAAAAGTAAATTTAGATAATTATAGTTTATTTTCCTTATCTATGAAAGTATCAATTCTTTGCTTTTAAAAACATGCTTATGGTCTCTGTTGCAGTACTTACTTTAAAGCTACACAAAGTTTTTCTATTTTGGATGAGAAAGATGTCTAGGGAATTTCTGCATGTGAAAAACTCACACACAATATGCTCTTGCTAACAGCAATAGTTGTCCAATTCAGCCAAGTGTAAAGGTTAAATTGAATGTCAGACATTTCAAGTTGAAATTTACTGCACATTGCAATGGACTGCTAGGATATTATTTAGATTTTTATATTTTAGTTTCGTTGGTAGTAGGAATACCGTTTGATAAGTGCTGAAAAAATTGAAGTGCTACTATTTCTGATAGTGACTGATGTAGGATTTGAAAGTTTCTATACATTTAGTGTAATTTTTCTGCATATAGGTGCTTCTTGATACTACATCATCACAGATTTTAGAATGAAAAATCTGCTTGTTTTGTATAACTTTTTACCTCTTACCTGGGTAATACTGTACCTTTCTTGTCCATCTTTATTCCTACCCTCACTAGCCTATTCTTTTCTTCTCCTTTAATTATTTCATATACTCTCCCAAGTTTTTACATGAACTTTTTTTTCATTGCATTAGAAAACCTATATAAGAGTCTTTTTAAATTTTTTAAGTTCAGGTCTTAGTCCTGAGACAATTGACTGTCTGATTGGGAAAAAAACCCCTAAGTGGAAAGTTAGCTCTGAGTCTGGGTTTTTTTTCAGTTAGTCTATAATGTCTTTTGTGACTTCTATTACTTCTCCTGTTTCTTTACCTCTGTCCTGTGTCAGAGTTTTAATACTATGAAGTACGCAAATTAAATACTAGTAGAAAACAGTTTAAAATAAGCTCCTGAATCCACATCTTCAGCATTTTATCAATACTGTGCTTCAAATTTTATTTACCGTGGATCAACCAAGAAAATTAATTTTCTTCTTCTTGACTTACTGTTAAGAAAAGCTTTTAATTGTTTTTACTGTGGGCTAATAGTGACTGTTGAGCATTTAACAATTCTATTATGATTTGATACAGTAAAAATCCTTAATTAGTTACTCTGATAACATTTATCTATTTTTCTTCAGTCATCTGAAGTCTCAATACCTCTAGTTACATTTTAATATTTTTAATGTTTGTTTCACGAGATGTATTTAACAAATGGCCTGAAATAAGAAGCTACCCATAGCATAGAAAAGAGGTGTTTTCCATATTTTCCTCAAAGTAATTAAACACAGTATATAGAGTGTTTCTAGAGGGGAAAATTTGTTCTGCTTCTGTAAGTTAAAAAGGATTGTGGTTCTTACAGTTTCCTTTCCTTAAATAAAAGTAAGCTGATTGTCATCAAGTAACTCATTTACTTCTGGCTTTTTGATCAATTGTAACGGTGATGTTGAGGCGAAACTGCAAAATGACTTGCAATACTAACGCTGCAAAAGCTCAACACATAAAACTAATGTTTTGCAAATTATGTATACAAATTTTCTTCATTCTTATAAATAAAATACTTCCCAAGTAGTAGCAATGTGCAGCAAAAGAGATGATAGAACTCTGTGTTATCCAAACTATCCCCTGTACCTTCATGAAGCAGGTATCTCCAATACTCAGCTTTGCAGAGGGATCCTCAGAGCAACCTTTCCCCCTTGCCTACTAGCCAGAGAACACTTTTCAAATCCATATTAAAAACTCAAGCAGTACTTCCTACAGAAAGAGGAGATATCCAAGGCTATCATGTTAGTCCCAGATGACTGCAATTGTATAGAATAGTATTTGAAATGTCAAGTTCAGTGTAAGAAATTGACCACTTTTGACATTCTGGTTTATTTTGCTAGCAGAGATTGCAGAACATTTTTTCCTGGCCTAAATTTGGAGATGTCTTGTTTAGAAAGCAGAATTAACAGTCAGATGTTTGAGAAATTGCAATATTGTAAGTAGCAGGACTGTATATGCAACGTACTGTGTTTAGTTAAGGTTTATCCTCTGATGCTGCAGAGGGAGAAGGAAGTAAAATTAGGGCAAAAGAAAACCCCAGAAGCCAAGCTGAGCATTAGAGGAACTGCTAGAGCAGAGACAGGGAATTTTCTTAGTCTTGGAAAGCAGAGAATAGAAGTTCTGAGATCAGTATGATGTATCAATGGAGAAATCAAATTTTACCAGCAAAAAGTGATTGAATGTTCTTTAGATTTTTGTCATGTATTGGGAGAATAAAACGATTGTTCTTTATATTAAGATTGAGTTTTGGAGTACTGTTTTTCCTAAAATTCATTGTTGCATCTTGAGCAATGTTATCAGTTACTTTCCTAATTACCATGGGTGTATAAGAAAGCTTTCATGAGTTGCAAAATTGTTTTGTGAGATTCAGGGATTGCTCATTTTTAAATGACAGCTAGGAAATGAAAAAATGCAACAAGTTATTTGTTTTCTTCCATCCTCCTTAAGTCATGTAGACTTAAGCTCCATTCAGGTACTCTTTCACTGAGCATGGGTTGTATTATCACATTTGTATCTTTTCCAGACCATCTCTGCACTGCAGGGAACTATGCAGTGAAGCTTTGAAAAGAAAGCAAACCCAAACTTTGCTTTTGCAGATTGGTTTTTCTCACTGCAAATTTAGAATTGTGTTACACTGAATAGAAATTATGGTCTAGGCCAACTGTAACAATATGAGTGGAATTCACAGTAGGTTTCCTAATATAGGTGCAAAGTAGATTATATTCACTTGGGGTGCTCAAGTGAAGAGGACATAGAAAGAATAAAGTAAATATAGAAAAGAATGATCTAAGATGCTGCTAGGTAAGGAACTTCATATTTTTGTCAAAGCAAGTTAAAATATAAAAATTACCTGTGTACAGACTTGCACATAATATGTTAAAGAGTTTTCTGTTGACTCATACAGATCTATCAGAGCTCACAAATGCCTTTGATGAAACAATTTTCCCCTGTGTAAAGTTTGGACTTAATTTTAGAAGTTGTACAAAGCCTTTGTACAAGACCACCCTTTTTTACTTTGTAAATGGCCACCCTTTTGTTCCACAAACATATCCTGAAACCAGAACCTCATGTCTATCTCAAGCTCTCTTGTCCACTGAAAATCATAATAGAAACTTCCAAAATTCAAACTTTCATGTGAAGTTTTTTTATTATTTTCTTTCAATATCTTATTTCTAAGCTTATACAGAAACAAAAGGAGGACCAAGTAATAATAGCTGGTGTTTCTGGGGAAAATGGGGCATGAGAAAAACAAAAACTTGCTGGGTATGGAAAACAGAATTGCATTAAATTTTCTGTTAAAAATTGGTGGTTTGGTTGTTTTGGTCTCTTTTTAAATTAGAAAAGAATTGTATTTTAGAAGTAAATATTGGACAAATTAAGAACTTGGCTCCTTCTGGTGGCCTGGAGGCTAAAACAAAATAGCTTAGATTTCTAGGCTCAGCCTCTTATATAGTCAGCATTTCTGAATTTTAAGGTTCTCTACCTTTCCTGACTACCTTTCCAAGCTCCTCTATAAAGAGCCTCATTGCAACTTCAGCTCATTGTCAGAGATTAAATATTGTCTCACTAGTGTCCTTTCTTCCTGAAGCTTCACTTACTCACTTTATTTGATAAACTAAAGCAGTTTTTTCTCTATTCTTCCTATCTCAACGGTAGCAAAAGTGGTAAGGAGAACAAACTCCTTAGGAGTTTTAAGAGAGTTAGAAAAAATGGGCAGGTGAAGTACAGAAAATTATTAACATAAAAGAATCAATGAAGACGAAAATGCATAAGCAACTCAGTCTGGATTGGGAATTTATTTTCTAAAACCTTGAGGTGATGAGGGAAAAATCTAATTTTATGTTTTAGTATAGAATCAAACAGAAATATATTATTACCATATTACCAGTTATATATGCATGAGAAACATACCAGGGCAGTGGAATACAACAAAATAAAGGTAGTAAAGAAGATTATTAATCTAAGTAATTTTGGAAGACTTAGTGTATATCCTGTGTCTCTCTGCATTGACAGCCCTAGAAACATAGAATCCTTATTTTAGTTCTTGGTTTGTCACTAAATGAGATGTGTAAAATGGGTGATGAAAATACTCCTTGTAGTGTTAGAAGCTTGTTAATCTCTGCCACGATAGACACAATTTAGTAGAAAATGGTGAAGATGGAACATTGGATGCAAACTCATGTAGCTGATCATATTACATATTACTTAGTCATTTTCAGTAGTCCTGTAAAAGTGGTAGCCAAAGGTGCATCTTATTGTGAGATAAAAAATATGCGTAGAAGACTTGCATGATTTTCATGGCTGAGATAAGCAACCTTCATAAATTGGAATCAAACAGCTTATAAACTGGTTTTAAGTGGTTTAAAGTGACTCAGCTTTTGTGTTGCATCCTCCTATCCCTATGCCTGCTCTTTATTTTTTTAAGTGTACAGTTGACAACAGCTAGTTATGATACTGCCACTCCTGTACGTGTAATTGGGATGGTAGTCTACAAGGACATTGTGCATAGACGCAGAGACAGAAGGTGTAGGAGGGAAAAATGAGTAAAAAATATGCTCGCTCATCAGGAAGTTACTGAAAGATACACTAAATGGCTTGGAGATACGAACATGAGGACTTTGAAAATTTTTAATAACTGAGGAGAAAGAAATAAGATGCTAAAACTTTTCTATTGATAATCTTACATAAATGGTTTGTTAGGAAGACAATGATTAGTATGGGGTTTTATTCTATTTATTTTTTCCCCAGATACTCTCACAGCATTTTTGAAATTTAAGTTATGGGTATGTCCTTCCAAAACTTAGTCATCAGTCTTCATGACATTATTTGCTCAAAATTTCCATTGACACGAGTGTTTGCCGCAGTTAAGCTTGCAAAAGCTATGATGATCCTTTAGGATTTTTTTAGTAGCCATGAATCCAGAGGGAATCTGGGGGATAAAAGAAAACCCAACATTTTGAGGGGATTAAATGACCAGGGATTTTTCAGCCTTTTAAATTCTAGACCTCTTGTGTAAGTCATTGTGCAAGTGACCCTCACTGCTCATAGCATGCAGAGAACACAGTTGCGGTTTTGTCACTGGCATGTGTTAGTAAGGACTTGTAAGCAGGGATTGCTGAATGGAATTAATTGCATTGCATTACTTATGTCATGTTCAAGTCTGACTTAGGAAAGAATGTTCTGGGATTTTTACCAGTGCCGTAATAGTTTTCTGACAGTATTTCAGTTTACCTTCTACACTTCGCTGGATTAGTGAATGGAAAGCAATTTACAGAAAGCAAAGGGCTTTGGAAAGATGAAAAGAAGATGAAGTATCTTTTTACTTCGTGTTGTTATTAAGATTCCCCTCTTCAAAATGTCTTCATCTCAATATAGATGTTACTGGAGGCGAAGGATTGGGAGTGGGGCTCTGGTGAACCAGCTGGAGTGTATAAATGGGGGCTAGTATAGACGCAACAATACTTGGTAAGTTCCTAAAAATTATGTTGACAGCTGTTGAGCTCATCTATACTCAGTGTGTTTTTTGAAGAGAAGCCAAGGAATTTTTAATCAAGGAAGATTACTGAGCAGATTACTGTGTGCTTAAAAATAGACTTACTTTTATTAGTAAAACTTTTTGTTTAAGCCCGAAGTGTTACATTTTTCACTGAAAATGCAAAAGCTGTTTTGATTTAAAACAGTATTAAATTATTATGAATGAGATTGAAAGAGATAATGAGATGGAAAGAAGGTAATATTTATTCTGTTTAATCGAAATGTTGTATAGGAATGTCAGCATGAGTAATATAAATGCATTTTAACTTTAGAATTTAATGGATCTCAGACTGACATTTCAAGGGAGAGAGGATTCTCAGTGACTTGTTAGATTGGAAAATGTCTGATTTAAAGAAAATTCTTTATGGAATGTTTTTGTGTGAAGTTATTTTGGTAATCTGCTCTCTTAGGACCAATTGCTAGTCTTTTCCCACACTAATGAAACTAGGTCACTAGTTTTTGGCACTCATCCAAGTTGTGAGATTTATTTGGTGCTCAAGCACACTGTCTAGAAATAGTGATGCAATGTCAGCAAGGCCACTTTTCATTTCATGAACATCATTTTCAGTGCCCTGGAATTAATTTATTCACTGACCTGTTAATAACTGCAATCTGTCACAGGCTTAGCAGAGGCTGAGGAAGTGTCTGGAAATAGTCATGGTCACCCTACCAGGTGATCAGTTACAGGACTGTTCAATGCAACATTTTTTGGTTTTGATCATGCAGAAGAGTTTAACTGTTAATGAAAACCAACCAGCAACTTAATCGAAAGGAAAACACATGTAATTAGTAAATATTGGAGAGAAATTGAAGTGGTGGTTTTACCCCACAATAAACTACAATGTGTCTGAGAATATTCTGGTTACCTTTGAAAAAGTACAGAAATTCAGCATCTCTATAATTCTTTGGAAAAGCGCACTATACTAGTATTGTCAAATAAAAAGAAGCTTAATAATTTGAATTTGCTGATGGTTCAAGTTTGTTCTCATCCCCAACTCTACAATGTTTCTGTTGAAATCAGGATTGTCTTTTGCCACAGGCAGGGCAGGCAGTTGTTAAGTTGTGGCAGTGGGTTACTCTGCAGAGCAAAATAGCTGTTAGCCCTTTTCTGCCTCATATGAGCCAGAGCCCGGGAGACACAAGCTTGATGTTGCCATTGAGGGAGAAGGATTCAATGGTCAGAGAACAGTTCTTACTGCACAGTGACACAGCTGGCTAACAATTCCTAGCAATGCTGCTGCTATCTTCAATTTTTCTGTTCCTGCTGTAGAGAAGCATCAAACCTAGCTCTACAGGGATCTCCCATCTCTGTGTGCATCCTAGCACTGAGCCTTTTACCTTACTTTAGATCTGAGTATTTCTCTTGGTCCTCTTTTTACCATTCCCCGTGGTCCAGGCTGCACAGAATCCTGGCCCTTAATCCACCGTCTTGAAAAATTAAATTTTGCCTATAGCAGCAAGATGGCTCTGATTAAAGTATCAGGCATCATCACTCCAAGTAGTAAACCCTACTCTTGGGTATATATGGGGACAGGCTTTTCTAGACTTGTAAAAGAAGTGATCTTTGGGCACAGATTAAATTTTATTAATGAAAGAGATTTTAATGGGATTTTTTTTTATTTTTTTTTTTTTTTTTTTTTTTTTTTTTTTTTGTTTCCTTGGTTTGTTTTTGTTATGGAAGGGTTATGGTTTTGAGGGATTTTGAGTTGTAATTTAATACAGCTGAGGAGCTTCGGAGTGATATTTCAGATACTAAATTTTTGATGGAACTTACAGCAGAGCATAGTGCTGATCTGCTATCACTGCCATTGCAAGCATGGAAAGAGTTTCCATTTTTTTGGTCTCAGGTTTCATAATCAGTAGTGGGGGTTTCTTTTGAATATTACTTTCAGATGAAACTTGTGGCCTGAATTTACATGGCTGAGCAATGATGTTGAAAACTTCTTCATAGTGCCTTGGAAAGGTGGTGTAAGTGAATAACTATTTTTACTTCTAATCTGATTTTCTCTGAATCTTGCTTAAATGTCTTAATGACATTTGAGGATGGAAAAACACTAGAGGTATTTTTTAACAGTAACTTTTATGTTAAAATGGAGTATCTTTGAAAATTCCAACTTTATACAGTGTACCTGACGTCTTTAGAGAGGCCAAACATCTTCTTGTTATATCCATTGAAGTATTATCCTACACTTCTGTAGTGCTGGAAGAGAATTTATGAAATCAAATTTGAAGGCTAGTTGTTTTTCTGAAATTTTATAGGAAATACATTTTTTAAATTTAAAAAATGGCAAAATGGGACTAAAAATAGCAGCTTTTTCTCACTCACTGTTGCTAAAACCAGTATTTTCAATGGAGACTTGTATAAAGGACAGTAGCTACTGCATACTCCTCTGTTTTGTGATATTTATCTTATCAGACTGTTAACTATATGATTTCCCTGCATGGAACAAAGGTCTGGCTGCTTTGAATAACATCCAGTCTTTTAGTGTATGGAATGCTAGCAAGTTCTGATGACTTGGTCCAAGGCATCTTTTGATGTCTCCTTTGTTTTCAGATTCTTTCAAGTGACAGTAAATTAAGTTGCTCTCTATTCTCTCCATCTGCTGACTGCTCCCCAAAGTCTTTGTAATAAAAATGAGTAAAAACAAAGTAAATTATAAGTGATTCATTTTCTAATATGATAAAGCATGAAACAAGAACTTGAGATGAACAATGTGAAAGAACATTTTGATCTAGTAAATCATATAGATGCAGAACATACTTGATTTTTCATGCTAGGTAAATCAAATGAAAATTATTTGGATACATCTCCCTGTGTTTGAAATCTGTGCTTTTCTTAACAACATACTATTGAAATATTTTTGGTTGTATTAGTTTTTAAATTACTTTTAGGTAAATTCTTTTGGTAGTTTATAGTGTTCTTATACTATTATATTATTAATAGGTAGTGTGGGTCATGATTCACATGATTTTTTTTTGGGGGGTAGGGCTTGTTTATTTTTATATTTCAGCAAAAAATAGAGCAATATGTTAATGTTTGGTGACATTCTAAACTTGCAGTTGTTTTGGCACGTTGAAACTGACATGTTTGGAAAATCGCTTATCCTGAATCGCTAATCTACCTGTATTGTAAGATACATAAAATAGAGCAGTTTAATCACCTAAACATATATATCAATGTTGTTCTTGAAAATATCAGTATGCTAAGGGTTTGCTGGGGGTTCTTTTGTCATTACTGTGACAGAATTTTTTTTCATTTTGCTGAGCTTGGCATCTGCTATATTGACTGTTTCAAATGTTTTTCTATGACACTTTTGCCAAATGCTTGCATTTACAATAACATAAGCTAAGTGCAGTTTTCCTCTTCTGTCATGAGGTCACTTTTAAAATCTGTTTTTACTGGGCAAAGTTCTTTGGAAAATATGTCTTGTAACTCTGTTTTATTGTAGAGAGTCAGCAGGTGATACTTCTCCCAGCAGATCTGGAGTAAAAGTAGGTCTTGCAGAAAGCAGAAGTATTAGAAACAATTAAAATATTGGAAGTGTTCATAGGTTTGAACATTTTATGTGTTGAATTTTCACTGTACATCATAAGACTTTATTGTTGTAACTCTGCCTTCAAAATCATCAAGCCATTCTCAGGTGCATAATCTCAATTCTATCTAAAATTTCAGTGAATTCACATGTCTTCTAGCCTATAGGAATGAATGAGATGCTGGGTGGATATTAGTGGAATTATAAGAAAAAAAAAATTCTGGTAAATTCATCTTAGATCACAGACTTCCCCACCATTTTTCTGTAGCAGAAGTCTGTCTCAGTGTAGCAATAAACATGGGAGAAGTTGTCCTCTTAGAAAAGATCAGTGAAGGGAAGCTACTTTGATTGGAAATCTGATATTCTCTGTATAGTTTCCTCTTTCTGGATGAATCTTAGAGTGCTACCACACTTGGAGGCAAGCCAAAGTTAGTTTCTCTCTCTGTACTCTGCTACCTGGTTGGACAATTCTCTATTCAGACACCCAGTAAGTAGGTTAATCTTAATTGTCAGAACAAAGACACAGAGTAGCAAAAGGACGTAAGCGTTCCGGAGTTTTCATGCCTTGAAGTAGAAGCTAACCTTTCCTTCAGGTAGTTCCTAGAAGGCTGTTCTTGCCAGCAGAAGATAGCATGTGGAACTCAGTTCCTTAAACGTGGTGTCCTTGTGCCTTGGAGTGTCTGTTGGGGCTGTGATTACTTCTGTGGACTTGTTGTCAGTGCAGGAGCTGTACAGGTACTGTGACATCCAAAAGCACTTTTCAAACTTAGGTGTATTAAGTTGAATCCCATGCATAATCTGTTACAAGGCTTCAAGCACAGAAGGCTTTAAGGGGAATTTCTTGTAAAATACAGCACATAAGAGCAAATTGTTTCAAATGGATGTGTCTGTGTTTTGATTTTTTTTTTATATAATTTCTTTTTATTACTTAAAAGGGATCAGCAATATACAACTATGTGCATATGATATACTCTAATAACAAACTCATGCAGGTACAGTGGTATACCATAGGTCTGCACATAGTCATTGTAAATACACCAAATAAAATCCAATAGGAAAAAGTGTGCTTCAGAATAAATATTTAAGTGTATGTTGCATGGCTGTAGCCAGTAATTTCCTTTGAATTTTGTTATATAAAAGCTCACATAAAAGATTGTAGCACCTCTTTTATAAGTAATAAGTCATAAAAATAGAGTAAATGTTCATATTTTTATTATTTTGTTTTCCATTTCAGTCTTCATTTTACATAAAATTAAAAAGGGTCAGAAAGAAAAGAGTTGATACAGAATTGACTGCTTCCAATATGGAAGAGAAATGTGATCATTTGAAGACCAAATGGTCTCTGCTATAATAATTCTGCCTGAAAATTAGCTGGTAGCTATGATCTTTTATTGAAATTCCTAAGTTTGATGCTGGATTCGTGTACTAATTGCTATGAGTTTGAGCGAGGCAATATATAGCATGTACTTTAAAGTTCTTTCACCTGAGGAAATTAATAGACAGTTTTAACCCAGTTATATTGGACTATCAGCTTCTACAGGACTGAATCCATAGCAGTGAAGGTTTTTTACTGCTTCTCTAAGATTAGATGCAGAAATGAGTGTCTGAATTTTGATAGTTAAGTTGCTTAAAAGGATATTATGCCTAGCCAGCTTTATAACTACTACAGATGATCAAAAGTCTTCATGCTGAACACTTCAGAAGTGCCAGATTTCTGGATATCTATCTGTTCAGCTGAATAGGAGGTCATCCAGAGCATAACACTGTTGCCATTAAAAAGCTTTCTTTTCTTCAGTCTTGAAGTGAGAAATACAGAGGAAGAAAGAAACACTGGGAGTACAAAAATAATAGTACATGCAGCATAGGAAGCAGCTATTGTTGTCCTTACTCATTGTTCATATGAAAAAAATAAGCCTCTGATAATTAAGAAGGATTTAAGGTTGTCTCAGAAATGTCAGAGGTCCAAATAGTGAAAAAGCTGATAGGTTGTCTGTTCTGATGTTTCTCCATTTTAAAATGGGTTAAACCCCGAGTAAATGTTCTATGAAAGAGGTGTCCTAAATTAGAGTATGGAATATAACTACAGATTGTATTGTAGTTATAGATTTTGTGATATTCCAGAATTCCCTGCTATACATATGTAATATCTCTATCCAAGACCTTTTTTTCAAGTCATAGAGGTCTACTCCAACGTTTACTAAATTTTTTTCTTTAAAATACTTTTTTTTAAAAAATTTATTTTTAAAACCTGAATTTAGTTTGATATGATTGAATGTCTGCAAAGACATGCTTTTCTATTCCTAAAGAAAAGGTGATTATACATAATGGAACCATTAATAGTGACAAAGTTTCTCTGTTATTTCCTTTTGAAAAAAACCACCCCAACTCCCCTGAAAAAAAACCCCAGAAACCCCAGTGTTTATTCCTCCAGGAAAATAAGTGTTTATTTAAAAAACAAGGACAAAAAAAATCAGTGAAAGTTACCTTTTGCATTTTTTGTTATGATGGGCCAAATAAAATAATTGTCAGATTAGTACGTGTTTCAGGTTTTTCAGGTGCCGTATATTTTAGCAGATTGTGTAGATGTCTGTTAGCTCATCCTGTCATCCAGGAGCTAGCTACTGCATTAGAAATCATAGGTCTTCAGAATTCCTTTATGTGGACACGGTCCTGAACTTTTTCTAAGTGACATTTCATGGGATATTAGATAAGGTGATCGCCAGAGGTTCCTTCCAACTTAGCATTCAGTGATTCTGTGATTTTAGCAGTTCAATGAAGTATCAAAAGACAGTGAAAAACATGTTGAGTTTTGAATTTTTATTTCTCAGAATCAACATCTTTACTTCTCAGCACAACATAAAGAAACATGTTAAATGTGTATGTGAGTCTAAATCTGGTTGGGTTTTTTTCCTTTCCCCTGCATTGAAAAGGGAAGTAGTGCTTCACAGTGGTGAAGTATGATGTGTCAATGGAAAAATCGTTGAATTTCCTGAAAACATCATTCAAAGAACAAATATTATTGCAGTCTCATGCTATTTTTCTGATTTTTTTTTTATTCTCTTGTTTCCTGATGTAATAGAACTTCATATTATCACTTCTGACCAAACTCCTACTCCCAAGGTTTCATTACATGTAGTATTCATACTTTAGTCTTCAAAAGAAAGGAGCTTTAGTCTTTTAAACAAGGGTGTTTTGTGGTTTCTACCTTCTTTCTTCTTACTCTGTGTGGTGTGGACAGTACACTCATTTCATGTTCTTCTACTGATTGTAATAGGCTTGCTGCAGATCTTTAGTGTACTCCTGCATAACCAAGGACAAGGTATGTAAGATGTAGTTACTCAGTTGCTGCCAAAGAGAGTTTGGCTTAAGCTGTCAGATCAGAAAGCCAGCTTGAGTAACAGGAAGGAAAAAATTATCGTTACAAATAAATGCAGAGTAGTGAAGTAATAGTACTGCTACAACTAAGATTGGGATGAATTTGGCTGTTTAGTTGAAGATCTTTTCCTGCTCTAAAAGTAAAATATGTTCTGAGATTATCTTTAGAGTGTCTGTATCTTACTGAAAATTTTATTATTGTGAAGAGTCGCATTTAAGGAACAAGAGATTCACAAGGTCCAGTGATTTTTTACCCAGAGGGTGGCAGGACAGAAGATATAAAAGGGACTGGGGAGACATCCTAGTACAGCACTTTATCCAATTCTGATTTGAGTGTGTATGAGGATATAGATGTGAAGATCAAATTGTAGTAGTTAATTTCAAAGTGTATCATCGAACTGTAGAGAGACTGCTAAGAACTCTGAGTTTGCTGGTGAATTTCTAGAGTAATAGGATTTTTATATGGCTGAAGAAGTGTATATCTGAACTTAACATTACTATACTCTAGCATGTCTGACGTTACTGACTAAGTTGCCTTGGGGTGTTCCAGGTTTGCTGGGTTACGTTGGGTTGGTTGTTCTAGGATTTTTTTCTAACCAGGACCAAACACCAAGTAGGAATCTTTCTTTCAGCATGTGTCTAGTGCCTCTGCAGATGCAAAGAATATATGGAATGATCTTAACTAAAAGGTTATCTTTTGAAAACAGTATTGATAATTGAGATAATTGCTTTGTTTTGATATTCAGGAGGAAAATTAGATTTTTTTTTTGTTTTATTTTATTATCAGGGATATAGTTTAGCTGTTGCAGTTTTCATCATTCTCTGAAGTAGCCATTGACAGAGGTAAAGTCTCTGCATTGCCTGAAGAATTGTGACTAAAATCCATCAAGAATGCCAAAGTTAACAGATACGAAAAAACCCACAATTAATGCAAGTGTCAAATTTTCTTTGCTTAAAGGAATGATCTCTTATTTATATGTATATAGTCCAATTCTGTCAGGGACAGTGTTACTGTTTGGCATTTACATAAACAGAACAATAAGTACTTAGCTTAGGGGAAGTGCATTTTCAAAATTATAGATCCATCATTTATCTGTGTAATGATGTAGATTTTTTTTCACAGAGAGAAATGAATGCTTAATGTAATGAATATTTCTGTTATTCCTGTAACATTATTCTCACATCACAGGTTTCTGAAAGGCTGAGTGTAGATAATATTTTACAGTGAATCGTCAGTGTACAGCTGAATAGATGGTAAGGTTACACTAATGATACATTTTTAGTAGACTAGATAACAGAATCATAAGCAGAACAAGTGTGGAGTTTGGTTGGCTCACTCTACATGACCTGACATGACTTTTGACCACTGAGACAGGTGTGGCGGTTTCTGCAGCTTATACATGGT
The DNA here is from genome assembly GCA_034336665.1 of Luscinia megarhynchos. Taxonomy (NCBI): domain Eukaryota; kingdom Metazoa; phylum Chordata; class Aves; order Passeriformes; family Muscicapidae; genus Luscinia; species Luscinia megarhynchos. The sequence goes on along the minus strand of CM067592.1, from coordinate 40,923,095 downwards.
CTTTACTGTCCCTTTCCTCTGTGAAATAGTGATGCCCACTAAAATTAAAGTAATTTCTGGGGAAAAGTTGAGGTGATGTTGGTTTTTTATCTTGGTACTTCCCTTCTGCATAGAGATTTAAGCAGGTGAATATAATGTCTCTGAAGAATTTAAGGTCAGCTTTAACAAAGTATAATTACATAGTTATTTTGTTTTAAAAACCATAGGTTATGAAAAATGTTATTGTGAGTATTTTTAAATAACTTGAAATTTTTTTTGCATAAAAAATGTTACTGATTCATTTTTGATCTTCAGATATGTGTGAAGTAAAGTATGAGTAGGAATTTTTATGCCTATTCTTGGAAATGGAAAAAAACTCCAGATTAACCTTCACTGCCACACAAGTGGGATACTGGAACATGGACTATTCACAGTGTAACTCACTGATTTTTTAATGTCTAATTAAAGTAAATTACATCAGTCACTGAGATGGCAATGTAGAAATAGTGAAGTGGTGTAATAGTAGTAATCAATTCCACAACGAAAAATTCAGTTTTAAGAATGTGTGTTGGAGTAAATTTTTTTCCTGAGAATTAACTGCATTTGAATATCTTTTCATCTAAATAGAACACACCACCATATGACTGATATTTTCATTTCTAGTAATCTTTGACATTCTTCATGAGAAGTTGCTTTTGATTCCATCTTTTGAATATTGGCCTGCTAAGTTTTGTTTCACCACACTGAAAAAAAAAAAAAAAGCTTTATTTGGATTTTCATTGCATCATATGATGAGTCAAATATTTTCAGCACTTCTTTGTTAGTTATTTCCATGGTCAGTGTGCCAGTTTTCTCTGTCATGTTTCACTGTGATTTACTAAGTTCTTTTAATGGTTGGTGAAAAGGGCTGATTTGCACATTTTTTAGCCTCATAATCAAGTATGTGTTTGATTAAGTAAAAATTTTAAAATCTACCATTTCTAAACACACTGAGAATTAAGCAAGGTACTTACTTCTACAAAATATTTTTCTTAAGGTGTTAGGAAGATTTTTTTTTTAATTACTGATTTGTTGTAATGTAGACACCCAAATACGAAGAAAAAATTAGAAACCTCTCTACTTAACTTAGTAAATCTTCTACCATATGTGATTAAGGAAAATCCAGATTGATTTAATAATGCGCCATGGTCTTTTTTATCTTTCTAGGAAAGAAAGATGATATTGAATATGAAACGAGGTGGAATCTGGCTTCATACAGTAGTTAGTGTTTTGTTGTTGCAAAGACTATTTCATAATGCTTAGCTGTCATACCTGTAGTTTAATAGTGCAGAAGCAGAAAGTAACCCATGCGGAATTTCATCAGTTTGGAAATCCTACTTGCAGGAAATGGAGAAGCTTGCTGGAAGTCATCTACTTATTTAATTATTCTAGCTCCAGTTCATGTTTGCATCATTAAAAATAGATATACTTTTATTCTTCAGTGTACTTTTGGTCCTCTACTTCCTGTCTGCTTAGAAACCAGACATCTGAAGCTTTATTCAAACTTGTCAATAAAACTTTGTAGGCAAGATATACAAGAATACCTATCTCTACTGTAAGGTCCATACTGTTTATTTGTTCTGGATGTCACTGACCTTGCTTTGTTACACTAGGCAAATACAAATGATTCCAAATAATTTGAATGGATTTCACACAACTAAGGACTCTACCATTTACCTGGAACTGAGGTTCTAATGAACTGTTTAACCTTGGCTAAACTTGTAGAAGCTGATACCATGGTTGCTGTATTTTCATGTAAATGCAGATTTACAAGATAACTTAGCGAAGAATATATATACATAATGTTATACTGTATCTAAGTATTTTTAGTTGTTGGATACTTATGTTTTCTCTTATTTTAAGTGTTCCCTGATTTAGGGTCGTGCTGTAGGATGCCTAGTTCCTTTTACAGACTACTGCTCATTGTACTTGCTCTTTTGAATTACTTTAAGTAGAGGAGATGAAAATTCATCTATTGAATAGGTGAATAGTGAATTCTCCTAGTGAATAGTTCAGTGAATGCTTAGTGAATCCTAGAATACAGAGTCCTTTAGGTTGGAAAATATTTTTAAGATTAGTGATTGTTTACTTGACTGATTTATTGTAGTAAAGACATATAAAAGTGATATGGGCAGAAAAGAAAGTGTAATGTATTGTGATTTATTGAAGGACAGAGTGTGTAAAAAATATTTTTCTTCCATATATGGAAGTTTAAATTTGTAATGTCTCTGAATAAAGTTATATCTTGCTACTCCCTTGCACTTAGTATTCTGCAACAGCTTATATAATAAACTAAATGTGAAAAAAGGATGGTGTTGAAAGGATTGATACTATACCCAAAACATTTTAATTATTGTAAATGTAAGAATTAACACTTTAACTTCTGTTTTCACTTTGTGCAGAGTGTTGCATACCCATGTATACATCCATACACTCATGCTCTTAGGTGAATGTAGCTAATTGATTCTATAGCTACAATTTTCTTTTCTTTTTTTTTTCCTGAACTTTTATTTTGTAGACAAATTTAACAAAATTCCAGCCTGAATTTTTTAAAGAACAGTATATGGAATGATTTTGAGAAATCTAAATGGCAATGACTGCAAAATTCTTATTAAGTGCTTTGGAAAAGAATGAGCTACCAAAGTGTCTGTTTGCTAGGAGAGAAAATAGATTTAGGCAACAGAGGCGTGTATCACTGTTATCAGCTTCTATTAACATTGAAGAAGTGAAAATAATGACTTTGTTCAATTCTTGACAATTAAACATTTAAAAAGATTAGCAAAGTGTCTGCTTTTGACTAGTGCTGTGTGATATTTGTATTTCTTTAAGTGTTTAACTGTGAAAATGTCAAACCTAAAAGAGGTGCAAAAGTGATACTGGTGTTTGTTAAACATTTTTCTTTTTCCTTTTTTCTACTTTTTTAGGCTACTAATCATAGTAGAAGTATTTGCTTTAATTCCATGCAGGATGTTAGTAGTGGTATTTCCACTATTAGGACATGCAGCTTGTTCATTTTCATTTGATTCATTTCAGAAATGTTCATGCTACTGATCATTCCAAGCCAGTTATGTCACATTTTTGCACTAGCTTCGGGTTTGAGCCATTTTATTCAATGTTTAATGATATGAGGGGGGAGCAACTACCTGATCTCAACAGGCAGCACCAGTTACCTTACAACAGTTACCACACTCAAAAGATAAAATATGAATTTTTGAAGACCATCAAGGAAGAAGCTCAAAGGGATTTATAGTAATCTCATAAACACGAGAAAGTGTTTTCTCTTATTTCAGAAGACCTTATAGATGAAGTCTTATGTATTGAAATGGAGGAGCTGAAAAACTTCTGTAGAACTTGTGAAAAGTGAAACATTGTCAGTAAAACATAGCGAATGTGACTCTGTAATGCAAATACCTCTTATTGCAATCCCTGTTTCTTGACATCTTCACATTAAAAAAAGAGAGAAAAAGGCCTTTTTATGATTAGCAGAATGAGAAGTGATGAAGTGATTAGATTTTACTAAATACCTTTTGTGTCAGAGCACTTCTTTGACCCTAGCAAATGTCTGTATATCAAACCCTCTGGACAGTTAAGGCTTTGTATCATACTTTAATCCTTCTTTTATGGAAGAGTTAATGTGGCATAGTTTCTCAGAAGTTTAGAAAATGTCTATTATATGAATCACTTTGTCTCAGTGGAATAAAAGCTCATTGAACTGTGATCCACAGCAGCTTCTTGTTTTATAGTCATATGAATCAGTGTTTGGATATGATATTATTCATACCATGAAGCAAGTGCAGTAGAATTAGGCTGTTGTGTTACATGTTGAAAAAATATTACGTACTTGTACCTGGACAATTGTTCTGCAATGATGTAATGGCAGAAGTCTGTTAATTTGTCATTTACTTTGAAGTTCATTCCATCACTTGAATTTTGAATATGATATTTTTTTAAATAAATCCTACCAAAACCCAAATCATTTGCATGTTCTACTTTATCCCTGTGGTATTTAGGTGAGTGATTTAAATGAACTTTTCAATTGTTTTTATATATAAAATTAAGATAGGTTTTCTTCTGATAACTATAAATCTTAGCACATTAAGAAAAAAATTTTGTAATTTTGAATATTTTCTAAATCTTTGATATCAAAGAATACTTTTAGAATTACTTGGTATCATTAATTTTGACTATTGTAGCATAATAATTCCCTGGTTAGAGATGAGAAGCCTGTATTTTAAGGCAAGGTGCAAAGTGGAGGAAGGTTATTGCTGCTGATGGAAAGTATTTACAAATATAAGTGTAAGTATAAATGTAGAAAAGATGCAATATATTGTTTCAAAATATAAGGAAATCATGAGACTATAATAGATGTGATAGGTAATGTTTTGAGCCTCTTCACTTTTATTTAGGCATCAGAGTAAAGAAAATTTAAAGCCTGAGCTGAAGAGGATAGTTATTGTGTCCACAAGACTACTCTCCAGCATGAGTGTGTGAAGGAAGAAGACACAATGATGCTGGTTTCACAGCACAAGAAGTGAATGGGGGAGGCTGGAATTACTCCTATAGTTCTTAGAGCAAATTAAATCTCACAATACAGAATGAGATTTCTTGGATTGATAAAACAAAACCTAAAAGCATTTTGCTGGTATTTTTACTGAATAGAAGCAGTGTAGAGTCAACAAGAATTGCAAAGAGAGGAATGTCAGGACCAGACACAGAGCAGAGACACTGTCTTTGACATTTAGAGAATGAAGAATTTGCTGAAGTTTCATCCTAATACACTGATCAGCAGAGGTGTTAAAGATAATTGTATATACTGTAATCTAAACTTTTTGTTTCTTTCAACAGGACTAGGAGAGAATGCCTCTGACACTCCCAAAATATTCTAGGTGGAGAAAATAAACTGTTTTCATTACTCTCTCAATACATTACTTATGATCTTTATGGCAAACCTTTTTGACTTGAAGAATAATTTTTGATGCTGCAAATGAAGCTCAGTGGAAGTATGGGAAAAAAGGTTTTGAACTGGCAAAGGACTTGTAGGAAACTATTAAAGGAAATCAGAGTACATTTGATTGAATAAATACCTCTTGAGCTATGAGTCTCCACTGGTTGAGGTGATTGTGCAAAATTTCATGACCTTCTTTTTCTGTATGATTCCTTAATAAGTCCCTTAGGGCATAAATTAAGATGCTATTAGAGCTTCTGTTTCTGACACAGATTTACAGTTTTGTTCACTTGTTATGCTTTCTTTATAATGAAACAAGAATAAAATTCAAAATCAAATAAAATTGAAAATGCACTGCTAATAGAAACTGCAATAGATTAAACATTTTTGAGTTAATTATTTTGTCTACTGATGTACACACAGTCTAACATTCCTCAATAGTTGATTGGTCCACAGAGAAGTTTAGAAATTGGTTTAAGTCTATAAACTCAGATTTAAACTTTCAAGTACAAGGATGAATAGAGGTTATAGTTTTCCACATATGATTTTGCAGCCTACGAATGGGGCTTATTTGAGCAAGTGAGACTTTAGAACCAAAGAGCTTGTATTGCATACCCCAAAGATCTGACTAGTCTCATGTCTTGTCTCCCACAGGGCAAGCTTCTATAAATGAAACTTCACTATATTACTTTCCCAGTCTCTGTTTTTTTGATTCAGGGTTTTCTGAGCTGGATGAGTTCTATATATTTTTAATAACTCTTGTGGGATTTTGCTTCCATGAATTTGTCTGATCTTTCCTCCCCTTAAGCCCTTGCTTTGTTACAAGCTTTGTTCAGAACTTGTACCATTGAGCTGATTTTGCGCAGAGGGATCTGTAGATTCTAATGTAACAGTGACCTGATAGCTAAGTGATTGAATGATCTAACTACCACTTTTTTTAATGACCATTACATCATTGCCAGTGCCTGCAACTGTGGATTCTCTAAGCAATAAGGAAAGTGCTGACAAAACTTATGCATTTTTTTTATTTTCTGCTCTCTTGGTCCTTGCTCCTTACCTCACTCACACTAGCTTATTTGAGTCTCTGTGTTACCTGACAAAGAACAGTTGCTTTGTTGAATGCTAGCTCTGGTGACCTAGTCATGATGCACTTTTTCCTGATGTAGTTGGTTAAACAATTTAAATAGTTACATGGAAGGATGTCAGCATATTACAAGCAGCTGTGTCCAGAGATTACTGCTTACTGTCATACCCTCAGCTGTGTGTCTTGCCTTCCTGCCAGAAGTCATCACCCATTCAGATCTACTGGTAGAACAGCCTGTTCAGATTCTTCTTTATTATAGTAGAAAAAAAAAGAGTATCTACAAAAGAGCTACAATTTTAGATGTCCAGGCTAATTTTGGCTACAGCAGACTTGGAGAATCTGATTCTGAGTCCAGGGATCAGTTGTAGAAACAACTTCATGGGCTTTTAGAGAAGCAGTAACCTCTTTATTGGAACAGCTGGACCTGTCAGGTTGACTAAGGTTGATGCCATGTAAGATGAATTTCTCTTGTTCTAGAATGACTGAGTAACCTAGGTTGGGCAGGCACTTTTTGAGGACATATACTTCAGTTCCCTGTTGATGTCAGATCAGGTGTATATCATAACAACTGGTAATTTCTCAGCCTCTCTGAACAACCAGTTTTATGGTTTGATTCCCCTCCTTGTGAAGACCTTTTTCCTTCTATTCCATTAGAATTTAATTTGCTGCAATTTGTGCTTTTTCCATTTGAGACTCTTGCTGTGTATCTCTGAGATGAGTTGTTCTCTGTTTTTCTATAACTATTACTTAGCTAGTTGAGGATAACAACAAGGACTCCGTGGTAGACTGTCAAAAACTCCCTAAATTTGTGGTAAATTACAGTCTTTGCTCTCCCTCATTTTTGAGTCAACTCTCACTGTCAGGTTGGTCAGGCACTTACTTTTCTGTGAATACAAATGACTTCCAGGATACTTTACTTGACTGCTGTGACCTGTGGAAGAAGAGATCCGTATCACAGTGACATTAATCAACTTCCTTAGCACCCTTGGATGCATTAGGTCTTGTTCCTGGAGATTTGGAAATGTCCAGTTCTGCTCATCTGGTCTCTGATCCAGTCATCTGCTACTGTGTGCAGTACTTCAGTCCCACAGACAACACTGTGATGTTCAGGCAGAACTCTGATGGGCCAGGGAGCAGATCAATGAAAAACAAGGCAAAGAAAACACTGAATAATATTGAAGCCTTTCTGTGACCTTTGCCATACCTTTTCCCTGTCATTTGTGGCTTGGTCTCAGGCCTTATTTACCAAAGACCCACACATTTACTTTGCTAAATTTTTTTAAAGTGCTAACATGCTTAGAGAAGGTCTGTTTGTTCCCCTCTAATCCAGCTCTTACTTCCACTTCTGCTTATGTGGTTGGTGTTTCTGTATTGTTCTTAAGTGGACTGTTCCCACTTCCACTTTACATACACTTTCTGACATTCTGGGGTTTTTCCTCATTTTCCCTTGAGATGTTGTATTTGCTGCATTTATATTTGCTGAGGGAATTTATCATGAGGCTTTTAGCATGCCCAGTTTTTTTACTTGATGACTGCTGCTGAAATTGCTTTGCGTTCAGTTGGAGGAATACTTATCTTTGAACAAATAGTTCAATAACGTGGAGTCTCTTCTCATGAGTAATTGACTGTGTTCCATAATTGAATTTTAACTCTTGCTAACTCGTGTGGGAATGTGGTACTAGAAGTATGTTCTGAAATGTGAGAGCTAGGGTACAGTCCAAATGTAATAATTATCAATTTTTATAGAAGAGTGTATAGTAAAATCAGATTAATCTTTTTCTGAGTGGTTGTTTCTGTTTAGTCTGTTCATAAAGTGGACAAAGACAATTGTAAGGTAAGTCGTCTTGTTTAAAATTTAGGAGTGGCATTCAGGTGTTTTAAGTGTGTATTTAAGCAGTTTTCCTTCTCTTTTCTTTTTTCAGTATTTGAGACATTCCATTAAAAAGTAGGCAACTCTGAATATCTGTTTGGTAGCTTTTTTTTTGGTAAAGAATCAATCATTCTGTGATGAGTAAATTTATTTTTAATAGCAATTCAGAGAATTAGAAAGATTGCTGTTAATATCCTTATTGTAGTAACTTTGTTAGCATATATATATATTTAATTTTATTTCACGGAAAGAAATTTATAAAATGTACTGTTCATGAAGAGTTATGGCAATAAATTGCAGAAAGCTTAATTACTGCAATCTGTAGATGTAATGGATATGTGTTTAACATAGTTCAGGGCTCACTAACCAGTCTAATGGGCTGATCTCAATTTTCTCATAATGTTATTGTCTTTGCAGCACTTATGTACAATAATTTGTGTATTTACATTTTCTATGATGTATGAAAAAGTACAGAGCTTTTTTTTTGTCAGTGTCTTAAATTGGGCAATTCCAGTGGTTTTTAAATTAGGAGTTTAAATGTATCCAAAGCCTTTTTATCATGCCTTCCTGAAAAGAACAGTTTCCCTAACATTGTCTTATGAGATGATGACTTATCTGAAAAGGCAGATTTCTCTGTTGGTGTAAAGTGATTTAGAAGGCACGTTGCTTACAAATGGTTTGATTTAATAGTTTACAGACATGTAGGATGTTCAGTGACAGTTTCGAGCTTTATGTGGTGAATTAAAATGAGTTTTAAACTCTGATGACTTCATATAGAACAAAATAAAATTTTAGCTTTGATCCTCAGGGATGAAATGTGTATGATGACTCACTTGTGGTTCAGAATATGATGGTTTTAGTAACTTGTTGAATGGTATTGCGTGTTAGGAAGTCTGTAGAAATAAGTGAAATAAGTGAAACAACTTTTGTACTGTATTCACAGTTCAAGTAATTAATGTTTTAACCTAACCCTCATAATCAGCCCAAATTGAAAAATACTATATTTTTAATAAACAGATATATCTTTCAAAGCTTTTAAATTATATGTTCTTTCTGTAGTCTACTTAAAGCACAGGTGTGATAGACTAATTATCGAAAACCCTTCCTGATGTTCTTTCAGTGATAAAGAAACAAAATACAGTCACAGTATAATTATTGTAGAAAATTGCATTTGGCATGTAACAAGAGCAAAGGAAGAATTTCAGTTTGCTGTTTCATTCTTCAGTTGCTGGTTGAACTTAAGATGTAATTACTTGTATGCAGGTCAAAAGCCTCTCTAGTGACTTTTTTAAGTACCACAAAAATCTCTTTTTGAAAGTTAATTTTAGAGATGATATAAGAAAGAAACTGGTGACCAAAATATCACTGTTCAGTCACCTGGTCAAAGACTTCTGAATTAGGAGGTAAATGAATGATAAAATACTGACATCTGCCACTACAGAATTCCACAGTTGGTGTTTGTATACTTTTACAGTGTCAGTCCTGTCACTTTTGAAAAGCTGTCCTTTTTAATTTCAATTTCATGTCTGAGTTACAGGAATAGTTTTAGAAGTTATATTCCGACACATAAAATACACTACAGCAAATATAGCTAATGATCAGAAGAAAAATCTTGGACAGATAGAAAATGCAAACAATATACAGCTATCTAAAATATCTTTACAGTTGTTGATTTTCTATAGGAACAACTTATATGTAAGCAGTAGATGGATATGTGCAGTGTATCTCTTAAAAATCTTAAATGATTGTGGGGAAAGTAATGATTTGTTAGATTTAAAATTAGAATTTCAGAAATTATTTGTGACATTGGAAAAAACAGCAGCAAGTTTATCAGAGAGTTGAAAACTGGTACTGGACCAGATGCATCAAAATTTTAGACTTCTTTGCATAACCCTGAGTTCTGGATTCTCACAATTTCTGGCTTGAACATCAGTGCAGACAGGGTCTCAGTTGTTTAGCATGAGCATCTTGACCTACACTGTGCTGCTAGGGGAGCACTCAACTTCACTGAGCTCTGAGATGAGCAATGACATGCAAGGCTGATGCGAGTGAAAATAATCCTAATCAGAATTGGATTGAAATGTAGCAGACCGTCAAAGAAGGCTGGTTCATAGGCGGTTTTTATTTTTTGTTTTTAATTTATTTAAAAAAATATTTATTTTCTTTTTCTAGTGAGAGCTAATGCTCACCATTACATGTTTACGTGTCCTACCTGCTTGAACTAAGATCTTTTTCTTCTAAAGTCTGCATGCTTTTTAAATTCATAGTAGAATCAAAGTAAGATTTTTTAGGTCTGCTGTAGGGAGTTTGAATGAATTTGATGTCTCAAGCTTAAAAATTGTATGCCAAGGCTTTGCAGAGGAATGGATTTTGGAGGCCTTAAAAGTCCTTAGTTCAGCCTTATCCTCAGTATATGAATTTTTAGGAGACTGGGAAAGCTCCCAGTGCTCATTGAATTGCCATTTGAGAGATTTTGTGTTACTCGAGTGTACAAAAACTAGAGTTAAAAAATGCAAGAGAAACTTCCTATCCAAACCAAGAGAAGATTGCTAAAAGCCTTCCAGAGACTCTGTGTTTAAAAATGCATATATTTCAAATCAAGGGGATTTTCAAAATGTTCACTAATGAAGTGTCAACAGAAGCTAAAAGTTTGAAGAGAAGATGTTTGACACGCAGGAGGGTATTGGAGCATTTAGAGAATCCTGCAGATGGATGACATTTTATCATCAAACTGTGTTGCTGCGGATTGTACTGAATAGGAAAATGCACTTTGTATAGCTTGTTCTGGAAGATATTTAGTATCTCCTGTTAACGTATGCATCACTATGCCCACAGTTATGTCGAGCTTGCCCTTTTAAGTTTCCGTTTCCATTCACTTTAATAATAAAATAACTGGAAAGCCCCCAGTGCTGACAAATTCTGTGACACATACAGAATGCAAGCATGAAAGGTTATCATACCACTAGGTACATGGGTTTTTTACATAAATATATGTCAAGATTGTACTAGGGACATGATATATTTAAGGATGACGTTAGCATGTGTTATTTTTGTCTTGACTGAGAGAGCAAAACTTTGAAGCATATTGCGATATCTCAGCTTCAGAAATGAAAGTGAAACACTTCGATGGACACAACTCTCTTATGTAGTGAAGAGTGAACCTTTCTTAATTCAAGTTTTTGAGGAAACTCTCTGAGGGACTACTCAGGAGGGAAAAGTAGATGCTCATTTTATTCAGGATTTGTTGCCATATTTTTAGTTTTCCAGTTGAAATTTCCTTATTTTGCATTTGAGAACTTCTATGTTTTTTTGTGGTCTAAAAAGTTTACATTTTGAAGCAGTTCAGCAGTTTCACTGTGATACGGTTGAGGGTGAAAAGTTGTAAAGCTTTGATTCAACAAATTGCTAAGGCAAGTGATTGTTTAGAATATAAGGTACCAACTGATTTCCTGGAAATGTAGATCTATGCATCTCCAATATCTCATATCAAACACTGATGTACTTTGCAAATGCAGAGCATATAAGCTTTTGACAAGTGCAAACATGATTTTACATTTCTCTGTGTTGTGTTCACTAATTTGCTTTAAACATAAGCCATTGTTTGTTTATGAATGTTAATAAAAATTATAATTTCTTCTTGCTACAAAGAGTTTCAGAAAGCCAGAAGGACCTCTGTACAAATTGAATCGGTAATGCTATCTCAAAGTGACTCAAGTATGTGTATATACATAATGTGTATATATATTTGTTGCAGCTGTGATTTTCTAAATTTGGAAAGACAGACACATGCAGTAAGAAAACAAAGTAGATTTTCTAATGTTTCAATGCACTGGTGTTCCAAAATTGATTTTGAAAAGTACACAAGTTGACTAATCTCCTGTTTAAGTTTTATAAATTAAAGATCATTATTTTTCACTCTGTTTTAAATTTTTCTCTCTGAAAGAATTAAAATGGTATGATGAAATAAGTATATTTGAGTTGAGTTGTTTGACAGAATGTCTGTGACCCTGATTCTGGTTGCAGTGCTGTGTGTGAAGAGAGATTGCATGTGGTTCAGTTTCTTCTCTGAAGAAGTCAAATTATTGCATGAAACAACACTGGGTATGTGATAGAGAACTACTCTGTAGGGAATAAAAAGCACAAAGAATAGGTTGAGTGGATGTTACCTCTCTCTGAGCGCTTTAAAATATTCAGAGGAAGACATGAGATTCCTTGGAAAGCTTGCAAGGACACCTTCCATTAAATCAGGGGCTCAAAGCTTCATCCAGCCTGACTTTGGACACTCTCAATGGTAGGGTATCGACAACTTCCATGGGCAACCTGTTCCAGTACCTCACCACCCTCACTGTAAAAAAAATAAATAAAATTCTTCATTATATCTAGTATAAATCTACTCTCTTTTTGTTAAAAGCCATTAACTCTTGTTCTATTGCAACAGGCCCTACTAAATTGCTCACTCTTACAAGTCCCCTTGAAATATTGTAAAGCCACAATAAAATCACCCTGGAGCCTTCCAACCACAACTCTCTCAGCCTTTCCTCAGAAGAGGGGTACTCCAGCCCTTGGATCATTCCTGTGTCTCTCCTCTGGACTCACTCCAGCAGTTCCATGTCCTTCCTGTGCAGGGACCCCAGGGCTGGGTGCAGGGCTCCAGCTGGGGTCTCACAGAGCAGAGCAGAGGGGCAGAATCCCCTCCCTCCCCTGCTGCCCACGCTGCTTTGGATGCAGCCCAGGACACGTTTGGTTTCTGGGCTGGGAGTGCCCATGGCTGGGTCATGTCCAGCCTCTCACCCACAGCACCCCCAAGTCCTTCTCACAGGGCTGCTCTCCATCTGTTCATCCCCAGTCTGTTCTGGTACCATGGGTCTGCATAGCCCAGCTGCAGCACCTTGCACTTGGTCTTGTCAAACCTTGTGAGATTCCCATGGGTTCAGGTCCCTCTGGATGGCATCCCGTCCTTCAGATGTGTCAACAATACCACTCAGCTCATGTAGTCTGCGTATTTGCTGAGGGTGCACTTGATCCTTATGTTTGCATCATTGCTGAAGATAATAAACTGAACCAGTGCACTTCAGTGGGTCTCTCTGAGAGTGACCTGTGCTTTTGGAGCCCAGAGCATGCTTGCTAAAAAGAAAATTGCCTGACAAAAGAGGCGAAGGATGGGTCTTTGTATGGAAATCCCAAGGAAGGCTTATTGAGTCTCAAAGAGGGTCCACGGACAAAGACAAAACGGGGTTGAAGGCACAGGATTAAATATGGGACAGAAGAGGTGGGTCTGAGGATCAAGGTCCAATGGGAACAGGAAAAAGTGGTGCAGAGGAGAGGCAATCAACCAGGGGAAACAATGGGGGACAGGGATGGAGCACTGCAGCAAAACACAGCCAATAAGGATCAGGAGAGGGGAGAACATTCTAGGATGGATATAGTTAAGGTGAAGGGGGGTGGAACAGGGGTGGAGCAACTGTGCAGACGAATCAAACGCCAGACATTACCATGCGCCTGCAAAAGCCTATGGGAGGGAGGTGCTTCTCACCATGACCTTAGAGATATGTTTCTCCTTGCCTGTTTCTGCCTTTCGGTAATTGACGTGTTGTGGTCCAAGGGGCGGGTCTCGGGTTTCTACAGATAAACTTCACTAGTCCCAATACAGATTTTCTGAGGGTTATTGCTTGTTGCTGATGTGTACCTGGACATTGGCTTGTTAACCAGCTTCCTCAGCATGTGGCTGTCCAAGCAGTTCCTCGTCCACTGAACAGTCCACCCACCAAATCCATCTCTTCAGTTTAGAGAGAAGATGTTAAAGGCGAGTGTCTAAAATTCTTTGCAGAAGTAAAGATAAATTATAGCTTTCTTTGTTCACTGATAAGGTAGTTCAATCATTCAAGGCCACTTGGTCAAGCAGGACTTGTCTTTGATGAAGCTGTACTGGCTGTCTCAAATCATCTCCCTGTCCCACATGTACTTCAGAGCTTTTAGAAGGATCCATTCCATGACTTTCCCAAGTTTAGAAGTGAGGCTTTTGAGTCAGTAGTTCCCAGATAAGTATATTGTTTCCCCTTTTCCCATCCACCTGGGACTTCACCTGAATGGCGTGACTTTTCGAATATCATGGAGAGTGGTTTGGCAACTACAGAATTAGAGTATTACACGATACTCTGAGTGGGATCATCAAGATCAGCTCTTAAGTGAATGGCCAACATCAAGATTGAACCCACAATCTTGATGTAACTAGCGCCAGGCTCTGACCAACTGATCTAATCTCAGGGTCTCATCAGCCGATTGCCACAGGATAATGCATTTCATAAGGTCCCACAGACTTATAGGTATGTTCATATTCCTCAGGTGGTCATGAACCTGATCTCTTACAGTGGAGGAATTTTGGTCCCCCAATCCCTGTCTTGTGGTCTGTCCACTTCATAGGTGTAACAGGAGAGGCTGCCACTGAAGACTGAAACAAAAAAGAGTCTTCATGTACTATTTATTTGTCTTCCGTTTCCCAGAGACATTTATTTGTTTCTGTCTAGGCCTGAGCATTCTTTTTCTTGTATTGAGAGGCTGAAGTCAGGTGCTAAGGCAGAAATCTTAGGCTTTTTCCTGTGCTCTTGGTTACCCTTTTGCGATTCCCACCATATTACATATGAATGGATGCAGAGCACCCCAGGGGATATTCACAGCTCATAGGGACTGTATGGAAGGAAGATGCAACTCAGGACTTTTTAAGCAGGAACCTGTACTTGAGCAGGAAGCAAAAATAGAGAAGAAATGGGGTTTTAGGAGGAGTTACATTAGCTTTTTAGGTGGAGAAAATTGGTGGATGATCCTGGAACTTAAATGACAAGGTTTAAGGAGCTAGTAGCTGAAGGAGAGAAAAGTCTGTTAAAGAGAGTAACACTGAGGAGGGGACTGGGGCTGATAACTCAGGAAGCAAATGGGAAAAAGGGTAGGACACAGAGTGTCCAGATGGATAGATGGTACATCAAAAATCATTTGGATAGGAACATACCAGAGATGATTGTGCTTGCTGAAACACAGTCCCTTACAGAACTAGGAATGGAGCTAGTGTTTTTTAAAGGCTTACATATGCTAGAAGAGGGGAATCACTTCAAAATTCATTTGTTTTAAGTATTAAGCTGTGTGTAGTGGACACGAATGATTCTCAGTTAGACTCAACTTGCTTTATTTAATTAATTTTGAATTTCCTTACTTCAGTGTAAATCAGTTTGATATTTTTGAATGCTTCCATAGAGTCATCGTGCTAGTTATATCTTCTCTCATCAGCAGTCCAAACTGCAGTATGTACTGTGGTCTACATGGCATTCAGTTTTGCTGTAGGAAAATTTTACTGTTCTCTTTTAGCAGCAGAGAAATACAGACCCTTGTAGCTGAAGATAATATGCCTTATATGGTTCCTCAAAAAATCTACCTTATATGGTTCCTCATACAGATCCTGAAAAAACAGAAACAGAGGCAACGCCTTGAAGATTATATAGACATATGTAAAATGTATTTTGGCAAAGACTGATTGAAAATTGAAGCATCCAAAATTTAGCTACTTAGATGCAGTTTTGCACGAAACTGTACGCTATAGCTTGTAAAGTTTTCAGCCAGCTCTTCATGCTTTATTCTGTATATTCCTTCATTTTGTGGGCATATATACTGATGCAGTTCGTAATGTGAATTTGAGGACTTAAAGTTCCACCAAATATGATGTGTCGATTGCAAATGACAATGCTGCCAAAATCAAGCCAAATTTAACTCTGTATTTCAATGTAATAAGGTTAGAGTGCCCCAAAACAAGCCTTTTTCCCCCCTTCTTTCTCTTCCCCTCCCTTCTTATTTTATTGTCATTTTCTTAACTGTCCTTTCTTTTTTAAGCAAGTCACATTTTCCTATGAGTTGCATTCTTAGGTGCATTAAATGTTTATGGCTGAATTAGGAAAACAGTAACTTGTGACCAGTCTAGCAATATGAACTTAATATGATGGCTGGGCTGTTTATAATACTTATAAAGGGAAGAGCTTTTAAAAAACTTCAGGAATTATGCTCAAATAAAAATAATATTTTGTATTGGAAAATTTTATATTATAATAATAAATGTTATACTACCAGCACTGCCTGAAATATAAATATGAATGCATCATATTGCTAATATTCTTTCTATTTAGTATTAACTTTTAGATGGATTTTAACTTTTTTAGCAATTGATTTAAGCAAAATGACATCTATAATAATCTGCTTACCATATTGTTTCATACAAAGGAAATTAATATGGGTGTGAAATGAAAACTGATTGCATAATAGTAGAAAGTGCAAGATTGTTGGACAATACAATAAGAAATGAAAAATATAACATTATATAACACTATAATTCAGAGAATTCACAAAATTCCATTTTTATTTTTGAATCCTGAATTTATCTTAGGAAGATTAGTTTGCACTTAAGTAGCTAAATTTAATGAAGTAGTCCTGATAACTTGATACATATGTGAGGAAACTGAAAACAAGGAAGACTATTAAGTGTAATCCCAACAATAATAGTAGGTAGTACGGTATTGTGCAAAAGATACTATCTTTTCCTGAAATTGAGGAGATGGGTGGAATACAGTAAGAACTCCCTTTGGTATTCTCTTCACACAGAAGCCTAGAAATATTTTATTAAATATTAATAACAACATAAAAGACCTTTGGTCTTATTTTCATTTTAATTAGGCAGGATATATATGCCATTCACTTTGAAGCCAAATGCTACTCCTTTATACTAACCTGCAGGGGGTACTAGAAAATTGAACCAAGTAGCATTTAGCTATTTCTCCTCCTGCCAGAGATAATTAACATCTACTCTTCTGCAGACTCTCTTACTGTTACCTGATCCCCATATACAGGTTTCATATTCACTTCCAAAGCTTGAGCAGTAGGGTATGAAATGCTGCCTCAGCCCATTTCTTACAAATCGGCAGAACTCAGGAAAGTTATTGACCTTCAACTTTAACCTGCTAAATTTACAAGGGAAACTTAATCTCATAATGAAATCAGATTGGTGAGACAAAAAGGACAGTAATTCCAGAAGGGAAACCAGGCTGTGTATAATGCACTGAACCCATTTTGTTTTGTAGTGAAAAAGACAACAGAAGAGCCTAAGAATGATAGCTGGTATGACAGAAGGAAGTAGCACATTTTTTGACACATAAAGCTAAGGCAAGAATTAGTAAGAAGCAAATGGAGTAAAAAGGTAAGAAATTAATTGTATGAAGTCTGGGGGTTTCTAGACTTTTAGCTAGCTGTTTATGCAGCCTTTCTATCTCATGCATAGATTTTCTACACCGCTTCTAAAGCCCAAGAATTATCTTAAATGGGGCCTTGGAGCTGCTGATGTAGCTGCCATTGATCCTGGGGCCTCAACTGGGAGAACCTTGAAGAGCTGCCAAACTTCTTGGCCAGCTTTCTCCTTTGGCTAATGGCCTTGGGCATTCACTTTGGCCAGAGCTTGGTGTACTGTAGCCAGCTGTCCAGGTAGCCTAGTATTTCTTTTTTCTTAAACCTGATATATTTATCTTGATTAATCCATTGCAGAGCTATAATCTTGCCAATTCTTCAGTGTGGGACTGGACAGTCATCTTGGCTAAGCTTTCTCAGAGTGAAGAGTCTGGTGTACTTAAATGAGTTACACACATTTAGCGATAGGAAACAGGGCTGCTTTGACAGGAAACTCGCCTGTGTTCTGCTCAAAGAAAAATATGTCTGAATACTCCACTTACTAGTGAATTCACATTTTCTGATTGTCAGAAAAACTGTAACAAGTTCAGATGTCACTATAATGCCTTTTGAGTGAAATTAACTTTGTGCATTAGCATTATGAAGCCTGATGCTTTTTTTCATTGACTTGCTCCTTCATAAAATAGATGGTTCTCCTTTGATAGTCTAATACTCAATATTTTCTATAATTTGTTTTCTGCTTATGTAAAATTAACATAATTCCCTCTTTCCTTCACATTTTTTTGACTAGTTCTGGGAACACAATTATTCATTTTGCCATATAAAAGTATATGATGGTGATAATGCTTCATCTTACAGGAATGTTATGGAAATAGATTTCAGTAGTATCTATGAGGAAACTGTGTAGTGGTGATGATAAAAAGTTTGCTTTTTCCAAAACTCCCGTGGAGCGAAGGAGTATAAACAGCTTTGTTTTGTTAACAAGGTGAAAATCAAGCAAACAACAGCTTCCTTCATCTCCTAATTGTCTTGACTTTTTAGACAAAACGTTAAGTGGGCGATAAAAATAGCAATCTCTACTTTTTCTAAATAAACTCACATTAGTACATTTGTGATACACTGAGGTGTATTCCTGTGTTGTATGTAAATTTTAACAGATGTAATCAGATTTGTAAACTTAAAACTTCCACATCTGCTGTAACATATCATCTTAGGTCTCACCCCTCTGCTTTTAGAAAAGCCAATTCAGCCTATTACACAATGATTACAGACTTGGATTAGTAATGACCACAGATTCTGATGTGTCTCACTTTTCTTGTTCACAGATATGTATATAATGTATTACAGCAAACTGAAAATACTAAATCGATTTTGTACTGCTAGAGCAGTTGGTTTGAATTTGAAAATGTTAGCATTCATTTGAAAAAAATCCATGTCTGTGTGTGTAGGGAGCTGTAAGAGTATGAGCTGTTTCTAACGGGGAGGAAATGGGGAGGGAAAAAAAACTTTTGTTAGTGCATACAAGTTTTAGCACTTTTTAATGTCAAAAATATGTTAAAATAGCAACCCTCCCAGCTACTCGTTTATGAATATTGCAAGTGTCGGTGTTTAAGAAACATTAATACTAAAGAGTTTTGAGGCATAGAAGATAGAAAATATTAGACTAAACTTTTGTTTTTACTACATTATAAAGAGCTTAATGGGTTTTGAAGAACAGATCAAAAGTGATAATCTTTTGTTTCTACTAAAAAGAATAAACAAAACCACCTGATTAAGCTTAAAAGATAATCGAACTTATTTGTTTCAGAGGTACAGTAACTGAATTTAGGATATTCATACAAAATACAATTACAAATCATTTATCCTGTAACAGATAAAATGCAATTGTTCAAAAATACTTGAAGTATATTGTATGGTTGCCATCACAGCATTATAGAACACTGAAGGGTACTTGGAAAACACAACTAAGCCATCTCCTGATCTCTCAGCTAGGATAATGTAAAGATATAATGAAACATCTGACAACTCTGATACTGAAGCACAGCTTTGTAGTTTGTTTTGGCCCCATTTTCAGCTGCCACAGGGTTGATGACTGTGAAGTAAGCTACATCAATGTGTCAGGCCAACGTAAGACAAAATATTAAATTTGGTCTACTTATAGTCAATGTTAAATCTGAAAGAGATTCAAAATATATCTTTTATAACAATATGAATAGTGTAGCTCTGTTTTAATTGAGTAGTTTACTTATTTGGAGAGCTGTCATTACTGAATAGGAGTACAGAATCTAATTATTTCCATTTCGTATTCATTTATGACTGTATTATAGGAGAAAGAAAAATAGTTTCCAAACTCCTAATGAATTCACTCTATGTCTGGCATTTTTCTTCAGCATCCAGAAAATTCAACAAATGAAATGGCAATTGTGTAGCCTGTCTCAGAAGAACAGCTGCACAAGTTAGTTCACCACAAAACAAGCTGAAAAAAATGATTTATGGAGTACTGTTTCCTTAATTATTTCACAGAACCTTTCTGGCTCTGGAGATTTGTTTGAGCCAACTATTGCAAATCTCTGAATTCCAGAAATAGTAGATTCCTGTCCTTCCTTCTTTACCTCTATTTTTCATCATGAAAACAAAAGCTGTTTATTCTTTCTAACTTTATGCTAACAATTCTATATTAATGTTCTTTATATTTTAATAAGAAATTGAGATCTGGGACGACAGTGTTAATCAGATGACTGAGTTAATCTAAGTTTTCTCTTGAGTAATTCTAAGGTAATTCTTGCTCTGGCAGTTTTGTGAAATTGTAAAGGAAACTGGAACAGAGTGCAATGTACCTGACATAGACATAAGTGTTTTAAGAATTCGCTCACTCAGAAACCTACCCTGATGCATATTTAGGCATTATTTTGCATCTGGGCATCAAAATATTAATAACTACGTTGAAATTTGATTTATCCAAACTAAAAGGATGAAGAAAGTTAGTTTAATTTTGACCTTTTAGTTAAATATGCTAATATGAAAAATACCTGGCAGAAGGCATTTCTTAGTCATTACGAATAGAGTGAAATTCTCCTCTTATCTTGGGCCCTATAGGTTCTTGGCTTCCTTAATTATGCAGGATGATGAAACATATTTATTGGCCAGAGAGAATTTGGATGGTCCTTAGAGTTTTTTCCCTAGACATTTCTAGAAAACAACCAAGCTAAAAGAAGCCCTTATTTGCTCAGTTTCTAGGAAATAGAGTTATGATCTTGCACAAAAAGGAGACATTTAGAAGCTTTTTCACTGGAGCTTTACTTCCAGTTACAGTCATATGTGCTAAATCCTTGCAATTTCAGGCTTATTCCCTACCTTCAATTTCCCAGTGTTTTTTCTTTGAAAATGTCTTTGCCCCCATACCCTGCCTTCCTTTCTGTGTGCCTTGAGCGTCAGCTGCATGTAGTTCATATTTGCAGAAAAGGTTTCTTGATTTTTGAGGGGGAAGTAGTTGTTTCTTTTCCATTCATCATGTTTGCAAGAAAATGCCATTGCTCTTGTATTTAGGGACATAAGCCCTACTGTGGGGGATCATGAGTGTGTTTAGTCAAATGAGGGTGAGATTGATTGTCTGTAGGATTCTAACCTAGCAGCCTAAGCTCACAGCTGCACCTAACCCTTTGTGCTGTTATGAACCAGTAAGGCGAGGATGTGCTTTTTACCAGGGCTGCAGAATGACTTGTGCAAAACAATTAAAATTGCCTCTGTTCAAGGATACTCCACACATTTAGTGTAAGTGTCACTGTCACATTGCTGGTCTCATTTTGATTGATTATATTTTTGTCTGTTCAAA
This sequence comes from Luscinia megarhynchos, assembly GCA_034336665.1. Classification (NCBI taxonomy): domain Eukaryota; kingdom Metazoa; phylum Chordata; class Aves; order Passeriformes; family Muscicapidae; genus Luscinia; species Luscinia megarhynchos. The sequence goes on along the minus strand of CM067592.1, from coordinate 40,902,133 downwards.
CAACCAGGATTTTCTTTCACATGGGTTCTCACTGGTATGAATTAATATGTGGCTTAAGTACAAGCAACAGGCTAGAAGAGAGGGATAAATTTGCTTTAATATGTCTTTTTCAGATGTAAGTAGGACTATTAAAATTCTGACGGTTCAATTCAATGGCTGCACCTAATTATCAACCAAAAAAAGATTGTAAAACTATAATGTTGTGTTTCAGATTAATTAATTTTTTTGCTTCATCAGAAATGTTGGTTTAGGATCTTAGAAACACTTAAAGAAATAGAGATTGATGACAAGGAAATAGATAAGAGACTGAGAGAGCAAAGTAGACTGTCTCAAATAATATTTATGTTTTGTAACATAAAAAATCATAAAGGCCATGCTAACACATTACAAGCTTTTCTGGATTTTGATATTCCACCAGATAGCTCCACAGAACACCTACAGGTCGCTGTGGAAATACGTGTACATGGTAAGATACAACCATGTTTGACTAGGATTAAAAATGGAGGTATGATAAATGCTTTCAATTTCTGAGCCCTTTCAGTGGTCTTCTTCCAAGAAGAATAAATGTTACAACTGAGTCTGGATAGGGAAGAAGGCTGGCAATAACTAGGGCGAAACACATCCGAGGCTTAAAATGAAACAGAAGTATAAGTCATAGTCTAAAAGTACCATTTTGTCTGAGAAAGAAAGAGAAAGACTGAGGCCAAGAAGGTGATGTGGGTTCATGCTTGCTCATCAAATTTTTGGCCTTGCAGGCTAATGGACCCTTATAAGTTTGTCGTTTAACCTTTTTTCCTTGAAGATTCCATTCTCTTTGGATTTCAAGAGAAATGTGTTCTTTATTTAAAGAATTTTTTCTAAAAATTTCTTGCTCAAATTCCATGTGTTCTCTGAAGGACTTAGGCAGTAATAAAGCTTTTGATGTCTCCAGGCTCCAGTAAAATGTTCCTAACCTGCTGAGAGTTAGGAAGAGCTCTAGCACTGAGTCTTTAGTCAAGCAGATGGACTGCTGCCAGAGAAGGGTCAAAGGATCTGCTTGTAGAAGTGCCCTAAGATCCAGAAACTAGGAGCAGCAGCAGGGCTGTAGCCACAAGTGTAAGCACAAAGTGTTCAGTGGTGGACTCTGCTCACTTCGAGAATAGTCCTGCCTGAAGAGCAGGATGACACCAGCTAGTCAGAAGTGGTGTTCCCTATCTTGTTGAACCTTAGTGTTTGTTATACAAACTATTCTTGATGACGTATGTTAATTAAAATATATTTGTAAATTTTTTAATAAGTGCAGTGCAGGGCCCTACAGATGCTGGACAGCTATTCTAGCTCTTGTTGTCAATATGGGTCCGTTTCTTCATTACCTCATGCCTATATAGCCCCTAATGTCTTTCTTCCTTGAATTTGGATGTAGGACGTAAGGAAAAACAAAATTAGTGTCCAGTTTCTTTGATCCTTAAAACTTGGGTGACAGAAGAATATAAATAGCACTAGTTTCTTAATCTATGGGGAAAGACTTGCTATTGCATACCGCCCTGTTGCATTGCATGCCAAAAACAGTGACTTCTGTCCTGTATTGCTACGTCAACAGCAGCAGGAAAGAGGAACATAAAAGGTGTTTTCTTAATATACTTCATTTCCATAGTGTTGTAACAATCTGACAACTGAAGACTGGGAATAATCACTTATTTAATATCTTTCTTTGTTGATTTTCTCTCAAATATTGATTTCTGGGTTTTTTTTTCAAGAATTAAAAAATCTCAAGAAGGTGAAGGAAGAGCTGTAGTTAAGGAAAAATGTTTGAGTAGTTCCAGAAAATAAAGTGTTAAAATGCCAGTTTGTGCTTGTTGGGATGGGTCCACTGTTGCACAGGAACTGAAATGTTGATACTAATGTATCTCGTGTTCCAATTTATGGAAGAGTTTCCTTTTTGCATTGCATATTGCTATATTAATGCGTGCCAGTATTGGAGGATTTGGACAGTTTTTTGGTAGAATCTCTGTTTTCAAAGCCCCCAAGTTGTTGTAGACATTATGTTATAGACTAAGTACTAGGTGAGATGCAGTGTAGCTGTAGTGTGTGCTTCCTCTGCTGGGAGGACCTTTTACTTAATATGAAAAATGTGCTTCATATGTACAAGTTCATTTTGCATATATTTGCCAGGAGAGAGAGTGCTCTGCCTTTCTGGGATTTAATAGCTGAACCGCGTGAGATTGTGTCCTCCTGCTGTCTCACTGACTTTTCCGTTTTCCCATTGTATTAGCCACCAATTCTCCTTTCTTAGTGCTGCTCAAGTCACAGAATTTAAGGGATGAATAATTTCAGGCATAGATTCTTAAACCCATTCTGGAAGAGTTGAAAGCAGATTAATTTGATAGTAGTCAGAATGGGAGAAAGAATAGGGTTAAGAAATAAGAATTGGTTTGGAGCGTTTAGCAGATTTCTTTGCTGTATGGAAGAATAAAATGGAAGATTTCTGTAAGAAGAGCATTGAAGTGAGGAAAACATTCAAGTCACTTGCTTTTGAGCAGTGAAGACTTCAGTTTTTTGCTTTGCTTGTTGTTTATTCATCTTAGTACAGTTCCATCCACTGAAAACTATAGTAATTGACCCAATTTCAGACAGTGATCTCATTAAAAATATAAGTTAAAATAGGATACTACCATGGTAATTAATTTTTCTCTTTCACTTGCCCTTGGTAGTAACAAATTTTTTCTCATGTCTGTTTTTTTCTTGTCTTGATTTTTCACATCAAATGAAGTTTAGCTGTCATAGTCAATTGAAAAGTGCACAAATGTGGACTAGTAAAATTATTTGTTTAAAATACAAGTTAAATAAAAGTTCTTACTTAATAGTACGCATAAATCCCACATGACTTATGAAGTATGATCATACAGTGCGGCACTGGTCTAAACCTCCTACCTGTTGTTACAGCTGAGTAATGACTTCATAAATGTGTGGGTGTAATTTTGAAACTGAAAAATGCCTTCTTGTGGGCTATTAATATCTATCTGCAGCAAGAAGTCTTATGTTTTAATGTATATCTACTTCTGAATTTCGTTTAATGTGACCTACTGCATCCTCAAATAAAATACGAAGCTCCTATATGGAGTAACCAGAACGCACATGGTCTTACTGATTATCTCTGTGTGCTCTGCTTGTTGCACTTGTGTACACTTAGGTAAAAAAAAAAGTTAGTAAGTAAATGAACAGTAGCATTTCTGTTTGTTTTTTTCTCAAATAATTTCAGTTTAAATAAGACATATTGTCAGTGTGTGCATTCGCAATCCTGGGCGTCACAAGTCCTGGGAGTCCACGGGGAGTAACACAGATCTGTGCTTCTCAAATGGTGTTTTTCTGATATGGAGTTGTTTGTACCATGTTTGTGAGTGAAATGTGGAGTGAGCTCCTTATGCCAGGTGCAGAATGCCTTTTAAAGTTGAGTCCATTTTATAAACTTCGGGTTCCAGATGCATTTCTTTGGTTCCATCCATTTCACGTACACAGCCATCTGCTGGGAAACTATCTGCTATTTTCTCAATCTACAAGACAATTACTTATTTTGGAAATAAATTAGTTTTTCTAAATTACATGACCATTTCATCTTTCAGTACAAAAGCTGTAATTATTTAACTGCTAGTGAATTCTTAAAGTATATTTACACTTCCTCTCATGCATCTTAAGCATTCGTAAATCTTCAAGCCAAGTACTGCATTCTTCTGATTCAAGCTGTCATCTTCAAGCCACCCACGCATGGTGGTTTGGTGTAGGCATTTTTCAGATAGGTTTTTAAATAAACCAATCCACAGATGCAGATGAATAGAACGGATTGTGAAAGTTAAGAACTGATTTGCAAGTTAAGTGGGCTGTTATGGAAATGGGGTTTGCCACAGCCAGACTGGCAGAGATAGCAAGTTGTCCTGCCTCTTGGACCTCAGCTAGGGGGATTGTGTCTGGCGTGCGTGTGGGGCTTGCTTTGACTTCAGTGACAAGCCAGACTTCTATGAGCCCATTGGGCAAGCTGCTATGAAATTCTGCTCCAAACACTTCTTTTCTCAGTCATTGGAGCAACCTCGGAGTCAGCCTCAGGCCACTTTCTCAGTCTTTCCTCAGATATCCAGTCTTTTTCCAAACAATGACTTATGTGGCCGTATATAAGAGTGGTCTTACCTACTGCCAGTTCTTTGCCATCTCAGTGCTTTTTTTCCTCTTACAGAAATAGGGTATTGTTTCTTTTCTTCGCCATCACTTTTCACAATGTCATCTTTTTACATCTTTATGGGTGTCTTTCCCTGTCTAAGCTGGTTTTGGTTGTTAGTTGGTTCTCTGGTTTGTGCTGGGGAAGGACTCTTGTTTTCTTCTGAGACAAAATTGCCTGAGCCAATAAAGATTTATACCTGAATTTCGGAATGCCTGAGCCAATAAAGAATTTAAGTTAACTAAAGCATATACAACTTCTCAGGATGAAGACATAATCTTGGAATAATCTGTTGAAAAATTGGTGTTACATGTTATCTAGGTACAGTGTTTAGACCTTTGGCATATTTTGTATTTTGAAAATTGCTTAACTTAGCAGCAGATGGCAGGTACTTTAAAAGTGGAAGCTATGTTTGTTACAGAGACTTTTAAATTAGGATATAACATGAGTGAAAACGTTATACTAAAATAATAATTTTATCCATATTAGGTTTTTTATGGACTTACATTGTTGAGGATTCGTTATTATAAAAAGCAGCTTTCTGCATTCCATATTTTTATGAGTTTCAATGAAAGAGTGAATAATCTATTTAAGAGTTTTCTACAAAAGAATCACAAGGATACATTTTATTGCTGCTTAGAAAGTTTGTAGATGACTGGCTTTGGTTTCATCGCTGATTATTAATAAAATGTAAGATGTGTACAGTACTCTTTGAAAGAAGAAAACTAGAAACTTGTCAGCTAAATCAATCTGCTGTGAATCAAACAAAGGACAGGACGGGATGGGACGGGACGGGACGGGACGGGACGGGACGGGACAGGACAGGACAGGACAGGACAGGACAGGACAGGACAGGATAGGATAGGATAGGATAGGATAGGATAGGACAGGATAGGACAGGATAGGACAGGATAGGACAGGGGATAGAATAGGATAGCTGAGTTTTACTTGATTTAATAAACAGTATTATTACTGAATTAAATTTTGGATTTTTTTTTGTCAGAACACAATTTTTTCCAATGTGTTTTGACAGTGCCATCAGCTGTGAGAAACTACTGACTGTAGATATTCTTTGCCAAAATGATGAATCTATTTCCAGTAAGCTAGTTGCTTCATCTTGTTGGATATACTCTTGGGCATTTATCACGTAATTCCCTTAATTCAAACCAGTTGTGTACATATTTTGTAATTGATGAATTACTCACAGTAAATAAATATTCATGCAAAATCAACTATTTGTTAAATTTTAAAAAAATACTGTTTAACAGTATTTGTACCAGAAATTATCAGTCTTCTTTTTACTGTGTCTTTTCACAGTAAACAAACTTTAAATATGAATTAGTGTATCTAAAAATGCTATTTATAGTTATTACAACGTTGACTCTATACCATTTCAGGTAAGAACACATTTACATTGCAACTGTATGTTAAATACTTTTATCAGCACAGTGAGTAATACCAGATCACTAGTCCTTGAAATAACATGTCATTAAATTTGTGGAGATGAAACAACTATTCTCCCATCAAATTCTGCACTACATTTAGATGAAATGCCTTGGTTGAGTAACATCTTTGAAGAATGGGTGTTACTTCCCTTAGCTCTGATTATAGTTGGCAGACATTATGTGTTCTTTGTGTATTACCAAAACAGAACATCTATCTGTGGCGTACTCCGTCTTTTCTTCATAAATGGATGCAACTTCGGTGTGTTGGATGTATTTTAGTGTGTTGTTTTCATTTGATTAATTTGGTCTTATAGCTTTTGTGTGTGTAAGTTTCTTACCCCTACTACTGAATACATATGATTGATGCAGTGAACTGTTGGCTTCTGTTCTGTAAATATTTATCAAAAAATATGCTCCTGCTTAATGGCTTTTCAGTGTAGGAGGCAGCCAAACAACTATAGTCTGCTTTTTTTTTTGCTCTTTAATCATTATTGTGTAAGACACTGGCAAGAACAGGTTTTTTTTTTAATCTATAAACACTATTTCATGCTTCAACATATCCATTGTTTGGTCAAAGTTATGAAATATTGTTGCTCAATGAAACTTTGTTTTCAGCATTTCCTGGTAAAGCAGTAATAGAAGAGATAAAACAGTAAAGGAAGGGGCAGATAATTAAGTAAAGAAAAATACTAGGAATACGTGCAAGAAAGAAGCAGAAGATGCAGAGTCAGTAAATTCAGCCTCATATGGTTTCAGGTCTTATGATTTGGACAAATAGTTTTCTTTAATCAGAAGCCAAACTGGATGCTTTTCTAGATTCCATGGCTGCAGTGAAAAGAATGAATTGTGACTAAAATATTCTTAAGGGGAATAAGGTAGATATTTGCTATGTTCCATTTTGTGCTTAAAATGTGTGTAAGAATAGATGTTGATTAGTGTGACAGCTTATTTGGGTGAAAAATTAAAAGGTGTTCAATATTTAAATAAAAAACCCAATAAATGTTTGGTGGAGGTGGTGATGGTGGTGGTATAGCTCAGTATCAGAAACAGTGAGTTTCTTGAAAACACAGCTCATATTTTTCTGGCATGTAGGTCTGGTATAAATTTGATAGATACAGCTTTAGTCATTCTCCATGAATGTCACCAGTGAGGGAAGCCAAGGCTGAAGGGAAGGATTATGCTTCAGGGTTTGTAGTGTTTTTTGGGATCCAGTATGGAGTATGTGCATCCCTTGTGCTGGTAGCAAAATTTTACGCCTAGCACTATCACTGGCTTAGTTGTAGAAATTAGCAGTATCAGCAGAATTTATTGAATTGCTGTTGCCTTTGACTATTAGGACAGACTTGCTAAAGTCCTCTTAAGCACTGCAGGATCGTAAAGAAAGTCATATTATTTGTATTTACTAATGCTTTCGTTCTGCAAATTTCATTTCAATTGTTACAATATTTTTTTTCATTCCTGTAGTTTTTGCCTGAAAAATGTATCTCAGCTTTTGTTATAGGCATCATCTTCTAATATTCTAGAAAGGCATAAAGCAGAAATCCTCCAAACCACCTATAATTTTGTATTATATAAGATGTTCAAAGGAATATATGTTTTTATAGTCAGGAATACAATAGTACTGAAGCTTGTGGTTAGAAAAAATAGTAATTGAAAGCTGAATCATTAAATCACAAAAACTTTTAGTTTGTTTCCAGAGAGTTTATTTATCTCAGAATGAATTGAAAGTATTTTCAGGAAACATCAGTAAGAGAGCTGAATGTCTGCTGGCTTATTGCACGTTATGTAGTAGAAATTAATATTTTTTTTAGTTGAACACACATTTGCACAGTGTTATATCACCTTGCTTTGAACAACTCCTATAAATATTCCTCTTGCGTATATACATATATTTACATTTGAATATATTTGCATGCTCTTTCAGAAATAACTATTTGGAAAGAAATTTTTGCTTACCAGCTGTTTGTATAAATTGAGTATTTGTTTCAGATGCATGTTAGACCTTGTGATTTTCAAAATCCTTTCTCCTGAATAAAGGCCATTTCCACTGTTTTAATTCGAAAACATGTGCTTCAGTGATTTGAATCCACATCTTCCATTTTGATATGATTCTTTCCGCATTCTCATTGTTTTTTAGTTCTCAAAAGTTAATTGTTAGTCCAGCTAAGCAATCTTCATGTCTGGTTAATGTAGTTACCACTTACTGACCTTCTGAAAATGCTGATAGTCTAAGCAGTTTTTAATGTGCTAAGAACAGCTAACTGTTATAAAGTTAGATGCCTTTCTCTGCTGATCTGCACCTGTCATTGTTCTCTAGTTTTTGTAATCACACTTTAAGATGCAACAATAATACGGGAGTAAGATGAGGCAAAACCATGTCTTCTTACTTTGTCTAGTAGTGGTTTTAGTTTAATTTTTATGTAAATATTGTCCCTAAGTTGCACATTTTAGAATGGACTTGCTAAGGCTTGTTTAGTATAGTTCTTTGGAAGTCTGATTTATATCATAAAAATACATAGTGTTAAAAAGAAACAGAGGGTTTGGCTGTGTTAAGTACTGTCAAGTAGTTTTTGTTCAGCTTTTGTCTGATATGAGTAAGGTAACTTTTGTGTAATAGAACAGAATTTCTATTAATAGTACCTCTTTTGGTTATTTACATGTCTTTCTAAGAAACAAAGTAATTGATTTCAATTTAGATGTAATCTGAAAAATTGAAGAAGGTGCTTAATAATGCCTTTGTACTAATTGAATTTCTGTGTGTTTTTGTAAATGTTCATGAAATTTGAAATGAAACTACTTAAAATGAACAAGGCATCTACATTTGTGGTATAGATACATCGGAAACTAATAGTTGCATTTTCTCTTTTTACGAACTCTAGGGGGAACACAAAGATTACCTCGCACAATTGGAGTGTCATTGGCAAAAGAACTAATCTTCTCTGCACGCATTGTAGATGGCGAGGAAGCAAAATCAATAGGATTGATTAGCCATGTAGTAGAACAGAATGAAGCAGGGGATGCTGCATACAGAAGAGCATTAGCTCTGGCAAGAGAATTCTTACCTCAGGTAAAACAAATTATTTTGATCTTGGTTTTTAGTTTTTACTAAATAATAAGACTGAAAAAGAAACAGCTTTATTAAAGAGAACTGTCACAAAATTATGCATCAAAAAGCTGTGCTAGTTATGCCACAAGTGATAAGAAGTTTTCTTTGTTGTGTTGAATGGTGTTATTTGGAAACTATTTCAGAGCGAAGAAAAAACCTCTGGCAGTCCTCATCTTGCCATGATGTGATCTGTCTTCATGTGTTCTGGCTTTCAACTTTTAAAAAGAATGAAAATATTATACAGGTTTTATTTTTCAGTATAACAATTATTTTAATAGATTACTTTGTTGCTCTTGAACTCAGAAGAGCGGTAAAAGGTTCTAGGTAGAAGGAAGAAAAATAAAATAATTAGTGAACCACTTTATTGGATCACAAGTGTAAAAGCTAAAATTTTTCATTGGAAATATAAAATGTTATAGCTTTGTTATGGCTTTTAATGGTGGTTATTTGTGTCTTGAACACTTTGATAGAAAGAAAAAAATTAAATTACAGTAGAAAATTTAACATACAGTGGTTCTGGAAAGCTGATTGATTGTTACAACTTCTTATTAAAGCTGCCTCATAAGCATTTGGCTTTTCCCAGATCAGCAGGCCTGGACATCCAGAAGCTGATGCTAATGGATAGGCACAGGACTGAAATGATTCCCAAGGGCATCTTGCAGTTCTGAAGGACATTGAAGGCGAATGTGGGAATCCCTTCTCATTGGGGATCTATCTCAGTGGCTCATGAGAGAGTATCATCACTTGACCAGAGCAGACTTTGCAATAGCATACTGTAGGTTTAAGCTTGCATCAATTAATCTTATTTCATGATTACATGTTTTCACATGTCTCCGTTGTGTGATTGTAGGGACATAGGACTGACCTTGCAAATAACTGTAGTGATATATCTGATCCTTTTTTTGAAGGAAATTGATAAAGCCTGATAAATGTGGACACACTTAACACCTTTGAATCATAAACCAAAATCAATAATTAGGTTCTTCTGAAAATAGCATACTTTTACTTTTTCTCAATATTCAAACTACCAGTTTAGAAGCAAATGTCTACTATAATGAAAAAATCTAGGATATATGACTTATATACTATAAATGTAATGAAAGTCCAAAGTCTAGATGGTCCTAATAAAAGAATATTGATGATTCTTCAGAGTTACAAATCAGACTTTTCAGTTACAAATCTTGCAGATTTTGATGTAAATAAACTTTTCCTCTCATTTTAGGGACCAGTAGCAATGAGAGTTGCAAAACTGGCTATCAATCAGGGAATGGAGGTAAGGATCTGTACTCCATGAGAGTAGGCTGGAAGTCAGGTTGGCAACAGTTGTTCTGTGGTGAAATTCTTTTTCAAGAAGTGTTTTTATTTTCTCATTGAGTGGTCTTTTGAAGTCTATTTGGTCAAACTTTTCTTAAGAATGAAATGCAATTTTTTTATGTCTCAGACTCCTGAGATGCTGATTTCTGTGGCAAGGCTTAGTAACCTCAGGAGTAGTGAGCTCTGCTAATTATTAATAGTAGAAAGTAAACATCAACTGCTATGAACAAATTGTGTTTCATATCTCAGGTGGGAAAAGTGATCAAAGTCATACTCTGTCAAGTCTGTCAAGCTTGCAGTTTAGTAACTAGTAAAGTTAAAGGCTGAAGGGCATGTTTTTTATTTTTAACAGCTTAATAGCAGTTAGTGTTAAATTGTACCTGGAGCCTGCTTTCGTGCTTGATTCTGATTACCACTCCATTGCCGCACTATTGACCTGGCTCTAAAGCTCATTTAAAATCCCATCTGGACATGTGTTTTGCTTTAGGTGTATATATCCTAATGCTGAGTTCAGCAGGTCTGTTCATATTTAAAGTTAGGCTCTATACTAGGACACCTTTTAGCTCAGTCTGGTGCAAGAGAAAGAGGATCATGCCACATGCAGCATCTGAATTCAAGAAGATGAATTTGTCCTTTTTTCTTAAAAGTCGTAAAAGCAGCCAGTGAGTTGAGCAAAATGTAACACCAGTAAGCAGTGACCTGAGAACCAAACTCAGAAGCTATTGCACAAAGTGTATGTTAGGTTTCCACAGCAAGTAATAGTGAAATTTGAGATTTATTTCAATACCCAAGGTTCAAAATGCTACAAGTTATCTGACTACCAAGTATAGTGGATTGAAAGGTCAAAATAATGATCTTTATAGAATTAGGGATGATAGGGTTAGATGGACTCAGAATAATCATCTCTAGTTCAGTATTGAGGCCCAAGACAAGATCTGCTGCATCAAAATCTATCAAGCCAAGTGGTCATCCAAACTATTGTTACAAAACTACCCTAGGACAGATTTCATGGCTTCTTTTGATAACTTATCCTGTAGCTTACCTCCCCTGGAAAACTGCTTGTAGTGCATAGCCATAGTCCTTCCAGTGGTCAAGTGGAGAGCTAGTGAATTCTGCAGGATCTGGTGCTTAAGAACATGGAGAAATAGTGAGGCCAAAATTCAGCCTTTTCAAGTGTTCAGGAGAGTTCACAAAGAGAATAAATATATTAAAAATAGATTATGATGATGGTGCAGGACAGACATGGGCCTCTTTATTTTTCTATTTTAAATTCTTTTGAACTTGAATCTGTGTTTATTTTTGGCATGCTATCCTGTTCTTATATGATGTTTTGAAGATACATGGTTTAAAAAAAATACAGCAATTCATCTTTTCCCCGTAGTAAATGAAATTATTATAAAGATGCAGGTAGCTAATGGTTTTTACCTAATCGGATGAATTGTAGTAAAGAGCAAATATTTTTTAAGTGTGTTGCATGCTAGTTGTATTGCCAAATCAGGAGTGTATTACAGAAATACTAACTACTCTTACCACGTCAGTGTAGCATTTCTATATTAAAGTTGTGTAGAAGAGCTTGGCGGAACTATTTTAGTATGTGGCATATAAAAACACAAAATTTATATTAGGTGTGAGGAAATAATATATAATAAATTTTTAAAAATATTTTTAAAATCATTGTATTCTTTTCCTCAGGTCGACTTAGTAACAGGTTTAGCAATTGAAGAAGCTTGTTATGCTCAGGTATGTAAATATGATTACACAAAAAAACCACAGAAAACAGGCTTTTTTGATGCCTGTTATGAAACATACAGAAATTCTACTAGAAATTGCTCTGTGATTTCTTCTGCAAACTTTTTGGCATTTTATTTAAACTCTCATCTCTTTGGTCTGATATGGTAAGGAATTTAAGGGAGGAGGTGTGGGTCAGGACAATGGCACATCTATACCAGTCCTTTTAAGGTGAAGATAGTGAAGCAGTTCAGCCATACACCTAGCCAGTCATACGCTACCATGCCAGTCCAAGGACAGCCTTGCTTTTGCTTTGTTTTGGTTTAACATAAAATAATACAAAGGAACTTCACTAACATGTGCCACTAATGGCATATGTGCTACCAATAAAAATTTGAGACAAACCTCTTTGGCAGTTACACATGGGAATGATGTGTTTGAGATTATATGTTCTTGGACTTTGAGACAAGTTTTTACAAACCGAATAGAAGCATCAGCATTATATGCTTATTTAAGATGTGATAATCAGATTAATAACCTTCTTTTCCATCCCAAAAACCCAAAATGAACCCAACCAAAAAACCCCAATAAACCCAAACCCAGCTTTCCCCTCTCTCCCCCCCCCAAAAAAAACTAAACCACACCAAAAAAAATTGAACAAACCATAAACCCCAGAGACTTTTTAAACCTCGTCTGTCTGGAGAAACCCAAATTGTTTGTAGGCCTTTTATCGTGTCCTTGAAGTGTCTGATACATTCCTATATCTGCCTAGATAGTTTTAATTTTTCTGTTGTATTATAATTTTTCTGATGCATCTTGGATGCATTGAAGAACTAACATTTGTATGAACTATTTTTCTTGCTATTGTTTTTGGCGTCAATAATGAATTGTTACTCTGCTCATTGCAGACTATCCCAACAAAAGATAGAATTGAAGGCCTTCTTGCATTTAAGGAGAAAAGACCTCCTCGCTACAAGGGAGAATAAAAGAATCTGATGCCTTTAAAATACAGGGGGATAAAAGTACTTCTATGAGGACCATTAAGGTGCACTTTGCATCCGCACCTGGCATATCACAATCACCAAAGTAACAGCAAATCATACAGATGTTACAACATTTTGAATGTGTTCATACTTGTACGAAATCAAGATAGAAATGTGTGTCAGCTCATGCTCATTACAGTTTCTGATGGTTGATCTGTGTGTTGGCAAAGTTACAGGTTCATGCAGCATTTTTAAAATTTCACATGTATGAAACATACCATTCCACAATTGAAAAAGCTCTGTAATTCTTTACATAGACAAAATGTAACTGTGATGTTAAGCATAAGTCTGCTGTATCATTTTATCAAAACAAAAGCAACTACTGAACACCAAAAATAAGAGATTGTACCAAATATGCATTTAAATGATTCTGTATATCAGTAAAAATCATATTTGAGTATTCTATCGGAATATGTATATTATTAATAAAGGTAGGGGAAATGAAAAGGATGATCATTTAGAAAATGTTATGCTTTATCTTACTTATTCTGTCCGAAGCAAAATGAAATTCACTTTAGCACTTAATGGTGTCCTTTTGATAAAGTTGTTGCCATTATATTCATTTAATTGTATTAAATGAAGACATTTTCGAGGCCAGCCTTTAATTATACATTCTTGTCTGTTAAACCTGTCTTTGTCTTGCATTTTTCCAACATATCATCTAGTCAGCACTGTAATGCGACTTTATTTCACTTGCCCCAGTTATTTTAAATTTTTGATGATTGTATTAAAGATGGTTGTGCGGGGATATGACCAATGTGCTGTAATAGAATTTAGAATTATCTTAATCTCCAGAATATTCTTTTTGCAAGTTTTATGAATGTATATTTATGTACAACATGGATGATGTTGAAAGGTTCTTTATTTTGTGGTGGCCTCAGAGTTTTTTCATACCTTGCAAGAGAAATGCAGTAGGTTTCAAGGTAAGAAAACTTGTGATTCGTACTGTATATTTGCGGTGGACGCAGCATATACAGCAAATGTCTGGAAAAAACCTCGTAGAAAGTATTTTTGTTAATTTGACTGGAAAATAAACATGGCTTAGCAGTCCAAGGCTGTCTTTTTATATTAAAAAGAAATTTATTCTCTCTGGGTTACCGTTGGCTTGTGAAACTTGTGCATGCTTTGCTTTTTCTGCAACATTAGTTATGGTCACTGTCCATATGTATGATGATAAAGCAGCTCATCAACATGAAATGACAAGAACTCATTTAAATTCATATTTAGACATATCATTACATGTAAATTGATTATAACTGGTAGAGCTCACACTTTGTTGACTGGTAAACTTGCTGAGTCGATCATTTCTTGCACAATAATTTGCAAATAATGTACTGGTACTTGTTTTGATAGTTATATAAAGCCTAGAGGGTCATTTTCTCATGTTTTTGAAATGCTAACATGTCATTTTCATTTTTACTGACTACAAAATAATTATGTTAATAGGAAAAAAATATTAAGCGTATGCTGATGGGTTTCTGTTGCATAACTTTGATATGCAGTCTGGTTCTTGAGCTGCCTCTGTTTCTACCAAGCACTGATTAAATAGCTTCTGCGGATGTCTATTTGAAAACATCTAATAACTTTAAATACTGTGGCATATGACTGTGTAGATTCATGCCTTTAACTAGTAGTTTTGATCTCAGAAAAAAATTTTGCTGTCACAGTGGTCTCTGCATTCATTTTCTCAGAAGATAGTGTCATATCACAGCAATTTGAGTTCCTTCTTTGAAGTCAGCAGTTTGAATGTTATTACAAAGTGAGTATTAGTAGGACAGTTTGTAGAGGTACTTTGGAGTGATGTTGAAGTAGTTCTGGAGGAGCAATATTTTAGCAGAAGATGTGTTAATCACTTACTGCCTCATTTATTAAGTGACGTGTTACGATGGCTGTAATGCTCATAAATGATAGTAGTATTAGAACTCTGCTTCTATGAGAAGGTTGGTTCTTTGTAACAAAAATGCTCATATAAAGGCTGACTTTTCTTTATGAAAGATATGGTCTGGCAAATCCTTCTTCAAGCGCTTAGGCTCAACCCTTTCAATTCCTGGTAAAGCTATGCTTTTCTCCACAATACCTCATGGATAAATGAGCCCTGGTCTCTGCTGGTTTTCTGAAAGGTCCCTAGACATGAGAAGCTCTTTCTCCTGCTCCTGCTGAGCTCAAGTGATAGTGAGTTCTTCTGCACTTCACTGAGTAACACAGGTAGGTCCATTATCCATTATTAGTTATCAGCTGATAACTTCTCAACTTTTTAAAGTTCAACTTAGTGAATTGCCTAGAAATCCTCTGTTTTATGCAGAAAGTAATGTGACTTTATATAACACATATAATTTTAGCCTTTAATGTAGCAAACTGTTTCTATTTTCAACATTACTGAAGTAACTCACATTCTTAGTAGTTTTACTAAATTTCTGGATAAAGTTTTCATATCTGCATGTCTGTAGTCCAGTGCTTTTGAGTAGCTCACCTGTAATGAAAACAAGGTGTGTTTTATTTATTATAAGATTATGTAATGATACAGTTAAGTGCTTTTGGAGATGTTTTCTATGGAACCTTTTCATGGCGTTTGCAGTTGTTGGTGCCCAGTTATTGTTGAAATTCTGTCAGTCTATGTGAAATTAGTCATAGTCCTACATCAAAGTTCATGTCAATGCTCTTCTATAACTGGTTTTAACCAGCTGCATTTAGAATAGTAAACATCAGGATCATTCTCAACTGCATCGTATTTTACTCAGTCATTGCTCTTTAATGCATTTAATCATAATCACATTTCTTGGAGAGATCATCACATGAGAGGGTAGAATATCATGCTTGAAAAAAGTAAAGGGTTTTGGCATTTCACATACCAAACCCAAATCATAGATGCAAAGTGAAAAGAGTAGTTGAAATCTTGTCACTGCATAGTCTTTACTTATGCATTTTTTCATGCAAGAAAATCCCTGAAAAAATGTCAACTGAGATTGGAGAGGGGATTTATTTGCAATTGTTAATAAAATCATTATTCATTTGAGTGCTGTACATTGAACAGGATGTGCTTTCATGTCTCATTTGTGGAATTTTAGCCTTGTTCTTGAACCTAATGATACTGCTGAAAAGCTATAGGGTTTCATTGTCTGCTGAGGCTGATACAATCTGTGTACTCAGCGTGTGATGAAGTTCATGATGATGTGGTTAAGATGTTCTTTTTCTGCACGCTTTTAGAAAGTAAACTATCTCCAAAGATGAGAAAAAGAAAAATGTCAAGCAGATAAACCAAAAGAAGAGTTGTTTTCATCTAAAGGTAATAAAATTTCTCTTGTCTACATTATGGGATTACAATTCCTTTTTTTCATTTGTGCCTTTTTTTTTCCTGTTGGCTTTTCTTTTCTCTAAGTCTCAGACATGAATGTGCAGGGAACACTTTTAAAAATTTGTATGGGTTGTTTTAATTTTAAGAACATTGGTTTTTTATAAGCAAAATTAGTAGAGTTTAAAAAATTTTCCTGAAAGGTTTTTGAAAGACATAATCAGAAATTACTGTGTTATTAGTAAAGATTAGGTAATGTACCTTTTTTATGGATTTAAATCATGCTCTGTTTCAACCTTGGAATGCAGTTGAATAGAAGTTTCTGTAGTTATGCAGAATATGCTGTATTTACACAATATGTTCATTATGCTTTATAATATATATGTGTGTATACTGGCATGTCATATGCATGCATTTTTATGTGTACATGCATATATATGTGTGTACATGTAAATAAAATTATCCAGACTGCCAGGCTAGACCAAATCAATCCCTCAGGATGTGATACTACTATTCTGCTTCAGGATGTTTTGAGTTTGTTTGTGCAAGAGCACAGCCAGCAGAACAGTGGACCCCGCAGAGCACGTACCATGACTGCTACAAGTGGGCATACTTACCATGTGTTCTGTAGCACAGAAATTCTGCTGCAGAAGCACCAGGCCAGTAGTAAGGGTATGCACTGGTGTTACTGTGTATTTGGTCATGTACATATGGTAGTTCAAGGCTAGAATAAATGTAGCAGGAGTCAAAGTGAGTTCTTAAGTTTCAACAAAGGTGTGGCTTCCAGATAGCACATTCCTCCCAGTCCTATAATATCATCTGCTCCTGCAGTTTGGAGAGGCCTGCAGCAATCATAGGCAGCTCATTAATCAGCCACTGTCACAGATTATAAGATCAGTGTCTACCCTCTTTAAATAAGTCTAGACTTAGATTTCATCTTCAGCTTTTATCTAGGAGATAATTCTTCCAAGGACATTCATTCACATGGGAAGAAATATGAAGTATGTTAAAAGAATTTATTACAGAGGGTGTGAACATTCTGTGTCAAAGCTAACTCCTATTTGCAATACTTGAGTTCAAAATAGTACATTAACCCTCTAAGGCATAGTCTGTACATGTATGTTTATAAACTCTTCAAAGTTCTTGCTAGGGAGTACTATCCTTTGATTATAATTTCTGAGGCGTATGCTGATAAAGCTTTTGTTGCTGAGAGTATGGTGAAGTTTTCTTGTTGCATAATATAACCACTTTCAGAAGAACATGGAAAGTTTGTTATTTTTGTAAGGAACTTATACAGCAAATTGTTGCTTCTGTATTCTGGCAACTGCTAATTGATTTAACATTTTCCCTTAAGCATAAGGTACTCTGTGATATCATCTTTGGCTCAATTCTTTTTAGTATGTTAAAAATTCTGATGCCAGTTGTACAAATTTTTTTAGAATGTGTCTCTTCCATGCTTAGAAGGACAAAGTTAAAAAATATAATTGTGAGGATAGAGTTGTGCTTTCATGACATATAAATGTTAATAATGCATCTGTAGTCTTGTGTGAAAAGAGTTTGATTCTCCATCTTTTGTGTAATAAATCTTTACTGCTGGGATTATTGTCTTCAAAGCTGAAGGATTTTTGTAAATGCGTGTGAATATCCCCAGCTAGTGGCCCCTCAGGGTGAATGGTTCATGTTGTCCTGTAGTAATCATCTTTTGGCCACTCCGTCCAAGTAGAGGTGAAAGGAGAAGAGAGCTAGGGAGCATGCTTCTAAGGAGCATAGGTCTTGGAAGAGTGTATACGAAAGAGATTTTATAGGATGGGTTCAGGCTGCGTTCTTAGGTCACAGTTAATTTCAATACAGTCTAGTATCTAGATACTAGATATTTCTAGTATCTTCATGAGCAGTGCCACAAAGTAGGTCTTTTTCTCCATTGGCTGGTTACAGCGTCTGACTTCTGTACCCAAAGGACTAGTAGAGATTGTAACCTCCAAACATGATTCCTAGAGTGTCTGTATAACATATGAAAGGAGGCAGGAGACACAAAAATAGCATAAGAAGAAGAATTCTGTCTAAGTTACAAGTTCATAAATAAACACATGGACATGGGTTTTTTTCCACTTTGAGTGGAATGAAATTCTTGTCTCCATTTTGGATTTTACAAACCTTATCTGACATCTGTCCTTTTTTGAGAAAGTGAAGAGGATATGCTATGGCACTTCCATCTGTATAACTGCTCAGTAGTTGAAGGACTCATGAAACACCAAAGCAACTCAGTTTCTGCTCTCTCCTTTCACTTAATTGGCCTGAGCCAAACTTTCCTACAGTAGTGACCTGTTCACTGGATTCTTTGAAGTTACGCACGATGAGATTTCTCTACTTTAATTACTTATTATACAAGTTAATTTATTGGGATATAGAGAAAATGACATCCACCTAATAGTTTATAGAGGTAGGGTCTGTCGTGATGTTCCCTCATGCAGCAAGTATCACACTGATTTTATAACAGATGCTGTAGCAAGAATGCTCTTTGTACAGACTCCTGTCTGCTAAACATGAATATCCTTAATGAGTCAGACTCCTTAGATGTGAAAGGTTTAATTCATTAATCCCAAAAGGCCTTGGACGCAGCACTTTCTAAGTGCAGTTGCCTAATATCATCACTTCGTGATGTAAAATGCCAGCAGGAATTCTGAGAATGTAAATTTTGGACTAGTACACCTATGTCTCTGTATAAAGATGTCTTAGTTTTGTGATTGTGCCTCTAGTCTGCTTTACTCTTTAAGATTCTTAGTTAAGCTTGAAAATACTTCCTTTGGGTAAGCAAGGGATATCAGAAATCACTTTTCAGACGTTGGTACCATATCATAGATCACATGATGGTACTGAGATGCTGTTAACAGGTGATAGATACTGGCAACCCCTGTCTGTACTAGCTCTACAAAATAGAAAAGACAGTCATCAGTGAGAGGAGAAGTGATGTTGGAGCAACAGTGGCATAGGTACAGCTGGCTGTGCTAAAAAAGTTGTATGGAGCTTGTTATTCCGGCTCAGTAGCCTGATTCTGCCAACAGACACAAACTAGTTTTATACAGGACATACTCTAGTGTGTGTGTGTATGTGTACATGCATAGTATATAAAATATATGTCCATGTGTCCACTCTTCTTCCAACACATAGTTTTAAAGTTATTCATAGGAGCTTTTGAAGCATTGATTCAATTTTTAAAATAGTTCATTCAAACCACATCCCCACAGGTATGTGTGTTTAGAGTTACAAAAACATTTTGCCCTATACATGTTTTTATATTTCGTATAATTACAGCATATTTATCTGAAGTATTTCGCAAGTATAGTTTTGTGTAATACTGGTAGGAGATTAAGTAATAGCTGCTTACTAGCACTATTGCACAAGAACATCAAATGTAATAACGCTGTTCTGAGATTTGAGGTACCATGCATGCTTTTGGCTGCTTTGCTCCTGTGACCTTTATGCTCTTCTGGTTAATACAGCAGTCTGGTAACAATGCACATGTTTTCCTTTACACAAATGCCAGTAACCACTTGAGCAGGGCACTTGATTCCAGTTTTGATGGGCGGTGCCTATAATGGACAACGGTAGTGTATCCGAGCCAAGTTGGCTATCTTTGTGCTTTACAGTGCCAAAAACTTCAAAGCTTCTTCCTTTTAGAACTCTAAAGCAATACAAGTTTGTGTTTCTTCATATCATCAAACTTAATTATTGGCAATAAGCAAATGCTGGCAGGAGCGGCACATCACATGGCTCCATTTCTGCTTTAGAAAAGGTCAGCATATGGCATAAACACTTTGCTGTATTATGCAGCCTTGTACTCTGATCACATAACACATGCTTCAGAAAGCATTATGCAATGTTAGACTCACTGATTAATGACTGCTTGCACAAGAAGTTTTTCATTACCCCGAATGCTAGCATCCTGGGAATGATTAACTTTGTGACATAACTCTCATCACATAAATATGGAAGATTCAAACATAGCCTCAAAATAACGTGTTTCAGAAATAACTGAACACTTTCCTGCTTAGTACTGTGTACAGTATTTGATTAACAACTGCTTTAAACCTTCAGAGTTGAATAGAAAAGCCTATTTGTGAGAACTGAAAACAAGATTTATTTCTAGGGTTTAAAGTTTTACCCAAGATGAATTTTTGAACACAGCAGCATCTCATTTGCAATGTTTTTCCTCTGCTTGTGTAAGTTTGAATTTCCTGAGAAAAATCTGTGCCAACTATTTTCAGTTCAGCCAGTGAGTTAAATAGAACAAGTCAAATCTAGCCCTTATTTAGACCAGCAACTGCATGTATGTAAAATGACTCAGTCCAGTGTGTTCAGTAGTACAGTACATACAGTTGTGTGCTTAAATCAGCATGGTGATAGCTCATTAAATTCACAATAATTGCCAATGTTTCTGCAGGCAGAGTAAGAAAGCAAAATGTAGTCCTGAATGAAGTGTCTTTCAAACTTACAGTCTGAATATTGCTACACATTCATATTTAACATTTTCATATTCTTTTGATTAATCATTCCATTTTCAAATTATGCAGATTCTTATGTTAAAAAGCATAATGACAGTACATCAGTCATGTTATCATCTTCAGGATGTACAGAAGAGGAAAAGCCTATAAAAAGAAATGTTCCTTACCATATTCCCTCACATATGAAGATTCA
The DNA here is from genome assembly GCA_034336665.1 of Luscinia megarhynchos. Lineage (NCBI taxonomy): Eukaryota > Metazoa > Chordata > Aves > Passeriformes > Muscicapidae > Luscinia > Luscinia megarhynchos. The sequence goes on along the minus strand of CM067592.1, from coordinate 40,881,327 downwards.
TCCCTGTTTTTGAAGTAATTGCTACAAGTTATCTGTGTTTCAACAGCTTTATTAAGGAGAAAGTCAGTTTGCCTGCTTGGAAATTCAAGATCACTGTTCACAAGGAAATATCTATATTAAACTCCCACTTACTAATTTGCCTTTAAATGTCAGACTAAAAAAAAAAGGAGACATCTGCTTTTTTATGATTCTCTCTCCTTTAAGTAATTCTGCTCATGAACTGCCACATTAAATAAAGCTACTTCAAGTCCTTGTAACAGGGGGGATGGTTTAGGATGTCACCACATTAATGCATATGTGCCATGTCTTCAAAATTAATCTTCATTGAGAAAAAGTACAGAAGGTAAACATTGACCTTCAATATGTTCACTTTAGTTTCTGCCTTTTCCTGCATTCCAACTCCTGCAAGCAGTAGCAAAGGCTAAAGGAAATGGCCTCTGACTAAGCATTAGCTACCAGCGTGCCCTCATTATAGCTGAGGGCTCTTATTCTCGCCTAGCCTACGTGCAGAGCCAGCTAGTCTTTCAGCTGTGATGACGAAATGCCATGCATTTCTTCCTGGAATAGTACGCAGATAAGAGGCCACTTGTTATGCTGAGGTTTCAGATGAACTCCACTAAGGGTTTCAAAACACTCTGTCACAATTATATCAGGTTTCTTTAGCAACCAATTCATTTCAGACACTTTTAAGATAAAAAGGGAAGAGATGTTAGTTTATTTTCCCTTGTGGTTTCACTGTTTAAACTTTTACAGGATATGACTGGATAGTTTATACACGGCCTGAATTTATTAATTTTAAGAAAAATAGATCAAAATGGGCCTGTTTCTTTCTTGAAATTCACATTATGTGTAGTCCCCTATGTGTACCTATAACTTTAGAGAAGAAACAAAGTCTCATGCCTGTGATATGCTGCTAGAAAGTCCTGCTGTGCAGACCCAGTTGCTGAGTGCCTTGAGCTTATTCTGAGTCCAGCAAAAGCCAAGGGTTTTGAGAACCTTGCAGCACAAAAGGTTAATCCTTTATCTTGGAGTTGGGTTGAGATTCTAGAATGTGTGTGCAGAGTACGAGCCCCGTTGGCCTAAGAGTTTGTTACTCTCCCAGTGGTGGGAGAACCTGTTTGTGAGATCATCTTGCAGCCTTGACATGCATTTAGGTGATTCCATGTGCTAACAACAGCAACTTTAGTGGAATCAAACAAATCACAGAAGTGTCCTAACTGTAAAAGAAAGAGGAATCTCTGAAGTGTTTATTTCAAAACAGGTAATGCCATTAGAACCAGCAATAACTATATGCTACTGAAGAAAGGAATAAATTGTCTGGAGTAAGCAATGGATCCTATGCAGGTTAAATAGCTTTCTTTGCTCACACTTAGACTCTAATGAAACATTTAGAATCTGTGATATGCCCCATTTCCATTGTATCTGAATGACACTTTAGGTATATGTAGTCAGTTGGAGAAAGAGTCTTATGATGATAAATCTTGAGTAAATCACAACTTAAATAAGTATTTAATGTGAAAAAGCTAACCCAACCCAAAATAGCATCTCTCCTTTATCACTTCCCCTGCAATTCTCAACATTTACTAGTATCTCATTAACTGGGAACTAAAGGCTCAATTCAATTTCCTTTTAAGACAACAAAATTTTCTTTTTCCATTTACATAATGGAATTTGGATCAGGTCTTGCTTCTGTAATCTTATTCCTTTAATGCTTTCCAAATAAATGTGTAATTCCCAGTGAGATCACTAGGAATCTTGGCTATTCATAATCTGTTCTTTCTTTCCTTTTTTTTTCTGCAACTGTTCATCAGTAAAGAGGGTCCTCTTTGAAAATATCCAAGGAGCACTTAAGTTTTCAAACTCACTGCTTGCCTTAATTACTTTTTGCTTCTCTTTCTTGGAAAGGTTCCTTTCTTTAGTTACTGACTGCTGACTCAGAATAAAATAAGAACGAATTTCCCTCACAAATAAAGTATTTCTTAATTGTTTACTAGAAATAGATGATTCTTGCACATTACTTTGAAGAATTCCTGTCAAAGCAGGATATACCAACAAAGAATATGTTTCTCCATTATTTTTCTGCTCTCTTTTCATCAAAATGTTAGCCTAAATACTGTTGCTACAATGGTCACTAGCAGGCCTTTTAAATTTAGACGACTCGTCTCACAAAAATTCTAATCCACCAAGTATAAATATGAATAATGGACATGTTTTTTGCACTATTGCTATTGTGAACTTTGATTTTAAATAACTACAATAAGACAAATCTGTTTAAAAATGGTACTTGTTAAATACTACTGCTTTCAAAATGTCTTCATTTTGTAAACATGTTTGCTTATTTATTACTCATCCTATGTGTCATTTAAAGGATCATGCAGTGTCTTATTTCATTTTCTATTTTAGAAGATTTAGTCTTATTCTCTGAAAAAGACACTGGTTTTTTAATGTAATATCATGGGAAAAAATGCAAACCAAACTACCTTTCTTGAAAATTTTACAAAAAGGACAAATGCTTTTCTTGTGGTTCAAAACACAGAAATGTTTTAAACTGAAATTACTGCAATTGAAAATTTGTCATCGTAGCTGAAATCACAGAACTAGGGAACACCATCCCACCAGCACACATACTAGTGAAACCAGTTTTCTCCTTCTCCTTAGCCTTTTCCATCTTCTGACCATTCTTTCATACAATCCCTGCTCCCACTTCCCCAATATTCCCTGCTGAGGAGAGGTGATACATGCCATCCAACCTTGGGTAAATGCTGTTTGTGTTTGGAGCCCTCACAGAAAGTGTGATGACCAAGTTGCAGGAGTTTTAATTCAGAAAGGAAGTGGGACAGGGGCTTTAGCATGAGCCTTTTTTCTTTCCTCAAACCACTTTTCTTGGAAAACTAATGGATCCTCCTTTTCCACCCTTTTCAACCGAGCTTACATTGTGTAAGGTTCAAAAGATACAAGGGTGTGGACTGACTGAGAGCGACTGACTGATAGCAGTGGTACCATGTTATATTCTGAAGCTACCGATGCATGGGTAGAGCATAGGAAAATAGGATAGGAAATAGAACCAGGTTTTGTCTTGCTGAGCAGTCATCTGAGCTGTCAGAGGCACAAATGCTGAGGATGGGGAAACTGCTGACAGGCTTCAGCCAGCAAGCAAGTGTCCGGGTCCTGAGCCATCTTGAGCTGACAGAGTGATTCATTGTTAGCAGGATCCAAACTAGCTGGATGCAAACAAGCTCAGATTTCTTTGCATGCATTTGCAAATAATGCTAACATGCTAATTGCTCTAATGGGGATTAAAAAAAAAGTCCCTGCAAGTTAGAATCGTTCCCACCTTAACTAAATCAAAGTTAAAGAAAGAAATGGGGAGAGTCTTTATTGTGCTGTAAATAGCAGCAGCTTTATTCTAAGTCATAAAAGCAATATCAATAATGCTTGCTAGTCAGCCATTCATGACTAGAATGCAAACAGTTTATGCTGGTGATAACTGATAAATAGGTATATTGAACACTTACAGGGGTGTTATGGCCCTGCAGTATTGTTTGATGAAATAAATAATGTTTACAAGTAACATGTGACTTTCAATCTTACTGTGAAAGATCTGAGAGTTGGGAGTAGGCTTTTTATGCCTATTATCTATTCTTCATAGAATTATTTAATTTCTAGAAACAGATGGTGATTTTTAAGCCCACTGCTATTTTGGTGTACTTAAAAAAAAAAAGAACCCTAAAAATAGACCTAAGTTGCCATATCCAGCAAAAAAAAACGTTGTCAGCTCTTTCCTCTGCTGTGCTGAAAACAAATCTGTCAGCAATTTCTTTGGGTTAAAGTATCTGAGCACTGTGGGGGGAGAAATTTTTATAGTTTTCTGGTGGGTTTTTATTTAGTTGGTTGGTGGGTCTTTATTTTAAAGAAAACATTTAAAGTGGCTTTGTAACAGAGTCCATTTAATGCTATACATATCGAAAAAATTACTATCTGTTGTTATTAAAGACACTCTACCAAATTGATGAAACCTACACTCAAGTTAATGTTGTGGATCAACTGCATGAATTGGACTTTAAAGTCTGAATCAGTCTGAAATCAACATCTTCAGCTCTGCTTGAACAGACGTTAAAAATCAGCCCATTTTCTGTAATTACCAAAATGAAAATGAGAGTGACAGTTATTCGTGCAGAGAAAAAAAAAGCACTGGTAATGCATCTGAATCTAATAGGCCTCTTATGTTTGCCTTATAATTTAATACATCTCTTGTATTAAAAGTGTGGTTTGATGAAGTTACGGAATGGGAAAGGAATAAAACTTTTGGGTTCCCTGTGCATCTACAGGTGATTGACATAACAAGAGACTGACTGTACAGTATTTTCAGAGGTATTTTCAGTATTATATGATTTTGGCATAACGACAAAATATAAGGGTTCAGGTAAAAGAGTGTGATATCTATCATATGAACATATTCTAAAAGGTTGAATGAAGAAAACCAAAATCAGGTCTCTAAGGTAGGTATTTCATTATAGTGATCTTAGTGCAAAATATTTTGACTGAGAGCATTGGTATTTGAGGTACAGATCCTTAGAGTCAAATCCTGTGAAGTATTAAGAATTCTTATTTTCCTTTGAAGGTTGGCAATATCAATAATTCCCTGGATCAATATTTTATCTTACCAATTAAGTGCTGTGAATGCTCACTTCCTATCTGGAGGAGCTCAGAGAGATGTAATTGTGCATCATCCCTGCTGACAGCATCAACTCCTTTCCATTGACTCCTGAGGATTCCCAATAGTTTGGTCCTCCCACATAAGTTAGATGCTTTCAGCAAGCAGTGTGGCACTTCTTGTCAGAGTTCATATGCTCCATAGCAGACCTTTCTTCAAGGCCCCTGAACTTCACTTGCAATGTTCAGTTGGAAAAGCTCTCCCCGTAGGTATATCATCAGTAATGTTGGCAGCTGTGGCACTGCAATGTAGAATTCATTGGGCTGGAAAACAAATTGGCTGAAGTACTCCTGGAGAGAAGCTCTAGAGCCTGCAAGCTGTCATGTAAAGGAACGGTGGGAGAAGAGCCCCTGATACACGTTCTGTTGTAGTTGTGCTGAAGAGTACACCTACTCCTGTGTAGGTGCTGTGCTGAAGACCCTGAACTCTGCCTGACCTGTGGCTTCAGCTTTCAGATCTGTGTCACACTGCTCAGCACTGAGTGTACAGTGGAATGAGATCCTACTCACAGGAGCCTGATGCTGCTTGCTGCTAGGACAGGTAGACTGTACGTGCATGATGTCAGCAAAGTTTGCTAGGATCATGGAAGTGCTGTAGATTAGAGACCATTTCAAGTAATGGTCATATCTGGTAAGGTGTATACATATAGATACTCTGGTGTCAGTTTCTTGCTCTGTGTTACCTATTTATAACTGCAGTAATTGGTGCCACACACCAATTGTGTGTTTGCTTATGTTGTGGAATCACATTGTGGGCTGACCTAGATCTGGCCCTTCGCAGAACCCTAGGACTGGGTGACAGAGACACAGACTGTGAGCTAGGGGGGAAAACGGAAACCACATGGAAACAGTCTAATTTCTATTTAGAATGGTGAACTAGTAAAATTTTGTTCTGAGAAAACCCTTCTCTACCTTTTAATCTTGCACAGGCTTGACACTTTTTGACCACAATTATCATTGTCTCAGTATTACCTTCTAAGACTGATCCTGAACCTTCTTATCATCTTCCCTATTCTCCAAACACTAATATTTCTGTTGTCCTTCCATGCAGTAACAAATTAATTCCTTTCTCACACCAACTCTTTGTTGAGTATAAAAGCCTACCTTTTCTATACAGATTAGCTATCCCACGATCCTGAGATGAGCAAATCCGTGGGATGATGGGAAGTGTGAAAAAATACCTGATGCTGCCACGACAGGCATGTGATTAGCTGTGATGCTTATGCTGAGGCAACAAGCAGACTGGTGCTTAACTCCACTGAGGGTTAATTTCCCTAGGCACAGCCACATGGTCTGTGATGATTTTGAGATAAACTTTTGGGTATGCAGTCAGCCAGTGTCTTTGCTGGAATTAAAGAAATTAGGAAGATTAAGTGGGCAACTGCTTTTCATGTAAATATTGTCATTCAGATCACCTTAACCTGATGATTATCTTAGAAGAAGGAAAGAAGTCACTAAACAAACATTATGTTCTTGGCAGTAGGATTTGCTTTGCAAATATGAACATTTGTCAAATTTCTACATTTTTCTCTTCAATCTGATTTAAAAGCTCTTCAATCTGATTTAAAGAATCAAAATCAAAGTTGAGAATGTTGAGTTGCCCTGGCCCAACTGAAGTCAACAAAATTTACAAGTCTTAGCAAAAGAGAAGGCAGGAGATCTACCTCCCTAAAAAAGAGGCACAAATGTTGCATTTTAAGGTTCACAAAGGGATCTTCATTGGAAGAGAACGGGAAATGAGCTGAAATTAAACTACACAGACCTTATCATACCTAGTATTTTTTTTGTGAAATTATGTAGGCTGGTGATGGGTATGTAATTTTGTGTGTTTATCTGTGTGTATCTATGTAAGCACAAGGATATGTAAGTGCTTTTCAACAGCTCCAAGTCTCCACTATCTTTCGGTATCTCCAGGTGCATTTAAGTCATCTGAATCCTACAGCCTTAATTGCATAACAGAGACATATTACAAAATATTACCACACCAAGAGCGTTTACATTATTTCATAACAAAAAGAAATACTATTACAGAACATTTTTACCCTTAAGGGAAAACTACCAATTATTTAAAACATGGTCTGTATGTGTGCTTGTATTTGTTGTGTGGGGGTATATGAACCTTATTATGGAGACACGTAGGGGTGGATTAAAGCAGGATCCATGGGATACAGCCCCAAGGTCAGAGGAGTTTCAACAGACAAGTATGTCAGAAGCTATGCAGGAAGTACCAGCACGCTTGATTATAATGAGCTTATTGGGCTGATGTTGTCCACTTAAGTAAAAAAAAAAAGCAGCTCTTTTGGAGGGAAAGCAGCTCTGTGAAAGATTATCATAGGCATGGTCAGCAGACTTTGGTGAAAAACAGGTATTAGGGTCTTCAAGTGGAATCCAGATACTGGTGTTCAACCAGTCTCTAGAGTGCTCTAGACTGCAAGTGGATTGGTGGCTTCTGATACAAATTAATTCAGTTACCTGTCTCCTCTCTTCAAATCCATATTTGTTTCTCGCTGTAAGGCAATAATACAATTAGTTGCTTACTGCCTATGCCTTTCCTTGTTGGCAATTTTTTCAGTTTATAAAATTTTGGTGAGTGTTTTTTTTCATGGCTGGTGAGAAGAAATTCTTTTTCCTGCTCATATGATTGCTTCCATACTGCATTTAGTGACCAAAATGGAGAACTCACCATCCTCAGATGGGTGTCTCAGTTTCTTACCCATGTAGGCTCATTTTTTTTCCACTTGTTCATGAATGTTCCATACCCACACCAGTGATTTGCTGGTCACTTCTTCAATTTTAATGGTTTTGAAAATTCGGCCCTCTAGGCTGAGGCACCACTCGGGATGTTTTCCTGTGAAATAAAGACCTAAATCACTTTAGGAAAAGAGGTGGTGACTTATGATTATCCCACATCCAGCGTAAAATGCATATCTCTTGCAGCTGTACTGAAAAAGAAAGTGAAGAAAATGGTGGCTATTACTATATACATCAGCCTGACCCAATGAGTGGCATAGATGTATGCTGACATGTCAGACTCCACCTCTTCAGTCGTTGATAGGAGGAACACCTGGCTTCTATGTTTTAAGATAAGGGCTTGGGCATAAATGAGGTGTCCAATCAGCCTGAGACAGTTTTAAGTTATACTGGAGTGCAGAATCCAACACAATCCTATAAGGGTTCAGGTGTTTTCATGGACAGACTAGGGCTGACCATTTTGTGTTTTTTAATTCTGAGGATTTTATTGCGGATACATAGTTCTTTTGTTGTCTCTGAGAGTCAGGATTTTCTTGAACAAATAGGATTCACAAAATACTGTGTTTTGTACACACTTAGGCCTAAATAATTTATAGAATAAGGCTTATTTCTCAATATCCTGGCTCCCCAGAGAGGTGGGGACAGCATCAAGCCTATCTGAGTTCGAAAAGTTTTGGGACAACATTTTCAGGCACATGGTGTTATTTATTCTTGAGGTGTCCTACACAGGGTTAGGAGTTGGACTTGATGATCCTGATGGATCCCTTCCAACTCAGCATATTTTGTGATTCTGTGATCCTAATGGGTTGAAATACAAGATACGAAGGACTATCTACAAAGCGCAAGGAACTCTGCTAGAAGATGACAGTGATGGCTGGTGTACTGGTGAGAAATGTAGCACATTGTGGCAACGGTCCCTCAAGATTTTAAGTTGAAACATGCATCTGGTCTGAAAAATAATTTTTCGAAGTGCTTTTTAGGGCTTTTTACTCTTCTCTCCAGAATTCTACATTAATACTCTGAAACTAAAAAATAAACCCCAGAAAAACAAACCAACAAAGAAACCCATTCAAGTGATACTTCGAATCTTCTATCCCCTCTATCCTTCTTGGGACCCCTCATCCTCTGCCGTTCTTGGGACCTCCTCTCCCTTTCATGGAACACCAGCATGAGGGTGTATTCTCAAAGTGCAAACCAGGCTCTGGATGGCAGCCAAGAGGACACTGTCCGCAGTCTGCTTTTCATAGTTCCACTGCCTTGAATTCTCACCTGCTGAGCCGGAACGGGGGAGTTAGCTTGATGGAATGGAAACTTCACTGTTAGTCAGTGGAATTCCCCTCACAGGTCAGGAAGTCCCTTCTTGGTCAGGTGTCATAAGGTGACTTGGGAGCAAATGTGTGCTCTGCTGCTGTCCTTCTCGTCCACCTGTCTCTTGAGAAAGGAGTCTTTATGGTATGTGGATTCAGCCTAGAGCTTAATGAGTGGCACTAGCAGTCAGGATACACAAGATGTTTCTGAGCTTGCTGTTGCATTGCTTATGCGAAAAGACTGATGTTTCACCCCAGGGTTACAGGACTTAATTCCTGTATGTCATCCTGAGGCTTTCTAATTCAAAGAAAAGTAGTAAATACTGCTTTAGCAGGGCTGTACTGGGAAATAGTTTGTGCTTGTGCTCATTTACCTGTTTCCACATAACACAGGCTTCTTGTGAAACACATCAGGAGATGTTACTATAGAAGTGCACAACTAAAAATTCTGCGTGATTTTGTGGCAGCTAGCACCATCCAAATATTTCCCTCACCTTTGATCCATATCCTACAGCCATTCCTACTTTGTGGATCTGCATATAGCCTTCCTCCCAAAGCTCCTTCCAGGTGCCCCCACATCTCAGCAACCTGAAAGACAATCTTTGACTCACTGTCCACTCAGAAGACAGGGGGCTTCCATCTGTCTAACTAGGCAGGACATATTTTCACTTGGTAGAGGTGCGTCAAATTTGTAACTTTGTACCATTTCTGACCTGTTTGTCTTTCAAGCCTGAAGGTGTATCACATCTTTCTTTCTTTACTTACCCTAAACACAAGCATACCTCTGCAGATAGAAGACAAAGCTCCAGGCTTGGTCAAGTTACCCAGAGCTACTAATAGAGAAGTCTTTATAAAAACTTGCAGTTGCAACTGTAGCTGGTAGTCAGCTGGGCTTAGTTTGTGAGTGTTTGAATGGAGCTAGAGATGCAGCAGCTGAGAGGGGTCTTGCTTATGTAGCACATATGGCGTGCCAGCACATACCCACTTCATTACCATTCCTCTGGGTAGGCTTCCTTTGCAGTATTCTTTGAACTGACTTACAGGGTTGCACTTGTCAACTGTTTCAATAACCAAATAGATGACACCTTTTTGTATGATTGTTTATATTATCAGAGTTTTCATACTTGAAAATGAGAATATAATAGGTGTGTATATTAAAAAGTGTCACATAATATACCAGCTGTCTGTGGGGCAATGCATATATGCCTGTGTCTATTTAATAGCTGTAAAGTCAGAATTTGCCCAAACTGTTGCTGCTCTTTTCTTATCCAAGGCCTTTTATACTGGAATTATGATGAACTCACAGCTAAAGTTTACTCCCCAGATTATAAAAAGGGTGCAAATAATTCTTGTGCCTGTTTGTAGCTGTATGTTACTAGGCTTGTGTTACTGGCTTAGGGTAGCACAGCAAAAAATAGACCCATCTGTGCTTATATGCTAAGAAAACACTCTTTCACAGAAAATTTTTCTTAAACTATAAATGGGTTCTCTGTTGTCATTGTTCCTCAGTTGCAGCCTTTCTGCCCAGCTCAGCAATGCCACAAGCAGCTCTAGGCTGTGTGGCATTGCTTAATGACACATAGTACTCTGAAGAAGAGTATCCTGTGCAGTGCACTTGGTACTTGGATACATGGGTCTCAATTATTCCTCTTTTCCTTTGATAAAGGGTCTGTTTAAACAGTAAAAATATTCTGTGGGAAATAGTGTTTGATGGCTTTAGCAGATATCAGTGGCTTTAATATCTGGAATGGCTTAATTAACATTAAAAATCAAGTATACCCTAAATATAGCACTAAAATTTTCTAAAGAACGGACACAAGCATTCTTCAGGTGAACACTGAGTGTGTACTGAGGTGATGATTACAGAAAGGAGTGATGTGTAATTCTGTGAAATACACGTGCAAAACCTACTACATTTATGTATGCTTAGAATGTCTCTATTACATATAGACATTAATTTGTAATTAATGTAGTTACATATATCCCCGTATATTTATCATACCCTCATGTGTGGAGCATACTTTAAATGTTTTTTATGAAAAGAAGACAGCCTCTGTATCAGACTTTTCCACTGTTGTATTAGGACCAGGAAGTTAATTTGGACATCATGTGTGACATGTCTAGTGTAATTGCTGAGCTCAACATCTTCCATCAACACCAAGGCTGGCAATACCAGAGTCATTCTAGCTTTGAAGAGCAGCTCTGCCAGTGTGGCACAGCCCTGCCTCTGGGGCTGGAAAAACAGTTTAATTCCCATCTTATCCTTTTGGGGTTTTCTGCTTGAGAAGGGTGCCTAGCAGTGATGCTTTTCAGTCAGGAACTGATTTACCTGATTTGGCTGGATTGGAACAGCAGAGACCTTGTATGTATGAGTTATTATGTTCCTGCTATTGAGCTTCACTTAGACTGATATTTCTTAGGGCTAAGGTGTTTGAGCCAATCATTAAGCATTTGTAATTGTGATGTCGGCTCATTTTTACTCAAATTAGAGCCTCAGCAAAACCCCAGTGCATCATCTGGAAGCTGGACTGTCATTTTTAGAGACAGCATCCTTTTGTCCACAGTAAATATGGAATACAAAATTTCTGAGTTGGTGTCAGTTTCCTTTCTCAGTTGTCATTGCTTCTTTGCACTCATGTGGTCTCACAATGATTAAAAGGGTACTCCTGTTCTTTTTCCTCCTGCTCAGAAGGAATGCAGATCAGGAAGTTGGGAAGAACTGGTGAAGAACACAAGGAAAAATCCCTACCTTAGACTTGAATCAATGGCATAACTATCTGGTTTGAATTTGTAGCTTCTTCCCCGTGCCTAAAAATAGAATCTGGTGGTGGTACTTTCTGAAAGTAGAGTCTGTACTTCCTAAAAATAAAGTTAATTTATCAGTGTAAGTACTATGGACTACCAGTATGTAATCTTCTCCATCTCCAGTGGAATTCAGAACTCTTTGTCATTGGTCAGGATGAAGTTTTGAAACCCAAGTGGATATTTTTAGCAGATTTCAGTAAAATATATTCTTGTAAAACTGAAATTTGCCATGTCTGACAGAGCATTTTGTCTTTGTCCTCTATCATGTTGTTTGAAAGACACAATAAAGGGAATAAACTGGTTTGGTTATTTATGAAACTATTGAAAGACAAAAGTGGAATGGAAATCCAAATATGCTGAAATAGTATTAATTGTACATGCACAATATTCTGGCTTGTGTTAGTTATTCAAAATGTTTCTTTCTCTGAAAAGGCTAACACTGAAGAATTTGCATTATCAAAATCTTATACATCATTTGACTTCATGTGACTTAAAAAACTGTGGAAATAAAGTTAGCCTCCCACTTGGAGTTACTGGAACTTTCTTTTGCTTTGTTTTATCCCCCAGGAAAAAAAAACATTTTAAGATCTGAAGGTTAATTTATATGACTTCTGACATGACTAAATAGGTAGAGTTAAAAGTAGAGGATAGGTCTTAGATTTGCTTTACTTTATTTCTTTCAGCTCCTCCCTGTGTCTTTCTCAACCACAGTGTTGTTCGTATCATCAAGCTTGTCTGGTGGCTTGTCTGTCATCATGCCCTTAAGTTCCATTAATAGAAAGATTTTTTTGTTTGTTTGTTGTAGCTGAGAAGATTATATAATTTCTGGACCTGGTCTGTGTGACATAGTGTATCATAAATGACCCATGCAAAACTCTGTTGCAGTGCTAGAAGTTTCTGATACCCATAACAACTTGCTTAAAGCAAGTTAAAGCAGTCAGCAGTACAAACTGGCCTTTATCTGATTCCTCCCAATGAAATATTTTGCAATGATTTTGTTGTTAAAATATGGTTACTGATAGATCTTTAGCAAGACATTGCTGCTGCCTAGCATGGTGTACTGCCTCTGGCTCAGCCTGATCCTGCAGTGACCCAAAGTGTCTTGAGGGGAAAGGCAGAGTCATGCAACAGCTGACACTGTGTGATACCTGGGAGTCTTTTCTGAAATGAAACCTAGGTTAGTTTGCCATTTTCAGAAGGACATTTTGATCTAGCAGCAGAAGCATCTTGGAAACAGTGGAGTCCATAAATGTAGTTGTTTTTTGCCTTCCTAGTGTTTAGTGAGATTAACTTGAAGGCAGGGGAACTGCTGATTTTGCCTTAGGCTGTCTTCCAGAGCAGACAGAACTGGTTCCTGAATGCTGCCGGTCTCTGTGGCTGAGGCAATAGTGCAGGCAGATTTTTCCACCAGCATGCTGGAAACCTGTACTTCAAACCTGATGTACTGGCAATAGTTTAAAACTGAAGTCTGGCCATCTATGAGCTCTCTGAAAATCAGGGTTACTTTGATTGCTCTTGTGACAGAGAGCAAGGGTTTTTTTTTATTGCCAACTCTGTAGTTTAAAAAAATCAATATTTTCTTCAAATAGAAACTTCAATTTACCGCAACACAGAAAATGGTACTTTTCTAAAGATATCTTGCAAAGCTATTGAGCTGTGGCTTGTGGCCTTAAAGTCTAGGCTTTTATTTCCTCTAAATATACTCTGTTCTGTTTTCTATGTGTCTGTCATGTTGAATAAGTAACAGGCAGTGGGCACAGAACAAGGACTTGTGTCCCATGTATCATGTGAAACAAAACAGGCAGCTCTTTCAGTTGTGAAGCTAGGATGCCATCAGGGGCTTTTTCTTCAGTTACAGAGCTGGAATGGAGGTGCTTGAGTCCTGAGATAGAGCTGCAACTTCTAACACAGGATGTACTGAGAGTTTTCTTCCTACATATAATATGCACTATTCTAGCATCTGCTCAGTATCCTCTGTAAAGCAGCCTCACCTTTAAAATTTCTTGTTGCCCTCTTCAGTTCCTCCTGAGCCATCCTGCCGTCTCCCTTATCTGCTTCTTTCTTTGCTGTCCTTTACCAATGCAGCATTCTCTGCCATCACGTCGAGGTCTCCTGGTCTGCCTGTCCTGGCACTACAGCTCTGCTGAGCATTGGCACAGACGCTGGAACACTCAGGTCTGCCACCTGCCCTTTCTCTGAGCAGTCACACAGACTTGGCACTGAGTGCTCCCTCAGCAGGTTTGCCAGTTTGACACCAAGCTGTGTGATGCAGTTACATGGGAGGGAAGGGATGTCATCCACAGGGACCTGGACATGCTTCAGAGCTGGGCCTGCCTGAACCTCATGAAGTTTAACAAAACAAAGTGCAAGGTCCAGTGCCTGGGTTGTGGCAGTCTCAGACACAGCTGCAGGTTGAGTGAAGTGATTGAGAGCAGCCTGGAGGAGAAGGACTTGGGGATGTTGATTGATGAAACCAACTGCATCCTGGACTGTATCAAAAGGGATGTGACCAACAGGTCAAGGGAGGTGATTCTTCGCGTCTACTCTGCTCCAGTGAGACCTCACCTGGAAGACTGTGTGCAGTCTGGTGCCACCAAGATAAGAAGGACATGGTACTGCTGGAGCTAGTCTAGGGGAGGCCATGAGATTGATACTGGCACCTTCCCTGTGAAGACAGGCTGAGGAAGTTGGGGCTATTCACCCTGGAGGAGAGAAGGTTGCATGGAAACCTCATAGCAACATTCCAGTGTCTGAAGGGGCCTACAGGGAAACCAAAGAGGGATCCTTCTTCAGGAACTGTAGTAACAGGAGAAGTAGCTTCTAACTGAAAGAGGGTAGCTGTAGATTAGTTATTAGGAAGAATTTCTTTACTGTGAGGGTGGTGAGACTCTGGAACAGGTTGTCCAGAGAAGCTGTGGATGCCCCATCTTTGGAAGTGTCCACAGCCAGGTTGGACAAGACTCTAAGCAACCTGGTCTAATAAGAGGCATCCCTGCTCATGTCAGAGAGGTTGGAATGTTCTTTAAGGTCCTTTGAAGCCAAGCCATTCTGTGATTCTGTGACATTCAGGTGCTCATAGGAGCCAGTGGCTAATCAATGGCATGCTCAATCTGTGTGCTGTGTATGGGAGACAGAGAAAAGAATTCTGTGAGTTAGCTGACTCATAAAATTTCTAGCCTGACATCTTCTCATCATCAGTAGATTTGAGTATTTCACCAAAGTAACACTACTGCTGCAGTTAAAAGGATTATTTAGAAAAAACTTAGATTATTTTGGATCACACTTCTGAGAATACATTAGAAGATTCATGTCATGCTATACCTTCCTTAATTCAGTGCTTATTTTGTCTAAATGTTGGGGCCTATTTGTTCAAAAGCATGATTTGGCAGTTCTCAAAGTTGGTGTGCCAAATTTTCCAAATCTGCAATTGAACAGCTATTGCTTTATGGGCTGATCAGGGATACCATCTGTGCATGGGACATATAATGGTTATTGAACCCCTCAACAGTGACCCATGTACTCATGTCCCACCTCTACCGTTAATACTATCATCTGCTGGTTCTGGCAGATAAGAAAATAACCTGCTCTTTTGCAAGAAAAATGCATTTTGTACATGTCTAAAGAAATCAAGTCTTGTGATGTCATCTGCCAATGACGGGTTGAATGTAATGGTTTAGAGGAAATTCTGCAAGATTTTTTTTAAAGATTGAATTATTTTCAAGTTATATTAAAATTACCTACCTATTAAAATGAAGAAGCACAGTTGATTATTTTATTTCTAGTTTGTTCTTGCTAAATGCCTAGAGGATAGTATTTCAGTGAGAGTTAGCTGGATCCCTTTCAAAACGCAGCTGTTGATCTTTCCCTCTTTAGGTTTCTTTTGCCTGAGAAGTGAATGCCACTTCTTAAATGTTTTCTGTTTTGATTCTTAAATACTGTGATAAATGTCAGGGTCTGTTAAGTTTCAACTTTCTATTTTTATCCTTTAGTAAACATTATACCAGATGTGGGTGTGAAGGACCCTGAGAAGCTGAGGGAGTTCTGCTTTTATTCAACAATTTTTGCTTTCATAACTGAGCATTTCAGCTCATTTTGTAGGGTTGTGTATGTGCTGTTTTGGGGTTTTTTAAGAGTTGAGAAAAACAGGCTTATGCAACTTAGTTTGCATAAGTGCAGTGAGTCATTCATATTTTATTTTTGCGTGTTTCTCTGTGTGTGTGTTGTATTGCTTTATATAACCTGTCTTTGAGAAAGTACTACTGTGACTGCTAAGAATATATTTCTCCTATAAATTAAAAAAAGAAATATGCCTCTTAGGAAGGTAGCTGCTTCTTGGTGGTGTCTCCTTATACTTTTCTCCAGGAGGGCACTTTGGTGATTCTTCCTAAGGCTGTGGTTCTCCAGCTGCAAAGTTTATGTGTAAAGAGAAGGCCAGGTAGCTCTGTACTTCCCTTTTTGTGAGCAGAGCTGAGAGTAACTCCGCTGATAATGGTGGTTTTATGTGTGTGTACATAGATATAGATAGATAGGTATAGATAGGTGTATATATAGGGATGGATAGATAGATAGATAGATAGATAGATAGATAGATAGATAGATAGATAGATAGATAGATAGATAGATAGATAGATAGATAGATAGATAGATAGATAGATAGATATGAGACAGAGATAGAGATAGAGATAGAGATAGAGATAGAGATAGAGATAGAGATAGAGATAGAGATAGAGATGTATATATATATATATATATATATATATATATATATATATATGAGTTTCAAGTGCGCCTAATCCTTTCAGCAACTGTAGTTTCTGCTTCCTACCATCTAGGGAAGAGTGGAGCTTCCAGAGCAGTGTAAGTCTGTGCATTGCTGAAATAGATTTGAGGCTTAAATCCTTCATATAGCTATCAGACACACATCCTTCATCAGACTTGCTTACGAAGAAGCTGGAGGGCTTCATCTTTTTTGACACTGCATCTCTGCTCTTTATGATCAAGTGTACCATGAACGTGTGGCTTCTCAGAGTCTATTGTTTGAAATGCAGTTACAGGTATATATCTTTAAGTGCTAGAATTGCTATTTTATTTTGTGGTTATATGTTTCAGTTGTGTTTTTCTTTGACATCTGATGGATGATGCTGTGACTGTGTCACCATTAGTTTTCCCAGAAAGGAGAAATGTGTTTCATGGTGCAGAGGTGGGTGCATAGGTTTTCTTGCCCCATAGCTCTTCTGAGCCTTGCCACATTTCTCCCCAGTTCTTTGCTGTAACATCATGTTTCCTGATCTCTCTCTGTGCTAGAATTCCCCGCTGGCATTGAAAGTTCTCCACAACAGCTTCATGCTGATTACTTCCATACACACTTAGAAATCCCTCCACTCTGCTTTACCGCCCTGTGTTTTACCAAGTCAGATTGAGGACTTCTTTCTTTCTATAACCCAACTTTTATTTCCATTAACATACATCAGAGTTTTTATTTTATTTCAGTGCTGTCCTATATTTAGTGCAAGTAGCATTGTTCATTCTTACGGCAACATTTTAATGACTCCAGTAATCACTAAAACAGAGAAACTGTGTTTGCTGTCTAGTGCAGAAATGCTTGCAGTTGCAAAACAAGGCAGTTGTAAAATAAGTATTTTTCAAATGCCTAGCTAGCAGGTAAGAAGTATCTGGGGTCTGCAGAAGTGCCATGAAACATCCGGGTACCGTTTTGGATTGTCTATGGTAGTGTACTTAAAATGAACATTATACCCGAGAATAAAAATTTAATTAGACTCAAAGAATGGTTAGAGTTGGGAATGGAAGGATTGATACGATCACCTGGTTCCAATTCCCCCTTCTGTGGGCAGAGACCCCCTCCACTAAACTAGGTTGCTCAGAGCCCAATCCAGCCTGATCTTAAACATTTCTAGGGATGTATAGCCCACAGCTTCTCTGGGTAACCTATTCCAGTGCCTTACCATTTTCACAGTAAAGAATTTCTTCATAATGTCTAATCTCAGCCTACCCTCCTTCACCTTAAGGCCATCATTCCCCCTTGTCCTTTTACTAAATCTCATTGTGAAAAGTCCCTCTCCAGCCTTCCTGTAGGCACCGTTTAGGTACTTGAAGGCTGCTGCCAGATCTTCCCAGAGTGTTCTCTATGGTAGGAGTGGTGCTCTAGAGCTCTGAACAAATTTGTGGCTCATGTCTAAATCTATTCATTTTTTTTTTTTTTGTTGTGAACCCCAGAGCTGGATGCAGTGTTCCAGGTGGGGTCTCCCCAAAGTGGAGCAGAGGGACAGAATCCCCTTCCTTGTCCTTCTGGCAACCCTGCTTTGGATGCATCCCAGGATGCAGATGGTTTTCTGTGCTGTGAGTGCACATTGTTGAATCACACTGAGCTTTTCATCCACAAACACCCCCAAGTTTTTCTTCCAAGGTCTAGTCTCAGTCCATCATCATTAAGAAATTGGTTTCATGTAAGGAATTGTAGTACCTGTCTAGCTTCAAAAATATGAGCAGATTTCATCAATATACTTATATGTGTAAAATCAGCCATACCCTTATATTCCTTGTTTGATTGATGTTCAGAAGAAGAGTTCAACTGGTTTGGTCTTTTTTCCAGTTAATATGCCCAAAGACAAAAATACTGGGCAGGTGTTACTGTATGGGGTTACAGAGCGACGAGAGGACACAGTAACATGGCACTCTCTTGCATGGTGCAAGAAAGAGAGCATTTATTAAAGAAAACCTTGGCTTTAAAAAAAACAGTTCATGCAAAACAAAATAGAAAAGATTCATTGGCCAAAGAAGGAAACACCTCTTTGGAAACATGCTTTAACCAAAACATCACGTCTCTCGCACACCCTGCAGGTGCATAATCTTTGTTTTGGTTCCTTGACCTGGTAAAGGCCTGAGAAAGGCAAGACTAGAGCAGCTTGAGAACAAAGCTGCTTTCTTGATTCCCAGCCATATCCTAACGACAGGTAGGAGTCATATAAATATGATTGTTTCCTTCAACAGCTCTTGAACATAAGACATCTCCTTCAGTCAGCAGGTAATAATTGGCATGACATCTGAACATAAGACGGATCTCTGAATTTGTGGAGCCTTCTACAAATTAGAAAAAAATTCCTACTCTCACACACAAAAGCTATAATTGAGAGTAACTGCATAAATACCGTTTTGCATATGGTTGTGGACAATCTCTACATGGGCATAGTAGTTATTCTCAGCACTGCTTCTAATAACCCGTTGTGTGAGCAGGCAAAAAACTAAATTGCCTGTGCCTTCGTATTAAACTGATCTCAAATGTTAGATGCGAGAAATGGGAGTGTCTTAAAAATAGAATTGCATCAATTTTTTTCACATTTATTCCTTTGTTTCTCATCAGTCCTTTGTTCCTAGTAGGTGTTATCCTTGTGCGCTTTTTTTATACCCATGCTGCCATAAGTCTTGTTACAGAATTACAGAATGGGTCTCATTGAAAGGGACCACAGTGGCTCATCTGGTACAATCTCCCTGCTCAAACAGGGCCATCCTAGAGCACATGGCACAGGACTCTGTCCATGTAGTTTTTTAATATCTTCAGTTAGGGATATTCCACACCCTCTCTAGGCAAACTATCCCAGTGATTTGTCACCTGCACAGTAAAGAAGTTCTTCCCCAAGTTTAGATGCTGGAAGTTTGCATGCATCAGTTTCTGCCTCTTGTCCTTTTGCTGGGCGCCATTGAGAAAAGCCTGGATCCATCCCCTGACACCTTTCCTTCAGATAGTGACAGACATTAATCAGGTCCCATCTTGGTTATCTCTTCTCAAGGCTGAAGAGGCCCAGCTCCCTCAGTCTTTCCTCAAAAGAGAGAAGCTCCAGTCCCTTGATCATTTTCATAACCATGCACTCTGCTTGCTCCAGGAGCTCCCTGTCTCTCTTGTCCTGAGGAGCTGTCCTGGTTTAGGACAAATTCTACGGGAGATATCTCGCAAAGGGAGTCCCCCCTAGGAAAATAAACCCCCCAGAACTCCTTCCCCCTCCCACTACCGGGGTTCGGGAAGAACTTCCTCCGAGGGAAAAAAAAGTGGAAAAAAACTTGTTTATTTTTAACAAAACACTTCCCAACACCAGGACAGAACAATCCCCAGATGACACAAAACGTTTTTCACCAAGGTGAGCTGAGGATGGACGAGCTCAGTCAGTCCCTGCTGGGAAGGGTGCAAAGCTTCTGTGGCAGGCTTCCAGACGCAGTCTCTGATGTTCAGATCCCTCCGTCCGGAGCCGGTGCAGATCTTCGGGATGAGGGGAAGAAGGGAGAGAAAGGGGGAGCAGCTGGGGGCAGGAGAAGCTGGGGCAAAAGCTAGGGGAAAAAAAGCGGCAGCCAAAGCGGCAAAAGCAGCAGCAAAGCAGCAGCAGCAGGCCAGCAGCAGCAGCAGCTAAAGCAGCAGGCAGCAGCAGCCCAGCGGCCGGGCCACGCCACGCGGGGGAGGCGGCAGCAGCTCCCGCGTGCAGACAGAGGTGGGGGGGTGGCAGGGAGAGGAGTAGTCATAACACTGACCCAGGACATTCCACCCCTATATCCCACATCGTGAATATTGACACTACGATTGGGATATATACACCACTATACAATGTAAAAGCTTTCATCTACTTGCTCAAACCTTCAACACTTACACGTTTCCTCTCATTTTACTTACTCAGGCCTTCAACACTTCACGTTATTCCTTCTGTCTTACCCCACAATCAGATCTCCCTGAGGTACACATCGTGTTGTTCCATCTTTCTGCATTACCCACCACGTACATCCTGGTCCTTGAGCAAAGACAATCCCACGAATGGGTTTGCCTGTACTTTCGAGGCAGGATTAACCCATACTGCCTTTCCTAACAAACCTTTAACTTGGGCCACTGGGACTTTATCTCCATCCACTATATTAAGGGGAGTCAGACTGGGCAGGACCTGCTCGGTTGATGGAACCTCTGGTGTTAACTAACCAAGTAGCCTTTGCTAGATGTTGTTCCCAGTTTTTAAAAGACCCCCCACCCAATGCTTTCAAGGTGGTCTTCAACAATCCATTGTACCTCTCCACTTTACCCGCAGCTGGTGCATGGTAGGGATGTGATACACCCACTCAATACCGTGTTCCCTAGCCCAGGTGTTGATGAGGTTATTTTTTAAAATGAGTCCCATTGTCTGACTCAATCCTTTCAGGGGTACCATGCCTCCAAAGGACCTGCTTTTCCAGGCCCAAGATGGTGTTGCGGGCAGTAGCATGGGACACAGGGTAGGTCTCCAACCAGCCGGGTGGTGGCTTCCACCATGGTCAGCACATAACGTTTACCCTGGCGAGTCTGAGGCAGTGTGATGTAATCAATCTGCCAGGCCTCCCGATACTTGTACTTGGACCAACGTCCACCATACCAGAGAGGCTTCACTCGCTTAGCCTGCTTGATGGCAGCGCAGGTGTCACAGTCATGGATAACTTGTGTTATGCTGTCCATGGTAAGATCCACCCCTCGGTCTCGTGCCCACTTATAGGTGGCATCTCTACCCTGGTGGCCTGAGGCATCATGGGCCCATCGTGCTAGGAACAACTCTCCCTTGTGCTCCCAGTCAAGATCTATCTTAGACACCCCTATCTGTGCAGCCTGATCTACCTGCTGATTGTTTTGCTGTTCTTCATTGGCTCTACATCTGGGGACATGGGCATCTACATGGCGAACTTTCACAGGTAGTTTCTCTAACCCGAGTAGCGATGTTTTTCCATTCTTCGGCAGCCCAAATTGGTTTTCCTCTCGCGGCTGCCAGTTCGCCTCTTTCCATTTCTTCAACCATCCCCACAGAGCGTTGGCCACCATCCAGGAATCAGTGTACACATAGAGTTTTCGGCCATTTCTCTCTTTCTGCAACGTCTAGGGGCCAGTTGAATAGCTTTAAGTTCAGCAAGCTGACTTGATCCGCCCTCTCCTTCAATGGCCTCTCGCGACCCACGTCGTGGTCGGGGCTCCCATACAGCTGCTTTCCACCTCCGGTTCATCCCTATGATGCGACAGGAACCGTCGGTGAATAGAGCATAACGTGCTTCCTCTGCCGGGCAGCTGGTTGTACGGTGGAGCTTCTTCAGCCCGGGTCACTGGTTCTTCTTCCTCATCCGTGACACTGAATCTTTCACCTTCTGGCCAGTTTGTAATTATTTCTAAAATCCCGGGACGATTGAGTTTTCCAATCCGGGCGCGCTGAGTGATGAGGGCAATCCACTTGCTCCATGTGGCACTGGTGGCATGGTGGGTGGAGGGAACCTTTCCGCTGAACATCCACCCCAGCACTGGCAGTCGGGGGTGCCAAGAGGAGTTGAGCTTCTGTGCCAATCACTTCTGAAGCAGCTTGGACTCCCCTCATAGGGCGGCCAAGATTTCCTTCTCTGTTGGGGTATAGTTGCCTTCCGATCCTCTGTAACTTCTGCTCCAAAATCCCAGGGGTCGGCCTCGGGTCTCACCAGGCACCTTCTGCCACAGACTCCAAGACAAACCGTGGTTCCCGGCTGCAGAATAGAGCACATTCTTCACATTTGGCCCCGTCCTAACTGGGCCAAGAGCTACTGCATGGGCAATTTCTTGTTTAATCTGGGCGAAGGCTTGCTGTTGTTCAGGGCCCCAATGGAAATCATTCTTCTTCCGAGTAACCTGGTAAAGAGGGCTCACAATCTGACTGTACTCGGGGATGTGCATCCTCCAAAAGCCTATAGCACCCAAGAAAGCTTGTGTTTCTTTCTTGTTAGTGGGTGGAGACATAGCTGTGATTTTGTTAATAACATCAGTGGGAATCTGGCGTCTTCCATCTTGCCACTTCACTCCTAGGAACTGGATCTCACGGGCAGGTCCCTTAACTTTACTCTTCTTAATGGCAAAACCGGCTTCCAGGAGGATTTGGATAATTTCCTCTCCTTTCTCAAACACTTCTTCTGCTGTATTTCCCCACACAATGATATCATCGATGTACTGCAGATGTTCTGGAGCCTCACCCTTTTCCAGTGCAGCCTGGATCAGCCCATGGCAGATGGTGGGGCTGTGTTTCCACCCCTGGGGCAGTCGGTTCCAGGTGTACTGCACGCCCCTCCAGGTGAAAGCAAACTGAGGCCTGCACTCTGCAGCCAAAGGAATAGAGAAAAACGCATTGGCAATGTCAATGGTGGCATACCACCTTGCTGCCTTGGACTCTAGCTCGTACTGGAGCTCCAGCATGTCCGGCACGGCAGCACTCAGTGGTGGGGGTGACTTCATTCAATCTTGTGGTAGTCCACAGTCAGTCTCTATTTTCTGTCAGGCTTGCGCACAGGCCAGATGGGGCTGTTGAAGGGTGAGTGGGTTTTGCTGACCACCCCTTGGCTTTTTAGTTCCCGGATCATCTTATGGATGGGGATCACAGCATCTCGAGTTGTTCTATATTGCCGGCGATGTACTACGGAAGTGGCAATTGGTACCCTTTGCTCTTCTTCTTTCAGAAGTCCCACAGTAATCGGATTTTCAGATAGTCCAGGCAAGGTATTCAGTTGCCGAATGTGTTCTGACATCACAGCAGCTATTCCAAATGCCCACTTAAGACCTTTTGGGTCCTTAAAATACCCACTTCAGAGGTAATCTATTCTCAAAATACATGGGGCCTCTGGACCAGTCACAATAAGATGTTTTTTCCACTCCTTGCCAGTTAAACTCACTTCAGCTTCCACTATGGTAAAGTCCTGCGATCCACCTGTCACACCAGCAATAGAAACGGATTCTTCCCCACATATCTTGATGGAATTATCGTACACTGTGCTCCTGTATCCACTAAAGCTTTATACTTCCGTGGTTTCGATGTGCCAGGCCACCGAATCCACACAGTCCAGAAAACACGGTTCTCCCTCGCCTCACCCTGGCTAGAGGCAGGGCCCCTCTAAGCCTGATTATTCTTCTTTTCCGGGCATAGGTTTTAGAAGTTCCCTCAAGAGGGTCAGACATGTCATTATCATTATCATGTTTGGCATTTTGACTACGGAAACGGGAGCAGCTCTCCTTTTGGCGGAACTTCCTCTTTTAATCTTGCCTTCCTTCAGATCACGCACCCGTTGTGCCAGAGCAGCCGTGAGGCTTCCCATCCCATCTCCTCATGTTCTCTCCAGAATCTTGTAAGAAAAAACCACAACTTCGGCTCGAGGAGTATACCTCCTCTCCCCATCGGGGAAACGTCTACGTTGGATACCAGGACGTCTAACTTGCACTGCTGAAATTTGGAGGAGGTCCTCCTTAATCTCCTCCCTGAGCCTCTTATGATTTTCCTCTATCTTGTCCTCTAAGTTCTGCAAGCGTGTTTCCACGGCTGCGATTCTGGCATGTGTTGGGCCATGCACAGCATCCGCATAGGCTCGAAGCTTCTTAGCCATATCAAGAACTGTCTCATGTACCTCTTCTTGCTTCAGTATTGCTAATGCAGAGGCGTATTCAGATGGCCCGAAGTCTCACAAGTTTTCTCCACATCACCGGTGTGCATGGGACCAGGTCCGGATTCCTAGTTGTTACATCCTCCCGAAAAAATGATCTCCGCCACAGCCATTTCCCTTAGTCGTTTGGATCCCTTGCTCCATGGTTTTCCATCGGGTTTGTTGCACATATAGGTCATCAGCACACAGATATCTTTGTGCCACACTGTCTAAAACCCGTGCCCAGAGGCTTTGAGGGTTAGCCTCCCTCATCATTCCCTGATCGATGACAGGATCATGTGACAGGGATCCCAGGTGTCTCGCTTCAGTGCCATCCAGGATGGTAGCCTCGCCTGCCGCATCCCAAAGCCGGACCAGCCAACTAATTATGGACTCATCGGGTCGTCTCGTATAATCCTTCCTCAGACCACGAAGATCCTTTAGGGACAGGGACTCATTATTAGTCTCTGATCTCACACTAGTTGTTTTACTCTTGATTTTTATATCAGGAGGCGTTGAGGGTCCTTCTCCTGCATCTTCATCCTCATCATCTACAGGCCGATCGGTCTTCTTTGTGCACTTTCCACTTCTGGTGCTAGTAGCCACTGAGGCCATTGGTTGAAGCTTATTATCTAATTTCTACCCCTGTCCTCAAGTCTGGAGTGTTTACTACATCCTGAGTCACTGGGATGGTAACTATTCTATCTCCGTGTTCCCTGTCTGCTGTCTGTGGTCCTAGACTATCTAACAGGCTACGATAAGCATACGCTAGGGCCCAGCTCACTGCAGTGATCTTTTTTTCCTTAGGGTTATCATGGCACTTCTCTTTCAAATATTTTACCACCTCAGCTGGGTTTTGAATTTTCTCCTGAGGAAAGTCCCAAACTATAGGATCAGAAAAATTCCTTTAACATTTGGCCCAGGTCCTGCCATTTCCCACACCATTCAGGACTCTTCACATTTTGCTTTGCTCCTAAATCAGGAGTTACACCAACCCCTCCAGAAATCTCAGCTCTCATTTTATATAAACTGTAAACAGTGTATAAAAGCTTACTAAATTAAACATCAGAAAGATAATCTCTTTAGTGTTCAGGGAAACCTGCACATTTTTCTAATAAAGATGTAAAAAATTCAGAGGAGACAAAGGAAAGCAAAGGCTGAAAAGCCTCCTCCCCCTCTTCTCCTCTAACAAACTGAGTGCATATCCATAACCAGGATCCAGAAGATATCCCTGGAACCGATTCCAGCATCTTTATAAACCTCTTACAAGCCATCGCAACCAAGCCCAGTCCGATAAATATTTTGGTCATTATCCCTCTAGTATAAAAACTACAAATAAGGGACAGTACTGGAGCTATTTCCGGGATAGGAAAATAACCCCCAGAGACCAGAGAGGTATTAAAACCTCAAAAACCCTAGTATCCAAAAACCACATACCAGCTTCCATCCCAAAAACCATTTTAAATCTATACCAATACACAGTTACAAGGTAATAAAGTTTTTTCCACTTCCCTCGTGCCCCTAACGTTGGAAGCCAAGATTTGTCCTGGTTTAGGACAAATTTACGGGAGATATCTCGCAAAGGAGTCCCCCTAGGAAAATAAACCCCCAGAACTCTTTCCCCTCCCACTACCGGGTTCGGGAAGAACTTCCTCCGAGGGAAAAAAAAAGTGGAAAAAACTTGTTTATTTTAACAAAACACTTCCCAACACCAGGACAGAACAATCCCCAGATGACACAAAACGTTTTCACCAAGGTGAGCGAGGATGGACGAGCTCAGTCAGTCCCTGCTGGGAAGGGTGCAAAGCTTCTGTGGCAGGCTTCCAGACGCAGTCTCTGATGTTCAGATCCCTCCGTCCGGGAGCCGGTGCAGATCTTCGGGATGAGGGGAAGAAGGGAGAGAAAGGGGGAGCAGCTGGGGGCAGGAGAAGCTGGGGCAAAAGCTAGGGGAAAAAGCGGCAGCCAAAGCGGCAAAAGCAGCAGCAAAGCAGCAGCAGCAGCAGGCCAGCAGCAGCAGCAGCTAAAGCAGCAGGCAGCAGCAGCCCAGCGGCCGGGCCCGCCACGCTGGGGGGAGGCTGAGGCAGCAGCTCCGTGCAGACAGAGGTGGGGGGGGTGGCAGGGAGAGGAGTAGTCATAACACTGACCCAGGACAGGAGCCCAGGACTGGACACAGCACTCCAGATGTGCCTCTCCAGGACACAGCAGAGGGGCAGGATCACCTCTCTCACCTGCAGGCAATGCTCTTCCTAATGCACCCCGGATTCCATTGGTCTCTTGGTCCCCAGGACACTCTGCTGGCTCAGGGACAGCTTGTTGACCCCCAGGTCCTTGTCCTCAGAGCTGCTTTCCAGCAGGTCACCCCCAGCCTGAGCTGGTGCCTGGGGCTGTTCCTCCCCAGGTGCAGGAACTGCATTTACCTTTGTTGTGTTTCAGAGGTTTCTTCTCTGCCCATCCCTCCAGCCTGTTGAGGTCCTTCTGAGGGGATGCACAGCCCTCTGGGGTATCAGCCACTGCTCCCATCTCTGTGTCATCAGGGAACTTGCTGAGATGTTACTCTGCCCCTTCATCCAATTCATTGATGACTAAACAATGCTGGGCCCAGTGTAGAACCTTGGAGAACACTGCTAATGACAGACCCTCAGCTAGACCTTGTGCCACTGATTACAGCCCTCTGAGATCTGCCATTCCATTCAGCCATTTCTTGATATACATTGTCCATAGAAGTCAATAATCTAAGCCAGCCATCCCAATGTGCCACATTGAGTATCAGGAATTTAAAAAGTCTTGCCAGAAGGTAAATGTCCACTAGCATTAAAGGGTGGTCCTGTAAGACTCTGTAGAGTGCACTTGTGTGCACTCTAGACACAAAGATAGACTAGAGAATTGGGTGGGCTGAGCACACAAGAGATCCTATAGTCTATTCAGGGAAATAAACCCTCTTTCTTAAAAGTCATTGAAGCTTGAGTTGAAATTAAACATTTGCTTCCTGCTAATGCCGTTCTGCAGATTTTTTCACATACTCTGGTGAAGAATCAAAGATTTTATTACTTACAGAAAGAAATAATTAACAGCCAGAGCATTAAAGCAAAGAATTAAAGCTTTACAAGGCTCAAATTAATCTTTCTGGTTTTTTCTCTTGCATGCTCTTCTGACTGCTTAAAAACTAGTCTCCAGAACTAAATTTTTAGCAACTGGGTTTTAGAAATTTCACAGAAGTTCATACAAAGCAAGTTAACTTTCTATAACCATGATAAAGTAGGAATAATTACACTTTAAGTGACTCTTATGATAAGTTTCCAGATGCCTGGAGTAGAAATCTGGGTTACAGCTTCACTGAGCAGTGATGTAAGACCTCAGTACACTGCTTTATTCCAGATAAAGTAAATTGCCCTCATCCTACTGAAGTCAAAGGAGTGATCCTGCTCATTGCCACGGGTTTGTTCTGAGCTTGTCTGAACTTTGTCAGTGATATGTTTTCAGTGCATAACCTAGAAGGCTGGTTAAGCTTTTTAATATATTATTTCTGCTTTGCCTTTGCCTTCTCTTCATTTTAATGGATTTTTTTAAGATTGCCTTTTATATGGCTGGAAAACTAATTCAATCTATTTCGGATATCAGTGAGTTGAAATTTATATGAAACAGTTTGTCCTTCACCTTAACCAACTACCTTGAGCAAGTCATTGCTACTGTTTTTAAAACATGGCCAACAAGTCACAGTAGCAGAATAATGTGGGGATTGCTTCGTTGCTAAAGTTTACTTATAAAGCTTCTTTGGAAAAATTCTAGAGAACCATGGAAAATATCCTATCAGAATTGAAGAGGACATTGTTTTCCATATTCTTTGTGTGGATTTTTGCCACTAATGTAGCCTGGGATGCAGAAGCCACCCCATGCCAGTTCCTGCAAGGTTATCAGATTACATCACTGACATATTGGAAACAGGTATTCAACCTTACCAGCCTTGCTCTGGGTCACAGGAGTAGCCTTGAAATTTGCATGTGAAAAATCCTTTTTAGAGGTAAGTGGGAAATAATAAGCATCAGCAACCTGTTATTGGAGACTTCTTGAACCATTTTTTTTTATTTGTGGGCCAAATACTGCAGTAATTAAGCAGCAAAATGAAGGCAATGTGCTTTGCTTTTAGTAGAAATTAAGGTTGGTTTTCTCCAGGCATTCAATCACTTAACTCAGTTGTTTTTTTATATTATTCAAATGTGATACATATTAGTTAAACATAAGTGGTTGAAGAACCTTGTTGCAGAATGCCTCTTGAGAGAGAAGTATGTTATAAACATTTCTACTAATGGAATATTTATGTTAATGTAAATTAACTCCGTAAGGGTGGCAAACCCTTTGAAAGGTGAATGTGATGTTCCTGCTGCATAGTGATGCTTTTATTATTTTGTTACTTGTACTGCACAAGGAGTGGTGTACAAGCTTCTGCTCTAGCCATCGAGGAATTTTCAAATACAGATTTGGTGACCCTCAAGAATGAGGGCCTGTCACACAACGAAAATATAATGCAGAATTGTGTGATGCTGTAGAAACAAAGGACATTTTGCAGAAATAATTGAAAGAACTGTGACCTGAGAAAAAAATGCAAAATGAACTGAATCTGTAGGAGAGTAGAGCAAAACAAAGGGCTAGAGCTAGCAGATAGCAGATTTATTGAGAAGGAAAGAGATAGTGATCATTTTGAAGTGATTAATTGCCAAGAATATTAGGGATAAGGACCTAAGGATGACAAGAAAGACTACAGTGATTGTCATCTCTGCTTCCTGTTATGAGTATTTCCTTAGAGGTATGAGGTCTGACAAAAGCTGAAGGGTTGCAGGAGACTGGTAGCAGACCATGCCTAGAAAGCATTTCCATTGTTATAGCTTCATTCAAGACCCAAGGAAGCAATGGCTTGTTATCTCCTCTGGATAACCTGTCTGCAACGTCTCGGCTTTTGTATTTTCATGTGTATTTTCGTGGTACATAAACATGTCCATAAATGGTTATGCTGCACATCTGAATCCTGCCGTGAGGGAGGAGGTGGGCACAACAGCTCTAGGGATGGTGGAGTGGAGGAAATGGTTGTGCCATCCTTTGGAATATAGTGCAGCAGGCAAGAGAGCCATGGCAGTTTTAACAGTCTCCAGCACTCTCCCTCTGCTCTTGTGCATAAGAAGAAACAGAAGCCCTGGAGGTTAGGGAAGGGCAAAGTCCAGTGAAGTTGTGCCCAGGGTCTCTGAGCACATGGGGACGTATCCAGCTGCCTGTTTTGAAGTTCCCTATCAAATATAAGAACAACCTGCTAAAATCCCTTAGATTCTTCAGAGATTTTGTTTGCTTGTTTGTTTTTGCTATATGCAAATTTGTTATTAAAATTACTTATATTGCACAGAGTGCTCTATCAACTGTGTTCTATTAATTCAGGAATGGCAGTGATAAGATCTAATTCTTTCCAAAGAATTTGGTATGCCACATCTCCCAAATGGGATCAGATTACAAAGACAGTTCAGCTCCCAGTTAGGCTCTTCAGTGAAGTGGTTAGATTTTTGACAGCACTCAACATCCAATGGGTCTGGTGTTCATTTTCAGGAATGGGATCTGGTGAGCTCTTCTGAAAATGTAACCTTTTGTACTTAAATATTTGTGTGTTTTCTCCCAATCCCATTTTCCATGAAGTTATGTGGTATTTTTTCATTGTTATTTTCAGAGTTTGTTTCCTTGCTTTATAAACAAAACTAAATAGTTCTGCAAGAGTCCCATTGCATTTCTGTGCAATGGGATTTTCATATTTTTGTGATTATTTGTTCATATTTTTGTGATTTTCATTATATTTAAACCCCAAGTGTTCATAAATAAGTACACAAAAGAAACCGCAAATACCATGTTGAGTTATACAGTAGTGATAACTCCAAGTACAAATGCTAAATTTAAAATGTAAGTTGTTATTTGTATAGCAAATTAACATGAATGGCTGATGAATCACAGTAAATCCACAAACACATGCTTAACTGGGATTTTTGCACATGTAAATCCGCCTTGTTCCTTGGATAAATATGGCAGTTTTATGTGACTTACATCTTTCCAAGAACTATAGATTACTTTCTTGCAATGGAAATCAGCATGGTGGCCTAACCCACATTCAAGAAAAATCTGGAACAGAGGAGTATTTAAAGATCCTCTCAGTTTCAGGTATTATGGAAGTTGTTAGCTTCCAATTCCTGATGAACACCTGTGAATACTTTAAAAAATGTATATTATATAGCCAAACTGGTATGCTGGTGATGCCAGATAAGTCCAAGATACCTCTAAATCATTGTCACTGATGTCATCTTGCTTGTCAAGTAGTTTCTATTGTTGTCCTTCCACACTATCTTCACCCTGACACCTCTGCTTGTAGTCTTCATGGTGCAAACCTTGCCTCTGGTGTTGATGCTGCACATCTCTCTGGTTCTCCCTACACATTGATGCCATTTGTGAGATTCTCATTCCTGCCTTTTCCAGACCTGTTTTCTATACTGTGCCAAAAGGCACTCATTTATGCATTAAATGTTCTCAGCAAGAAAAGCTAGTCATGCTTTCTCTTGTTCCGTTCTACTTCCTCATGTCAGCTGTCTGACTATCACATTACCTTTGTCCTCCCTCTGTGTGTCAAATTGACTTCTGCAGTTTGGATGTGTTCCTAGAGAAGTAGCAATTCTTTTTCTTGCACTGTAGCATGGCTCGCATGTCGTGGAGTCTTGATATAGGGACTAATATATAGAGAGTAATTAATAGTTGCAACAATTCATGAATTGCTACTGGTCTGTATCAGCTGTCTTAGTGGTCTCTATTTAAGTCTTACAAATCACTACCTGGGCAATAAGCATGGTCATCCTGCAAACAAAGGGAACATGAGCAACGAGCTGTGACTTCTATTCTCTAAACTATTTTTTAAGTGTTACTTCATCTTCCCATGCCACCCCCTTCATGTATTCACATACTCATTGCCGCCTTGGTCTGACTCTGAGCTCAGTGTGCCAGGGACTCTATGCTGGTATTTACTGCTACACAGTATTAGCACAGTGTTCTGTAGCTTGTGTCCTTGCAGCGTTCCTGATTGTGATGTTAGTGGATTGCTATTCAAGGTTTAACAATGGCAGAGGTGGCATGAGATGGATAGATGGATCTGATCTGCTGATCTTTGTTCTCTGGGATGATCCCTAATGTAATCAATAGAAAGGGGTGGGTGGGATACAGGTGGGACAGGGTCCTCAGCTGAGCTCTGTCTGTTTCATGTCTGTTGGAATGATTTCATTCCTCAGGACAGGCTGTCTGCGTGGCCCCTTTTACAAATACTCAGATCAGTTTCAGCGCATGAAAAAAGCAAGGGTCTGGTTGCATGATCTGGGGGAGAGGCAGAAGTGCATAGCTCCAGCAGAAAGCTAACCTTTCCTTCCACTGTTCTTTTGCCTTCCTCACTCCTCCTACTGAGCCCTGCTGAGAGATTAGTGATCAGACTGTAAATTCCCCAAGTACAGAAAGTAGTAAACCTCCCATCCCCTCCCCAAGAGGACTTGTATGCTGACAACAGCCTCATTCAATCTGACACCTGTTTCACTTTAAAACAGGCCCCTATAAATAGAGTGAATGTAACCCTAGGTGGCATTGCAAAATATTATGAAAAACATGGCTTACAACCCTGAGAAAAGGGGGGAGTAGAGTGAGTGGGGGTGGGCAAAAAGACACTATCTACCATAAAAACCTGGCAGCTTCATGCAAGTGCTGTTGCTTTTAATTTAAATGCTCATTTCTTATTCTATTTTCAGATCCTCTCTGGGATTTTAGGAATGTTGAGACGTGCTGGTTATAAAGCTCTAAGTACAAAATGGTCACGGATGGCTGGAATGAGGCATGTTCTAATGGAAACAAATCACTTGTCAGTAAGCAGCCTTCAAACTTTCGAACAAAAGCTCAAAAGGGTCAGGGAAAAGACATGTTTGTTGATTTAAAATGGCTGGATGCAGGTCATCAGTAAGGCATAGGCTTCAATATTGTTGAGGTAACTCTTCAGTTCTGTGAGTTTTAAACAAGGTTAAATACTTTGATGGCAACCACAAATGGAATGAGGAACTTGAATTAAACAGAAAGCTCACTCATCATAAAGTGAAGTGTGCATAATACCAAAATGTAAAGCACGTACACCACTGCAAAACAACCACAG
The DNA here is from genome assembly GCA_034336665.1 of Luscinia megarhynchos. Taxonomy (NCBI): domain Eukaryota; kingdom Metazoa; phylum Chordata; class Aves; order Passeriformes; family Muscicapidae; genus Luscinia; species Luscinia megarhynchos. Next base: position 40,849,122 of record CM067592.1, on the reverse strand, counting down.
AATGGAGCTCAGCTGTGGGAGCTACATTTGGGGATACAGACGTGACTGCTTGTAAGGAAGACTATGCTGTGTCTACTGACTTTTAGACGGGTGACCAGTATTCCTGTAGATGTCTGTGATTCATTAATATTTTAGTAAGTTAAAATAGTGTAGCTTAGCTTTATGGTGGTTTGATGATAAATCCAAATCCCAATTCCTTTTATTCACCTTTCTGTAGGTTTTAACTCTAAGTGAAATTCTTCAATGCAGTAAATAATTTTTTATATTTGCTTGCAAAACCCCTAATAGGGTTCATGACCCCTAGAACAACTATAATGAGGGATCAGCTCTTCTTTTCCCTGTGTAATATTTTGTGTTGCTCTGTAAAATGAAAAATGCTGGTATATAATAAATTGTATAAGGTAGATGAATTGCAGTCCTTGTGGAACATCATGTTGAATCTCCTAATTCTACTGTAGCTTGGTTTCATAAGAAAATGAAGTTTATGCAATCTTTCTTTATGATCAGTCAGTCTATCTGCAATTTGCACAAGCAGCTTCTGAACTTGTTCAGTCTTCAGGTGGATTTGAAGAGTGTTTGCAAAAATTATATTTTTACTAGATTTGTGGAAACTGCTTTCTGTCTAGAAGAAGAGAGGCAGAGGCAGTAGTTCTGCAGAGGGGAAGGCAGGTAAGGAAATTGTCAGTAGCCAACATGGGGCTCCTTGGAACAGTACACATAGTTTTGTGCATAAAGGAACACAGTGAGAACTGATGAGGTAGGTTTGGGCAAGGTGACCAGGGAAAGAAATCTGAAGGGACAAAGGTTTGACCTCCATTATTAACCAGGTTTCATTTCAGTGTTCATGGAATAACTTCATTTTCATGTGGGAAACAGCAGCAGGAGAAAAGGGAATGACTCTGTGCTACAAGATGGTATCTATGAGCTTCAAAGTGCAGGGCAGTCTTTTGGTGTTTCTGAGGTTTACTCTGCTAAGTAAACTTTCTGCTTTCAAAGGGAAGAAACTGAGACACTTCAGAGAGTTTTGACTTGCACAAAGACACCAGTAGTAGTCAGCAGTAACCAGGAACAGCATACAGACATTTAGGTAGCTTAGAATAGTTTAATCATTTAGGTCAGAAAAGACCCTTAAGATCAGCAAGCCCAAACATAACCCTAACACAGCTAAGCCCACCAATAGATACCCCTAAGCACCACATCTACACATCTGTTAAATACCTCCAGGGATGGTGGTGATTTAACCACTTCCTAGACAGTTCCAACTTTGATAGCCCTTCTGCTGATGACATTTTTTTCTCGTATCCAATCCGTCCCCAAACTGAGGTGCAACTTGAAGCTATTTCCTCTCATCCTGTCACTTATAACCTGTGAAAGAGGCCAACCCCCACCTTTCCACAACCTCCTTTCAGGCAGATGTAGACAGCATAAAGTCTCCCCTGAGCCTCCTTTTCTCCAGGCTGAACAACTAAGGTCTCTCAGCTGCTCCTCACAGGACTTGTGATCCAGACCCTTCACCAACTCCATTGCCCTTCTGGACAATCTTCATGTCCTTTTTGTGTGAGTGGTCCTAAACTGAACACAGGATTCAAAGTGTGGCCTCATCAGAGCTGAGTACAAGAGGACAATCACTGCCCTGGTCCTGACCATTATGGCCAGAAGCTTACATAGATCTTCACCCACTCACATGTCCTAGCCATGCCAAATATTCTCCTTCCTCAAGGCTCTGGAGCTCATCACTGCTTCCCATTCATGCTTTTTGGTCCTGCTCTTTGGGTCCTTAAAATCTTCATCTGTTATTATTGCGAGAGAAGAGCCTTGCCCATTCAAGCCCAGCAATCTCTTGCCATCCACAAAGGCTGTTGTATGTATTGCCAAGACAAGGAAAATACGTTCCAAATGCCACTGGTTGTTTTGGTTTTGACAGAAATGAGGCCATACTGCTGAAGAAGGATCACAAAGTAGCCTGCAGAGAGCTCCAGGTATAGGTATAGAGGTCCAGGTATAGACCTAAGCAGCCTGATTCCTGAGTTGGCTTGGTTTGAAGTTAACTTGGGATTGTCCACAGTATCCTGCTGTGCTTACCTACCTCAGATATGGCAGCTGATAGTTATTGCTTTTCCATACTGCTCTTCTTTCCTGACCTGTCCATCATGTGAAGGACACGCTGAGACCATGGGGAGGAGTAATCATGGGAGACACTCCATATATTCTATTCAGATCCTGCCCTGCATGGATGAAAGCTTATCAGCAGCTTGAGTTTCTCAGCATTGATGCAGGAAAGTTTGCAGACACCTTATATTTGCGTTAGAAATGGCATTATCCTTAAATACAGAGCACTGCTTCAGTCCTACTGTACCACTGAAGCTCTGTGTTGAAGCTCAGTAGTCCATTGCAGTCTATTCTGTGTCCTGGGGTAGAGGAGGCATGAGGCAAGGACTGAGATTTGCTTCCAGTACCATGGTTAGTTTGTATATAGGAGTGCAGCAGCACTGGGAAAATGCTAAAGGTTGGAGTGGGAGGGAAGGCAGATGTACTACTGCAAATTGCTGCTGTGTCTCCCAGGGGGACAAGCAGATTTGTCTTTGGCCAAATAAGCATCAGATAGGAAAAAAATTTTTAGAAAACTTAAGCCTTGATACTACACTCATTTCTGGGACAGAATTATGCCTGGTGCTCATGTGAATTCAATTTAATGTACTTAAGCGCACACACAGAGTTTTTGGGTTTTATCACATGGCTGCCAAAAATAACACTGAAACATGTAAGTTAAGCATGCTGTTAAAACACAATGGCACTTCATTACTGTTGAGGGCAGCTCGGGTTTCCTTCTGAACATATCACCAGCAGGCAGTAATGGAGGAGTACAGAGGGCAAAGGCAAAGAACAGTGCAACCTCATGGCATTTTATCCTAAATGTCAGGCATGGTCAGCCTTCCCATGAGTTTCCCAGTGTATGGATTTAGCATCTTCAGGAATTATCTCTCATGGTGTTCAATTCAACATAAATAAGATAGTATCAAATTGTCTGCTCCTGAAGAGATTTTTATCCAAATTACAGCAGTTGGTCATATAAATAATTTCTCTTCAATCAGCAGAGTCTCTTTCCTCTGTAACTCTTACTATCTTATTTTCATAACTTGCTACTTCTCTGACTTTCAATTAACACTTCATTTACGTTCTTTACTTAGACACTGTAGGTGTAGCCTTTTGAAATTCTTCCCTAATGTGATTTTAGTGCTGTCACTTCAATTAGGGACATGGTAATGACTAACCTCTGCTCCTGTACCTCTGTTGCTATGTTGCATAATGACTTTTCTGAAGTTCTGAATTAATGCAGGTCAGTTGATAATTTGGGGCTACATGGCAATATAGTGCTTAGAAAAAAATCCAGTTGTAATGTGAAAAATCTTACAGGAGTGTTGCATAACTTGAGGAATATATTAGCTCATTAACTAGAAGTCTGTAGTGTGAGAATGGGTAAACATGATTACTATCACTGAAAAAAAACAAAACAAAAAGCAAAAAGCAGTAATTCTTAAGTAGTGTTCTCACAATGCAATGTAATAGTAGCTCCAGGTAATGGTGGATGTTGTAAGGAAGCCCCTCTGCTCTGGACTCCTGTCGCTTACTAGCACTCATCCTACATGCTGGCACAGCACACCTTTGCTCTGAGTTTCCTTGCTAAATGTGCCACATGTGGTGCTGCTGTAGAAATTCTTGCTGTGCCATTTGCTCCATTCTGGCCCATTCTAGTCTGTATGTGGCAGCTGCCAACAGGCAAAGAAGAAAATTTAAATCACATGAGGTCACTAGCAAGTAGGTTTTTAGGAAGTTGATGGAAGAAAACACAGCAACTAATATCTATAAATTGTGAGTGCGTTTTCTGTTTAGAATATAAGAGTTTTTCTGCACTGATAACAAGATACTATTTTTTTTAGCTAATTATGTAATGACAATTCAAGATGAGATCATGATTGCAAGACCACAGCAGTTACTAGGGAGTGTCTTGAAGGACTGAGTAACTAGCATGGTGGAGAGGATTGTTATGAAATTATTTTTAAAAATAATTCTGGAATTCTACCCCTCTTTTTGCTTATTTTAAGATTCATATGCAATGCCTTGGATGTCTACATCCTGAATTATGCTGCTAATAGATCCCTCCAGCTGGTCTGTCCAGTAACTGTTGGCTAGTAGTATCATGTTTCATGTGTTAAAATTTAAAAATAATTTAATGGTAGCTATGTTTAGTGACATCATGACTTGACTCTTCCTTGCACTCTGCCTGAGACCATACAACAGCTGCGTTGTACCCATATATGTCACATCACTTCAGGCACAGTTGAATTTTCAGAAAGAGGGAATTGTCATTGATCATTGCGTCTCCCTCAGCTGTATAGGCTCTAGATTCACAACATAGATGCTTGAGCATTCTTTAGTCTTCATAAATCTTTGAAGAAAAAAGCATTAAAAGTTTCCTAAAATAAAGTCTGTACTGATTATTTGTAATAATATTATTCCTTTTAGGAAAACACAAATTTGGAGACAGAGAATTTCTTAAAATACTGTAATGCCTTTATTTTTATTTAAGTGCTCCAGGGCAATATTAATAAGTTTATTCTATTAAAGGAAGAGTAGTGTTTTCAAAATAATAGTTGAAAGATAATGATCTTCCCACTAGAAAGCTTTTGCACAGAAAACCTCTATTGTTCAGGGACAGCTATTTCTGGAAAGCCTTGTATCACCTGTCTTCCCTACCTACCTGCTTTGCTATTTTCACTCTGCTATGATTTGGTATCATTTTGCTTGCTAATAATTATTTTAATAGCAAGATAAAATGCAACATAGTTACTGGTCAGAATTTGCTCTTAGCTACGTTGCTGACAGTTCAGGGTATATTGGCCAATATCACTGACAGATGCAGAGCTGTGAACAGAATTTCTTTGCCTTTTTCTATCAATCAGAGATTTCTTTTTGCCCATTTAAGAATATATTCTTTTTATTTTCCTATGTAAAGAAATTGTGTTTCTCTTGGCCAACATCAGATTATTTTTGCTGCAGATAATAGTGTGATCTCCTGATGTGCGTAGAAGTGTACTCCGTGAAAAATTAATATTGAGTGTGATACCTCATGTGTCTCTAATTGGCATGTAGCTCATTGTATTTCATAGGACAGCTAGTTCAGAGGTGCTGTTGAAAATTTTACACTATCTTTACCGTGGGAGAGATAAGAAAACTGCTTTGCCCACTCTCGTTCCAGTTCAGGTATAAAGCTGTCATATTGTAGCCTTGAAGTCTGTGCAGCAAAGATGTCTGTCCACTCAGGGACATGTATGGATTTAACTGTCCCTGCTGCCTCTCCTCTTGAAGTCCAGGTTGCAGCGCAATTTGGTAGGTAAACTTGGCTGTGCAGTCAGTTTCACCCTGAAGAGGGTGATTTTTTAAAATCTGATTTACATGACAGGTGTACTTAGACGTTCCTGAGGTCTCTGGTGGCAGGTGACAAAATTGAGGTATTAATAAAGAGAAGAGCTGATAATGCAACCTGTGTGATCAATCCTGTGCTGTGGTCTGTGTCCTCAGAGGGATGAGCAGCAGCCAGACTTCTAGGAAGGCTGTGTGGTCTGTCACAACTAGCTGCTGGCTACTATTCCCATCTTGTTATAGAATTCATTCTGGTTAATAATAAATTCAGTTAAAAACTATTTAAGTAGAACAGCCTGACGTGACTTGTCAGATACAGTACTGTGTTGGGAAGCCAAAGGATGCATTTGCTCCCAGTTTTCCGTTGTGTTTCGTAACAACAGGCAAATTGCCCATGCCTCCACTCAAAACAAATCCATTGTCAGTCCTTCTTGCTAGGCAGACAGATTTCTTTGGGAAGATGCTGTATTTCAGGGTGTGCTTCTACAATGTCCAGATAGGCCATGGCCAAGAAAGGAGCCCCTATCGTATATGAGCATCTGCACCACTGTCACTATTATGGTGCAAAATGAACCTATGTGCCCTTGGGTGATGACTCCCCTGCTCTCAGTAACCTGCAGTAGGTTTGGGAGATGGCTCAGTAAAACCAGTTTTCTTAGAAGAAATTGGGTCTTCAGGGAAAAGAGAATGAAATGAGAGGGACAAGCAGATTGATGCTGTTGCCCAAGTTAAGAGGATGAAATATGATGAGATGTGGGGAGTGGGACAGAGCTTGATTTGAGAGCAAAGGCACAATGTTTGCAACTGACTTAAGGCAGCAAATCTGTGAAGTGGCTCAAATAAAGGTCCCAAATGTTTTGCCTATCCTACATACCCATGGCAAGTTCAAGCACAGGGCTGGGCTTTATCTTTTTGTCTGGGCTAAGCTTCCAGGGCTTAGGGATCATCATGCGTGGGGGCTTTTCTCCCCAGTTTGTAACTGACCGTGAACACAGAAGTGATTTCCTCTCTTGCTGGAATTGAACACTCCGTGCCTTGATCCCAAGCCTCATGGGAGAGAATTGGAAAGCAGATAATGAATCTGCTTCTCCTCTTGTTTACTGACTTGTAACTGTAAAGAAATTCAGCTGCAACTGGAAATGGAATATTGCAAACATGGTGCAGTGAGATGAAAATAAGGCAAATACATGTTTCAGTTTAAGCAAGAAGAGAAGCTAGGTAACTTCATGGGGGCATTTGTTCAACTGCTTTTAAAAATGTAAAGAAGATTCAAGAGAAGAGTGAAGAAAATATTTGAATATAACATATAGCACTTTATTTCATAGCTACCTTGTTTTCTTGTTGATCCTTCACTAAAAGTAAAACTTTGGGAACTGATGGAGTTCAGAAAGCAGCAATGAAAATCATTAATGGGCTGCTGTCATTTGCTTTACTAGGAAAGTGGTTGTGGCTGATGTATACAAAGTGCTCTGAAAGGATCTGTTAACATTATGGCTGGAAGTGAAATACTGATTAACATGATTAAAATTATTAAATTACCAGATGAAACAAAAAGTAAGATATGTCATATATTAGAAGGTAGAATAGAGAGGTGCGGATTTAGTCACATTTATTAACTTTTCTCTAACAGAATTGCTTCATTACATACCTTGATTCTTAAAGGCAATATTTCCAAAAAGGTAGGTTAAAAAAAAAAAAAGATACCACTGCTTAATGGCAATAACAAGCATCAAAGTTAGCATGAGGCACTTGAGAAAAAAGGTTAGATGTGTCCAAACAAACTGAAGCAGTCATTTGAGTTCCATAAAGCAAATTGACACTCTGGCATTTAAGTGCATTTTTCAGTTCTGGCTCTCTGACTGATACTGAGTAATTTCACACAATAACAAAAATCAGATTCTTTAGTTACTTCATTCATTCACCTGATTTGCCTGTGTGGCTGTAGCTACCTTGCCAGTTGGCTGAGCAGAAATTCTTGGTAAGAAGAGCAGAAACTCTAAAAATGTAACAGCATGTGTGAAAAAGAGCAGAGAACCAACTTTCTGTGGCTGCACTATTCAGGCAAGCATTGTTTCATAGTGTTAGTGGATCATCTACAGGCTTCTTCCCCCATATTTGAAGACAGGTTACTTTATGAAATAGGATACTAGGGATTGTGCATGCATCCAAAAACAACATAAATGCATTGCAGATTGGTTTAGCTGTTTCAGAAGGCATGTTCACATACACAGTCTTGAAAGAAGGTGGGAGCGAAGCCAACGTAAAATTAACCACACTGAATAACTTGCACATTTTCAATGAAGTCTTTCATGTATTCTCTGCTTTTCAAAAGTGAACAAGGGCCAAAACCAGCCACATCACTTGGATTTGCTATAATGAACTCCTTCTTCCCTCCAGTCTGAATCTAAGCCACTATCCTACACTTACCACATCATAGGAAACCACTAACCCTAACCATGAGACCAGTACCTTCATGTCTCTACAATGTGTTCGTTACACTCATATTAATAAATGAATATAATGTTACAATGCCTGTGCCATTAAACAACACCTGTTCTATACAATGGAAACAAGGCACTCAGTCATTAAATATATTATCTTCTCAACAAAGAACTGCACAACTGTTTGGCTTGAGCTGTGAAGCAAATGGTCTATTTACATATGAAAAGAAATTTGTGTACATTTGATGAATGACAGAATAATTGCTATATATAGCAAAGAAAATAGAAGTAAAATATTTCATATATTCATTATAGCTAATCCAAGTAAGTTGGAAAGGCCTCGGTGTAGCTGTGAATGTAACTTTCCTGACCACTTCAACTAGGCAAAACTTACACAGGTTGCTGGCAGCATCTCAAGAGTAAGCTTTAATTCTAGGAATCTTAGCTGGGAAAGGTCTGGTACAATGTGTTCAAATCATCCCCTACAAACACACATAAAATGGGTTTTATCATCTTGATTTCACAGCTCTGAATTGTGGGTCTTCCATCATTAGGCACTTAGAAGCCTGGATTTAAATACATTCCTGAGTGTGATATTTTTTTTCCTTTTTATTTGGTGAATAGTCTTCTTTTTTCTTGTTTTCGTTCATGCTATTCTCACTATGCCCTTTAAACCACTCACAATTATGGGTCTTGGCCCTAGATAAACAATGCCAGCCCAAACCTCTGTGGGAGAGGTGGGGGAAAGGTTGAACAGGTAGAGAGCACCCCAGACTGGGTTCTATACCTTCAGCAACAAGCTGCAGGATAGAAGAAGAGATGTGATCAAGGGCTTTTGGACAAGATACTAGATAAAGACAAGGGAAAATGATAATTTTCTACTTCAGCCACCTCTGCTACGCACACATGCATGCACATACACAAACGGGAGGAAACTTTTCATTGCAAATTTCCCTTGAAATTGCTGCTGTCAGCAGTTATCTGGAGCTAAATACTAGACACAAGAGTAAAGATGCTACCCGTGCTGCAATCCAAATATTTTTGACCTGGTAGAAGGGGAAGATGGCAGCTTTGGTGCAATGCAGTGAAAAGGTGAGAAATAGCAGGTGAAGAGAAGGACCTGGATGGCTGGGGAAGAACAGTAGGTTCTTGATTTAGGAATATCCATGTTTAGAGGTGTTGATCTGATATGCAGAAATACTAAACCCTCACAGCAGAAACTGATGGCAGTGAGAATCATATTTGGCAAATATAGAGTGCTCTTGAGTACTGAGAATTGGAGCTGGCAACTCAGACTGGCCACACAAAATAGCTTACAGTATAGACAAATTTAACTTTTTTCCTCAGTGAAACTCATACTTTTGTGCATCTAAAAATGCTAGTAATGACATCACACTTTTAGTAAATGTATTCAGGTTTATTTAAAGGAAAAAGTAAAACAGGAAACAATGTGAACATATTATGATGTGGAAGTCAGATAAAAGCCTGAGGAAAAGAAAATTTCTCTTTTGCTTGTAGGATTTGAAAAGCATACTGCAAATGACACCTGAGATCTCATGCTGAATGAGTAGGATAAACATGAGTATTGAGTAACTGCCCATTCACTGAAAGAAGGCAGAGTTCCAGCAGAATATGTAGCTGTGTTTTATATTATTTGCTTGCCTATAGGTATGAAGTGTGTTACTGAACTTGGCCACAGGAACTGACCTTGGAAAGCATGGTGGGGGGCTACATTAAGAGGCAGAGAAAAACCTTAATCCTATTGCTTAATTTACACAGGTTCAAGGGCTTGATTTTGTGAGTCTAATTATTCCTTTCACAATTTTCTTCTCCAGTGCAGTTCATGGGTATGGAAAACAACATGAACACTTTCTGAAAGACAGCTGGCACAGCTGGTTCCTCAGCACACATGACCACAAACCAAACCTCACACTGTCTGCTTAATCTTTGCTTTGGCTTGTTTAGATTAGTAACCCATCAAAATGTGTCAGTGTATACCAACCTCTTCTTCCATAAACACTTTTTCCCTCTTGTAGCTGATTTTTATATGCACAGCATACTGCAAGCTGCATAAATATCAAGCTCCTTGTGGTACATAAGCATACCCAGGAAATAGTGATTGCCTGGTAAAGCATTTTAGGCTGGCAACTTGGGATCTCTGTAATGAGATCTTGCACAATGTTTGTTCACTCTTAGAAGATCAGAACGTTCCTTGCCAAACCCTCAACCTTTAAGTGGAAATAGGACATATTGCCCTTCCAAAAAGGTACAGATAGGATGGCACAACTCTTCTGACACAGGCAGAGGCAAAGAGACCTAAAAGAAACAGGTAGTCTCATCTAAAAAGATGTGTAACCGCAGTTTTCCTCTTCTTACTGACTCTTGCCAGCAGGTTTCTGCATTTGTGTTTTGGAACATGATGCATAGCAACCATGTGTGGGCAAGTAAGAAGAACTACTACTATTAGAGCTTTCATACCTGTTGAATAGAGCTACAGCTCATAATAATGTGATTTGATCTGTTTTCAATTCCTCACATTATTTTTAACAAAGTACAGTTTCTCACAATCACAATGACAAACCTGATATTTTAAAACAGAGCTTTTTATCAAAACTAGGAACTGTAGCATACCAAACAAAAGCCCTAAATATGAGAAATTACTGCACTGACTTTTTTTTTTCCCTGGTGCTTGATTTCTATCTCCATTTATCTTTTCAAGGATATTGACAGTTGATAAAGCTGGTAATGGCAGAAAAGAGAAGGGCAGCCTCTTCCTTCTTAGATTATCCCCAAATTCTGATGATTTGTTTCCCCAAATCACATGATTTGTTTAAGTAAATGACCCTAGGAAAAGAAACAGGCAAAAGAAAGATTTTTTTGAAAGAGTAATAAAAAAGTAGATTTTTCAAACTGTCAAATGATAAATTGGCCCATTGGGTTTTTCAGAAGTGCCTCAGATCCATTTTGGAGCAATCAAGTTTTAGTGTATGGTCATGGGTTAAGTAATGTTACATTGTGCTGAGATTAGTATCAGACTCGGTATACTGTTTAAACTAAACTCCTGATGTAATTTATGCATGTTTCTCACTGTCAAGAATAAGAATAATTTGAAAGAAGGAAGTATTCAATAATTGGTTTAACTTTAAATGAGATTCACTGCCAGAAAAAGTTACCAGGATAATACAGTTTCTCCTGAAAACGTTATTCTTCTTTTCTGTCCTCAGTTAAAAAAACTTTGTGGACCCAGTGAAAATACGTGGTTTTATTCAGTGGAAAAAGTGTTGAGTATTTTGTTTAACAATGGAGGACTTTGTGTTTATTTCCTTACATCGATGCAGAGATGCAATATCACAAACCAAGCAAACTCTTGTTGTGTTCTGGCATCTTTGGCCAGTTTTGCCTTAAGCACACAGTTATTAGGAGGTGACTGTAGTAAACAAATGAACAAAAAGGTTGTTAATCCTAAAATATGCCAAGGAGGCCAGCTAGAGCACAGAAGAGGCATTTTGGTCCTACTTCTACTTAGGCTAGACAAAACTGAAATCCCAAGATTATCATAGTGTAATATCAGATATGCTGAATGCATAGCATGGTCATAGCGCAGTAAGACAGCAGATGTTATGACAGACAGCCTTCAGCTGAGGTTGTCAGAAATTTATGTGGCATCAAAGCATCCCCATCTCACCAGATGTCCTACTCCATGAACCAGATAGGCACCTACAAGCTAGCTCCCTGGCTGGCTTCTCTGAGGCCCCAAGGAAAAGACAAAGCTGATTAGCTTGAGATCCAAGCAGAACACGGTACTAAGCAGGACTGATAAACTCATTTACATTCTTCCTGTAAAGATTCTTTCTTGAAAAGAAAAAGTTTCAGATGTGTTGTTTACTCCAGACATACTATTACACATTCCCTCCCTCACTCCCCCCCGCCGCAGTTTAGGCTTTCTGTTGAAGAAGAGGTATGTAGCTGGAAAAAGCCAGATCTAGACTTTGAATTGCAGTGCATAATGTTGCTTTCACAAGTAATGAGGACCGGGCACACCAAATTTGGAATGGAAATGACAGCGAGTTTCAACTTCTTACGACTCTTTCCCAGCAACAGCCCACTTACAAGGCTGGCAGAAGGGAACACAGAGGATGACTGCTATAAAGCAGCATGCACATGTCTGTCATTTGTAGAAAGTTATGTGTCTTAGGTGGCATTGTCATGTACTGTATTTTTCAGTCTTTCTCCCCTATCATTTTTTACTTGAAAAGGCAGACAACTGTTTACTTTGTTTCTTTCGTTGGACAGATGTAGTTTCTTTTCCCTTCCCTTTTTCCAAGGTTATTTAGATAAGATTCTAGTGATTTTAACAGACTTGAGAGATGTCATAATGAAAACCCTGACAATGGAGTCCTGCATTAGCTTCATTTACGAAATGATGACACAACAGTGTTTTACACAGGCTGCAGCCAGCTGACCTCCTGAACAGGGCAAGGGCAGGTTCTACGCATTTGAAACTAATTCAGGTTTTTTTGTCAATTTCCTTTTGAACCCTCTTCTAAAGCTGTGTCATGGTTTTGATGCTAGTGTTGATAAAGATGGCACTATTTTTATTGCCCTGATACCACAAGCATGTCTTGGTAGGGCATATGTTGTACTCTAGCAATTATAATGCTGGTAGCTAATGACCAAAGATAGCCTAGTGCACTAGCTAGTACTTTTAAAAGTATGTGATTATTAGATTAATGTGACCATTTCCCAAAAAGTAACCACGAATAAAATCATAAAAACATAGGAATTTCCCCTCCCCCCCCATGTACTTATGCACAGATATGTACTTTTGTATTCATACAGTTCCTAGTGATGTGGTGATTCTTCCAGAGGGCACAGTGGTGGGATAATTGCTTAGATACTCATTTTCAGTTCCAGTAAATGACAGTCTGTCTCTTTAAGCGAAGCAAGTAAACATCTTTGAAAGATTTTTATCCACATTTTTTAAAAATAGTTTATTAGGTTTTTCAACTAAGGAATTAAAAACCCCGACTGTTTTAATGTCAGTTTGAGAAGGGCTAGGGAAGCTGCAAATAGTATGTGCTGTAAATCTGTGCCATGGCAGAAACAATCAGAAGAGTAAAGAGTAATGATTAAACATTTAATCAGAAGCATTATACTTTGTTGTGTTCTCATTGTAGCTGCAGGAAAAGATGCTGTAACAGATCTTTAAATAGAAAACCTGAGGCTAAATTCTACTTCATCCATCAAAAGCAGCTGCTAGGAGATGACCTAATTTTAGTGGCTTATCAATTCCTTAGTGCTTGTTGGTTGATGTAACTTTGATCCTCTGATGCTAGATGACTTTTGTGCTGAATATAGCTAGAATTTAATGTGAATCTTTTGGATGGCTGCCCAGCCAAGCTGCATAATCCAAACAAAGAGAGCGAGCAGTACATGATTCAAGCTACTCACGTGTACAATAATACAAATATATGTATCCTGATTCCTTTGGGCAATCAGCTCTGTGTCACCAAGCACATATTTCAAATACAATGTCCTTGTGGGGTATTTTTTTGGTCTGGTTTTTTTTTTTTTTTTTTGTTTCTGTTTTTGTAGGTTTTTTTCCCAAACAATGCTCTGCTTTTCATTGGAGAAACAACACAAGATGCAGTGAGACTCAGCTGCTGCCAAGAAATAATGATAGAGTCAATAATTGCAGGACGTTTTTAATGAATGTTTTCCAAGCAAATCATTGCCATTTCAAAGGGCTGTTATTTCTATTTATGTAGAGATTAGCCTACACGTTATCAAGGAAAGGAAATGGTGCTTTATTTTTTATCATTAGTTTTTGTAGCATTTTTAAGTTGTTTTTTTTTAAATGACAGAGAATGTCTTTGTCTCTTTTTCTAGCTTACTCTTTATCTGGACTTGTTTTCCTTTTCCTTTCTCTCCTTCTCTTTTTGGCTCTTCACTAAAACCATCTGTGACACACATGCAAGTTGATGGGTGTGTGAGCAATGCTTCACACATATTTACTTGCCCTACTTGGCATTATTTGCTAGTCATTAAAGATTATGCAGGAGTTTTTCATGTCCCATTGTTTTTTTTAATATTCTCTTAACAAATTAGGATAGGAATAAGAATGTGGCCAGGCTATTGGACAGATTTTTTTAGACAATTTTTAAAAAAATTTTATTTCTAGAAGAGACTGTGTGTAGAGTTTAGACTGATGAGGATTTAGACTGGGAGGATTAGACTGGAAGGATTTCTGGGTTTTCTTCCTGGCACTGACAATCATGCATTGTGTGAGCTTGAGCCAGTCACTTAGGGCCTGTTTTTCACACTCCAGTTGAAATAAATGGAAACTGCATGTGCTCAGCACCTCTGCAAACCAGGTCATTTATCTCTTCTCCTTTCATTTATGCACTGATAAATATAACAATCTTCGTCTTTGCATATGCAAACTGGATGGAAGGATACAAATACGGGCAGTTAAACATGCAAATCCCTAATTTTGATGCACAACCATCCATTTCATACAGCCAGGGATTTCTACATTTGCCTTGGGTCCTGTATGAAAAAATGGACCATAAATAACAAAATCTATACAGATTTGTCAGGAAGGCACAGCTGAAATCAATATGTTTCTGTAGCTTCTTTTCTGTAGTTTCACTTCTGTTAAAAATACTATTAGCTATAATAATCATTTTAGCCTACTTTATTACTGGATTAAACCATGTTGTCAATGTGCAAATGCCTTGGGCATTACATGCTAATTGTAGGTTATTACACAAGACTCAGTGTTAGCTGTTTGACACACTTTGGGATTCTTAGGTGGGCTTAATTATGCTTTCATGGTACCTGCATTTCTTCAGTGACTAAGGATGTCCAAAATGCTATGCACCAGCTCAGGATTGCCCCAGTGAAATGCCTATAGTGTCTCAGTATGCCCTCTGGACATATAGTAAGGGCCAAATCTGGTATAAAAAGCAGGAGAAAGTTTGTAATAAGCAGTTAGGTTGACATCCATTTTCACTCTGCCTACCACTCTGCTAAACAAACAAACAAAAAATACCCAACAAAAAACGAAAAACAAAACAAAACAAAACAAAAAACCCAAAAAAATAAAAAAAAAAAAAAGCAATAAGGACAAATTTCCTCAATGGAAATTACTATGTTCGTTTAAATGCTACTGTTCCTGATATACAAATGTCAGTGGCTCATGGCTTCTGGTTTCTGTGCCCTGCTTGGGTGGTAACTCGATGGAAGTCAGATGCTCTAAGGTGTTTCTTGCAGTCACAAGGTTTTGCCCACCAGGTTCAATGCAATTCTTCTGCTTTAAAATTATCAAATTTTGGTGAACAGAACATTTAAAAAAATAAAAATTAATGTCCTCAGCTTTGTTGTGGAAAAAAGATTAAATGCTTATGTTTTGCCCAAGGTCTTTTGAGGGGACTGGAGCATAAAAAGGACATCCTATCTGGGGCTTCAAATCTGGATCCTGCTTTGCCAGGACTGCTCTCCTGTCTATACACCCTTATGAGCCACTTTCCCTAGAAGCTCACAGTGCCCCTTGTGTCGTGGGATGGAGAAGCCCTTCACACAAGTGAAATGCAGATGGATACTCATATATCCTAGAGGAAGCCTTTTTGCCCAAGGCATTGTGCATTCACATCTCTGGTGCCTGCATCAGCCTGCTGGGGAAATGCTTGGATTTTCCTTGCAAAAGGTACACACCTCTAGCAATGGTGTAGAAGAGACACAGAGTGAATGCAACCTCACCTTCATTTCAGTCTACAGGAATTGCCTTGACCAAAAGACTGGCCATGTTTGTGGCAGAACAAAGCTCAGTACACATCTTTTGTGTTACTGCCCCAGCCTTCCACATGTGCCACTCAGCTTCCCAAACTGAAGCTGATAATTATAGGGTTCTGTGTAACCATGAGTTTACCAGGAGTCTTCAGTGAAATTGGGCCAGTTTAAACATCTATGACCCAATTTTGTTCTCACTGGACTGCACAGATTATTAACTTCAATGGAAATAATCTTAGATGCTCTATAATTGTCAGAGAACAAACAGCTGCTGTCTCTAGAAAGGAACGATGTATTTTGAGAATGGGGCTGCCAGCCAGGCATTCCAGACTCCTCATGCTGGCCTTGGGCAGATTCTGTATTCTTGCTGCCTTGTCATCCCCATGTAGCACAGACAGAATTGTTTTGCCTTCCTTCATTGTGAATGTGTGTGAGGATTAAATAAATCACCTGACAATTACAAGAATTTAAGTTACTATTACTTTATACAAAAACCAGCAGCCTCTTGCTTCTAATCAGTACCCTGGCTTCTGATGTTTCTGTTAAAACTCCATACAGGTAGAATGTTTTTTGCTGGATTTATGGCTCTGTACTTTGTTGAGGAATTTATGATCCTTGTGTGATGTTCTAAAGATTAAGTTCATACTCCATGACAGTGGGTTGATATTGCAAAACGCTGGGCTGTACAACTGTCGGGGCTGACAGTGAAAGTGACCTCCTTGCAGGGTGAGCTGCTAAGCAGCATCGCCCACTGGCCCAGTTGCCTGGTTTACAGAGGCAGCCAGCTGAGGCAAGGGCGGGCTGGAAACCCAGATGCATCTCATTGACCTGGATGTGGCAGCTGTACTCTTCCACCTCTTCTACCTGCACGTAACCCACATTCTGGATACTCTGGATGTGGGTTAACCTCTCTGCTGAGTATCCCTGCTCATTTTTCAACCCACTTGCTAAGTTTGTGAATGCAATGCAAATGAGGCTGCAGTACTGTATATTACCTGGGTGAAAACAGGCTTTTAGATCCAGGGGTGTCATAACATAGTTACAAGACCAGATGCGATCAAACATGTGAAATGACCCTGAAATGTTCTTAGGAGGCCAACTTGTTCTACCAGCATGCTTGAACTTTTACATTTCAGCAGTGAAAAGCCAGTTTAGACATGAATTACTTGTTATAGAGACATCATCACTGAGTGTTACTAAATGATCACAAATGAGCAGTTAGCAATTTGAAAGCACTCAAATTCTGAAATGTTTATTTAATGGTACTGATATCCTAACTAATGCTTGCTGTAGGTCAAGTGAAAAAATGCAGATACAAAATCAGATAATAAAAATACTTACCAAATTCTACTCTGCTTTTAGATTTTTATGCTTATTTTTATTTTACCCATGAAGTGCCATTTACAAAAGCTCATCTCTATAAATGCTTATGCTTTGCACCACTGTAGTTGCTGTGGTGTGCTAAAACTGAAAACTGAGTTTCCCTGTCCAAAATACTATTTGTTACTGCAATCAGACACTTGTTCATGAAAGAGCAGCATAAAATACCTATCTGCCTTCCAATAAGTGAACAAAGACTTCAGGGCATTTCAGCATCTTCTGAGGAAAAGATCTCATACATTCAAGAACCTTCTGGGCACAGTCCAGTGCCATGTGCTCTAGGGTGGCCCATTTAGAATGGGGAGGTTGGACCAAATGACCCACTGTTGTCCCTTCCAATCTGACCTATTCTGTGACTATCTGATGTGTGAATAAAGTACCAAACACTGATCACAAGTCCCCATGCCAGTAGTCCATAAATTTCCATCTGTCTAACTAAATTTTTGGGAAATACCATGAGGTAAGGTTTGGTAGTCAAAAAGGGACTCCAAGAAACACCTGATCTGCAACATCTAAAATCCATTGCACTGGAAATACAGTATTGGTGTGATGATCTTGACTTAATTGGAACTTTAGATGCAAATTAATTCATGTTTTTGCTGTAAGTGGTGTAACAAATGTCATCAGTACTGGTTTAAGCCAAAACCCTAGAAGCCTGTGGTTCTTCCTGCTGCAATAGGATGGAATCAAGAAGGAGAAACTGTGCTCTGCAAGAGCCAGGAGAGCTCTGGAGGCACCCAGCTGAGGCTGTGAGACCTCTGGACAGCACATCAAAGTTCTGCCTCAGTTTGTTATTGGAAATAGTTCTGTATGGCTTGTGCAGATTCACACATGATAACCATGAGTAGCAGGGAGTGAGCCCAGGTCTTCCACGTCCTTGGCAAGGGCCTTTGGTGATGCACCAGTTTCTTTACCTTTCTCTGATGTTTCAAGCCACAGAAAAAACTGGGACTGAAGAAATCTGTGAAACAGCTACAGCCAGTGTGACTCAGATAACTGTGAATTTTTCTGCTGTCCTGGTGCTCTGCTGTGTATAAAAAACTGCACAAAATTTAACAGTGCTGCAATTATGAGGGTTGTAACAGAGTTAGTTATCAGGTCTAGGTTTTCAAAAGGAATTTCTTTAATTTAGGTTTTCATTTTCTTGCCAATTGAGAAAATTCAGGGCATAAGACCTGTGTTATTTAAGAATGCTTAGTGTCTCTTTTAAGGCCTATAGTGTGCTACATTACCTTCAATGGAAATGTGAGTTGGGAGCCTAATTCTTTTGCAGCAGGGGAGATTAGAGAATATTGTGAATATTTTCAGTATATATACTGAGTTTCCCAAGGGTATCTCATCAACAACAACTTCAAAAGTTACTTTCATGCCACTTCCACTCAGCTGACAAGAACACTTGACATTTTGAGAAGGTTTAGAATAGAAAACATTAGCAGTTCGTGTTGATCATGCAACTCATTGGCAAAAACACTACTGTTTAAATATCATGTTCAGTCATCGCTGGATTGCAATCTAATGAGCGTAAAAGATGAGTGCTTCTCAAAATTGACTTGTTTTGTAACTTTTATGGTTACAAACTTGCAAAATGAAAACCCTGGACATTTACTTCCACCCAGATACTATTTTCAAGGTCAGTGTCCTTTTGTGCCTTGGAAACACATTCCGAAGAGCTGTTAATAAATAATCAGAATACTGTACTTTCTGCTCAGTGGTCTCAATAGGAATTTTCATTATAATGAACAGGGTGAGTAATCTTGCTAATGGCATAGTGACCAAGTGTGTTCTAGCTTGTCTTTGAACACCTCTAGCTTTATGGCTGTATTTAGCCATTTTCAAAGAATAGCATTCCAGGTGAGTCCTCAAATAAAAGGAAGTGCAATGTCCTCTCTCTTCCAACTGACATAATCACTTCTTGACTTTTCCTCCAACTAGTGTTTAAAATTCACTTTGGAATGGATCAAGGAGTGGGATTGTTGATATCTTTAGCTTGGTTGTTTATTTAACTTCCCAGTACATAATAATTTGTATAAAAATGACCTTCCCCTAAATATATCTGAGTGGCTATGTTATATTTTACTAATGACTGCAACATGCAGAAAGCCAAAACAAGCACTTTGCCAGTATCAACAGAAATTATGAAAATACAGTTTGCAGCAATATATGAATTATTGCTGCCAGCTTGCAGCTCCCAAGTTAACTCCTGATGAAGTTATAAATTGTGACAATGAGTGCTGTTTCTATCTTGAGTAACAGTGGCCCAATTTCTTCTGTCATAAATGGAGACTAAAACCATTAGTGGTGGTTCTATTTCTGTCCAGCTAAACTCTGAGTTATCCTTCTAACAATCAAATAATGATGGTTAATGGTGTGAGATGGACACAGGACAACACAGTAATTTCTTTTGTGTGGTTTCAGCCAGTTCAGGTACAGTGACTCAGTCTGGAAGTTAACTTTCACCAGGATGTGCCGTTCAGAGCTTTGTTCACTAGCAAGGAGGTAAAGGAAATCTAATTTCAAGCTCCATTGGAAATTGAGGGGAAGCAAACAATATCTGAGAGATAGAAAGCAAAGAAGGGATAGGATAAAAATTAATGAGAGATATAAGGGGTGGGGAGAGGAATGGAATTGTTTATCTGAATCCTCCCTAAATGTCTTCTTAGACTTAATTCCAGGCCATACTAGTTTTAGCTCTTTAAAAACACATCCTCCCTCTTGTTTTAAATAGGGGTATGCTAGAATTAGAAGCACTTATCGAAGCCATCCAGGCTTTCAGGGTTCAGAAAAAATGGAACCTGGAACTGAAACAGCTTTGGTTGGGCTTTTGCAAGGACCAAACCACCTCTTCCCCTTCCCCCCTGTATTTAGGCTAAAGCCTCAATCAGAGAAGTAGCAGTGAATGTATAAAAACAGCACACACCAGGAGAACGAAGCACTTAACACTAAAAGAAGAACTGCAATCCAGCTGCTTCACTCTATGCAATGCTGACTTATTAGAACAGTTTCCACCCAGAAGCAGCCATGAAGGGAAGCAGGATCATTTGGAGCTGTATTGATGTGGCACCAATGTTGTCTCCACAAACTTCCACTGATGTTACATCCTGAATCTATCTGTGGGAGATAGCTTGCTTCTTGGTTGAGAATACCTGAAAGTCTGAAACATTTTTCAAGTATGGTATGTGTACCCTGTTTTACTTAATCACTTTGCCTTTTAGTGGGGAAATTTTACTCTGTGTGTTTAGAGAAAGCTTGTTCTCCAGGTTAGAAAAGAAGAATTTCTTTCATTGTTGGACTTTTTCCAAGCTCCATCATTAATTATAAATGTATCTTCTTCAAATCTTTTTTACACAATCTTTTGTTTTGAAACTTCACTATTTAAAGACCTGGATAAAATCACAATTTGCCAAAGGCCCAAAGGCCGTATTATCTGAGGGGAAAGAGTATCCAGGATGAAATGTTTTTCTTCTTTTTCCCTCTTATGCAATAATGCCTCATTACTGTTACTGTTTGCAAAAGGGATGATTTTTCTGTTATCAGGATATCTCTTTACTGCTCTGTCAATATTTAATAGCTATTGAAAGAAATAAATTTTAAACATGTTTTGCTTCAGATTAGTTGAATTAAGTCCCTGACAGCCTCTAGAATCTTTGGGACTTTTTAAACAGTTATTCCCCAATAATTTTTTAAAAGTTTCTGGAGCACAGAAAGCTTGCCTATTCTAATCATAATGGAAGCACCTTTAAATTAGTATATTCCTTGTAAGGATATGTCCACTAACAAAAAGTCATGTGGAAAAAATTAAAAATATCTCAGAAAAATCCCAGGCAATCCTAGTGCATTTGTCATGAGATAAATCTCCATTTTATGAATATTCCACTGATCCTTTTCAGTTCTTTCGTCTTCTCTTCTGTGTGTTTTGTTAAAGAATAATTGCAAACTATTTGTCTTTTCCAGGTAGAATATGGAAGGGTTGTTGCACCTATTCTTGATGTGTATTGGTCAGCTTTCACTGGAAAGAATAGAAATCATAAATACTGCAGATACTTTCTTGCACAAGAAAAACTGGATGCTGTAGGATACATTTTGAACTAAAATTATGGCATAAAATTTTAAAACCTACCTAACAACTTCCTCGCCATGGAAAACATCTGTACAGGATGATGATGTGTACAGAACTGTGATTCAGTATTAGTGTAATTTCCTGTTAACAGACAGACAAATTTTTGGATTCTGCATAGAAGACAAACATCTTCTGCTGACTCACCCTCATCTTGCTCCATATTCATGTATTACAGTATCTCTGGTCAGCATCACTCTTTGGTTGATGCTTCTGGTGATGCATCTGTCCTGCTTTTATTCCCTTCTATGGAAGGAGTTTAGACTCAACTTAAGTGAGATGTCAGAACAGGTGAAATTTCCACCTGCTCCTTTACACTCTTTTTCCTATATGGGAAAGTCTGGGGCCTGGGTTGGGTTGTTTTGGGGTTTTTTTTATAGTTTGAGTTAACATCACAGATAGAATCATGGGTGGGTATATATCCAATGTATATATTGCTCTTAGAACAGGTGGGAATAGTTGTGGGGACTCATTAGTTTTACTGTTCCAGTGTTGCTGCCAGAAAATTACATGCTGCTTTTCCCCAACCCATTTTAAGCAGGAAGAGCTGCCAGAAGCTTACCCACTGTTTTCACACAAGTAGTATATGATCTGAGGGGTGGGAGTTTTGGGGCGGCACATCCATTCACTCACATCTCCGAGAGACAGCCAGAGCCATTTGGTTTAACCTGGAGAGAGAGGCCGTTCAGACTCACTGGGGAAGGAGTTACTGCTACCAGTAATAGCCTTGAGTTCCCTTCTCTGCAGATACACGTTTGCTGGAGCCTGATGGATGGATCTCTTCATTCCTTGCTGGTGAACACAAGGGCAATGCCCAAGTGCTGTGTGAGACTACACTCTAGCAGTGGTGATAGGCAGACAGTATAGGATTACCTGATGCCTTACCTTCTTGAGAAAGGATAACTAAATACAGGAAAACAGTTACTTTTCCCTGCAAGAGAATTGGCATAGAGAAGAATTATGAGACTTTTTAATATTCCAAATGGAAGAAAAAGAAGTGACCTCAGACATCTCTGTTATTTCTGCCTATGCTCTTCTCCAGTAAGTGTTGGACGATGCTGCACTTCTGGCTTACAATGAAACTTCCTCTCAAGTGGGGCATTTAAATCTGTGGAGGTGCCAGGGAACAGAATGTCTTGTGGAAACTCAGTGTCATCCCAGGTGAAAAGAGTGAAGTATTGGGTTTGGGGACAAGTGCTTCTACTGTTGCTGATGTGTCTTGGTGATTCCAAAACCTTCAAGCATGACCATTCCCAGGGAGTGGAGCAGATCAGCTTGCTGGGAGAGCACGTGCCATCCTCTACTGTGCTGTTCTACTGGCAGAGAGGCTGGGAGTACTGCCTTAGAGCAACACTCTGTGACTTGGTTTGTTCCTAGAAAGAAGAACACCTCACCAAGGAAGGATGCATGAGTTTTGCAAAGAATCCTGTAGTAATTTGTGGACTGAGATTATGCACACCAGACCATGGGGTGAGGAGAGAGGAAATACAAGATGCTGTTGAGTTGGCCTAAGAGAGAAAGAGTATGTAGCAATGTAAAATTTAGTTTGTCTCTGTGTATAATGCTCTTTGTTGTGCTAGATAACTTGAAGAATTACAAACTGCCCTTATGAATAAACAAATTGGAGGATTGCTGCAGGATTGCTCCAGGCACACTGAGAACACAAGATGTTATTGAGTAAATAAGGGGATGTTGTGTTTGTTATATTGCGGCCATACGCTTTGCATGGAGGACTTAAACATTTACTAGAAGTAAATCCATTAGGAAAGACAATTGCTCTCTCATACTGACTTTCTCCAAGCCAGTGCATTGAAAATAGTCTGTTTTCTTCTTCAGACATTCCTTTAGAGTTGACAGGAACTCCCACACCACAGCCCTACTGCAGGAACAAGTTGTGTTAGTGCTTGCTTTTTACTAAAAATTTTATACTTTGGCTTTGTTGATGTCCTTCTGCTGCCATCCTAACACAGATCCCAATGTGATCTTAAATTTAGGGAATGGAAAATCCTGATAAACATCCGGGCTGCTGTGAATGCAAAGGGACAAAGCCTTTGTAGTAAAATGTCTCTGACATACACCCATGAGAAGTGTTTGATGTGCTGTAAAAGACATCTGTCTAAAAAAAAAATTGTTTTTCCTCCTTGGCTTTGTTGAGCAGACTGTAGAAATAAATGACACAAAGTAACCCTTCTTTTCCTCCCCTACTGCCCTTCTCTTTGTTTGATCTTGCAGTGATGTGATAATGGTGAGTCTGTAACTTGAAAGTAATTTCTGTAAAGACTTACACCGTGAACAGAGGGGTTTTATTTTCTGCTGCTAAAGGGAGATCAAAGTATGATCTAGAGATTAGACCTGTTTTGAGAGAGAAAACTGAGTGGCCTATTTCTACCTCTGTCACTGAATTGCTGCATCAAACCGAGCAAGTCACTTAACTTCTCTGTGCCCTGGACCTTTGCTGTGTACTCTAGCATTCAGCTCTTGTGCTAATAACAAACATTTTTATGGCTTAATCATAAATGATTGCCTGTGTGCTAATTAGCCACAGCCAGTGCAAAGTTTATTATACTTGTTTTCAACCTTTACACCAATTCAGAGAACGTGATGGCTGGTTTTGATTTAATTTTGGTCACAGCTTGCAGGAAGGAAAGGAAGAAAGCACTGAGATCCACAGAGGAACTAGAGGCAATGACACAGAGGGCTCAGGGCTGTACTTTACAAAGGATGCTGGCATCAGAGAAGCATTATTACAGTATTTTATATTTGTCTGGATGAGTTTAAACAACCAGCTGAGTTACTAACAGCAATGTACACAGTGCAGCCCAACCTTCCATATAAGTCCTGTGTCTCCCACTGACTGCACTTGACTTTGGTCACCAGGTTTTTCTGTTGCTTAAACCAGTTCAAATAACACTGGCTGAGGTATGCTGGCCCCCTCTTACAGCTGTAGGTTGGAGGTAGTGCTTGCTCAGACCAGCAAATGAAAAAGTCAGGTCTGTAGTCTGACAGTGTGCTTGCATCTGCACGAATGCACAATCTGCTGAAAAGCACTCAGCTGCCCAAGCCCTTCAAATACCGAGGTAAAGCTGTGTCAACAGTTGTCTCCCTGACAACCTTCTGAGCACTCTTACACG
The DNA here is from genome assembly GCA_034336665.1 of Luscinia megarhynchos. Lineage (NCBI taxonomy): Eukaryota > Metazoa > Chordata > Aves > Passeriformes > Muscicapidae > Luscinia > Luscinia megarhynchos. Next base: position 40,824,844 of record CM067592.1, on the reverse strand, counting down.
TGGAAGAAATCACCCAAAATTAGTCTATAAGGAAAAAACTTGTAGAAATCCCTTTGCTTTAGGCAAGGCTTCAGTTTTACCATTTGTAAAGACAGAAAGATGTCAGGAGTGTCCCATTCTGTAGCAATACTGGAAATTTAATCTGTAAGTACGTGCAAAGGCAGTGTGATTAAATCAGAGGTATAGAAGCAATACAATACTATTCTGTGCACAAAAGCAGGCTCACATCAATTCTGCATTTTGTGCACGGGCAGCCTAAGAGAAGAGACTTCATGATTCAAAATGTCTGCAATCTGTGCCCCTGGAGAATCAGTAGGAATTGAAGAAAACTTCCAAATGTTCTATGCATATATGAGGGAAACAAGAAAGCTGCCTCACCCCAAGGTACCAAGAGGGAAACTGAGGAATAAAGAGATTAACAAGTTCTGTGTATGGTGCAATGTGTTTGGGTTTGTTTGTTTGTTTTGGGTTTTTTTTTTGTTTTTTTTTTTGTTGGTTTATTTATTTATTTGTTTAATTTCTTTTGATGCATCTGAGAAAGAAGCAATTCCCTGAATTTCCCAGTATGACATGGCAAAGTAAACCCCATGAATCCCTGCAGCAGTTGCAACAGAATCTTTATGCCCTCTGTCCTTTGTCCTTCTAAGGGGAAATGTTGGGTGGCATGCAACATTTAAAAGTTAATGATAGGCTAGCCAGTAAGGGCGAAGACTTGCAGCTTTGGGTTGCAGCAGAGAAACAGGAGGGCAGCCTGTTCATACCAAATGTCTGAGAGTACCTTATTCACAGGAAGCACTGGCAGACTATAAAGTACTCTGTTAATTATTGTTGACATTGCATAGAGAGCTTCATGCTGTTCTTTCTCTGCCTGCTTTGACTTAATTTGTTTGAAAAAGTACTTTTTCTGTGCTGCAGATTATGTAAATTCATATACTCTACTGCACTGACAGATGTGTCTTTGTTTTAGAAGAAGCCATTATTTTTTTCAGTGCTGAATGTGAATGGAGCATTTCACACTGGTGGCTTCCAAAAATATTTATAAAGCGAAGCTGAGCAGCTCAAAATATTTTGCCCTCCTACACTGATATTCACAGGCCTTTATAGCAGCATTATCAAAAGCGTTTGCAGTGGAATGTGCATGAGTTGTCCACAAAGACTGGGCTAGTCAACAAATGTTTGAAGACACACTTTTTAGTCAGCTCTACTCCACAGAGTGAAGAGCAGAGCCTAGTTGCAACTGTAACTAACAGGGCAATTATTCTGAATTGTGGGTCAAAGACCATATTATCCCTTTCTCTGTATCTCTTGCATATCTGAGGAAATGGGATGAAGATCTAGAAAGGGAGTTAAATTCTCCTTTCTTCCTCTTTCAGCTGGTAAAATGTGGTTTGACTGTGCACTGACTTCCACAGGCAGTGCTTGTTCTGAGGGCTGATAGCTGCTCAAGGGTTTGATATCTGGCTGTGAGTGGTGGCATTGTTTGCCTTCCATTTTTACATTCCAGTTCCACTGACCATTGCCTAGGTGTCCTTCAGCCCACTCTCCCACTCTCTAATTCTTCCTCAACATGCTGCTGAGAAGCAAAGTGTGCTGCAGCCACTTGGGCAGAGAGAAAGGCTCCTTGTGAGCACACAAATGCATCAGACTTCCTCTTAGATTTCACTATAAATTAAAATGACCTCTCTGTCTATTGCTTGTAATGATTTCCATAGTCTTCAGCACTGTATTGATACTAGGGCTTCCCACACATTCCTTCCCACAAGGAGTTATCCAAGAGAGCTACAGCAGCAATCAGTGCCCTCCAGCTGCAGGTAGAAGAGCATGTCTGAGTAACTTCATTAGTGTGGACACCATAATTGACACACAACGATTTCAACCATAAGACCGGGTGTACTCCATGTCCATTCTCAGCTTTGTGCATTTCCATCTTCAAAGTTTTAAATATGTAATGAATAGCAGTGGATTCCAAGGAATCCTGCTTATAAATCCACTAAATGGTGTTAGCACTGTTGGCTTTGGTCAGCCCCTCCTTGTCCCCAGCAGTGGGGTCTATGCACCATGCTTAAACACTCTGATTATCCTCAGCAGACAAATGGATAGAAAGGACATTTTAAACAGGGGAAGTTTCCCCACATGAATTGATATAGTGAGGACCTCAACAGCAAGGAGAGAGAATACTTGTCACACACTACCCTGTCTTCCTAAACACAGGTTCACGCTGATGAAAAAATAGTGAAAAGTTTTGGTCAACAATGAACAGGGACTCTAACTAATCCTCCTTCTTCATTATTTAGGAGATAAAATCTCTCTCTAGTATACCCAATGATTTCACACTGCATAGGATGCCATTTCCCTTCAATGGACATAGAAGTTTCTTTCCTCGCAATCCTTGCATTGTTTGGACACAATCCTTTTTCACACATTTGCATTTTTGCATTGCTAGATGATTATTTTTTAATTGCTGATGAGTGTGTGACCCTTTTGTTGTCTATATGCAGTGTTAATTCTGTGATATTTACGCATGGCTGAATGGAAAGTGTCTCAGCTGAAGATCACTTTCAGTTTTCTTTTTCTAGTAAGAAGACAGTTATTTTGGGTTTCTTGGTGCATTTTGGCAGCATGTGCATTAAAGTTACTTCTAAAACCTTGAAACAGAAAAGAATAGCACAATTTAAAGCATGTGTTGCCATGTATTTGCTACCCTCTTGCTTATAGCTTGCAGCAGGTGAAAAAGGAGTAATGGGTGACTAAGAATGCAATAAAGGAAAGAAGTCTGGAGAACAGTAACAGCAAACACATGTGGTCTTTTGTATTCTTTTGTATCCTGTGAAGTATTAATTTCCTTTAGTGAATTTGTAGCTTAATTAAAAAAACCCAAAACCAAAACAACAAACAAGCCAATTTTTGCCTTTTGCTCAGCAAAAAGTAAGAGAATATCAATAATTTTGATTAAAATCTTAGTGAAGAAGCTATGACTCTAGTAGTTGTGGACTTCTTTTGAACAGAAATGAGATACAGAATTTACCTCTAATGCTACCATGACAAGGAAAGCAGGAATTGATATGACAGATGCTTTCAGACTATATGAAGAGCTGGGTTATAGCATGAGGGTTGACAAGGATGTTCCCCTAACATGAGGCAGCCCTCCAGATGGAGGCTGATGTGTGTCTGTGCAGAATGCATTTGTTTTTGACGGCCAAGCCGTGACTGTGAAGTAGGCTTCCTTTCCTCCGGGACCTTATCTCAGATTACACCAGCTCCTACTGCAAGTGAAGAACACCTTTCTTTGACCTTGACATTACTGGAATAAATGTTTAGAGGCATGTAAAATCTCAAAACAAACACTCCTCTCCTTGGGGAGCAGATAAGTGAACAAACACGTGACTGATGATAGTGGCGTTACTGAACGCGTGACCGATTCTCACGCATATTCTGCTCTCACTGAGCAGTTGTAAGTGCCCACAAAAGAAAAACAGGTCATGCTGCTGGTGTGCCTGGTGTGTTAGTGAGCAGGTCTGTAGGCGTAGGCCTTGACATAGATGCAGTTTGAAGATACTGGATTTCCCAAGGAAGCCCTGAACTTGATGCAGAAGTCTTGCTAGAGCTTTCGAGCTTTGTAAAAATTCAGTTTCAAAACTCACCTCCCACCCAAAAAGTACAAATGAATTTTTGCAACCAGCTCATAAATCTTCCCATTGCAACATGGTGACTCTGTCTTGAGAAAGACTTTTTTGGAAAACTTTATTTGGGATTGCATGCTTATGATTGGTAGGTGTACAGTCCTTCTGTGAACCACCTGTTCTCAACAAGTGCCTTGCCACTTCCCCTCGTCAGGTGGAGACAACAGATGCCTAGCAGCAGCTACAGGTGTGTAATGCTCGCTGAGATGTCCAACTGCATGGAGAGATAGGAGAAACGGGAACTGGTCAGACTGGTTCTGGAGGCCCCGTTAGGGGCTCCCTGATGCTGGGTCTTGTTCAGGCAGGCTGTGAAGCCTGGTGCGACAGGCTGGCTTCCACTGGAAAGAGTTGCACTCCCATTTTTAAAAATTCTCTCTCATTCCCATTTTTGTCCTAATGCCTTCTCCCCTTTTTATAGGGTTTTGTGTGAAAGAGTACCCTGGCAGTACTGAGTACTGCATTGGAGGGAGGCCCCAGTTAAACTGGCTCCAGATGTGCTTGAACTGGCCTGGCTGCGTGCTCTGAAGAGCAGAGCCTGCCTCTTCGGCTGGGAGCAGGCACCCATGTGCCAGGCGATGCACGTGGCTGGCTGCCACAGTTACTAACCTAGTATTAACTGCATTAATTGTGGACATAAACAGTGTTTAGTGCCAAGCATGTCACAAGCTGATTATAAAAGCTGTGGTGTAGGCAGAGTTTCAAATTTTGCTTCACTTTTAATTTCCAGCGCCCTCCCCTCCTCTCCCCCCCCTCCCCCTCCTTTCCCCCTCCCCCTCCGAAATTCCTTGAATGTGTCTGTGTATTTACCAAAATACAAATGTGTACCGGGCGGTAGAGCTATCGGGTTGTAAATACTATGAGTACCTGCTAATGGCCGGGAGCAAATTGTCTGCAGGCGCCGGGAGTCGGGGCGGGAGCGCCCGCAGCGCGGGCCGAGGGAGAGCCCCCCGCCGCCCCCCGGCCCGTCCCGTCCCGTCCCGTCCCGTCCCGTCCCGCTCCGCCGCTGGCAGCAGCTGACCTACTTTTCCTGCGTTTCTCCCCACACTGCCCCGACCCCTCCCACGCATGGGGCTCGAAGGCTTTTAACCCTTGGGAGCGCAGCTGCGGTGCCGGCCGCCCGCGGGGCTCGGAGCCGGGGCCGCGGGGATGCGGGGATGCGGGGATAGGGGAATACGGGGATGCAGGGATGCGGGGATACGGGATTACGGGGATGCAGGGATGCGGGGCCGCGGGGCCGCGGGAATGCTGAGATGCGGGGATTCGGGGATGCGGGGCCGGGGGATGCAGGGATGCTGAGATGCGGGGATTCGGGGATGCGGGGCCAAGGAGCGCGGCTCGTCGGGTCGGGCCGGGCCGGGCCGGGCCGGGCCTCCAAGCAGGCTGTGCCCGCAGCACCACCCGCTGGGCGGTGCGCGGACACGGACCGGCGCTCCGGGCTGAAACACCGCTGCTGTCTGCTCTCACACTGCCCTGAGCTTCCCCGGGACTGGTGTCCACTTGGCTTCCCGTGATTGTCCCCCGTTTCTCCCATTAACGAACCTTTAACAAAGCAAATAATAACCGTAATGAAACACGAAGTACCTAGAATTCACAGAAATGGCGCTGCTCGCTCGATGCAGCCCCACCTTCTTGCAAGGGACAGGTCATTAAAGCGCTTTGGAGAGGCTCTGCCCTTTGTGGCTCATGCTCTGGCACCTGGTGTGGGAAAGGCTGTGTGATTATGGTGACAAAACACGTCTGACACAGCATACGCTGAATACTGGCTTGGTGTGAAGAGCACATGTAAGTGCTTTGTATTTGATGTGCCTAATGTGGTCAAATAGTGCTCAGTATGATATTCAGCTGATTAATTGTACTTATTTCTGGATTGCGCTTTGCCTCCCTGTGTTTCTGCTAAAACAGTGGGATGTCTTTTGCTCTGTTTAGAAGAATATTAGAGGAGAAGACCCTTAGTTGCACAAAAATCTGGAAAGGGCGAAGAAAATACTCTCAAATTTCAAGATATAATACTCTTTCTAGAAAGGCCAGAAGTAAAATGTTGTGAAATAAAAAATTTGCATTGGGTGCACACCTTCTAGCATGCAAAAATATTTGCTTACATTGAAAAGCCTCCTGGGTTTTAATAAAGATTATTAGACAACTGTGGGACTTGTCAGCAAAGCATTTCCTCAAGTATGTAAACGCTACTGAGTGTACAAACAAATTGCATTCAAGTACACTAAGATAACGGCATGGTCACTGTGTCTGAAAAAGTTAAAGTTTCCCTGGTGCAGCTGGTGAAACTTGGAACACAAGTAAAACTGCTGGGAAAGGAGTTTCCCAGCAGCATGGATTTCATAGGTTTGGGACCAATGGGCGTCCGTGGTGTAATCAAGCTCTGTGGTCACTGTGACCTTGGAGTAACAGCTGTGGGTCACTGTTTTGGCTGTTGTTGAAGGATGGTGGGATGGGCAATGAACCTTGTTTCTGTTCTAGAGGAAGGCCCCTTACACTGGTGGTGAGAGCATTATCTGTGTTTTGAGAATGTGCTTAGCTGTGCTCCATTGCTTTAACACATTTCCACTGAGTGGCCACTGACCTATTTGTAATCTGTTTCGCAGAAATTTTATTTTGAGTGTGGTAAGTGGAGAGTTGCAGGGACATCTGGGCATGATCTTCCCCCTCCCACAAAGGAGGCACCTTCAGTCAAGCTTTGGGATATGTAAGCGTGTTAGGTTAACCTTAGCTAATGTCATACTGTCCTGCTGTTGAGGGTAATAAATAAATAAATCCCCTCCTGGCTGTCAGATCTTTCAGCAGCCTTGATAAGAATAACTGCCAGGTGTCTGTGATAAGGCTGTGGTCCTTGGCAGCACTTTAGGGTACTGTCCATGAGGAACTACTAGGGTAGTTCCTGGAAAAGCTGGATTTTATAGAGGGATAATGGGTATTTGTTAATCTAAATGGGTCAGGGTGCTGCTGGTTTCCCTATATCTTTCTCAACACAGTATGACTATTGGGTTGCAAATGGCTGTCACTCAGAAGTATAAATTAGAGGAACTACAGGGTACTGCCAGTGAAACTCTCTACCTCCTTTGCAGTTGTCTTTGAGTAACTATCCTGGTTACCAGGTGGTTCAGTCGGATTTTGTTTCTCTTATTTGTTTTCAAAGAGATGTATGCAAGTTGCAGCTAACAATGATGTTAAGGGACAAAGAATTTGCACTTTATACAGGGAGTAAATTTTAAGTACTCATCAAAGCAGAGACATGAAGATGCTCCAAAGTAATTGTTAGGCAAAAATATCTCAGCTCAAATTTAGTGATCAGTTTACTACCACAAAGTGATTTTTGGTGCTTTTTAAAGAAAATAAAATGAAGTATTTCTTTACATCATTAATGATTAAGTCAAAAAGTGAGTAATGCCTGCAAAAGTTGGTCTTAGTTACAGAGTTCATAGGATACACTTACTAAGGGGATTTTTTTCTGTGTTTTTAGGTTAACCCAGAGAATCTGTGGTATGGGAAATAAAAAAGATGTTGAATGAGTGCCACCAAGTGTCTTTCTGCAGAATATGAAAGCCCAGGTCTTAAGTGGGAGCAGAAACAATATTACACAATTAAGTTCTGTAATTTTAAGTGAGACATCTCAGAGGCAGCGAATTCTGTTAGAGTGAGACGAGTTATTATTGTCATTACACTGAAGTGCAAGAGCTCTTGGAAACCGATAATGCAAAGTGCAAACTCTGGGAAAGCTGATAAAGCTGAATATCTATGGTAGGGGCAGAAAAATAGACATAATGCTGGGTATCCATCCAGTCTGTCTCCCTGCTCCATTTCGTTTATCTTCGGAGTGAGTGCTCAGCAGTGACTGGCTGTGTCTGTGCCGTGCTGTGCCAGATGATGGGGTGATACACCTCACGTCTCTTTATCAGGGCTGGTACGTGTCACCCGACCTCCTAACAGGTAACATATGTTACAGAGCTGGCTGTTAACAGCTCCACTTTTGCCCTTCTTCTGCTACTATTGATCCCAATGTTGACCATATTAATAGCTGCCCTGGGGGCAAGGCTGAGACTTGTGTGTTTGAGCACCAGAGATTCAACAGAAAGGACAAGCTAGGTGTTGGCAAATGTCCTCCAAGATGGTTATATCCTGGCTTCCCTGGACATTAAAATTCCTGACAGATCTTCAGATTTTCTGTTCATACACAAGGGTGTGCCAAAAGAAGGAAGGATAGTATCAGTCTTAAAACTTTCTGAATTTCAGTTTGATTCAAGAAGTAGATATCCAAGTGTGTTGAAACTCCAGTTGCATTTCTCTATGCTGTATGTTGGGGCAAGAGAAGGATGCCAAAAAGCCATTTTACATTGTGCACAGTAATAGCTGCTCCTTGTGATGCTGGAGTTCACTGCCTGAATTTCCACACTGCAGCCAGAAACCACGTCCAAAGCAGCTTCACAAAGACTTGTTGTGGGTAGCAAACTTATTATCTCTCCTCAGAAATGTGAAGTGCCTTTTGTTCTGGTTAAACAGCAGAAGGGGAGTGGACTAGGACAAGGGTCTAGCCAAGGAGACTATTTATTGCAAGATTTTGGTAATGGACTTATTTGGAAAGAAATAGTTTAGATCATGAATTGTGCTGAAGCCTGAATACAGAAATTGAACATTTTTTTCTGGAAATTTATTTATTTATAGATTAGCTGATCAGTCTGTAGTACATGGCACCCATTAAACTTGGAGGAGTGCCAGAGAGCAAAGAAAGCATCATATATTTTGGGAACTCTGGGCAATGAGTGAGCAGGGACAGTCTCTCTTTAATCAGGAGTCCATTGTATGTCTCAGGACCTTTCCACAGAAGTTAATGGGTGAACAGACTTCTGCTGGTACAATTTTTCCATTGTAGCACACTTTGTTCTGTTCTATTTTATTATTTCACTACAAATTAACTTAAAAGAGTCAAGTTTACTATTGTCTGAGCATGCTGTGGAAAAAAACTCACCTTTGAAACAGTGTATAACTCTTCTTTGTGTTATGAGGGGTTGAACTGCAAAGTACAGAGGCAGGCATCAACATATTGAACCAGAATTATTTGGAAGGACTTTCACTATATGGGCGATGCATATTTTGTGGTACCTGTTGTGTCTAAACTCTCAAGTGATTTGCTCTCACAAGATGTAAAATTCGTGGTGTTGATTTGGTATTTACTGGTATGCAGGGATATCTAAGCACCACTGTGAGGTGTGCTGGATAACTAGAGTGCCCTCTCTGTGTGGGTAGGCAAAGCTAGGTGCTAGATACATATGAACAAGATGAGGAGTAACTTTGGAGGCTCAGATAAATGTCTAAGCTTTCATTTAGTCAAATTTATCTTTCTTTACAGAACATTAAGTAATTAGCTGTCCTTTTCCTCTTGTGCCCTTCCCAAGCACAATAGACAGAGTTATCAGTATTCGTGCCAGTAATTCACCTATTATCTCAGTCTAAAAGTATTTCATTGTTTCAAGGACAGTATTTAATATACTGGAGAATGTTTCTGTCAGGCTGTGATATCTGGGCATGATCTCACCATTCATTCAAGAGGAAAAATAAAAGCTGCCTCTCTAAAATGGCCAACCTTACTACAGCTTTAAAAGCACTCTTTGGGGAGCTGAATAAAAGCAAATGGCAAACTAAAAGTGTTGCTAAGGAACAAATCCAGATGCTTCCAGACTTTATAAAAAAAACCCCAAAACAACAAAACAAAAATCGAAACAAACAAACAAAAACCAACAAAAAAGGACATGAGGACACACACACTAAATTGGACTAATGATTTCCAAAAGGAAACTATCAGATAGATATTATTCTATTAAACAACAATGCTAGTTTACTAAATAAGGGAATAGTAAGAAATTAAGAGCTTTGAGAGCCAGAATAATTAATAAACATGAATGAAGAAGCTCTCCATAGGAAAAAGATTTGCACAGGACCTGAATTAGTAGTAAACATTCTACTTTAATTACGTCCACGGAAAATCACTAAAACAAGCTGCAGAGTTGATTTGGCATGCTGTGCTGGCGAGGATCGGGTGGAAAACCCACGGTAATGGTGTCCTCTGACGCCAGGAAAGTTTGTGTTGTCATGACGACTAATGTGAGATGTGTGCAGACATGCCCTGCCAGGCAGCCCCACACTCCCAGCCACTTATCCCCTGCAAAAGATGTTCTCAGCTTCCACTTCTCAGCTATTCAACAGTTGTAAGGGAATGACCTCACAGCTGCAGCTGTTCCCAGGTGTGTTCCTCCTTAATGCACACTGCTTCAGGTGCTTGGCTTTCTGTGCTACCTATCAGCGCTTCTTTCATGTTTCTACTGAGCTTACCAGAGTAGAAAGCTATGGAATATCTCTCAAAATGAAATGGCCGGTGTGTTTTTGGTCTTGGAAAAAGTATGGTTACCTTAGGTTTTATGTGATTAGATAACACAGGAATATATTGATTTTGTGACTGTGTTCAATTTGTGACTCGATTCTCTGAAGTTTCTATTAATACAATTATACCTTTAAAGGGCTTTGTAGAATCTTTTTTTTTCCCCAAGACAAATAGTGAATGTATTTTATTACACAGAATTACATTAAAATGTAAAGATTATTTAAAATAATTATATGACACAGAATTTTCTTCCTTTAACAATGAAAATGCTTCCCTTTCTAGCTAACAGCAGCAATAAAAAACTGTTTATTTGGTTGAGGACAGCTTTACTAACACTGTGCTAATTGATGCTTAATCCAACTTCATTTGAAGTATTTCTGCTACAAGCATTTGGAATGAGCTCTGAAATACTGGTTCATATGGAGGAAGATAGTAATTTTGACTTCTTTTCCTTAGGTTTATTGGACATCCCTTTGGCTGTAGGGTGAAAAAAGCTGGCGTTCTTCAAAGAGCAGTTTCCTTTATTAAAATCTGCAGTCAGAGAAACACAGCTTTCATTGTGCTTTCTCCTATCTGAGTCATGTTCTCAATGGGTGATTGATCAACACTTTGTCAAGCCTGGACACGGTAAACTACAAAAGCAACATGATGAATGGAATTTTAAATGTGTTTCAAAATAGAGTTCCTTCTTTATGATCAAAATGAAAGAAAATATTCCACCAGCTCCTTGGATCCAAAATAAAACTGCCAAGTTAAACATGACAAAGGTGATTTAAGATTGTATTCTGACTGCCATGTAGACGTTGAAGAGAAAAATCAAATAGAGCAAGACAGATCAACAAGTGGACTAAGCAATGTTACCTTTGGATCTCATCATTGCTCAGGCATCTTGAAAAGTCAAAAGAAAAGTGACAGATTCCTGGACTAATGTGTCTCTCCTATCTCTCCTCCTATCATGTACCTCTAGTCCAGATCTCTGTGGATAGTGTCCAGAAGGAATATGGGAGTTCTCCCTCCTTGAATGTGAGGTTTTCGATTACTATGATTTCCTTGTATATTCAGTCTTCAGGTTTAATTAAATTTTTCCTAATTTTTAAAGAAATGACACTTGGAGATATCACAATATTCTTCTGCCTTTAGATGCTTTTCTTTTTTTCCCCAGCTAACAACCTCATGTCTCATACTGCTTCACAAGGTGACACCTGCATTTACCTTCAGTCCTATGTGTGCAGTTTTAGAATACAGGCTTTCTGGGATAATTCCTTTCCCAAAAATCTGGGCAGTATGATCTTGACTAGGTGCTTGAACATAACAGCACAGTAAATAATGAACAACGAACAGCTTTTAAAAAAATCTATAATAGAAAAGTTGGATTTTAACGTGACTGTTACTTGAAATAAGGATGACAACGTTTTATGAAGTAACTGTCGGGAAAGCTGCCGGTAAGTCGTGGCCTGATAGCAACACCTTGTGATCAGTTCTCTGGGAAGGACCATTTCAAAGGTAGCCCTGGCAGAATCTCAATGCCGTTTTTCAGAATCCTTCTTCTGGTGGATGAATGTTGGTGTAGCACTGAGAACCAAGCACCCTGTGAGAGACCCTGCTCCATCTCCCCACGGCTGCCGAGCCACCAGCGGGAGGGATCCGTACTGTAGCTGGGGTTACCAGCAGCGCTTTTTGTGTTTGGGTGAGGGCTGAGCACAGCTGCGAGCCTGGCTGGCCCTGGGGCACACCGGGTGGTGTCACCCTGACCTCTCCCAGGCCACCAGCTCTGTCAGCCCCAAGGTTTCGTAAATCCTTTGCACGTCAATATGTTGCTGTCAACAGGGAAAGCGACACCATGCAGCAACTCCAAGATATTTCAGAAGTGCTCGAAACAGCACGTCTAAAAGCCTAGAAGACAAACAGTGCCTATTTATACATTTTATTAGGAATTTTAGATTGCATAAAGTTACTGGAAGTATGCTCTTGTAGTTTGATTAATAATACACTTTTTAGTAGGTGGAGTTTTGAATGACTGGCAATTGTTTTCTTCAGTTTCTCTTCTCACAGGAGACTAGTCAGAATTTGCATAGGCTGACTTAACTTTCCTGTATCCCAAGAAGATACATGCAAGGAAATCCTTTGATAAAGTTGAAATGCACATTATTTTGTTTGGTGGATACTGTTGCCCCCTGGAGGCCATTTCTCAGTTATCAAAATATTAGATTGAAACTTAAAACTTAGAAATGTTTGCTATTATAAACAAAATATTCCCTTTAGCAATTAAAAATATTGCGACTTTAATTAAAAGGGTTTATGAGCTTATCAGAGAAATAACTTATTTCTTACTATGCTAATTATTTTTCTACATTTGCTATTTAGATTTGCAAATTGCTAGAGAGTAAAATTTAATTGGTTTTTAAGGGAGATGAATATTTAATTTGAATACAGTGCTTGGGAAAAATAAGGATTTTGTGAGTATATGTGTGTGTTTTTTAAACAGTGTAGATAATCGGGCTAGGGAGTGTGAATGTCTCCACATGTACTGTAGACAGGTTTGCATGCAATGCTCACAGAAGTTGCTCATTTTGCTCATGGAAGTTGCTCATATTTCTCATGGAAGTGCAAGGAAAAGGGCAGTGCAAGGCTGTGAGTAAAGGCAGTGCAGGGCCCTGCTCAGGTTTTGTAGGTGATGCATTGCACCTGGTTGGAAACAGGGCTAAAATCGAAGGCAGCCTGGGGAGCTCAGAGCACCGTGTGGGCCAGGACAGCAAGGGTTCAGCTAATGGCCAAGTAACTCAAACCTCACATCCACCTCCTTCTCCACTGCATGGCCTCCTGGAAAGGGAGCCCTGCTAGGCCTTATTATGGAAGTACACAGGGTGACCTTCGGAAGTGGAAACGAGATCCCTGCACTTCTGTGAAAAGCACATCCTCTTTTCACTTCATTTCTGCGTCTGCTAGATCTTTGGGCGTCTTACAACAGTTTGGTGCATGGCTATCTGCAACTGACATTCAGCCTAGACAGCAATGAATGTCAGTCTCTGGCCATTGAAATAAAATCACAACTACTGACCCAATTGCACTGTTAATTAATTGGGCTGCTCACACAGAAAGATCTTATGTGACTACAATATATATTATAATATTTATTTCTAAATATTTTGTCTTACTGTCATTTCTAAACATTGTCACTAATGTTAGGAGCTAAGTGTTAAGTTATACCAGTTAAATTGTTTTGCTTAGTAGCTATTCCCTTGACGATGCTTGTAGTAGACTTTTTTCTTCATAGGTGGTGTACCAGTCAGGTGTGCTCTGATTTCTGCCTCCCCTGCCTCCCAGAATAGTTTTGCTACTCTAACCAGGCTTCCCACTCTGGAATTTCAGCCAGCATTTCAGGACATAGTCATGCTGGCTAAATAACCCCATAGTAGTACAAAGAGTACGAGGTCTGTGAAGGGAACAGAGTAAGAGCAGTGGTGGGTGCTGCTTCACCTATGGACTGTCTAACCTCAGTAAGGCTCATCTATCTGGTGGTTAATGAGCCAGGACAGACACAGGACACACCAGGACAGACTCCCTATTTTAGATCCGTTCTTGGTATCCGGCTGTTGCTCACCATCCTCACATCAATCCCATGTTGCAGGACGTCTGGCAGCTTTCTGAACAGCCACATGGAGAGCATTTGTTTCTCCTTGCAAATACATTGTCTGAAGGCTGTAATTGTCCCTCCTTCTCCTGCTCTTTCTTTTCTTCCTCTCCTCACCATTGGGCTCAGTACTTCATTTTATGCAAAATATAATCTGGTCTGTTGCACTGAGCTACATCAACACTTCACGTAAACTGAGTTACAGCCCCTTAAAACTGCTGATAATCAGAGACAGGGTGCCTGGTGAGGAGTGCAACATCTGGGCTTGAACTCGTTATTTTTTGCCTGTAATGCCAGTACTACATGCAGTAGGTTCAGGTGTAACCTATAAACAGTTCAAAAATTATTACTGTTTTTTTCCTGGACATATTTGTGAATAAAGGTTTCACATAATCTGAGACGCCAGGAATTTGTAGTTCAATCTCTCTTGATATGCTTCCTAACTAATTAAAAGAATTACATTTTTTGCTAGTGGAAATGTTCAGTCTGTGACATAGCTCAGCAGTGTTGAGAAAGTGAAAAATACTTACATTTTGAGGATGATCTGATGATTTGAGTTTTATCAAATGAGATTACATTTATATACTTTCACCTTGTTTTTACATATCTTTTGCAGATATTGAGTTTAAATACTTATATGTAAACCAACATTAACAGCTTATTACTGTTACTTCTGAAATTCCAGCTTTAGAAATCAAGACATACATAGACAGAAAAGCATTGAGGATGCTCATTACAGTGAATGGAAAAGTCATTTCAGCCTCTCTATTGGTTTCCTCTATTTCTTCCTGCTTCTACATGCCTAATTTTCCAGCCTGAATCCTTCTTATGTTAGTTTCAGTAGATACAAATATACATAAAAGTAAACACAATTTAAAAAATTCTCCCCAGCTCCTCAATGACCCTAGATGTCAAGCACGTGAGGTTACCCCACAGTTGCCTCCTGCACTCAGGGGTGCTGGCACAGCCTGGGCAGATGGGCTCCTGGCTGGGGCCACAGCCCAAGGGATCTGAGTAGCCACTTTCCAGACCGAGGCAGAGAAGAGCATCAGAGGAGGAGGAGGATGTAATACAGAAGGAAGGAGAGGCTGCAGAGACTTTCACCCTGTAAACAAGCCAGTTCAGAGGCAGGTGGGATGTGCAGTTCAACACTTTGAGACCTGCAAAATTGTCAGAATAGGTCTGATTGACGAACCTTAGGTTGGGGTGTAGAGTGGCTGTTAAGGTGTTTTTGATTTAAGCTTCTCCATGTTGAAAATGGATGAAATGTCCATTTGCTGTCCTTTCGAAAGGGAAAAATACAGATCTATGCATTATTCACAGACAAGAGCCTTAAAATGATGAGCAAATGTTTTGCTTTCACCTGGGATTCAGTTAATTTTCTTCTTAGTCTCTGTGGTTTGAATTAATCATGATAATAATGTTGATAACACACCTATGTTTTGGTTGTTGCTAAGTAGTGCTAACCCTAAGTCAAGGACAGCTGGCCTGAACTGGTAGAATGTCATGCCCAGTGTAAACTGGGGACTTGGCTGGGAGCTGCTGGTCTCTGCTGGGAGATGGGCTGGGCATTGGTCAGCAGGTGGTGAGCAACTGAGTTCTACATCACTTGTCTTTCTTAGATTTTATTTCTGTTTCTGTTGACTCCCTTTGAAATACTGTTAGTGTTATGTTTATGTTACTATTATATTTTATTTCAATTTTTAAACTGTTCTTACGTAAACTCAGCTCCACTCCCCACACGTGTTTAGGGCACGGTAAGTGAGTTGCAGTGTGGTGCTTAGTTGCCTACTGGGGCTAAACCACAGCAGGGAAAAATCACTATTTTTTCTTTTAAATGTAATTTTTAATCTAGGTATGCTTGAGACTTTTGTTGTGACATCTCTTAAGAAATAAAGACTGCATATGAAATGAGTCCTCTTGGGAAAACAGAAGGGCTCAGGCCTAGGACTGAGGCTGAAGGAGGGTGACCAAGGTGAAGGCAGATCCACGGCACCATCTGCAAGATGAGCCTGCTCAGCTTGCTCTGCAGTGAATGGGTACAAGAGCCTTTACCATAGCATTGAGCACAGAGAGAGCGCTTTCCCAGGAAAGTCCTTGAGAAACCTGAAAGCCATTATGGGGAGGCTGAGGCACAGAGGAAAGTCGAGGTGTTTCCCCACGAGGTGAACAGGGTCTCAGAGATAAGTAACCCTGGTGTGCTGACTTCTGCTCTGTACTTGTTCTGTTGGTTAAAAAGCTGGGGAGAGGGGAAGGTAGATCTTACAGCCATATTGCTCTGGAGAAGAGAGGAAGTTAAAATATCGATGTCTGTTTGAAATATGCCTCTTTTTCCTGTTAAAACCTCCAGTTTTAGGAACAGGGATTTAATGGTGACCACAAGAAAGGTTTAGGCTAACCATGGTAGCATGGACAGATAATTTCACCTTCTGTTTCTCCTCTGACCACAAAATGCAAACCCTGAGAGGTTTGTAGGCAGCGATGAGGTGAGAGCTGCCCTGCCTGCACGCTGGGTGGTATCTACAGCCACAGAAATATTAATAAAGCGTGCTTCAGAGGGGCGTTAATTGCCATCAGTTATGAATACCGCAGCAGGAAGGAGAACTAAAACCAGCATGCAGCTTCTTTTGTTGGTGATGGAGTGCAAGTATAGCCACAAACTGAAGGTTTATGAGAGAAAGAGTTATTGTAATTAACGGCAAGGAGAAATTCTACATTGAAGCAAGTTTATGGTGACCACAGTGCAGCCCTGGGGCTATCAGCACTGCCAGCATGGCCAGGGCTTGGCTTTGCCTTGGCAAACAGGTGATAAATAGGAGATGACACTGCTGCATATGTGTTCATGAAGCAGCTGGCCAAGTGGCAGGACTTCCAGCACTTTTCTCCCTACTAGAAGAGAAGGGGGAAAAAAACCCCAAAATCAAATAGACTTACCATCACAAAGAGGTGCTGGGCACTGCGATGCACCAATAGCCCCATCCTTAAAACCTCTGAAAATTAGTACCTCAGTGCTCTTCTTTGTGTGTCTAACTTCCCTAGTCCAGTAGACCCCAAGCCTGTGCACAGCTGTTCTGGTCTAAGTCAGTGTCACTGACCA
Source organism: Luscinia megarhynchos (assembly GCA_034336665.1). Lineage (NCBI taxonomy): Eukaryota > Metazoa > Chordata > Aves > Passeriformes > Muscicapidae > Luscinia > Luscinia megarhynchos. The sequence goes on along the minus strand of CM067592.1, from coordinate 40,808,048 downwards.
GAGAGAAAAATCACACAAGACTTTTGGAAGGTCCCTACACATAAATTGCTTCCAATGAATTATTTACAGTTTACATTAGCAGCCACACTCTATATGATAGCGTTAGATTTTACAAGGCTGTGAATAAACAGCTGCATCTTACACAGTATTTTTTCATCTTTGCATGTAAGACACTGGTACTTTCAAGGTTGTTCCCTAGGCAAGCAGCATTACTTTTTTCATTCAGCCACAGGGAGAGCTGCCATTACTCCCTTGAAAAATTATATCTCCCTTTTCTGTGAAGTATTATCAGTATTTCTTAAAAGCTAGTTTACTTTGGCCTTGCAGGTAAGGTGTGTGTATGTGGGGAAAGCATGCTCTCAAAATAATTCAGCAGATGAGTTTATTTCTTAGTTATGGTTGCAGCTTACAGTGCTGATGACTCATGGCATAGAAATCTTCTGTAGAATCCCCGTGCTGGAGAAAATACCCTTGCCTTCATTGTCATGTTAATGTGGGAGCTTATGCAGCTGTTAGATCAAAGGCTCCAGGTGTTGCCCCTGCTTGGAGGCTGGAGATGCTCTAAGCTTGGGCAAACCTAGCCAAGTGGGGTTATGGTGCTGAAGCCAGTTTTGCTCATATGCAAGCTGACACAACACAAGGAGAGTTGGTACCTGGGATCTGATTGGACTTACAGCACTTTTTATATATAGGGGCTAAGGTAGACAGGGTCTTCTGCAATGGGCTAGAAAGGAGTCTATTCCATAGATACACCAGCTGAATGTGAAGATTAGTGGTCTTTACTTCACGATAAAAAAGTAATTTTTTCCTGTACTTCTAAGTGTGGAAATGTTAACGGGAATCCATACATCTGTGTGCCCATGACTGGATTAACCTGGCATAGCAGATATACCTGGAGAAAATGTGCAGCAGCTTGGGCATCTGCCAGACTCTTAACCTCTGCCAGATTTAAAACTAAGAGACAGGGCCTGGCAGTTCCTTCACATCTTGAAACACCTTCACAGCAGAAGTCGTATGTCTGTACTTCCTTTCCCATTCCAGGCCCTCCTTCTTGAAGAGAACTGATGCAAGGATTTCCAAACCAGAGGAGAGAGCAGAAAAGGCTGATACTTCACTTGGAAGAGAGGATGGTGGATAGGGAGAGATGGCCAGGTGCCCTAGGACACTTCTAGCTCGCTTTTCCCAAACTGTCTTGTAATTAGTTTCTGACTTAAGGAACAACACCCAAGTGTGATTTGTTAATTGACAAATGACAAGAGATTATGTGGTTGCTCCTATGATTTCTCTCCCTTATAAGCAAGAATTCCCATAGGATACCCCGTGCTGCTCAGCAGAAGCAAACAATATACCCTGGGACAAAACGTAGCTTTCCTCTAGCTCTCCATAACACTTAGCTCATGGCAGTTAATGCCATTAGTCAGAGACTGCCAGTTAAAGTGTTATAAAATATTAATTATAAGAAGGTGCTCAGTGTCTCTCCCCAGGTGTACCTGCTCATGATGCTGCTGAAGCCCTCTTGGGCAGGGACTATGGGGACAGAACGAGAAAGATGTCTTATTTGTGCTGTGGAGAAGGTTAATTAGGAAACTTCTCACATTATTGGTGAACCTAATTAATTTGATTACTTTAGAAGAGAGTCCTGATTACACCTGGAAAAGAAAAGCCTGATAGCAAATTATGGGTAATTTGATACAAGACCACTCAAGTTTATGGTTACATGGCAACTGCATGTTTTGCTGCCTTTTGAATAAGGGTAGTGATTAAGACCTGGGCAGAGGGAGCAGCACAGAATATCCATGGGTCAGAAATTGCCTTGTTGTGGTTTCCTGGGAGGAAGTCCTGATGATTTCAGGGAGTAAAAGAGAATGTTGCCATGGAAGGAGACTCACTGGTTGTTTACTATTTTTACTAAGCAAATTATGTCTGGAAATCACCTTTCCAATGATACTATTAAACAAACTTTAGCTACTTTCCCTGTGTCTAAACTCTATTACACTGTGTTAATAAGCTTCTTTCTTAATTCTGTCTGTGGGTTTATAAATAACTAGATATTTTCTAGTTATCTAGGGATGTTATGCACGAAAACTTACATGAGCTCTAAGTTTCTATGACTTTCAGCCACCCCTCTACACCTGCCCTTTGTGAAGATGTATTTCAAAAGCCGTTTTCCCAGCAGTGGCTGAGCTGGTGATATATGGAATGTAATTAGTAGGGCAAATAGATACAAGCTGATGCCTTGGTGGAATCAGGTATTGGGGCTGGGGGTTACAGGAAATCCTTAGGGATGTGTGAACAGGCACATTGGTGAAACTACCAAATAAAAGGGCAATATAAAGAAAGTCTATATCTTTAATATTGCTCAGAGCTGTGCCAGTTGTCCCAAAGATTAGTCTGGCTTTGGAAATACTGTCTGAATTTAAAGAGAAGCCCTTTAAAGCTAAACCAAGCTAAACACATGCCTTTTGTTTTGCAGCATCCCCTTCCTTGTAACACGTTTACCAAACCTTGTGCGGTAATGTCATAAATGCACTGTTAGATCTGGCCTTCTATTGCCTGTTGCTGTGAGGCTGGCAGAGCTTCCCATGGGCTCACCAAGGCTGGGAAGTCCCCCTGAGGTTTTTGGGGCGTTCCTTGCCTTAGCTGCTAAGCCCTGCCTGGGCTCTGGCAGCACAGGCTGGGGGAGCAGGGTCTCCTGGGGATGTGCTGTCCCAGGCCACTGCCACCTGCAGCAGGGCAGGAGCACAAGGCTGGGATTCTCCGTGGAACTGGGAGGTTGTGTGTGAGCATCTGGCTGCCTTGAGTGGCCAAACAAGGTCTGTGTACTGAAACAAAGGCAAAATAAAACCTCTTCTAGGATCTCTGTTAATACAACAGGGAAGCTTTTTTTATATAAGGTATTTTCTTTTGTCTGTGTTGGCCATTATTGGCTTCCTGCCAAATTGATCTTGCATCTAGAGGTTTTGCCATTGTAAATGTGTCAGGCAGGGAATGAAAAAGAAATCAAAGCTGCGTTGACAGTGCCTTTCAACACTGATGAGGAATCACACACAGAGATGGGAGGTGAGAGACTCAAGGCCACATTGTGCTCCAGCTATGCAGAGACAATATGCTGAAGAACAATAAAGTGGAGCAGTTTGCTTAGAAAAGTCTCTCAGGGCTGTGGGATTCTGGATATGTGCCCCTAGACTTTTGGAAAGTCATTAGCATTAAGTCATGGAGAAGGGAAAGGAAGACATATACTCTTCTGAAAAATGGCCTGTTTAGCATCTGGTTATATTTTCTCAGTCCAGGAAAAATATTGTACAATATAAGTGATGGATATGTTGCATTTACAGTATCAAATTATGAAAAGTCAGTTCTTGCAAAACTCAGACTCAGGTTGGGTTGTGTAAGAGAACAGACTTGACATTGCACATGGTCTGATCATGACTGGTAAGTTGTACATGTACTTCCATGTTTCTAAAGATCAGGAATTGGTAGCAGAGTATATCCTGCCCCATCAAACTTTCATGCAATTAGTAGAGTTAGGTGGTGAGACAGTTTATGTCAGGGAGTTCTAGCAAGCAGAGCCTCCAACTGCTCTGAGCCTTGCAGCATCAACCTGAATGTTTGTGACATGGAGAATTTTGATCTGCAAAATTTCAGGTTTGCACACAGACTGGCAGACTTATCTTGCAGTTTTACCTTCATGACACAGTTTAAACCTTTGAGTAGGATCTCAATAAAAGACAAATGTCAAATCTTTATATAAGTATTATTAGTCTTCATTATGTTAAAGTCTGAAGACATTCTGCCAACTTCAAACTATCAAACCCATGTCAAAACTTATATCACTCTATTTACTTGCTATAACTGTCCCATACAAACTGTAGTAACTCTACATTAAATACATTCTTTTCAATGCAGAACTAACATGACTGTAAGGCATAGGGGGGTTTTTTCTGGTTCACTAGCTAAAGATCTGGCTGTTCTGTACCTACTAGCAGTACTGAAGTGTTTATAGTCACATCAAGCTGAACAGCTATTAGATGATCAGGAACACATCCAAAAAGAGCTGACACCAGCCTGCCTATTTAGAGGAGAGTATTTCTGTAAACAGAGAAGGAAATCAAGCACGCCGATGCTTGGGACCAAGTTTCTTCATTTATGGAACTTATTGCTGCCCAGTGGATTTTGGTGAAGCTATGACAGCTCATTCCCTGCAGCAGATCTGCCTTTTGGCTTCTGCAAATGTGTCTTTGTATGGATAATGTGGCACAAGCTGAATGTGGCCATCCACAGTGACTAATGTCCTCCCATGGGAATAGAACATTGCTGTCAAAACCATAACTTTTGCAAAGTTACTGTGTGCTGCATAGGAACTGGTTTCTTTTTGGCAGTGCAATACAATTATGCCACAGTCTGAACTTAGACTCTATTTCTTACCAGTTTCTTCTTTAAAGCTCTCAAATTATATCAGTAGTAAAGCTCCTACTGCCTGAGAGGAACTATCTGGCCAAAGAAGAATGCATCTAAAAACTTCAGCATATATCCTTACAGATAAGAATATGAAATTACCTTTTAAGGTGTTGAAGAGCCCAGCATGTCTCTAGAGTTCAGACCTCTAACAGGAACACTATTAAATACATTCAGGAAAGATTTCAGTACATCTTTACAAAGATTTATTGTCACTAATGTGTTTTCTGAAGCAGGTAGTTTTGCCAGCATGTGGAAATTAATTTGGCCCTAAAAGAAAAAGGGATAAAACCCATAGTTGTAACCCAGAACTACACATAATGAACTTGCAAAGGAAAACCATTTGCTGTCCCCTGATCAAAACGCAGTGTAATTTCTCTAAATTGATTTCTATTCATTTTTTTGTCCCTGTTGGTTATGACATGAAGGAACAGAATCAAAGTAAGGGTTGGAAGACTTAGGCAAGGCATTAAAGCAGAGATAGTGAAGTGCTGGGACAGTTTACCTGGGGAGGCTGTGGAATCCCCATTACTGGTGTTTGATATTTATCTTATCTTGTCTAAAATAAAAAAAAGCATTTGTAGAGAATGAAAGAGCTAGTGATTTTGTCCTAAGAAAAAGAGTGGATGGCTTCTTGAAATCTATTCCAGAGTCTTGCTATCCTCCCCTGTATTTTGCCTGTGATGTACATTTCCTTGGGATTTCTTCCTGCCCTCTCCTATTTTATTAACTGTCTATTATGGAGGACTCACATGTAATTGTCAAATATTTGAGTGTAGCAAGTTGTTCTTCATTTTCTTTGATTTCCCAACTACATTTTTGTTGTTACATATCCAAAATAGCATATGACCTTGTAAAACTTGGAACAAAGGATGCAGATTTGGATTTGGAGCTCAGCAAAGAACAAACCAATCTCGGGCTGCTGTCCTGCCAAGGAAAGATGTGATATATTTGAGCTGGGAGCCCTCAAAAGCTGCTCAGAGACCAATGAGCCATCTCCTCAGCCACAAAGTATATGGGTTGGATCATAGGAAGGATATTAACTGTGGGGTGATCGGGGTGGTCTTCCTGCCTCAGCCTGACTGATTCACAGATTATGCAAATCCTCACTTGGCAGATGAGCAAGTGAAAAAATGGAAGACTGCTTCTTTTCATGTCAGGTAATCAACATATTTTACTCTGGCCTTCAATCATGTCTCTTGAAGCCAAGTAGTTGAGTCATGAAGCCAAAGGAACCACTCTGCTCCTCTATGACATTGAAAAGCTAAATCACATTTTCCGAAAATAGAATTTTCCGGAGATGTTGGGATGCCCTTTCTTGAGGAATTTTACAAAATGTCCAGAGTATAATTTGAATGTTATTCTCTCTTTCATGCACTTATACATACATGTATGGGAATATATATAGGGCTAGGTAGGCCTATATGCCAGGCCTGGGGGCTTCAATTAGATTGCAACAAGGTTTTCCTTCTTGCATCAAAAGTATAATGTATAATCCTAAAAACTGTTAAAAGTATGAAAGTATAATCTTAAAAACCACCTACTGCTTCCTTGCTCTCCTTTTGTGCTTGGAGTACCCACTGACAGATACTGGTTTAATAGTATGGGTACCTTGTTTTAGGACAGGGGACCTAAATATTGGATTTCACATCACAGAATTGAGCTTAAGAATCAGCTATGAAAATAATGCAGAGGTTAAAGTGAAGAAAAAGAAAAAAAATACATTGAGACTGTTACTGTATATTTGTTCCCATGAACGAACCAGCACCTGAAGTTGGCACTTGAATGAGAGTATTTGAGAAAGTGAGTGTGAATGTGTATGGTGGGGGAAACAGGGTGTTTTTCTGTTAAGACAGATCAAGACTCCCCTACAATTATCCTGCCAGTCATGAGGTCGTACCATAACCATGCTTTTACTTTGTCTCCTCTCTCAAAAATAGGATTTGGGGAAGCAGAGAGACATGTGGGGGATGTTGCAGGTTTTTGGTTTTTGCACAAGGTGTACCAGACACAGTAACACTAAGCACGATTGATAGCAGTTTAAAGGAAGCTGGTTTGTCCTTTTTGTGTGCTGTTAACAAAACCTGAGCAGCAGTCCAGAGCTGTGGCTTCAGCAACCAGAAGTGTAAGGCTGGCTGAGCTCTGCACAAAGGGTGCTTGATTTTCAGCAGATGTCTCAGGTACCAAGCCATTAGACCCCACCACAAAAATAGTGTGTAAAGTGTTTGTGCCTTGGCTCTGGCCTGACAGCAATGCTCCCCTTCACTGAGTGGGCTGGAATATCCCACTTGGGCTGGGGCTTCTGTCCAGCAAGCCTTCTTCCTCCATGGATGGCGAGGTTCCTCTGGGTGGGAATGAGAAAGGCAAGACATATGTGGGGCTTTTCTGTTCGTTTTTGCAATTGTGGTTTTAGAAACTGACATGCATTTTCCTAGCAGGCTGCTGGCACGTAGGTTTGCCACCAGGAGGAGTGGGAGATGGAAAACAGCAAGGCCTAAGGCTTCTGACTACTTTTAGGGGTGTTGTTTGGCTTCAGGTGCAGAAGAACCTAATGTCAAACCCACAGATAATGCCAGCTGGCAGACATCAGTGATGGCAGCACTGGAAGATGATTTACACTCTCTGGGCATCTGGCCTTGCAGAAGAGGAGTGTTTTGCACTGCAGAATATGAGTTAATTTTGAGCCTGTACATTCAAGGGTATTCTAGTGTCAAGATTCCTGTTGGTCATTCTTCTCTTTTCGGTGTCACGTGCTTCCCACCTGTGGCCTTTCCTAGCCTTGCCGGGGCAGAGCTGTGCTTTGCAGAATTTGAAGACAGTGACCACTACTGACCACCTATGCATATATTTTTTTGCTAATCTCACTATAAAAAACATGCCACAAATTCTCCCGGTTTCCTTCAAATCTATGAAATCATGCAAAAATGCTGCTTTTGAAAATAAAATGTTCTTGGGCAGAAGAAGCTGTTATGTTTTGTTCAGGGGGTTTCAGACCTGGCTGAAATCTGGCTCTGGTGTTTTTGCTGTTCTTGACTTTATGGCAAGTGTACTGTCAAGCTGAGCTGTGAAAATGGGCCAGGCACCACACCCAGAAAAGCAATAACCTGGGGCCTTCATCAGCAAAGTGATGGCATCACAGCCCCTCTTGTTCTTCTGTGTGTGACAAAACCTTTGTTGCCTGATTTGCAGGCAGATTTCCCCTTGGGAAGTTCAAATGTGTTGCAGCCACATGTGCATGTGGCTTTTACAACCTTCACATTCTACCAGAGGCAGTATTTTATGGTGTGCTAGGAATTTGTTTGTTTATTTATTTCAGAAAAATCTTTAACCACAGCAGATTTTTCCATTTTCTGTGAGAAGCACTGCATGACAAGAGTGAGAGTATGAGCAATGAGAGAAAGAAGTAATAGGTTAATAGAGTAGTTGAATCTTTTAGGTCAGAAAAGACCTTTAAGATTATTGACTAAAACCTCTAACCTTGCCTGGCTAAGTCCACTACTAGACCATGTTCCTAAGCACTATGTCTCCTAAGTATCTCCAGGGAGGGTGACTCAACCTCTTCCCTGTGCAACCTGTTCCACTGCCTGACAACCTGTCTGCTGAAGAAGACATATTAACTAATATCCAATCTAAATGTCCCATGGTGGAAATAGGGGCCATTTCCTCTTGCCCTGACTCATTACCTGGGAGAAGAGACCAACACCCACAGCACTGCATGCTCCTTTCAGGTGGCTGTAGAGAGTGATAAGGTCACCTCTGAGCCTGCTTTTCTCCAGGCTAAACAGCCCCAGGTCCCTCAGCTGCCTCTCACAGGACTGGTGCTCCAGACCCTTCACTGGCTCTGTTGCCCTTCTCTGCTCAAGCAATTCAATGTCTTTCCTGTGCTGAGGGCCCCAGAGCTGAGCACAGGATTCAAGGTGCAACCTCAACCACTGCCAAGGTCAAGGGACAATCCCTGCCCTGGTCCTGCTGGCCACGCTATTGCTGCCACAGACCAGGATGCCACTGGCCCTCTGGGCACAGCTGGCTTGTGTTCAGTCACTGGTGACCAGCACCCCAGGTCCTTTTCCACTGGGCAACTTTCCAAACACTGCCTGAAGTGTGTGGCACCACCTGGGGTGTGGGACCTGGTGCTTGGCCTTGTTGAACCTCATACCACTGGCCTTGGCCCACTGATCCAGCCTGTCCTCATCCTTTTGCATATGCTTTCTACCCTCCAACAGACCAACACTGCCATCCAGCTTTGGTGTCATCTGAGAACGTACCAAGGGTGATGCCCTCACCCTGGTCAGGGCTGGCCCTGATACTGAGCACTGGAGAACAGCACAATGACCATATTAGCATCTCAGTCTTTTCCACATCCTTAGTCTCTATGTTTTTGCCCTGCATCCACTAAAGGGTGGAGATTCTCCTTAGCCCTCCTTGTGTTGCTGATATATTTATAGAAACCATTTTCATTCTCTTTTATATCTGCAGCCAGATAAAATTCTAGTTGGCCTTTGACCCTTCTAATTTTCTTCCTGCAATATCTCACTAGGTTTGGAAAGCAGGAAAACTAAACTGACAGTACAGAACCAACCACATGAGTTCAGAGGAAAAATTCATCTGCTCACATGACCTGTCTCTGACATATGTTAGATGAGATAAAACTCATGCTCCTAGAGCATTCTCCAGCTAGGCTCAGAGAATTGCCATGCTGGAGGTTGTTCCCTCTCTTTCTTCAGTAGACCTTTCATCCCTGGCTTTCTGCAACGTTTTACAATTCTGTTACAAAAAGCATCTTGTGGTGGTGAGTTTCTCCATTCCATGAAATGAGGACAGAGTGAGGGGCTGTCATTCCTCAGCCTAATGCAAGAGCGTGGAAGCACAGAGAGCACAGGGAACTCCACTGGATGTCAGCACCAAGCACTGATGTGAAAATGAGAGATGTAAAGTGGAGTGGGATTTATTTTGTGCCATGGAGCAGCAACATCTACTACTAAATAGATGTTCTTGCTAGCTTCCTTGCAGGTTGGAGTGGTACAGTGGGCTGGCGCCAAGTCCTGGTCTTAGGTGAGTTCCTGACTGCTAGGATATCAGTAATATTGATCAGTTTCAATCTAGCAGTACCTAAAGGCCTTGGATCTGATCCTCATTGTTCAAATGCAACAAAAAAGGCAGCTCAACTCACCAGAGCTGGCCCTCAGAACACTTGGTGAAAAGGAGCAGGCAGATTTCAGTGGGTGCTGTAGATAGCCCCTACATTTCTTTAGCTGTTTCTGTGTTTGCTGGATGCCTGATTTGGCACTAGGCTGTGCAGGTTTTATGAACACCTATTAGGTAATAACTGAGAAATGAGGAGTACCATTTGCTTTCTCAGCAACTTATGATGCACTTTGAAGCACCCTCTGCCCTGGGACGAAGTCTGATGTATATGCCAAATTAATTTCTGCTCCTGATATGCCTGGAAGGTGTTAGTTCAGTCAAAACTGAGACTTTTCTTGCCAGCACTAGACCTAGAGAAAGGCAACAGAAGTGTATCTGCATGCTAGTCAACACAGAGCTTTCCTGTGGAGGAGTTTGAATTGGAGGGTGCCCAGATCAGCCTTTGCTCTTTGCCTTCTCCAAGATGTTGCCAATTTCCCTACTAGTGATACAAGTCAATATATTTTTTTTGGTTTTGGTTTTGGGTTTTTTGGTTTTTTGGTTGTTTGGGTTTTTGTTTTTTTGTTTTTTGTTTTTTGTTGGGTTTTTTGCTTTTTTTAAATAGACCAGAATATGTCTGAACAACCACACACAAATGACAGCTTACAAATACTTTTCTATAAGTATGGAAGTGATTTAGGAGCTTAAGCTGCAATAGATATCTAAGTATGTGCTTCTCACAAGCACCTGAAGTGTCATTGATACCCTTGCTATTCATACGCAAGTGTATTAGTCCTAAAAAATGCTTTAAACAATATTTCTCATAAGCCACCTGAAAAAGCTGTGACATGCTGTAGAAAAAATAAAAAACAACAACTATGTTTGTACAGTAGGTACACAAAAAGGATTTGTAGCTTTTCAGATTGAGTTTTAGATCAGAGTTGAAGAACTGCCAGAGAGTTTTGCAGGCAGAAAAATCTTGTGGGAACAGGGTGGAAATGGCTCAAGTTGTTAAAACAAGCCAAAACAAGATAATTTATTCCTAGATAATTACATCAAATCAAGTTTGACGTACATGCAATTGTGCCTGTGGAGGGAGATAATATAATGTAGCTAATATAAAATAGAAACACAAGACGTCATGAGCAAAATTAATTCCTAATATAGCTTCAGTGGAATTGGTAGATATTACTCTGCAATAAATATGACTCAACTTACCATAAAGAAACCTTGTCAATATATATAAAAAAGGCCTTTTTCATATATTAGTAATCACTTTCAATAATGTTATTATTAAATGCCATTTTTCCTAAGTTACTTAGTGTGTTGTAAAAGCATTTATCTAAGGATTTTTTTTAAAGTCCAGGGACAGGTATAGCAAAGTGGCATGCCTTCTTATTACTCCAGCATTTTGAACAAATATCATAGACCATAATAAGTTTTGAATTAATTTGAGAAAGGATTATCATTCTGCTAATATCCCTATAACAAGCAACAGCTTCAAAGTATAGCTGTAGTGTCCCTAAAATTAAGTCTTGTGCTCTGCTGAGAATACATTGTCTAGGCCTAACAGCTTTTCCTGAAATCAAGTGTAGAACTACTAACTGTGTAAACCTACTCAATCTAAACCAATAAATATTTTCACAGAAATAAACATTACGAGGTGCATTTAGACCACCAGAAGACTGTAGACTGCACATTGGTATTTCTGTTGGAGAAAACTGAAGGAAGGAAACTTGTTAAGACCAATAATCAAGAGAGGAGGTTGTGCCAGATCCCTCATCTGGGAATGGTGCTTGAGGAGCAAATCTTTTTCATCTGTCCTGCTAAGGCCTGTTCCAGTCAGCACTGATCCAAAAGGTACCTAAGAAAACAAGAGAGTGGTGGCTGAAACTTCCCAAGTTCCTAACCTTCTACGATAACTGGCTTACTCCTCTATTTATGCTTATGTTTATGTTTATGTTTATGCTTATGTTTATGTTTATGTTTATGTTTATGTTTATGTTTATGTTTATGTTTATGTTTATGTTTATGTACCTTTTTTAGACCACTACCTCTTACAGACAGCTTGAGGACTGTATTGAAGTGGATAAAATTTGGGTACTATGAGGAACTGTCTGAAGCCCTGGAGGGAAGTGATGACACAGGTCACACCATTTGTCTGTACCAAGCAATGATCATGGTCTCCTTAGTGCCACCACGGTATGACTACTAGGCAGACTAGTAGCAAATTGAGAAAATATGTAAGTACTCAGAAGCTGAAGAGAGGATAGTGAAAATTGGTTGTTTCACCTTTTTTTTCAGCCCCCTCTGAACCCATGAAGAGTAGAGTGCATGTTTCTATTAATAATGAATGAGAGGTGTGAAAGAAATGCAGTCTAATACTGCTTTGGGCTGCACTACTTTTCCTCCATACTAGGTCTTCCTCCTTTTCAGTCTTGCTATGGCCAAAGTGGCTGCAGCAGCTGCAGAGTGTCACGTGTTGGACAGCCAAGAAAGGCAAAGAAGGTGTCCAGCAGCCAAAGGGGCAACTTGCCCTGACAGGCAGTTTTCCCACATGGTTCCTGGCACAGATGCCTTGGGCTTTGGCACCTGTCCTCCACACCATCCATCCTGCCTCTGCTGGAGACACCTTGGCCCCTGCCCTAATCAGCACAGAGCCTTGCTCTGCCAGGACCAGGCATTTCCCACTGCAACCACCACAAAGTGTCCCCCAGCCTAGAAAAATTCCCAGGAGAAAGACGTTTTCATGTCTGCTCCCCCCCCCCCCCCTCCCCCGCATGATATTTTTCTGGACAGGTCAAAGAAGAAATCATCAACTATTGGTTCTTGGACTCTGAAAAAGAGAGACAGGTGATTTTCACAGACAGACAAGGGATCTCCTTTTTTGTAAATATTTATTTTTACTAGAGGGATATTCTCAGTAAGGTTAGTGGTTCACTCCAGAGGTAAGAGTGGATAATTTCTTCATTTTTTCTGTGGCCTCACCGAGGGTTCTGTGGCTCACAGGACAGTGTACTCCAGGACAGTGGAGAAACATATTTTCCATATGCTTGTTTTCAAATAAAGAATAAGACCCTTGAGTTTGCTTGGGATGCACTGAGGCATGAAGAGTGTCACTTCACTGCAGGGTTGGTAAATTTGTCTTAATTGACTCATTTGAACAACAATTTTATCTATACGTCCATAAAAGTTTTCCTGATTGTGTATATGTGTGTGCGTGCCTGGCAGACATAAAAGATGTAGTAAAGAACTGAAGATATTGAAAAGAAATCGCATAAAACATTTTTACACGAAACAGCTGTTTGTCAGGTCTCTTTAGCTTTATGCTAATTTCTGACAAGAAATGTCAAATTTTTCAATGCAAGAATCTTGTTCTTTCAGCTATTATGTAAAACTTCTCTTTAAAGCACAGGCATCAGCGTTGTTCCCTTTTCTCCTCTTTCCACATACATCTACATCAGACAGATTATACTCGTTCAGCAAGACAGGGTCACTGCTTTTCAGACTTGTGCTACGTGACAAATCCTCCTTGACTCTCATTTTGAATAAAACTTTGTTCTTCATCTACCTGTAGACAAGGAAAAGGGCAATTTGGCTGCAAAAAGACATGCTCTGGGATCAAACAGAGTGGGGGACAGGGGATTGTAGAATGGATACAGCTCCATATCTGAGATTCTGTTCACCTTCTTCTTCCATCATTTGGGAATTTCTGGGTTTAGCAGTAATCCAAGCAGCTCATTTTGGCAGGTTTAGAGTGTTTCATACACTAATTGGAACCCCACTGCTTTAATGTCTTCATTCAAACAGTTTCTCTGATCTGAAAGGGAAGACTTATGCTATACATAGTTTTATATGAAGAAAAGGAAGTTTATGTGATTATGGTAGTATTATGGTTGTACTTCTTAAAATCCATCAGACAAAGAATAATTTAGAATTCATTTATTCATAATAGCAGAAGTTAATATTCTTGCCTGCAAAAGGTTTTATAACATTAATATTTTCTTCTGCATTTCTGCTATTTTTGCAGAGGTAGTGTGGGTTGCTACACCATTACCATAGCCCAAACTTTTTTTTTTTTTTTTTGGGGGGTCCTTTTTAGTCTTTTCAAATATGGTTGTTCCTTAAGTAAATAATACTGATTTCATTAAGATGGTATCAGAGCTGTCTTCCAACTTTACTGTGGATTTATGTAAGTATTTGAACAGAACATTCAATTCAGTTCTCTGTTTCGCAGATAAACATTTTAATGATACAGAATAAATCACTTCCCTACAACTGAAGGTTTAGGATTTAAACAACTTTGCATATCCTTTAATAATTTGAGAATTTCTATTAATGGTGCACGCTAGCTTAGGGAATAGGGGAATAATGTGTACATGTCTGTTTATATATAGAATTTCTATTATTTCAGCAGAATAGTGATTTTTATTTTTCTGCTGCTGATCCTCCCCTATTTCTTCAGCATCTTTCTTATCTAAGATGCCTCAAACCTCCCTAAATGTCATTTTGAACTGAGCTCATAAAAGGCTGGCAACAGCTTCAAATACTTAACTAGTTACTTGGGACCAAATTGTGTACTCCCTTAGCCTGACTTTGTTGAAAGCCATGCAGCTGAAAGCAGAAAAAATTTGGCATGTAGCCCTGAGAGAATTGAAGAGTGACAACCATAGGAACAGTGATTCAGATTAGTCTTTGTATTAAATTCACTGAAGCAATACATCTGGAATGTATTAAAACCATTTTGTTGTGTGATCTGTCAGTTCTGTGCTATGTTTCTAGGGTCTTTAAAACCCTTTCCTCTAGGTTAAATGAGTTTTGTGATTGCAAAGTGACAGATGACAGGAGATGCTTTTCCTTTCCATCTTTGTTGGGGGAATCTGATGCATTTCATGTTAGGCCCAATACCTTTTCATTATTTTACTGTGGAGTTGAAGACACAGGAAAAATTGTTTGTAATAAAATTTGCATGTGACAACAGAAGCAGAGATTTGCTAGAGAAATATGAGTATAGATAAGGCAGGAAATTTCAGAACCAGGTCTTGCTATTTGCCTTTTATTAATAAGGCATGTTGCCTGGTAAGTATCCCAGGTAAGGTGAGTGTGTGCGTGAGTATGTGCATGCACACAAAGAGAGAAATAACAGAGCTCTATTTTTTTTTTTTTTTAAACTTTGGTGACCTCTGGTGAGCTTCTTGAGCACCCATTTACTCTAGAATGCTTCAGCTGGAAGGGGGTTTTGTCATTTGGTCAGAAAGGTTGGATGAGGCCATTCTGATCTACAGGTGTGTGCCCCAACTTTCCTGTCAATCTCTGCAGTTTTGGAAACTTGGCTGGTTTGAGCTGGTTTTCTTTGTGGCCTTGTTGAGTTTATGGCTGAAGAGCGTTTATTGGAGAGCTTTAATGGAAGTGACCTTTTGGTTTATTCATTGTCACATGTAGACTGTGAAGAACAGAAGCAAATAAGCATCACAGAACCAATTTGAAGTGGTTTTGAGTTACAGGTCAAATAATAATAAAAAAAGACCTCGAAATTTATAGACATTTGGCTATTTACTGTACAAGACTTCTTTCTGTGTCCTTTAGCTTCACTTGGTCACCTAAAGCTAGGTGTGTGCTTTTCAATCTAAATTAAAGAGGTGAAAAGCTCAGCTCAAAACCCACACTCTGCCTCAGAAAAGAGATATATTTCTAGAATATAACAAAAGATCGCCACCAATATGAACGTTTGCTCTGCACGTCACCATTCCTGTGATGATATCTAGAACCTCATTTCTTCCCTTGCTTTCTTTACACCAACAGGTAGACTGGCATTCCTACTGGGAGAGCCACAAAAGAGACTGTTTTCTCATATTCTGAAGTGTGGGAAGAGGAAACAATTCATTAGGCTGATCAGCATTTGTGTAAAAGACAGAAAGAGCACTGCTACCAGCCCTTCCTCTGAGGTTTGCCCTGGCATCCTCAGGCTCTGCCCCTGCCTCCCCAGCAGCTGGCTGCTCTGCAGAGTAGCTGTGCTGCCTGGCTGTGCCAGGGCTGTTGCCACCTCAGTGGAGCAGGAACATAGATCCTGCTCCCCAGCAGGGGCAGAAGGTGGTGCCAGGTGCTCTTTGCCATTTCACCATTGTCTGGAGCATTTTCCCACAGGAGTCCCTTATGGCTGGCAGCTGTCCAGTGCCCTGCACACAACCTGCAGTTGAGGGTCCAAGGAGTTTCTCTGGGGGGCAGTGGAATTGCTGACAGTTGTGGTCAGCCCAACGGGAATACAAATGGCCATGCAGAAGCAGGGGAGCAGTGAGCATGCAGTAGGGCCTGCAAATTTTCTTCCTTGAAATGGGTAGATCTGGTTCAAGTTTGTCCTCCTCCTGTGAGCTTCCTGCAACCAAGAGCAAGACTGGAAGGTACTTGCCCGTTAATTAGTGGTGAGAATAAAATATTTCTGAAGTAAGGCATATTTATACAAGGTTGCACGTTGCTAAGCACAGCCTAAGGAAAATAAATAAATCAACCAAAGAAGGCCCATGAATTTAATCTTACATGGGCATCATTTTTACAAAATGAAAGGCCTTTTTAAAATTGTGCTCTATCACATTGCCTCTACAAACCTAGTACTACTTGCTAGGCTGAGCCTTATTGGTGACCTGAATGTTCCAGACCCAGTTTCCAGCTACTTTAAATTTCTTGGCTTATGAGTGAAAGTGTGTTTCATAGATTTTTTTGCAAGTGATGAGTATAGTATAGTGCCCATAGGGCTCTATATAAGACTCGTATACATAAATAAGTATAGTGATGAGTTTGTCCCCTTCATTTCCCATACCACCCCACCTTTTGAAGTTATTAATTTCCTGGTGACCTCTAAAAGGGACCTGCAATAACATCTAACCAGGACATCAGCATGCTGGCAGCAGGTCAGCTCCTTGGGTAAGAAGGAGCAAAGACTGGCTGTATTTACTGGGATAAATATACTTGAAGGCAAAAATGCTCCCTGCCTTTCAAGTGCATGTCCCAATTTGTATGACATTTTCAGTGTACGATGCTTATGTTAGGTGAAAAGGGCGCTCTATTTGTGTGTTTTTTCCACAAATGTTTGTTAAATGTGTATTTTAATCAGCAGGTTCCTGCTGGGGCCTGGGAGGCCAAGAAGTGGGACATGCTGGCTTTGTGGGCCAGCATACTACCACCAAATAAGGCAGTTTTCAAGCAAAAGATGCAGGTACCATCAGTCTCACAGCTGTCTCAGAGTCCAGTTTTGGTGGGGCATCTGATGTCTTAATTCCTTCTAGCTGCATTTCAAACACACTGGAACCTTTTCATTTTGGGGGAAAGAAAGAGAGAGACTGTCTTCAACCCAAGCAAACCTTGAGTGTATTTCTTTGTCCAGGCCTTGGCTTCCTTGTAATTAAATGACTCATAAAATTACTCACATACAGTTCTGCAAACAAACACAGGAATGTGTCATATTATTAAATCTTATTGGGTTTTGGTGTTTGGTTAGGTTTTTGGTTTTGTTTTTTGCTTTTATATAGTTGGCATGGAAAAAGCTGTGGGAGTTTTGGGAACAAACTGTGAGCTTTGTACTTGTGCTTGTATAGCAGGAGTTCTGGTTTACATTAACTCGGGTACAATGTGACACTGGAGGGTGAATTTCTGAGACATGATTCAGACTTTGCTTTTTCCTGTAATCTGACTTGTGTAGTACTCCAGCACCAACAAGAACCACTGCTTGTTCTGCTTATTCCATATAAGTAGAAACCACAAAAAGATGAGGAATGCCATGCTTTCTCCCTATGGCAGCTACAGAGTGGACAGACAAAAAGGAAGTCATGGCTGACTGAGAAGTTTAAAAATAGTACCTCATTGCTGCATGCCCCTGGGGAAGCAGTAATACCAGTGAATATACAATTTTAAAATAGCCAAAGACATGCGTGTATCTATGACAGAGTCACCAATGCACTTACAGAAGAAAGAGAAGAAAAAAGAAGATTTTGTGCTCTAGTGCATTAGAAGTCTGTAAAAAATGAGGTGGCTCCTGAGTTCAAGGTGTGTGTAGGGGTCCTGTAACACCAAGGTAATCTGATAATAAATATCTGTACAATTTTGTTTTTGCTGTCTTAAAGAGACTATCTTGTCGAAAAATACAGACACACTGGAAGAAGGTGGCTGGGAACGATCCTCGTGGTGGTGGCTGAACTTTATTGTGCATGGCTTCTCTGCATTGCCCTTTCAGAGGGAGCATGAGGGCTTAGGGAGAGGGCTGTCTGCTCGTGCTGCTGTTTAAGGGTGTGTTTGCAGACTGGTCAGAAGAATGAGGCTTGTGCATAGGAACAGCCCAGTTTGGGGCATTTACTGGCAACAGAGGAAATCTTGCTGAAATAAAATGACATTGATGATCTAGGCTTTTATACCTATGGGTATAAAGATCTGTTATTACTGGGGAAAATTAAGGAAATATTGACTCTAAATATATATCTTTTGGGAAAAGAAACATCAAACCTAGCCAGTCAATTTACATCTGTTCCAAAGTAAAGAGAGAAAAATGCCCTAAAGTGCTGCTCTTTGACAAGCTCAGTGAGCTTCTACCGCTCATGAATTTCTTGATGTATCCATGCTCCCCACAGCTGTTTCCTTCCATGTAGTTTCCTTGTTATCTTCTAGAACAATCACTGAAAACCAGCATTATTAATTCTTGCCAGCTGGTCTCAGCCTCAGATTGCTGGAGGTGGAACCTGATACACCAGTCAGAGAGAAATCATTTGGTAACACTGGTGAAATCTGCACATAAATTAGAACAAGACATGAAGATACAGCTACAATGGTTGTGCAGTAAAAACTGATGAACAAGTCATTATTGAACTCAGGTGTGAAATGACAAGAAATACATGTGCATATGTGCATAAGTGTGTAATATTTTTAGTGGAAAGTCTTCAAGCTGTTCAAGAGATAGCTATTAAAGTTCTCTGCTACCTGTTCTGCTGCTCAGTCATGCAATTATAGTCTTGGCACTCATACTGTTGCTGAAACTGGCACAGTTTCTCTTTATTAAAGCAGGAAGAAGGAAGAAGAGATGTTGATGTCAATGCAACCACTGGCAGGTAGCAATGTAACAGGACAGTGTCATCGAACTGTTCATTGCAAAATTTTTATTTTTTTCTGTCGTTGCAGAAAGGTGTTGCATTTCTAATGTGGCAGAGGCACAGAGAGCCTGGCACTCAGCTGACTGAACCTCTGACACGTGGAGTGTGCTAGGTGGGCAGTGTAGCTGCAGGAGAATGGCAGTGGCATTCCCCCACAAGCAATTTGACACAGTCAAGCAAGACCTAACAGTTTCTGAACATGACATTTTAAGGCATTTGCAACAGTGGATAGACGAGGAGAGTTAATGATCTCAGCACATTTACACTGGACTGGTCATCCAGGGACTATTTACATTTGAAGTAATGTTTTTTAATGGACAGTAGTGTAATGCTTTCCTCAGCTGCCTCTTGTTTCCTCTCTTCTCTGGTTATCATGACATGTGCACACCTCCACTACCTCAGGGAAGCAGTCGTTATCCCCATGCTGAGTTAATTATATGACAAGGAACCCAGTAGGTCTTTGCTTCAATTATCACATACGTGACAGAAAAGAAAAAAATACCTATTTGGAGATAGATGCACAGCTCTAGCTTGGCTTCAGGGAACTCTGAGTGATTGGAGAACTGTTCTCAGATTTGCCTAACATTGCTCTGACAGTTTTGTTAATAGGAATCTATTTTTTCCTTCGTCTGCATGCCTTGCAGTCTTTCTGTCCTCACTAAACTTAGGGCTGATAATTACAGCTGCTTGCTTAATATCTCCCTATATTATTCAATCCATATGCCACCCTCACTCCCTTCTAGGCACGTGTGGAGTGTAGTCTGTGTCTTTCTGCGTGCAATCTCTCACTGCTGCGATCACTTAAAAGACAAGGGGACACCGAGTCTCAGAAGTCTTTGTTAATCACCCACAGATGACTATTCACCACATAAATAAACGATGATTCGTCCTCACATGCAACATTGCTTCACAGCGAGGAGCAAAGAGAGTGTGTGCTCCGTAACATGCAGGCACGACAGCCGGGGCAGAGAGGAGAGTGCCAGGAATGGCCAGGAAGGGTTTCCCTCCAACCGTGTTCAGTCATTGCCACCTCCTGGCAGGGCTGGGGCAAGGACACACTGCTGCCTTGGCGCAGAACCTGGCTTCTTTGGATAACTGGCTGTGTGACTGCGATGATTTCGGGGTGAAAAATACGGGTACTTCTCACTGTCTGATTAAAGGTCACCGTTTCACACAGTGTTAGAAACATGGGCACCTGGACCAGGGCTTTTAAGATGTTTGGGTGTGTCTTTATGGAAAAAGGTACATGCTTCCCATACTTCAAAAAACTCAATGATTTCGCAAATTTGAGCCCTAACCAAAGGTGCAAACACAGTTTTTCTCCAGTGAAAAGCCTTCTTAGCATGTAATCACCTGGTCCTTCCTCCCCATCAGCCTCCCCAACTACATGCTGCAGTTTTCTACCCTTACCTCTGTCATGACAATTGCTTGTGGGCTACACCACCAAGTGGAATTTCTGAGACAAGTCAATCTAAAAACAGACAACCAGATCCAGACAAAAAGACAAAAAAATCCCTTCATATCAGTTGATGCTGCAGCCCCACAAGTGGGAAGGTGCAGCAATTAGGCCAGATTTCCTATGCAGGACAACAACCACAGAAAAACAGAGTCAATCAGTCACCCCAAAGGTTAAGTACCTGTGCGAAGAGTTGTCTGCCTTTCTGCCTTTCTTGTTTATTATTCAAATTCACATTCACCCATCTAGCCTTAGCTTTCCTGAGAACCTGAGCCTGCAAAGATAAATGAAATGCCTCTGGTTTTATTTTAGAATTCCTAGAACAGCTATCTGCATCTGAGGGAGGCTCCATGTTATATAATGTGACTTAAATCCTGCATAGGTGACATCTGTAATGCAGAAATTTTTGGCTAGCTGATACACTGTACTGACTCCTGGCATCTCTAACCTTCCAGATCCAGTATTGTTGTAAATCGCTTTGAAAACACTTATTTACAATAACAAAGCATATTTTGGGAATTTCCTGCTATTCTTGAATTGCTCCAAAATCAGCTCAAGGTTCAGTGGGCTTCTCTGTCTTGTTGGGTACCTTTCACTGTCAATAGGAAAATCTCAGTCTTCCACAATAATCACAGTAACTCAGTACATATACACAGTGCCCAGTACCAGGATTTTTTACAAAGCAAATAATTATGAAAGGATTCTTGTTAAGACAGCATATTTTGTAAAAGTGTCTTTAATCAAAACGTTAAAACCGAATCCATTTATTTCACAATACTTTATATTCTCATTGTAAACTTTTATTACGTAATAGTGAATTTAAAAATAATCAAGTAATTCCAGAAAGTGATGTTGACATTCACTCAGAAGAGAGGAGAAAAAATAATCCTCCAGGTTTGTTGTATCAGACATCACTTTTAAAGAGAGTAAGAGATATAGAGGAATATATCTCTCATTCTGGAAAATTGAGTACTGTCACTCGCTGGTTATAGAGATCTGTGCAATTTGTTTTCAACTAATATCCCCATAAGTGTACTAATTGCACATGTAGAGAAAAAATCTTTGCAATATAACTTAAGTGACAAACCACCTATGTATAACTATGGCTAACTTCTACACAAGCTAGTCTTGTAGAAAAATGTTTCTCAAAAACAAAACAAAAATTAAATCATCTTCAAGTTAAGTGTGGTCACATTTGAAACACGGTCTATTGCACTCAGTATCTTCCAGTAGCCTGTGGTGCCTAAAATAGCAAAAGGCACCAGATATTATTTAACAAATAGACCGTAAACTTAGTAAAAAAAACCAAAAACAAAACACCCAGTATCTTCTACATTTGTTTATAGTCCTGTCCTTTATGAAAATTTTTTCACTCCTTCTCAGTTTAATTGCTCAAAAAATTACCAGAGGAAAAAAAATACCACTTACATCTCTAAGAATACTCTGTTCACACAAAACCATCTATATGCAATAAATATATCTAACTCTAAATCCTATTCTTTATATTCTTCAAAAATCTCTATATCTAGCAGACAAAATGTACGTAGATTCCTGAGATATATGCAAATGACAATAAACTAGCTGCTTGTGAGTAATAAGTGAGAGAAATGTTGCTATTGATAATATTTAAAATGAGATTGATCAAGCAAAGCATAAGTAAGGCTAAAAACAGAACCATAAGTTGATTACATTATTTGTTATTACCCTACTATACTTCCAATTTAATGGAGACGCACGCTGCATTACTGAAGAGTGATAAGACAGGTGCCTTTTCCTGAGATGTCTGCAGCTATTTTTCCCACAGGACAAATAATAAGGTTTTGGAGCTGACTAAAGTAATCTTGTTGTCCATATGCCCATTATAAAATATTTGAACTTGAGGTTAAATTTAACTTTAGAGGTGATAAGGTGCGGTGAAATTCTCCCAGATGGTTTTTTAAGAAAGGTTTGAAGAAAAGATAGAAGTGATTGCTGTTCACAACACAAGGAGCTATGATATACCCAAATAGATAAATAGAAAAGGTGTCTGGAGAAGGATGGAAGAGCACAGAGAAAGGTAAGTGCTGCTCCATCACAGGTGTATTTTCAGGAATTGAGTGTTGGAGTGTGTTGTATATTCCAGGATGAGATCAAGCCTCTGAGTTCCCAGCTGTCACTGGGGAAAAAAATAACTTCCTGAGGAACAGCTGGGCTCCACATGTAAGATGAGGAACAAAAGAAGATGGCCACATTTAAAGGATGTGATGGTGTTAGAAAGCCAGAACTCTCAATTCCCCTCTGCTTACATTGCTACTAAGAAGAATATGATTTCATTTAAAGGGGTTTGGTGATATAATCAAACACCCTGTCAGTCAAAGTGTCTGACACACTTGCACAGTGAATTTGCTTCATTGTGAGAAATGCTTATGCTATTCTTCCTTGAGGAAAGCAAAGGCTGGAACAACTCAATACTTTTAAATGCTAAGAATATTGATGAGAAGAATCTAAATTCCAATTCCGATATAAAAGAAGGAGAGGGCTCAGTCATTAAATAGGTTTTACAGGACTTCAAAATATAATGCAAATAAAGCTGTAAATAAAATGAAATGGAATGTAGCAAAAGTACAAGCATCTTATCCAACATCCTTGCTGTGGACTTTGAGACTGTTACACTTCCAATACTCTTTTGGGGCTGGATTTTATGCAGAAGGTAAGAAAAGGCAACCTTACAGAGACAAAGCTCAGCTCTGAGCTTTGCAGGTTGAAAATGGAAGTACAAAAATCGAGGTTGCTTGGTTTTGGAAAACGAGCTGCTTCTCAGAGGGTGCTGGCTGGAGACGAGGAGGCTGCTGTCGTCCAGGCTGTTAGTGGGAAATGTCGTAATAGTAGTTGCGTAACCTCATCTCGACTGCAGCAAACCCCGGCCGGTCGTCAGCGCTGTGGAAAGATGGCAAGTGTCACTGTGCAGGAAGGGCAGAGCTGTCAAGGTTCATGGGCCCTGCAGCCCTCGAGGCTCTACCGCCGTGACAGCTCATTCGAACATCCCACAGTATTTTAAGGCTACAAAAATGGCACTACAAAATTAATATCAAGTGGCAAATACTACTACAGAACATCCAGTCCGTGGATTTACTATCATGCCTGCTATTCTGTGGTTGGTGAAGGGACTAGAACAAAGAAATGATAAATTAGCTCAGTTTAATTTTCTACTTCATTTACTTTTGTAATAATCTGGAGAAAAGAATATTTGCCGTGCAATACCTACCTTATAATGGGTAGTACCATCACACAGAGTGGTTAGAAGCACTAGCCACATGCACTATATGACTGTAGCATCTTTCTATCTTCAATTGTTTCTTTATTTGGAGGACACAATTAAACTGACAACAAGCCCTCATTTTACATTATATATTGAGATAGTTACTCTGCCTGACCTGAACTTTCTTTTTAAAATTTATTTTCTTGCCAATAATAAAGATATTTTAGTAAAAAAATTAAAAATCAGCATGCTTTATGATATGTTTGTTAATAATAAAAAAACCTGATCCTTTTCACTGTAGAACTGCTACAGTATTCTTTGAGTCAAACCAAAAGGCAGGAATTACTTTTTGGTTGCATGTTCTTTCTAGAGTGCTAAGTTTAATAAAGCTAACAAAGAAGCAAGGTACCTAAAAATGAAGTACCAGAGCTCCTTAATGTAGACTTTTTGGACAAACCTATTCTCCAGATGGTGAACTGGAAGAGTAAGTGATATTAAAATAATTTTGGGTGCTTTCTGGAGACTTCCTTCAGTTAAGTTAAAAGTAACTTCAGCAGAATAGTTTAAAACAATAAATCATAAACCAGTTTTAATACATTTTTGCAATAGACTAATTTAAAAAATCAGGTATGCTTTATTTTTTGCTATATTTCATAATTCTAATTTCTAAATGGCTCTGAAACAGAAAAAATGTTTCTGATGTATCAGGTATGACCTGAAAAGACAGTTTGCCTCTCACTGATAAGAAGTCAGTGTGGGATCTAATTTGAATATATTCAGTTATGAGAAAAGTCATAAACAACTTGAAACAGTTAAATATTGAGGAATAGAACAAACATTTTGGCAACATGACTTTGAAATTCCAGTAAAGCTAAAGCCTTGGAAATGAAAATTAAACGAAACACAATTCAAAATGAAACAAAAATATTTGCTTAATTTCAAATATTCTTTTCAAAATGCATTAGACTGACCTTTTTGTAGATTTACTTTTTTATGGTACCCTGTATTTTGCATATAACTGTCCCAGCCAAATTGGCTTTTTGTAGTGCACTCTATAACTCAGAAAATTCACTATAACTGAAAGTGCAATTGACTCTTTAGCTTGGAGTCTGGTTGTAGTGAAACTGCAGCTGAATAGATATGTTTTGAAGTAACCCCTACTGACCCCCTTTCTGGCTATTAACCATGTAGGTTAAAATGTACTTCTATCAAAAGAGCATCCAGTCACACTCACTTGTATGTCCAACACAATTTCATTAGACTATAGACTTCTGTTGGGCAGACTTCAGGACGTTCCATTCGTTCTCCCCTTTCAATCATCTGTGCAACCTCACCACCTTTCATTCCCTGGAACAGACAGAACAGTGTGACCAGAGCAGTCATCCAAGTTGCAAATGATTACAGCACACATGATAACATAAATCAAAGAGAGGCCTGGAACTGATTTTTGGGCTATCCTGTGACTCATTTGTTGCAGCAACTCCTTTATATCTAGGAAAAGATATTGGTTCAAATTTGATCTGAACTTTTAAAGAAAAAGCATGGCTAAATATGACCACTTACCTTATATGGTTTTTGTCCATAAGAGAAAGCTTCCCACATTAAAACCCCAAAACTCCAGACATCACTTTTGCTAGAAAACTTGTAGAAATTCATGCATTCTGGAGCATACCATTTGACTGGCCATTTTCCATGACTTTGTGCCTAAAATATATCATAACAGAAAGGAAAAAAGCAGATTAGATACAATAACAAGTAGTAAACAACACCTGAATGCACATAATTTACGTTAACTTAGATCTGCACACATTTGTACTAAGTGCCATACATCTCTGATGCAGTTAGCATCAAAGAGAATGGCTAACAGCTTCTACTAAAGTGCTATAAAATTGTTCTAATCTTCCACTTTCAAAATAGCGTATTGAAATGAAATCTATGGTAAAAAAAAAAGACTTAGCTAAATGACTTTGAGTCACACTTTTAGTGGCATTTAATTTAAATTTGCTCTTTAGTTTTTCCCTTTGGCTGTCATGAAGGGTAAGAGATGTCCAGATGCTTGAAGGGGGTGCTCTATTCCAAAGCACAGTGACTGCCACACCACATTTAGTTTACCTAAATTATGCCACAAACTGCATCATGACCATTTGAGTGTCAAGCTATAGCAGCACCGTGCAAGATCTAGTGGCAGGTCCCTACTTCATCCTGAGGAGTTCTAAAAAAATGGACTGTGATACTAATTCCTGAGGCCCTGAGATTGGGATTTAAGACGCCTTTTCTGGCAGCAGTGACTACTGTTCCTGCACAGGAAGTTCATCAGCAGGGAGCATGCTCTTGCTTCTCCTCTGCAGTGTTCAGGGCTTGGATTATTAGTCTCAAAGAGATGATAAAAGGGAGTACGCAGAAGGAAGAAGTAATTTGAATTGCAAGAGTGATATAACAGGAAAACAAATACAGGCATGATAACAGCCTTTTTCTCCTGCCTTTTATCTTACGAAATGTTGCAATTAATTTAATCATTTGAGATGTACAGAGGTCCACGGAAGATAAACAAATTTTGCTTAGGTTGATTTATTATTTAACAAAGTAATAAAAACTTTTCAAAAACCTCCTGTAATTCTGTTCTGTAAGACAGTGTATTAGTGCTAGGCTACATTTTTCTTGGACATGATGAGAACTGTTTTGCAACAAACACATTTTCTCACTTTTATATAAAGTAGTAACTCATTTCCACAATAACATTCAATCTTCTTATGACAAGTTTATCAAAAGTAAATGAAAGTAGACAAGTAAAAGGAAGGACAAGCTTTTTGTTCCCTACATGTCTCTTAATGTTGATCACATATTTTGAATTTGGTAACCTAATATCAGGTTATAAAATAATGAATGATACATAATATTTCTAATATTCATTTGCGTTTCAACTGAAAATATCCTTATTAAGCTATGCTACTACACGGTTTTCATGTTGTGTTCAGACCTTACCTTGTAATAATTTTCATCAGCACTAAGAGCTTTAGAAAGTCCAAAGTCACTAATTTTGGCATAATGTTGGGTGACTAAAAGCACATTTCTTGCAGCCAGATCCCGATGAACAAAATTATTCTCCTCCAGGTATTTCATCCCCATGGAAACCTGATGCACCAGCTCTGTTATATTCTTCTCTGTGACATGTCTGGAGATCACAATTGGATTTTAAAGAGGTCAGTAGTTCATTTTCATGACTTTTTATGGACTTCAAATACAAATCTTTACTCTGAACTGCATTACACTGGGAACCTGATTCACTTACATTTAGCTAAGCTTCAATTAGAAAAGGTAATCTAGGCTCCTGTCCTAGGCAAGATGATGTGTCATCACATCAATAAAGGAGAAGTTGAAGAATATGTGAAAAGTCTTTCATTCATTCCAAAGACTGTATTTTGGCAGAAATATCTGACATGTTTTTGACATGAAAAGTTTGGAGACATGTTCCAGTGAAGAGTAATTATAATCGTTAATTATTACATTAATATAAATTTTAATTGTTCTTAAAGAAAAAGGAAAAAATAAGAGAAAAGAACTGTATCCTATGGAATAGAATCAAAGTTTACATACCTATTTTTTTGCAAAAATTTGTTCAATGGCCCAAGTTCAGCCATTTCCATTACTAACATCCAGGCCTCAGCTTCACATATACCTATCATTCGGACAATATATGGGTTATCCAGCTGCTGCATTACATTTGCTTCTCTCAGTAATTCATCCTTTATGGCTGGATCATTACTCTCATTCTTTAGAATTTTTACAGCCACAGGCTTGGAACCCCTGCAAAAGAGAATCTGGTTCTGAACTAGTTGCTGAAAAATCTCTACACTAATGCACACAATCTTCATCAGATATTTCTATTCACATAGTATAAATTGTGATAAAAAGACAGACTTGACACTCAGAGGAGAAAAAAACCAGCCATAACAGGAACATTTCCCTACCAAATGCTCAGAAACAGATAAGCAGAAGAGCAAGAATGAAAAGAAACGCAGAAAACTACAGATTGTCATAAAAAAGCTAAAGAAGCCTGAAAAAAAAATACTAGACAAAATTTTCTTGTCCACTCTGGCAAGAATGGCATAAAGCTCTTCTGGTAAGAAAAGCTATAAAGAGCTTTCTAAGCATTGGAGTGTTTTGGGGGTGAGACAGGAATATGCAGCACTGCCAGGTGCCAAGGCAGTGCTCTGAAATCCTGAGAATCTAAGCCTACTTTTGCAACCTTTCATTCATACAGCAAACTGAAAGAGTGACTGATGAGATCAACATAGCTCAAGTGTGAAACAAGATTAAAATACACACAAGCTGAGATCAGAGACCTTCAAATCCCTACAGCCTATACTGGAAAGATAGAAATCCTTTCTGCCTCTGAAAACCTCGGTTAAAGAAATGCCTCCAACTTCAGGAGATTAGAGTGTGCATTATCACTCCATGCACATAAACAGCGCATTGGTAACATTTTATTATGAAAATACGTGACGAGTCAAGTATAAACAGGGTCTCTTCCTACTGACAAGGCATGATAGAAAATGTCATAACATGTTCTGTCTTCTTGAAAATCAACATTCCAGCTTCAGGAAACTTCAGGCAAAAGTCTCTTTGCTATAGGTAAACTGTTCATGGCCTTCTCCATGTTTTCTGACAGAGATGCTGTGCAGATGGGAAATACTGTGTAGCATTAATACTTTTGAAAACTATGGATGAAGACAGAGTAAAATTCCCATTCTACTACCCCTGTCAGGAGAGAAGATAGTCATAAACAGCACTTTCCCGCTTTACAGACAAAATGAGTGCATAAATGTACATAAAAAAGAGAAACTGGTGAATATTAGCTCAAATTAGTTACAGTCTATCACCCCAAAAAGTAAAGGCCAGAGCTTTTACATATTAGATTCCATGAAAATAGAAGGCAGCACTTACTTTTTCATCTTATAGAGCCCTTTCTTTACTGTACCAAAGTTGCCAGAGCCAAGTTCACCTTCCTCCAAAGTCAACAATTTCCTGTCAAGAGTGACATTTTTTGGTTTAATTTCATCTGGATCAGCATATGGACTTTCATAGACCTCAGTATCCATGGGTAAGGCCTCTCTCTGATCACCTGCAGTCCAAACAATGAAAAAATTAGACATGATTTCAGACATTTTTGCGGCCACAGCTAATATATTCACTTTTTCCATGTTCAAAATCATCAACGTGTTTGACTTGTATGGGCATTGTAAAGAAACCACGTGCAGTCCATCTATATGCATTTCAGAGCACTCGAAAAGGCAGTGGCCTCCCCTTGGAGACATGCTGAACACTGGTGCAGGGTGAAACCAGGAGGTTCCTTGGCAAAAGGAGGGTTAAAGGCTGGCCCTTCTCCTTAGTACTTCCCTCTAGTTACCTCACACAATTCTTCACTCAGAATCCTGCCTTGTATGCACTTCATTCTTAGGCACCCAGCTTTAACTGCACTATGCTTGGCACTGTGGGTGCAACAGGGCACAATTTTTTTCATGACATGTGAGGATATAGTTTTTAGAGTCCAGGAAACAATACTCCACTTCTAAATGGAAAAAGGGGTTTCTGCTAAATTATTTTTGTTATAGATGGTGACACTGGCCGCCTTCAGCTACCAGGCTTGAGCAATGATAGTGGCTATACCAATACATAATAGAATGTGAAATATATGCAAGAAAAAAAGAAATAAGGATTGAAAGAGAGCTCTTCCATAAGGAAGAAAACTGCACTAATAATATACATTACTCTGCCTACCTCTTTCTGCTCCTGCAAAACCTCTGTTCCTCTGCAGAACATAGGGATTAAAAGGTGCTTCTTCTGCTGGGTGGCCAATAGTTGTCTGAAGCTGTAGCGCACACAAATAAAGTTTTCTTGTTTAACAGTGGATAGGTAAGTTAAAAGCATTTTTCCCCCCACTGCCATAATGTTTGCAAGAGACCCATAGGTGAGAATTAGAAGGAAAGGGACCCAAAAGAGGTTATTTCATCCTGGAGGTTATTGTTAGAGCAGGCCAAAGGCACATAAAGGTATTATATGTATTTCAGAGCATTAGATAAGAGAGAATTAACTGTAGTGGGTCATGCACAAATCTTATTCTGCAAATATTAAATTTTTCAAATTTGCCATGTAACACAAGTAGTCAGAAGGATTTCTCTTTAATCCATCCTTACTTCTTCTTCAAGTTATCTCTCCCCTTATCTAGGCCATAGACAAATTACTAGCACAAATGAAAACAAAAACAATTTCCTGTTTTTCTTGTGAATATTACTCTATTTTAAAGCAACAGTAGTAGAAAGTTAATACTTTAATAGGCTTGTGTAACACCAGGGACAAACATCATGGATCAGATATGCAGCCTGTCTGTCTGCTCTGAGGAGGGACAAGACTACTTGATTAATTAAGCATCTTGTTCAAATACAATTCCTCTGCCTTTACTCTTGTCAGAGGAATAATACAGAGTACACAAAACATCGCATCCATTGTGGAGCTCCTTGCCTGGGTGCAGCACAATAAGGTAGAGGTGAGAGAAACTACTCTTCTGGTCACTTCTGTTTGTGAGCTGCTGGGAACATGGAATTACAGATCCTATTTCTGCACGTTAATTTATCTTCAAGCAAAGAGAAACAAAACTCTAGTGGAAGCTGTCCCTGGTGAAGGATTGCAACAAAATAATCTTTAAGGTCCTTTCCAACACAAACCATTCAATGATTCTGTGAAGTTTCCTACAGTGAGTTATTGGATGCAATAGAATTGTTATCATTTGGAAACTGCATTTAGTAGGGGAAACACTTGACCTGGGAACTGCAGACTTTGAAGTTAATGAAGATAATGAAGTTATCTGGATGAAATAGAAAAGGTTTCACTACATAGATTTTACTGCAAACCATGTGTAGGAAGCCAGTTTTCAGAAATATTCTGGTCTAGTAGGACAAGCACATTGACATCAGGCACAGTAAGGATATTTGTGACCTGGAACAGTGCTAAACACTTGCTGTCAAGGCAAACCATAAAACCCCTGAGACAGTTCTGGGATATGTCAAAGAAAAAACTGACTGATCTACCATTCTCAAGACAAATGAAGGTATAAACCAAGATCCTCAGCTCTAGTTTTGTTTTTCTAGACTGATTCACCCTGACAGATTTTCAAGACCCGTGTCATTGTGTTTCACATGGGCAATTCACTAACCCCAAACCCTCATTAAGACTGGAAGTCAACTGGCATACTTTGAACTGGCCAAATGTAATTAATGTACACCAAATTTTGTACAACTCAAAAATCCATTCACCAGTGAAGAACAGCTGGTGAAAACATAGCTCTGGCCAAGACATAGCTGAATCCTCAAATTAGGCACCTGAGACATTCCTGCTTTTTGCAATTCAAGACCAACAACAAAAATCTGAAAGGATTGTGTGCTCTTGCTCAGTAGCTGCATTCAAAAAAGAGTACATCACTTCCATGCTTGTAAATAAAGCTCTGCAGCTGTGAACTGGAAATCACACAGTGACACCAGATATAATGAAGTGGGTTGTATTTCTCAGAGAGCTGCTCATGTTTAAGAAGAATCATAGTGTCTTATCACTACTTATATTGGTTAATATATGTAGAATGTTATTTCTAATTGTTGTAGATTGATTAAATAGCTTAGTAATGTCTTTTTCATTAATATTCCTTCTTTCTTCTCTGGAAGGAAATGGGAGACCTGACTACACAAACTGGACAAAGAGAAGCCTGAGGTTCCCAATGACTTCCATCCCTCAGTATTCAATGCAAGCACTGTAGCCACACTGCCCAAGTCGAGAAAGGAAAATGTGGGTACTGGGAGGATGAACACTTTGTGTCCACTGTAGGAGGATCAGATCTGTACAAACCAATGAGATTAATTTGAGAGTACTGAGGGAGCTCTCAGACAAAGTTGCTAAGCCATTGTCATTACTGAAAAATTGTGGCAGTGAAGTCAAGCCTCTGATGATTGGAGAAAAGGAGACGTGACCCCCCACCTTTAGAAATGGGAAAGCAGAAGACCCAGGGAAATACAAACCACTCAGTCTTACTTTGTACTAGGCAAGGTCATAGAGCAGATTCTCCTGAAAACTATGCTAAGTCAAATGGGGTAAAAAGGGGTGTTTGATAACAGCCAACATGACTTTACGAAGGGGAGATCATGCCCAACAAATCTGATGACCTTCAATAACAGGGCTACAGCACTGGTCAATGGGGCAGAGAAGCTGACACTGTCTACCTGATTTATGCAAAGTGTTCGGCACTTTTCTGTATGACATCCTTGTCCCTAAACTGGAGAGGGTGGGTTTGATGGATGAATCACTTCATGAATAAAGAACTGGCTGGATGACCACATGTGGTGGTCAAGGGTCCAATGTTCATGTGGAACATTGTCATGTCACCAATGTGACAAGTGGTGTCTGCAGGGGTCAGTTCTGGGGCTGTTGCTGCTCAGCATCTTTGTTGGGTGCACAGGCAGTGGGATTGAGTGCAGCCCCTGCAAGTTCACTGATGGCACCGAGCTGTGTGATGCAGTCATGCTGGAGGGAAGGGATGCTCTCCAAGAGGACCTGGACAAGCTTGAGATGTGGACCTGTGTGAAATTCACGAAGTTCAACAAGTCCACGTGCAAAGTCCTACACCTGAGTCAGGGTGATCCCAGACACACCTACAGGCTGGGCAGGGAAATGACTGAGAGATGCCCTGAGAAAAGGACTTGGGAATTATGAAAAAGTCAACATCCAAAGCAGTGTGGCAAGCAGAATGGCCAGCAGAGTGAGGGAGGATATTCTGCCCTTCAACTCCACTGTGGTGAGACTTCACCAGGAGTGCTGCATCCAGCTTTGGTGCCCCCAACGTGGGAAGAACATGGAACTGTTGGAGCAATTCCAGAGGAGGCCACAAAGTTGAAAACGGGCCTGGAGCACCTACCCTACAAAGACAGGCTGAGGAATTTGGGGCTGTTCACCCTGAGAAGAGAAGGCTGTGTGGAGACCCCACAGCAGCATTCCAGTACCTGAAGGGGCCCTACAGGAACTCTTCCTCAGGAACTGTAGTGACACTGAGAGAGGGACAATTCAGATAATAGGAAGCAATTCTTCACTGTGAGGGTTGTGAGGCACTGGAACAGGCTGCCAATGGAGGCTGGGGATGCCAAATCCCTGGAAGTTCTCAAGGAGAGATTGGATAAGATCTTGAACAACCTGGTTTAGTGGAAGGTGTCCCTGCTCATGACAGAGGAGGCTGGGACTAGATGGTCTTTAAGATCCCTTACAAGACTTAGCATTCTTTCATTCTATAATTTCTGGTTTAACTACAATTTAATATTTCACAGGTACATTTTCAGCTCCTATAAGTAACTTGGAAAAATTGTGCAGTACTCAGAAAATCTCAAATTTTTTTTAGTCCTCAAAGTCATGTATTCATGGCATGTAGCACCTTGCATAACTTTGAATAGGATTTTCTACCAGGAATTGGAATTTTTTTCTCTTAAAGTTAAGCAACACTGACTAGAAATGGGGCACGAGGTATGCATCATTGCATATACAGTGATCTGAGTGATAGTAAAATAAAATTTCCTTTTTGTTTAACTATCATTTAAATGCAGAGCTGTTTCTGCCCTACACTTTTGAAACAGTAATTATAATTCTTCAGATCTTTTTTGGACAAAAGGATCTTTGTCTTAATATATCTAAGGTATAGGATAACTGATTACTTTTGTATTCTTATGAGAAACTGAGAATGGGCAAGATGACCATGGATTTATTCAACCAATAAAAAGGAATATAATAAAAGAGTCCTCTAAAGGAGCCTTTTAAAAATGTGGCATATGAATGAAATGGCTCCAACTACTCTAAATCTGACTTTTACAGGGACAATTATAATTTTACAATAAATAGTATAGTGATATTCTCATGAAGGTAATTCGTGCAAGTGCAATATTCTTTCAGGTTAATAACTCTGATTGAAAAAATGCAGACCATAAAGTAATTTTATTAAAAATTAATAGCTAAATACTGCATGACTTTACTGCAAACATCTCATCAGCCATGAGAGAAGAGCTTTGGCTAAGGCATATCAGTTGCCACTAGGTGGCAAGATTTCACTTAAATTGTCTAAACTGACAATTTTACACTAGTAAAACACTAGAATTTAATACAAGTAGCGTGTTTGTGATTTTTTTTTAAATTTCCAAGAATGAGTGAATATAACATAACAAATAATTTTTTTTCTGGTTTACTGTCTGAAAGCTTTTGACATAGTAGAAGTAATTGTGTAATTAACCAGCTCTAAAGTAAACTCAGCTTGTTGGGGCTAACTAATTCAAATCTTTGAATTGTTCAGAGCAAATTTTTTGTCCAGATCTAAAATCTGGCAGTATGATGTGGGTCTGAGTACACAGAGTAAAGTACATGTAAATGGGGACCAAATCAGGTTTCTGAAATTATTTTCTTAAATGATTGGTTTTGCTTCAGTCTCTACCCTGTGAATGTTGCCCAGAAGGTAGGAAATAGGTATGTGACCACAGAAAGTGACCAGAGCAAGACACAGGTTTTACCTGGTTAACAGGAAGCAGTGTTACCAAAAACAGGTTTACAGAGTTCAGACCTCACGCTCATTTTTCTGAATCAACCCAAAATGTGTGACAGTTTGCATTGTGTTTCAGATGGATGAGAGCGGATCGTGAGACTGCGTTGTATTTGTAAATGATAAACACACACTGAAAAGAGGTGTGGGTCATGTAGGGATACACAGCTGACAACAGCTGCTGGTACTACACCATGAAAGGGAATTGAAGCTGTAGGAAAAGAATATTTGTTATTTATCACGATTATAAAATACAGCATATATATATATATATAGATATATATATAGATATATACTGTAAAATGCACAGCTTTTCACTCTGAACAGTAGCATACCTCTAGGACTTTTCATGCCTGCTCATTTTTGTTGAAGAGCAACTGGAAATAAATCAATAAACATAAAGAGAGACTCATTTATCGAATAGGGGCATACATACTATTCTCAGCATGCAAACAAACTCATAGCTACATGCTTCAGAACTACATCAATTACTGAACAGCACCATTTTGTGGCCATGCAAAAGCATTTTCACTAGGACAGGTCTGGGCTCTCTTAGCTCCCTGGCATCTTGCCAATTTTCCCATTCCACTTGGTCTTGTGACATCTTACCTAAATGTAAGTGAATGCATAACAAGATTTGTGCACATAGGTTATGTAAGTATGTATTTTTGTTTGCTTTTATTGTACCATAAATGTGCTCAGTAATAACGTAATTGTGTAAGCAAGACAATTTTCTGATTTGGATGGAGAGCAGAAATATAATTTTGTTTTGCTATAACTGAGTGATTTTGAAAAATATTTTATCACTTACATTTTATTTGCAGAAATATTGAGATCTGCATTATTTTGTTATGCCAGAAATTAAATAAAAAGAGTCCCTCTGTTTTTAAAACTCCTTCAAACCTATTGTTTCAGCTATAAAATCAAGCCCATAATTATGCAGATGATTAGGATAGATGCAGAAAGCTTACAAAATCTTCACAATCTAATTGTTAGTAGTCAAGAAGCAAGTGAAAAGAGGGGGAGAACAGAGTAAAATTAGTAGTTTAAGTATTTTTAAGCATTTTTAACTCAGTCAAAAAAAGTATACGAGGCACCTTTTTGCTGCCACCCTTTGGAAAGGTGTACGATTTGAGTCTTGAGAAAATTCCACCTCCTGCCCAACTCTAGAAACCACAATGTCAAAGAGGAACAGTAAATGTGTCATGAAAATAGCTAAAGGTATTTCACAAAACAAAAACACTCTAAAAGAACAAAACACTCCCAAACTTTCTGTTGCATGTGCCTGCAAGTACACATTTGATGCATCAAACAAATGTAGTACTGGAAATCTTAGTACTAGTACTTAGTACTTTCATCTACATTACTGTCAAACCATCCTGAACCTGTAGACATACCTTAAGGCAGTTTTTAAATTCAAATGCACTGCTCTTTGTCCAGATCTTTATTCATAGAGTATGTTGTATGTTTCTCCTGCCTCTGCCACTGAACTTTAGTCTCCAACCTTCCACCCCCAAACATATTTAGAAATAAGTGGATAACTTTCGTATCTGGAAGTATGACTAATGTATCAAGCAAAATTTGACCTTGGTCAATAAACAAACACCTTGGTCACATAACATACAACGTGGTTATTGAAGCAGAAATCACACAAAGTAACATTAATTCCAAACAAAAAGGAACAGGCTTTACATTTTACACACACACTTATGTTCTGTGTAAAGATAGCATTAAAAGATATGCAAATATATTTTATAAGAACACATTAACTTAATTAAATGTAACAAACTAGCATTTCCAGGGGTAACTGAGAGATCAAACCTGACTATTAAAAACTGAGATGGAGCATTTATTGTTCAAACATTCAGACTGATGCCGAGGCTGAAACGGTAGTCTGAGCCACATTCTCAGTCACTTTAAACAGCTTTGAACTCACTTAGATGATCTGAACTTTTTAACAGCTCATTCGCACTTCCTATTTTCTGAAAAGACATCTTTTTTTAATTGACAGGATTGGTATATTTCGTAGTTTTCTTTTAAAAGAAAATGTCTGATTTCACATTAAAAAGGTGTTTTTTGCTTCAAGACACCAAGGGTGACTGTATGGTCCCTGTTGCTGCTGGAAGTACAGAAACGTTTTTGATAAAAATTCAGTATACTGCATATTAAAAATGGTTACTGAGTCAGACATTTTCTTTTACTTCATGAAATTTTCTTTCCATAATGGGAATAAATGAAACCTGAAGTACTACTTAGTTGCAGTTTTGCAATAGATAAATTCTCTACGAGGTCAATTGCCCTTTTGCACAAGTTGAGCAGGGTTCATGATATTTTTCAACAAGAGTTATCTCCTAGTACTTGACTAAGAAGCCACCTGTAGTGATGGTAATACTGCTTAACTCATATGTTTGTATGAGACCTACAAATGAATGTTGAGATGAATATTTCATCAGGAACTGCAACTAGTTACAGTTACGCTGTTCTAATAAAGTTTATGTTTGTCAATTACCACCTGAAAGACTGTAACTACACAAAATATTGAGAAAGGTAAAGAGGGGAATTTGGGAAATGGCCAGAATTTGGCAGTTTCACTATAATGTCATCAGCTGCAGAACTGAACTGAAGACTCATTTCAAAAGCTCCACTGCTGGTTTAAATATATATTGGGATGAAATTGATTGGTGGGGGAAAAAAGTAATTTACAAAATGGAAGTGATCAAAATCACCTTAAACCTAGCCATGGAGCCTCTGGTGAAAGGCAAGAAACATCCCAGTCTCTGCATGTTCTGGGAGAAACAAGAACAAGCAACTCTCCATACTCTGCATGGAAAATTACCTTCAACATAGACATTTACAGTCCTTACACATACAGTCCTTTCTTTTGCAGAGGAGGCATATTAATATCACTAAAAATGAGATGTCCATATTGCAATAAACTTAAGCATTTTGCTTCTCCAAATCTGCCCGTGGAACAATTGGAAATACTAGAAAATTTGATGTATATTTACGTCCTGGACATAACTTTTACTCCAAGCCCTTATAACCAACAGTGTACAGACAAAACATTTGGACATGGATATGCCTGTCATCCAGCAGGTGTTTCTTCATGCCATGCACATTCTTAAATTCAAAACAACTTCCAATTTGGACATGCTATTCCACTAAGACTTTAGTGGAATAGCACCACTGTATTTTAGGCTGTAATATATATAAAAATGAAAAAAATACTTTCAAACTGGCCTGGAGGGGAGCACCAGTGTTAGATTGTTTCTTAGAAGTGGCCATTATGTTGTGTTCATCTACTTTCTCTCCTTTGCTTCTTTATTATAAACAATCCTTACTCCCAAGTCATGATCACTCCTGCTGCCTTGCTCTGGATTATCTCCTGCCAGACAACATTCTTCAGTGAGGTGTCAAAAATTGGTGAAAGTCTTTCAGCTGAGACCTTGCCAGTGTTGAACAAGCTGGAAACATATTGATGTCCCCCCTTCCATGAGCACGGTGGTTGCTCATCCTTGCTCCCATTCTGATTCATTGCAGGCATAACATCTGAAAAGCTGTGTCTGCTTGCTATTCTGTGGTTTAAATCTGACTATTAAAAGTGCAATACCTTGCACTAGTTTCTACTGAGCCTCACCCTTTTTTTTTCCCATGACATTTTTCTAATTCATCACAATTATTTTGACACCCAATTAAAAAACTCACTATTCACTAATTTACATATTTTGACAATACTTTTCATAAATAAAAAAATCTGTGCAGTATACTAGAAATGTCAGAAACTCCTAATTGTTAACTATCATGGTGTAAATGACATGAAGATAGATTGCACATCTTCCAGATAAAATTGTATTTGTATTTTGTATGTTTGTGATTGTATTATTTCTCTTCAGGCTGGTTTTTTTTCTTGTGGGTTTTTTTTTTGGGGTGGCTTTTTTTTTGTGTGTGTGTGTGTCTGTGTAATATGAATAATTGTATTTCAGGCGTAATAAAAATCCTCATGAGTTCCTGCTTTTGCACAAAAGTATTAAGGTGTGAGAACCTGGAAATATTACGTGAAGTCTTTGAGCTCCATAAGCAGTAATAGTTATTTAAAATTTTCCATCTTCTCTGTTTATATTACAAGAAAGAAATTTAGCAGGCTCATTTTTAAAACATTCCAAGGAAAACACAAAATTCAGATTTCAGTTTTAAGAAGTTCAAAATGTCAGATATATTGAAGCTTAAAACAATGTTTTAGTAGACTATTTGCAAAATATGCACTTTTAGCTTTGGTGACTTTCTTTTTAGCTATCATGACAAGTCTTAAGCAGTAGCAGTTAAATTTACACTTATAAGTGAACTTTTCTGTGGCTATTATGAAACATATACCATATTACCACTCTGAATGTGCTTGCCCTATCTCTACAACTGCATGTATACCAGATTATATACATGTGATCTTCTGTGCTTAAACTTCATGGACATCCATGTAGATGTCACAGATTCAAACCTCAAGGCAGTATTTTTATATTTAATTATTTTTAGTTAAAATATTATTAATAATAAAGAAGTAATAAGTGCTAAAATATTTTAATTAAAAATGGACTGATTTTGGTTGTTTAATTTCTAATTACTTAAAAAGGTACCTGATTTTCAGAAGTGAAGGTATGAGAGTGGTTGCTCACAGGCCTAGGAGTCAATTGCTAGGAGTCAATTGTATTGAAATAGAGGTAATTGCTTATTTGAATAATTTTTTTTCTATCATGTAGCACAGCATCAAGATAATGACCTAGATGATTAAGTTATGCAGGGAAATGACTAAAATTAACTCCCTATTTCAGATGGAACTAACTATATTGAAGAAGGCAGTATTATGTGGTTCTGTGGATGTATCTCACCTCACGTGTAGTCAATGAACTTTGAGAACTTAGGTAATTATAATAACAGGTGGGCCTGCTCACTCTTCATGGAGTGGATAAAAGAATCACCCTAATACAGTGCATAAGAAATGAAACCCTTATGCAAAGTCTGATGCAAACTGCACAAACGAAATATGAAAATAAATTTAACTTTCATTTCTGCTTCAGTCAGCAGATTCTCAAAGTGAACAAAGTAAGCAATGTGGTTTCTCTCCTCCCAGCACTGATACAATCATTATAGAATATGATCATCTATGAGGCATCTTACCTATGCAAATTACTGTTTTTCCACATACATTATATGTGTAAAAGAGATTCACAAAATTAAATTATTAGCATATCCAAAACACTGATGAAAGTAACACCATGATAGAATATGTTAAGTTTCTTTTCAACTCACTGTTTATAACCTTAGAAAAATAAACTGACAAATAATAATACTCAAGAATTAGAATTCCCAGAAAAGTATGTGACTGTAATCCTTCTCAAATGAATGCTATTGCTATACCAACACCTTCACTTACCTTAGGAAGTGTTCCAGAAGAAGGATGACTACTAAAATCAAGATTATCTGCAAAAGAATCAAATGTAAAATGGTACTGAGCAAGGTGAGAAATTTGTGTAGGAGCACAGAATTTTACAGAGGGGACCAACTGTCTAGTTTTCAGACCACTTTACAGCGTTTCTCTTCGACTCTCTTTCTTGCTTTTGTCTCATATATGAAGCAGACTCTGCTACTTCTGGCCACAGAGACAAAAGTAAGTGAAGAGCCTAAATTATTCAAAGGAGAAGGAATATAATGGTGGAAAAAACATGCAGTGATTCTAAGGGATGGAAAAACTAAAAACTTCACCATCGGACTTGATGATCTTGAGTGTCTTTCCCAACCTAAATGGTTCTATGATTATATTCTATTGTTCCATGTCCTCTCACCATGGCACTGGTATCTAGTTAGAATGACAGAAGGTGGTCTTAGAGAAAGAAAACCAGTTCTGGAATAGCACAAGTTGGACATAGATCAGTCAGATGCATCTATTTTCCCTTTTCAGTCAAGAGGGAGGACAACATCTTTTCAATGTGACTTGACATTAAAGAAGAAACAGGATAAAAAGCACACTGACATTTTCCCCCACCTCTTCTCCTCCTTTCCCATGAGTTATCTAGGAATCTCTGACTCCATTTTCAGTGTTGGGTGCAGTCTGTGCCTGGGTCCTGCCCTGCTCTCCCAAGCAGGGGATCTCACCTGCTGGGTGCACCCAACCTCAATTCCTGAACTATCACTGCTGCTGTACCTGCTTCAGCTTGGAGTAAGGACCATTGGAGCAGTGCTGCAAACACTACCTTGTTCGTGTTTGTGGTCCAAGTAACACACACTGCCACTTTGAGAAGCACATTACTGATCTACTGATCTAATTTGAGGGTCTGAGGGTCTACCAATGCAGGGTCTGCCTCCACCACGCACAATCTGGCAGATATTACCTCATTTGAAAAAGTGGATAATCTGCACTCACCTATATGGCAAGTGGAAAAAATTCACACATATTTATCATAATCATCATGCCTTTTAACACACATAAAAATAATAGAAATAACTCACCATTTTCTGGCTGTGGACAAGGAATGGTAAGAACCCTTAATAATCCATCAGGTTTGTATGAATAATGCTCAACTAACTAGAAAAATGAGAGGGAAGGAATAAAAAGAAATAATGAGAGAAAAAGTTATGAAAATATGAGGATGGTATCATTAAATATATTAGAAATGTGTGCATATGTAAAATAGTAGACATATGTTATAATAAATGACATTTGCATACATAAGATCTTTACTGCACATGTTCTTTACTTTATTTCTATTTAGCAGGGGTGCATGTTTCTGAAGTAATCTTGTGGATAAATGTGCAATGCAATCTTGGAGCTGGATTTTTAATAGTCAGTATTCCCCTCCTGGTTCTGCTGCTGAACAGCTTTATAACTGAACAAATAACTTCTTTATATAAATATCTCTGAGTTCCCACTCTCTTTCTTTTTCCCTTTTTTTATTTTTTTAATTTTTTAGAATTTTCTTTTATCATTTTATTTTAAATTTTTGGGCATACTTGCAGTGCAAGAATTGCCATAGTATGCAATGCTTTATTTGGACCTCAGAATTGCAACGGGATCTGCACACTTAATAAATGTATAGCATCAGTAGTTGTGGCCATTTGTGCTCCTGGATTGTCCTCTCCACATAAATTTTTACAGGTTTGTTATTGCTATTGTCCATTTAAGTATAAAGAAGTCTGTGAGTGTAAGACTTGCAGACATGTACACAAAAACTGTAAGATTTTAAGTGCTGCTTTTAAATTTCCAGTGACATCAGGAAAGAAATACGTAGGACATTTACAAAAATGCTAAGAATTAATGTATGCAAGCAAAGATTCATATTTTAGATCTGTGACTCATTTTTCTC
Organism: Luscinia megarhynchos; assembly: GCA_034336665.1. Taxonomy (NCBI): domain Eukaryota; kingdom Metazoa; phylum Chordata; class Aves; order Passeriformes; family Muscicapidae; genus Luscinia; species Luscinia megarhynchos. The sequence goes on along the minus strand of CM067592.1, from coordinate 40,766,680 downwards.
ATTTTAATAGATTTTTAAGCAAGAGGACATAAGATATTTCTGCAGGTATTATTAGTATTTTCAATTTACCTAGTCGTTTCACCAGTATTCAGTTTTAATATTAACTATGGCATGGTTACCTATGGACTTCCTAATTGTTTTATCTTTACCAGGGTTCAGACATATTTGGTGACAAGCCTCAGGAAGCCATGCTTTAGCAGACTTGAAGGTGGAGAATTTCAAAGCTATAGACTGCATTATGTGTGCAACATCTTAAACCATCCTCTTTTTCCTTGCCAGAATTCTGTTGTTTGCTGTCATAAAGGACATTAGCAAAAGAATAAACCAAGCATATCCGTTATTGAAAATGGTTACTTGCAAATGCAAATGGACTTTCATACTAGAGAATGTTCAGCTAACTGAATAATTAATGTCAGTTTTGAACTTGGCTACAGCATCACATTTAAAAATTATTAAACTCTCTACAATCACATAGCTTTCTACATTAATATATATTTTCTTCATGTACAGAAACCACACAGTTCTGGAAACATGACAAATAACCTGCCAAAACATTTTGGTTTCAGTCAAAGACTGTTGACACAAATCAAAATAAAACAATGCTGCCTTGGTCAGTTATATGGAAATGTGATGACAGATATCTATGTGATGTAAATTTAACAGACCTGCCACAGAGTGTCAAATCTTTTTCCATCTGGTATGGAGAGCTTTCCTGTCTTATCTCTGTCAATACGATAGTGCAGTACTTTTCCATCATTCAGTAGGCACAGGGCATAGGAACCATTGCTGTCCCTTTCTCGGATACTGTAGAAATAAGAAAGATTTTCAGGGTTACACTTTATGAGGAATGAACACTCTTTTAAAATCATCCTTTCCTTAAAGCTTTTGAATTAAAAGAAAAAAACCAAAATCAGCAATGCAACTTCTGAACTTGCATTTCATTTATTTATTAAGCCTTTTTTTATTTATTAAGCCTTTCATTTATTTCTTAGTGTAATTAATTTTCAGATAAATTGCCTGAAGTTTCTTTTTTCCTTTCAAAAGGCAACATTTGATGAAAACAAAAAACCAATGACGTGAGGCACTGAGGCAGCTACAGAACATTGTACACTGCATAATGCCCTCTTTGGGCAAATATGCATTTTAAAGCTTTGGCAGAACTGGCTTACCTCGCTTGTATTTTTTATTTTGAAACAAAGAGAGGACAGTAAGAACTGAAGATAAAATACTAAAAGAACATAATGTGAAATAGTAAAATTTTTGTGTTTGAAATAGCTTGCTGTGTGGCTGGGAATTTAAAGAAAATAATATACTTCTGCAATCATTAATTCTTATAATTTCAGGAAAGACATTAATGTTTTGTTGCAGATTTCTCATAAAATTCATATGAAACTTCACATAGTATAGAAGTGTCTCATCTAAATTCACCATGGAGAGATCGCTGGATGTAATATAAAAACTTTGTCTAAAACTCATAGGTAGGATGATCTCATTCTTCCAGGAGACCTGAGTGCCATCTGAGATGCCTCCAAAGCACGACAGAATTGTTTAACGTGTACTTGGGGCTGGCTGACACTGGCACCAGTGTTCTCTGATGACTGGATGCAGAGTAGATAGGAAGTTGTTACCAGCTCCATCATAGTTGGTGCAACATTTCTGAGTTCAGAAAGAAGGTTTTTTTCTTTCAGACGAGTTCCCACGCTCACTTGCAGCTACCAGTGTGACAGCAGTAGAGTTAGAATAAAATTGTCTGGCTTTTTTTCTTTTTTTAATGAAAAGCTTAAGATTCTGGAGCACTAAAACATTTCTTGCTCTGGTGTGCACAGAAATCTACTCACTCTGCCTCGAATTTTTGAACAGCCTTGATAAAAAATACAGCAGTAAATTCTCACTAAGGTGTTAAGAAGCTTTGCTGGCCCAAGACTGGCACTTGCTGTTATATCTTAGGAGATTGTAGGCAAGTATTAATTTTTTCTCCTTAGCTGACTCTCTAAAGGCTGAAGTAAAACTGTATTTTGTCTAAATTAGTTGTGTGCCTTTTTCTTTTAAGAGTGATTCTTGTTGCCTAAGATGTGAACAGGACAATGGCTAAAAGGGAAGTAGGGTCAGTTTTTTGTTTTCTGAAAACAAAGCAACTTGCGCAAGTCTCTAAAGCAAATTGAACCACTTGTGGTTTCTTCATGGCATGTAGGTGTTTCCTTAGCATGCTGATTTCCTGTGCTGACTGACCAGTGAAGAGCATCAGGCTCTGCTAAAATGAAGAGTGACTTTTACTTTGTCTTCTTCTGACCTGCCCTAAGCAAATAAAGCTTAGAAAAATATGTTCAGAATAGGCGGCATTGTTTCTAAAACACTAATTGGATTTCATTGCAATCAGGCTTCTGTTCAGAATAAAGCATAAATAAGATTATAAAAATGCAATGGATTGTTTCTCAGTAACAAGTATCCTTCATATTTCACAGGAAGAAATGGAGGCTCCAGTACAATTCAGTTTTATGGAAACTGGTTCTCATTTGCGAGAGTTGCTACTTTCACGAGAGGCATTGCCAACATTTCTCAAGAGCACAGGCACCTGTGGGAGGGGAGACTCCTGATTTCTGAAGACCATGGCACAGACCCAAACAGCTCTATCATTTGTCAGTGCAGGATTTTGGTGAAGTTCAGGTTTATAAGGTTGTAGCTGCATTGTGGAGCTTTTCCTTCCCCTAATCCAACAGCTACACAACTCTGGAGCCATGAACAGCTCACAGTAAGGTGAAATTCAGCCAGACAGCTCTATCACTGCACATCCTAAAACACCTCCATTTTAACACACGATTAATCAGGGCCCAGGGGGAGCCTTGTTCCCTTAGGTTATGGAGAAGGTGGGTTTTAAACTGTAGTCAGTCAACTCCAGCACAACCTAGAGCCCTACAAAAGATGAAATCAGGAGGTACACAACCTGTATCCCCACAAAATATGAAACCAGAAGATACTACCACATTTCCAAATATATCTGAAAAGCAGAAGTATCAAGTGCATTAAATCGGCAGCCTAAGTTCTAGTTTTGGCAAACAGAACCCTTACTGGGCGACATGGATTGCCCCAGGCCATGTTTCACAATTGCATTTTGGTTTTGCAGGCTGTGGTAATGGGTGGCTAGGTTAGGCTGAACCTCCAGAACTGCAGCTGGGTAACAGTATCCAGTTCTATGTCAACAGTTGCTGTAAAAAATAGAACGAAAGGCAAATGCTGTTCAAACCAAAGGTTGTAAACTGAAACCTCTTTGAATAGAAGTAAAAGTTTCACATCTTCTTGATAGTGCTGCCTGTATTACCCAGAGCCTTCACATCAGATCTGGGAGCTCTCTTCATATATGGAAGTTTCCTTGTATGGAAAGCAACAATTTTCAGAATGTTGAGAAAAAATTTCAAAATTCCAAATGCACGCTCTGCTTTAAAGTGCTCTGAAATGAAACATATTACTTACTGTTTTTCAAAAAAAAAACTGCTGAAAAAAAAGGTCCTCATTTAAAAATTTTAGCAAGGAAGGAAGCCATCAGGAAGGTATCACCTGGCCTTCCATTTCATGTTATTGCAGAGAATTGCAAATGTACAGAAGAAAAACATAAATATAATAAACACCTGTAAATAAAAAACACTATCATTGCATCCACTGAGATTAATCAAAAATATGAACAACTTAATTGAGAATGGATTTGAGTACATAGCTATATTAGAGATGTTCCAAGGTATCTAGATTTTTTTATGACATACATTTTTAAAACAGCAGAATAAGTAATGTAGAAATTCAAATTGTTACCTGATGCAATGCAGAGAGTATTTAGTTATTGATTTTATATTTCATGCAATGTGTGTTTGAGTATTTTTTGTGGTTTTGGGAGTGCAACCTAGATAGCAACCAAGAAAAAAACAAATTGGAGCATTATTACAGGCAGTGTGAATAGCTATCCATTCCTTTGGTATTTTCGTTTGGAACCAAAAAGAAAAATGTCCCAGTTTTTTCTGTTTTCATCTGAAAACTCAAAAGATCCTTCTCTTTCCAACGAAAATATCCCTGAGGTTCAAAGAAATAAATTGTTATTACAACACGCCTCATTGACTATATAGAAAGAACAGAAGTTGCGGCATTCTGCAGTGGAGAATTATGAAGAAAATAAACAAACAAAATGCTTGCTTTAGGAATGGTGTGAAATTATTCTTGGTCCTGAATCCGAAGGCGTGGTAAATTTTATTCTCAGCATTGCTTTGCCTTCTCAGCAATTACAGCCTTGTTGATGCCAGAGGTATCATTGACATTCCCCACTGCTGATGGAGCTCCAGCATTCCCTGCTTGTCTTGCCCTCATGACCATCTCTCTGGTAATGCTGTTAACAACACAGCTACTCATTATCACTTCAAAGATATGCTGCACATTGCATATGTTCCAAGTTTGAGGGTAGTAAGAAATGAACTTGGTGCCATCTGTAAAAGAATTATATAAAGGGCAAAATGGATTGACTGCTGTCCTCATTTACATCATTTCCTTCCCCCTGTTCACTAACACATTCAAAGCTGTTTCACAAACGTCAGAACACTACAGAATTTAGGAGATATCTCAGCTTCACACTACTGCTATCTACAATGGAATCTAAAAGTTCATCTCCTGGTGAGTTGGCTACACAGTTACAAAATACTTTTGTGAGAAGGTTTGCATCACATTCGTTCATTTAATTGACTTCACCCTGGCAGCAAAATACACCATGCTCCACCAAACCAGTAAACAGCTCTCCAAAGAGTCATGGGCATCATCCAGGCTGTTGTGGAGAGGAAGACAGCACCTCCAGAAACACAGTTCATAGTCTGTATATTATCATTCATCCTGAAAAATTTTTATGGCCATCTAAGCCTAGCAACTGCTTGGCACTTTCAAGAGGAACTTCATCATTGGTTAATAACCTGGAATTAAGGTCACATTTAATAGGATTGTTTTCATCTTCTATGATGTCAACAATGTCCAGTCCCTTTTGTGGATGCAAACTTAATACTGATAAAATTATCTAAAGAATTCTTTACAAGGTCTAAAAATGATCTAGCTCAGCAGCAAGCTCCTGCAAGAAGGCAGCAATGTTAGTGTAAATATATACTGCTATGTATACCAGAAACAGAAATTTTTGGTCAGACAAAAGACAAGAAAACTCTTACACACAAATGCACTTCAAACCTTATTATTTTGAAATACTCTTACAGTTTAGTGTCTCATTGTCATGGAATGCCATGATGTGGCATATTACTGTGACTCATTATAATAGCCTAAACTAGATTTGTCCCCTTTAATATTCTCATTGCTCACTGAAGACACCCATATGACATCAAAATTATTTTCTACTTTCCTTTCACACAACTTTTCATATTTTATGTGAGCTATGTACAACTATGAACAGATGCAAAAACTTTATATAGACTAAACTGCTAATTCGTAATGCCTTCACTCACAGTTTCCCTAATATTGATTTTTTAAGTTTAACAGTACTTCTGAATATTCTTTATCCTCCTCCAACTTCAGAACTTCTGTTTTTTAACATATATACAAGAACACATGCTTGTAAAACTTAAGTGGTGATTCCTAATGGCAAGATATGACAACCCTTACCACATACCAGAGGTGTTTCACATGTGAAACTACAGAGAAAACTAACTCTTCTGCTGTTTGCTTTTAGCTTTTAACTTTTCCATACATGCATGCATGAAGTCACATAGATATCAACAATATTGTAAATATTTAATGATGTATTATTAATAAAAATACTATTAAACACTAATAAAAGTATTACAAATATTAATAGTCTGATTTATGATCAATGTTCCTTAACAGGCAAAATGTAATAAACCCCAGAAATCTGGTTAAGAACCATCATCCAATATAGAATGTAAAATAGCATTAGTGAAATTAAGTGGGGCTTCAGACATAAAGTTCCCCATTTTCAGTTTCTTTTCAGACAATTTTAGAGATATTTTACTTCTATTCCACTGCTATTTTTTCCCCTCCGAAGTTTGTGCCTAGAGTGGCAATCTTACATAAACGTTCTTCACAGAAGAGGCAGAAACTACTTCTCATTTCATGTCATTTCATGACATGGTTTCTGCGTTTGGTTTTGAAAACAAACTCTCTAGCATCCACATACATACTTTACTGATAAGCCATTATTTACTTTACTTTTTAAGCCAAGAAAAAAACCCTTCAAAAAGATCTTTGAAAATTCCCTGGTAAAGCATCCAGATTTAGCTCAGATTTTTTCCTTGGATGTATTGTAGCATTATTTTTACGGTGCTATTCATGATATTTTAAATGATTCTTGATTTGATAGTTTTGTATTGCTGCAAAGCAATGCTAAAGAAATCTATATATTAGATGGATTATTTACACATAATAACGCGTAAATAATTAAAATGCTGTATTGAATTTTTTTTTCAATGTAGGCAAATTTCTGGTGTAATGAGATATTTGAGAACCTTGCTAAAAATATACAGAAATATTCTAGTCTTCTAATATTTATTATTTTATCCATAATAAACAATATATTTGTCCTACACAAGTATCCAAATAACCTCACAGTACTTATCTCTTAAAAAATCTAGCTACTCTCTTTTTTCCACATTCCAATTCCTACCTCAACAAACAAACATTTCTTAGACTGTAAATATTTGAAAGTTTTACGTTTCAGTCAGCTACGGGGCTTGATTATCTTGACTAGTGTTAAAAAGACACTAATTCAGAGTCACAACTTCAAAGCCTTCAGATGTACAGAATCCACAGACGTACAGAATATTCTGACAAGCACTGCTGCTGGGTAAGTAAAACTGCATGATGTCTGTGCCTGAAATGTAAAAGAATGCACGATTCTTATGCTCAACAGTTCTGCTGCTTCTGCTTCAGTTAGCCAGAAATGAGTGGTTTATTTCTCAACACCTGCCGGGCAAGCCCACATTAGGCAACCCACTGCAGAAAGCAATAAACCTCTCTGAATTAGACAGTTCTTTTGCTGTTTGTAAGGAGGCTCTAACTCTGAGGGCTAGAACGGCTCAGGAATGTAAAATAACTGATTGCAACACAAATGAACAACACATTATTTCTCTTGCTGCACTGGCTACTGAACTGTGGGGTAGATGGAATTCTCTCCCTGTGTCCTCCCTGAGGCCACAGGAGCAAATGGCAGCTGAGTGGTTACTACATTCTAAAATGACCAGACAGGAAGTATGTGCAAGAACAATTAATACATCAAAAAGCATCCTACATATGCAGAAGCAGACAGTCTTGTCCTCAAAAAGAGGGACCCAAGACCAACACACTAGCATTTCACATTATTTAAGCTCCAGTGGCAGTTCTCATGATTTAAACACAGCCTTAAAATCAGCATTTTCTCCTAAATGGGTTTCTCTCCCTGATATGAAAGCAGCCACCTGAGTTCCATCAAAACTATGTAAAACATGGATCCAATGACATAACCAGTCCCATTGGAGAAGGTCCCACACAAGTCATTGAGTATGTCATTGCAAACAGCATCAAAAACGCCTCCTAGGCCATCTGTAGGGAACACAGGAAAATGCTGGTGAAATATTTCCAGTCAAAAGTCAAATCAGTAGAAATGCTTATAGAAGATTACAGAGAGACTGATGTTTGTAACTGGGCTGAAAATGTCAATTCTCTTAAGAAATCTCACCCAATTACTCCAGAACCTATCCCTGTTGTTAAGAAATGCTAACTGATGGATTCTTTTCTTTGAAGAAAAATTAGTTTTCTCTCCCCTCCACCCTTGCCCCAAAGAGAAGTACTTTGGCCACAGAGAAACCAATATGTGCCTGAGACATACTGGAAAAGCTGCCAGTTTTAATATATGATCAACATCATGACTCAGCTGATACAGAGTTGGTTTGGTAAGGTGTTAAAACAGAAAAAAAAAATCAACATATTTTTTGGTATAAAATTGTCATTAAAAGAAAGGATTGCTTTTTTTTTCAATTACTGGACCTTATGTCTAAAATGTAGGAAAAGAAAATAGCAAAATCAGAGAGCAAGAGAAAGGAGAGGTTGGGTGGTGATGCTGGGCTGGTGGTAATCTGCAACAGCAACTGTGTTCATTAAATCCTCTGAACCCTTATGCAGCTGAAGGAAATATTTGGCTCCACAAATTTTTGTAACTTTTGTAACAGGTTTTTTACTGTAAGTATAACAAAACCTGTAACAAGTTTATTACAATGTGTTGTTACACATGGCAGCCAGAGCAACTGGGTAAATGCCCTTCTGGATCCCCATCAATAGGGAACAGGGAATATGAGGCTGAAAATAGGCATGCATGTGTACTTGGGCGAGAGTGGCTGTGAAATGCAAGAAATTCAAGGACTGAGGGGGAAAAAAGAGAGTTCAAGAAATGAGATGTCACTATAGTCAAAGTGTTTGAGGTGAAGACCTCACAGGAATTCACTCTAATGGGAATAGGATTTAAAAGAGTTACTGGTTCCTGTCAACTAAGACTGAAATGTGAAACGTGAGGGCTGCATCCACATAAGCAATTAGTATGGCACAATTACAGAAAATAAATAAAGTGAAAGAGCTGGTGCTGAATAAGCATATCCCTCCGGCACTCACTTGTTGGGGTTTCGCTTTGGACTGCCTCTGAAAAAAGACAAAGAAGGCTGAGTGCTAAAGAAAACTACATGGGTAAGTGATGAAATTTCCCTCAGAAATTATACAGCTCTAAGTGATCCTTACTTGCCAATGACTTTTAAGCTTAATTTTTTATCATTATATATATACACTTTGCAGGTGGGGGTGGGAGCGACAAAAGACAGCTCTGTTAAAACACTGGTGTTTTTCAAATGAGGGCTCTCCAAAACCCCCCTTGCTCTAGTCCTCCAAGATGATGGCTGTCAGTCACTATCTTAATGATACATTTGTGCTCAGAAAACAAAAGATCATTAGGCTGGGTAAATGCAGAGGGTAAGCAGTAGACACCAAATAGTGCTGTCAAGGTAGAAGTGATTAATTCTGCTGCTTAACTACAAACCAAAGCACTACCACTGTCCCTGAGAGACTTGACAAATACAGATCCAAACAGCTACTAACACAGGCAGTTTGTGCCTAATTGTACCACTTTAGTAAGCCTGTGTATTGGATGCAGATGGTCAGGCTTTGACAGTGGGGCTGCAAAGGCCACGGGGTGCCTTGGGCTGGTCACAACTGGCTCCAGCAGGCCCTGCTGGACACCCTTGCAGGTGTTCCAGGCTTTCTTTCTAGTTTTCCATCTTTAGTTAAGTGAGAGACTTGCTTAGAGCAGGAAGCATCATGTCATGTAAATGTTGCTGAACTGTGTGCTCTCACTGTGGATGAACCATGTTTTAGGGCATGGTCTCATCTGAAATTTAGTCAACAGTAACAATGGAGGCAAACAGCGATACCACAGAAAAATAAACTCACAGAAATTTTCCATTGCTTCTTGATCCAAAGAGGATACGGTGCTCTGACTCCTCCCGAGAGATCCTCCCATGGAACCATGGCATCTTCTCATGGGCTGTAGTGGCAATCAGCTTCTCCAGCTGGGGCTTCTGACTAATGATAGCTTGTTCAAGAGCATGCCCCTGGAGAACAGTAAAAACACGATGAAACAGTCAAACTATCTTCTACAATAAAAAGATGACAGGTAGACTCCTAGACTTTTGGGACATCCAAAATCTGCACATATTTACTGTGTACAAAGGCCTGGTGGCTATAACAATTTTAAACCAGAAACTGGCATATGGCAATCTAAACACCACAAAACCAGGGTTCTCCCTTCACCTCTGAGAAAAACAAGGAAAATTAACCAGTAAATAAAACCACAGATATATTAAGTATTTAAACTTAAAATAAAGTCATACTGTTATGCTAATAAGACATAGCTAAATAGAATTAGTGTCAGTCTGAGATTTCAAACATACTTCTGAATTATATATCCTATGGCAGTGTAATAAAATAAAATGAATGTGCTTTGCACTGTTGCAGCTTGGCTAAGACATCAATGCCTATTTTCCCAGACAGAACAGACCCCATTTTAGAGTAAATTATTTAGAGTAATATTAACTTAGACATTTCTAACCTTATCTACAACCTACTACTTCTAAATTGGGCCCAGAATCTGATGGCAATCCCCACTAATTTCACCAATGTTTAACCAGAGTTCGCCAACTTCCCTCTAGATTGAGGTGAGACTCATCAAAAAAAAAACACTGTGAACTTCAGCAGTAATAGAAAATGTTGTATAAGTCTCAGGCTTTTCCAGTTTGGGGGTTGCTCCATATATTTTACAGAGCAGAATTCACAGGGTTACTTGCTAGCAGCAAGAGAGATTAGAAACCTTGTGAAACTTCATGAGTTCATAAAAGTAATTCATGGCATCTCAAGGTGAAATAATATTCCTTTTGCAGCCTCCTACACTAGTAATTCCATGTTAAGACTGGCTTCTTCATAGTCATTCTCAGAAAAAATCCAACATCTTGTTCTCCACATGGAAAATTCCTGCTTGACTCCTGCAGCACTGAAGATGTAAAGGCAGTGCTCTGCAGTGTAGAAAATGTTCTCTTTCAGGAACAATTTCTGTTTTGGATATAATCTAAATTAGCATCACGGAAACAAAGTCAACTAAGACAGTAGGATGTAAAACAAGTCATCATGTCACTGTGCCTGCCTGCATACCAATCCATAAAAAAATCAGAATTAAAAGCAATGAGACAAATAATTTCTGTATCTTGTTTCTTACAGGTATTAATTTTTGGTACAAATATGATGACATATGTTTCAGAGGTAGATAAGATTATGCTAGCCCAGGACATTGTGGAAATTCTAAGGGTTTAAATTTCTGGAAAACTATGCTTATTGCCAAGTTACTGCATATACTGGGGAGAAAAAACCCTCACTGTTAAAATCAAACAGCTCTGATTTCACTGTGAAAAAAATACTGCCTAGCAGCAGCAACAGCTGAAAACAAATACTGCATTTTTTTTCTATCCTAGCTCAAAGATTACTTTATGGCAAGATCAGTCTGGTTTTACCTGCAAATTCCAGGTTTGCTTGACATACTCTCTGATGAGGTTCTCTTTCAGATCTTCAAAGGGTCCTGTTTTGGGTTCAACACCTGGTGGCCGGTTGAAAGGTTTTTTCAGTAGACAGATAAGGCCATCTGCTTCCCCTGAGTGATAGTTAATGAGTTCAGCAGGACTGGCATGCGACTTGCCTCCTGCAATAGCATATGAGCCACTCAGCTCCCTCTCAATTGTATAGTGGTGAACCTTCCTTCCATGGGCCAAGGATAGGGCAAAGCCCCCCAGGTAATTCCGGCTTTGGCGGAGCAAGTACAGTCCATCACTTGCTCCTCCCTGCATCAGATACTCCTCAGCATCTTCACGTGTGATATTACCAAAGAAGTATGGCAAATGGTTAGCAGGGTTTGATGTGCTGGAAGCCATGGTGTTTTTCTTTTCCAAGTAGCAAACCTAGAATACTATACCTGAAAAGACAAAGACAGAGACACAAATGTCAGTAGAAAAAAATCAGTAAGATGGCAGTTCACCTGCAGTATATTTGCAGAATCACAGAATGATTTAAGCTTCAATAGACCTCTAAGATTGTTGAGTCCAAACTGGAACCAATCACTATTTTGTCAACAAGACCATGGCACTGAGAAATCTGTCCACTTGTTTCTTGAACACCTACAGGGATGGTGACTATGTCACCTCCCTGGGCAGAGAAATCCAATGTTTAACAATCCTTTCCATGAAGACATTTCTCCTGATGTCCAACCTGAACCCCCCGGCACAGCTTGAGGCAATTTTACTAATACATTTGTTGTTGATACATATGTTGAACAATTTTAAAAATTGTTTTAAAGTGAAGATTCCATTTTTATTTCCATCTTATTCGCAGTTGTCTTTCTAAATCCCAGCAGCTCTCTTTTCCTGCTTCCACTTGGCTAGAAGTGGACAAAAGGATCAGAAGTTCACTTTCTGCATCTACTGTTGTGAAGCACATAGGAGTTAAAATATGAACCCTTTTCACAATAAAATGAAGTATGCTTTTAGGGAAGCCATGCAGCAACTGTGGAACTAGCCCTAAACAGTTCAGGCTATATGGGAACTAATACTACATTTGTCTTGTAGCTGGCCAAAGTGCACAACTGAGTTATATGAAGAAAAGTGAAGAAAACTTTATGGATAACTATGTAAAAAGCAAAGGTCCATAATGCAAAGGTGTAACCAAGAAATGGGAGTCTTAATGTAGACTCTTGGCACACAGTGCTACAGACTGTCACCTTCCCTGCAGTCCTGCAGGCTGTTCTACCCCCTAGTTCAGGTTTGATCCATCGGTTTGCTGATTTGCTGTCACTCGTGCTTTGTCAAAAAACAGCAGAGAAATACCTGTGCTATGCTGTGAATACGTAAAGGGTTGATGAGGGGAGGGAAAGAGTCAAATCAACAAGGCTCACACAGAAGAGAAAACCAGACAGGGCACAGTCATGACAAACCACATGCTGTGAGACCTTCCGGTCTTCTCTCACCATCTCAAATAAGGGAGACATCAAAGTCGTAGGGACAAAATAGAGCTTTGTGCAGCATACTACATATTATTCCTTTGATCTGGAATTAAAAGTTACTGGTTTAAGTTCCCATACTAATCTAGTAACATAAGTTTTGCTTGTTAGTTGCAAAGAAGAGAAGTTGTAACTGAAGACACAGAAGGCAGCCCCCAGTTAGACACCACCAAACATTTATTCTGTATGCAAAATGACCGTCTGACTGTACCAGACAAAGCTTTCTTCAAATGGAATAGATTAATTCTGTAACTTAATGCAGGGCCAGAGGATTGCAATCAATAAAACAATGCCCATTTGGATTTCAGTTAATAGTATTGTCAGGGTCAAGATTGGGGTCAATAAAATTTTCATTGAGGTGGTGGACAGAGGGGAGAGAACAACCCCAGCAAGTTCACAAATAAAACAAAATGTGGCTAAATGTGGCAAAATGTGGCATAGTGGCTAAAACATAAAAATGGCTGTGATACCATGCAACGGGACCCAGAAAAGCTAAGGAATTTAAATGAAAGGAATTAACTGAAGCTCAAAAAATGCTTCATCCTGTGGAGCAGACTTTCCCTCTTTTGGAGCAGCTGCCCTCCTGGCTAGGCAGCATCTCACACTCTTGTGATGCCACCATGGAAGGAAGGTCTGTGGCCAGGATGCTTTTCAGCAGGGTCTGTCTGCCCTACCAGCTGTGGCATGGGGGACAGCAGCAGGTCTGGCACTGCACAAGGGCAGTCCCAGACTTCCCTTCCCTGCCCAGCTGCCAGGGCTGTGGGTCCCACAGGAGCCTGTCCTGGGACAGTGGGCACAGGAGTGCCAGGGCATTGGTGGCAGGGAACACTCCCATGAAGCTCCTCTTTTTTCCCTGACCACTTCCCCCAGGAACTGCGCTAAGCTGGTGGTGGCTGCAGGAGGGTGTGGGGGCTTGGGGTTGTGGATATACAAGCTTTTATCCCAAGCCCTCCTGACATCTTGCCAGAGCCTACCACACGCAACACACATCTCAGTGTGAGCACTTGGGAGGTGTGGAGATCAGGGCTTTCCCCCTGCTCTCCACCCCTGCCATCCCTCCCTGCCCTCCAGTGGGCTGCAGACATACAGGCACAGACCAGCTGAGCCCCACATCTCTCTGTCCTGTCCCAGGACTGTAGCTGCTTCAAGGAGAGCCATCAGAGGCTCTTCCATCATCTCCCCTCTCCCACAGCCTCCCGACTCCTCCCTGACTTTTTTACTCCTAGCACAAGGCAAGCCCCATCACCTTGTACGTCTCCCTTGACAGGACATGGCATCAGGCACCTAGGAAGGCAGGGGGGAAACAACTCTGCTGAAAGGGACAGTGGCATAGGGCCAGACACCCCAGGCAGGGCTGGAGTCTTCCTGTGTACGAGACAGCAGGAGGAAAAGGCCTTGTGTAGTGCTGAGGAGGTTTAGACTGTATACCAGCAAATATTTATTCACTGAGGAGGTTATCAAGTATTGGGACAGGCTGCCCAGGGAAGAATTCAAATCACCATCCCTGAAGGGATTTAAATACCTACAGACTGGTGTTTAGGGACATGGTTTTGTAGCAGATCAGGTAGTGTTAGGTTTACAGTTGGACTTGATATCTTAAGGATCTTTTCCAACTTAAATATTTCTATGACTCTTTGATTCTATTATTTTGAAAGTCATTACAAATATGGATGTTTTGAATGCTCTAGTTCCTTTTTCCTTCACTTCTGCTTACCTATTTCCCTCACACACCCTCATGTATTTTTTTTTTTTTTCTTGACTCCACTATGCACAACATATACTGTTGCTAAGGAGATGACTATACATTATCCAGCTTCTAGCAAAATGGTACTGGAAGGCAGGCTCCAAGTCTTCAGTACAATTTCACGAATGATGGGAGAAAACAGATTTACTGCTAGGTTTTTTGTAAGGAGAGAATTTGGATGCATGACTGATTGACACTGGTTCTTCACCATCACTGTACAACTTGGAGAAAAGGATGAAATAATCCCACAGTGTGACTCATGCCAAGAATGGCACTGCACTGCAGTGCCTGCCCAAAACATTTCATACATACTGAACAAATATCAAACAGAAAAATATCATCGCACTCTTCATCTGCAGAAATTAATTTTCATGAATGTATTTCATTAAAGTTCATTTTTGCCATACTTCTAGTTTCAGACTTAAAAAAGATAAAGAACTTTTAAAAGAAAAATCACAGCTAATAAAATAAAAGTGGGGTGGGGGACAGGGTTAGAGGGGATAAACACATCATCTCTGGTTACAAAAACCTTTATGGCTACTGAAACTTAAATTCACTTTGACTACAATGTGTTTCAGATCAGGCTACTCCTCAGAGTACTGTTTTGTCTCAGAGTAATCTTAGTATTTTATACACACTCTTCAGGATGATTTGTCCAGGAAGAAGAAGTTCTTAAAGGAGAGGGGATGAAAAATCCACTTTGCAATTTAGATGAAATATCAGTGATGGCACTGGTGAGGGACTGTCTCTTAAATCTTCAGAATGAGAAGGCCTGATAACTAAAAATTTCTAAAATATGACAAATGTTTCTCACTTACGGAAAGAAAAGCAGCAGGATTCTTACCTCTTATATTTCCAAATTATTTATTTATAACTGTTTCAGAAAACAATGGCCTGATTTACTTTCACAAAATAGGTTATCATTGGTAGATTTCAGGCCAGGTTTCTTTACTCCATTTTCTAATATGTGAAGACTATTTAGTGTTTAGCAATGGTAGGAAATGTTTGGACTGATGCAGCATCTCCTGGGTATGCACAGAGGCAAATAATCACAAAAAAATTTAGATAATGGTTAAAAACTTCTAAGCAATTTTGGAAGAATTTCTGAATTCGAGATGGCTGTTTTCTTCAGTTAGAATTTCAAAATCTTTCCCTTCTAGGATGAGTAATGGAGTAGAAGTAGAAAATGCTTGAATTCAGAGTTTTCTCCTCCTCTAAGTTTTTCCAGGTGCACAAACAGTGCAGAATTTTTCAAGCCAGTGCAGTTACAAATGTGAAGCTGTAAAATGGAGATTAGGCCTCCTAATACTGAATGTACAGCTTTACCCTTAAGAGTGCTGAAGGAAGTGTGGCTGGCTACCCAAGAGAGGTCCTTGAGCATAACAGCAAGAGAGGGTCTGAAGCACAACTCCCCCTTAGCTGTTAAATTTGACTTTTAAGGAAGCTACGAATGCACACAAATATCAGGCTTATCCCATATGAAAGAAAAAGTATTATGCAAATACATAAGAAAATTATGTACTCACTTCCCCTCAGGCAGCTTCCTCATCAACTCAGCAGGGTACTCCTGACATAGCCCAAGTACCTCACACACTTCATGCATACTAGGAAGCAAAATGTTCTCTCAGAACAGATGAGCAAAACTAAATAAAACTCACCTGGAAGGTGTTAGAAAAAAATCGGTGCTACCCATACTGCTACACTTAGCTCAATTTTACTTCATTTCATATTTAGACAAGGATAAAGGGAGAATAAATGCTGTATTGAAAAGTTTGCCTAGCAAAGAGTACAATATTATTGAGGTACTGATTCTAACATGAAAAAAGATAAATAGGAATATGAATCTTTCTCAAAAGACCAAACAGTAGTGTGGTGGGAGACTAAGGGATTTCTGATTGATTAGTTTACTCCTCCGCAGGTAAAATGACTCAAATGTGACAGAAGATCAAAAGCTGCCTAGTGATGAAACACTGCTACAAAAAAAGCTCCTTATTTGAGCAGTTTTCTTGTTTTTCAGTGTAGTGTTCTGTAAGCAGGGTGGGAAAGTAAAGAATTAAGGTTTAAAGCAAATTTCTTGCATGCATGCATACATACATATGTATAAGGCTCACTATAACAATGAAAACACCCTCACTGAAACAATTAGTTTTAGTACAGAGATGATACTTTAAGCACCCACAGAACTTCAACAGTCCTCTAATTATACACAGGAAAACATTAATAATGAAAGAATAATATTAATGTGCATCTTTCTGAAGCTCCAATTTAATTAGGATTCTTGGAATCAAGATGTGTTCCTCCGAGAAAAGCAGTAAAAGTTTTTTTAAGATTCTTCTTTACATTTTAAAGTTATGTAACACACCTGAAAGCTAAAAGGAATTCAGCATATGTAGAATTAGAAATGCACATTTAATGGTGACTTGATGTGCTGTATTAAATATTTTGGTAGTTTCAGGGTTTATGGGGAACCTTAAAGGTATACTCCAAACTGATACACACTTCGACATAATTAGCATTGAAGTATTATAAATCCATTGCTATCATCTCACTTTTAAAGAAACTAAATTTGAAGAAGTTTACAAAAAAATGGACTTGAATTACTGTTCTATTCTCATTTTTTCACCTTAAAAATCACCTTCCAATGTGCACAGGCAGCTGAATGGTGGTCTTAATTTGATCAACAGATTAGCTCTAAATGTCTCCTTTACCTTTTTGCATAAACATGAAGATTTAATTCCTATCCACACCTTAGGAGAGGAGCTTTTATGAGCAAATTATGCAGAAACAAAGGAAGAACACAGCAAGGATATAAAAGGAAGTCATTAGGGCAGGAAATGCAGCAGAATATAATTTTATCAAGTAATTTAGTTTGATCAGGACACTACAGCGAACTTACTGACCTACTGAAAGAACAAGAAGAATTCAACCGGTAGTCCTGGTGATTTTGTAACTTTTGTAGACATCTTCAAACAATGTCCCCTTCATCAGTACATCAGGGGATGTACTGTAGCACGGTCTAAAAGGGAAAAGTGACACTTACATTCCTTTGAGTTGCTGACCTTCCTCAGGAAGTGCCCTGTTGAGTACTGATGCTTGGGGCACTGTGTCCCAGCCTGCACCTACTGTGTCTCTAACCAGCCTACAGCCTACAGCAACATTTCCATCACTCATGCTTGGGCCTCCTTCTCCATGTGTTTTCTCCCGCTCCTCCATGAAAAGCTTTCCTCATCAAACATTGATTTCTGAATTCTGCAACCTTTTACTGACAAGCTAAGCTACACTGCTCTGGTTTTCGCCTTGTACTTCAGACTCTAAAAATGTGCCTTCTTTGTCTCCAAAGACTTTCCTGTTATTCCACACATGCTCCCGGCCAGAGCTGACAGACACACAAAGCATGTGTTAGTTTTTAACAAGTTTCATTTTCATTATTTCTTCAGCCCTGAGCTCTTTCCTTAGCGCTTCTACCTAGTAAAAAATATCTGTCTGCGGTGTCAAGTTCCACATTTTACTTTAACAGTTCAGTTTCAGAAGCATTTTCTTTCTTTCAGATATTTTTGATTTATTGTGATGCTTTTAGGGTGACAATGATGTTTCCACTACAGTTTTCAAACACTGAGATGCATTCTCTACCAGAAACATAACTTAATTAAAATTTCTCAGGGGAAAATAGGGAATGTTGTAGCTTTGGCCCAGAAGACTTTTCTGATGGCTAATTCAAAACCTGGATCTAATAATATAATCATTGAGCTCTGGGATTGTCCAATCTGTATCTGTGTATTTATCAGAATTATTGCTAGCTAGCATCTGTCTCAGCTTCAGAGGAAACAGTTTTTGTGCTCATTCATGTAAATACTCAGCATTTTGGCCATATCAGAACAAAAAATTGCCTGACTGCACCTAAACAGGTGGCTTTGGTTTTTTATCTACTAGGTTTAGGGAAAACACCATTTATCTCCCCTTCTGTGTCAAGGAGTCACTCATAAAATGAACTGAAGAGGAATATCACAAACACATCTGAAATCACCATTAGCTTAAGAAAAAACTGTGATTAAAAAAATATTTTCCTATAGATTTACTTTCTGGAGTCATCTGTCAATACTGAGGACAGATAAATAGGTGGTTTTTTCTCCACTAGAATATACCAGAAATGTCCTCTTTTATTCTAAATTGCATCTGGAATTCTGATATCATCAGACTACTCCAGGCATTCTAGCTATTGAAATATTTCCTGAGGAAAAAACTACTTGACCTGTCAACACAATTACTGCCCTATCACAAGGCAAACAGATGCTTAAGGAAAGTATCACAGCATTCTTGTTCTTTTCAGGGCTTGTCTACAAAAGCTTCCATACTGAGTTCATGGAGGAGCATTTAACACTAAAAGGGCATTCTTCACTGATGCTAGGAATCTATTGTCTCTCTTATGCAGCAACTTTTTTTTGGGACTCTCATGTCTTTGGTAATCTTTTCACGTGTCATAGTTTTCCTCCAATAAGGTTTTTCTGCCTTGATCTTTTAAAAAGCTCAGAATGCTACTGTGAAAGAAAAAAAGTGCCAGATATTTATGGATTATAAAAATTCTTTCCCTGGAAGTAAAAATCCTATGATTTTCACACATATTAAAACAGAAACAAACAACCAAAAAACCCCAAACCAAAACAATAATTTTTCTCCTTTTAGAAAAAGAAAAACCAAAACTACTTACACTAAAAAGTGAGCATTTTCTTCTACATCTTTACCATGCTCTATTAGTCATTCCCTTACCTCCTTTTCCACTCTTACAAAAGAGCATTTTTGCATTTGTCACAAATGCAAACATTGTCTCTCACTAAGCACATCTCTAGTCAAAGCAAGAATTTCAGACCTAAAATGGGTGGCATCTTTTGGACAAAGTACTCGACTGTGATCAGTCCCTATTAATCCACTCTATAATGGAGCCACTGGGATGAACTACATCTGCAGGAAAGCATTTAAGATACTGCAGGTAGACTCCAACTTTTCTGCTGTGACAAGACGTGAACAAACTTCTCTGGGCACAGACAGTTCTTCACTAAGACCAGCTGTGGCTCTGTAGTGACTGTGGAAGAGTACAGGTGTAACTGCTTCTTCCCAATGCTGGGTAAAAAATCAAGGCACAAAAAGAAAAAGGTGGGGGGGAAAAAGCCTGTGTTGGGGAGCAGTTACAAAAGTCTTATTCAGGGAGCCCCAACTACCTCCCTTCAAGAACTACTGAGACATACACACATACAAATATACACATATATATATATGTATATACACATATATACACACATACACACACACACACACATATATATATATGTATATATATGTATGTATCTATTATTCCTTTATGGTTTTGTTTCAAACATATTTCCTTTCCAGAACTACAGTAAAAATTAAAAGTCCTTTATATACCATAGATCCTGCTATGACTGCACAGAGGGAGCTGTGAAATTAACTCAAAAGTCAGTGAAAATATGTAAAGAGCAAAATAAAAAAAAAAATCATCTTTCTTGCAAGAAATCCCTGAAATCACTAAAAAGAGATTGAACTGATTAGTCAGTGGCCTGCATGTTTTCAGGTTCAAAGTTACAGTGACATTAAATATGATAGCATAGCATTCCCAAGTAGAATATATTTTTTTTTATAGAGAATTTTACAGAGACAGCAATAACAAAACTGTTATGCACAAGATAGTGATAGCACAGCAAAACAAAGACACATCTAACTATTACTAAATTTCCCCCAGCCCCAAATTACTCCACAATCTTCTTTCCAAGTTCAGTCTACTATTTTTCACAACTCAGAAAGAAGTTGTCAGACTAAGATCTATCAGAGTGTAATACCAAAAACGTTGATTCAAAATACTCCACTTTTCCCAGGAAGGCAAAACCTGGAGTATCTGTCCAATTTCCAAACACACACAAAAAAGTGCCTTGGGCAGAGAGCTGATGATACTGTGAATGTTCATTACCATGAGAACTGGAAAAGGCTGGCTTCATCCAGAAGGATCAGAGTCCCAGTGTGGATGGATCCACAATCCATAACTTTGTTTTTCCTTCCCTGTTTTAGCAAATTTGCTGGTAAACAAGGCATTTCAGAACTAAAGCATCATGAATTCTAGAAGGAAGTAGCTACAACTAAGCAGAAGGCGAATCAAAAGCTTCATTGATTAAAAAAACAACTCAGGAGAAATTCTACGTTATAACAGCAGTCTCAAAGTTTTACAGCCTCACAGGACTAAGAAAAAATGCCACATTTAATTCGAAGTTTCAAATAAAGACCACTGTGGTCTTATCAGTTGGCAGTCCCAAAAGATAGGTTTATTCTACATTCCAATAAGTGTCTTCATTTAACTTTTTTAAAAACACTACTTGTGGCAGGCTAACAGGTCCAAAGCTATTATGAAAGTATGAACTCCCCTTCTTTGTGCAACTCTGTCTCTACTTAGTTCCAAGTCTAGAGGCTACAGATGTATAATTTATCTCAGTTCCTCAGCTGTAAACATTAGCCTTCACTTACTGTTAAGCAAACAACAAGCCAAGAACACTTGGACCCCATTACACTTTATTTCTTATCTGAAATTTATCGGTCTATCTTTAGAATTGCTAAAACCTTTGCTGAATAGATGCCTCAATGGACTGACCCCATGAGTCAGAGTGGCAGAATTAGGCAGGTTCCTCTTTCAGGCTAAGGTTATTTTGTCGTCTGAAACAGTCTGCAGTATCCTGCTTTATATATAAAGCACAGAAATTACTGCAGAAACAAAAATAACTTGCCTTTCATACTCCTGGAATAGGCAATCTTCTATAAAACTGGCCAAGCCTTCTCCGTGCCACTTTCTAGAGTCTCTAAAAACCACGTCACGTCACCTTATTTTCTGAAAAGCTTCTACTAGGAGCCAGTTTAGTATTCTGCTATAGACACAGTGTAAGCAGCATCTCTTAGTGGAAATCACACTCAGAAAGAATTGACACTCATGAAGGTATGGAAAAAAAAGGGCAAACATTTCTGGTTTTTGAAAGGAATTTGTGATACTAGCTCACATAGCCAGTCTGACAACATTAAGGATCAGTTTCTTAAAATCTATCAAATAATTAGAAATATCAAAACACAGCATTGTTTGGGTTAGAAGGCACCTTAAGGGTTACTTAGTTCCAACCCCCGTGTTATGGGCAGAAACATCTTTCACCAGACCAAGTTGCTCAAAGCCCCATCCAATATGGCCTTGAACACTGCCAGCTGGGGCATCTACAACTTCGCTGGGCAACCAGTTCAAGTGCCTCAACACTCTCCCAGAAAGTATTTTTAATATAACAGCACTTTTGTCAGGAAAGGAATGCTTCTTTTAAAAAATACTATCATCCAACAATTGCGCCAGCTCTTCCTGACTAGGTTTTATGAGGACATAGGCATCATAAAAGACAGACTGCATTGCAAGAGACTCTTCATAATAGTTAGTGTCTCAGCCAACCAGCCATCCAGAAAAGACTAAGTCTGTATCTGCCCCCCATATCAGCATCTATCATCAGAACAAGCAGCAAAGACAAAACTTACTTCTCATTGGTATAAAGAGAGAACAATCTCTTAAGAGGCAGGCACTCATTTTAGCCAGCAAAAAACCTGAAACCTGACCTCTCCTCTAACATAAAACATAGAATGTTGCAGAGAGAGAGAGAGAGAGAAAGAAAGAGACTGAGACACGGAGAGAGACAAAGAGAAAGAGAGACAGAAAGAGAGAAAGAGAGACAGAAAGAGAGAGAGAGAGGTACGAGCCCTCTCCTCCCATCTTGCAAAGTAAGCCCATTTGTAACCCCTGGACCAGCTAAATAGTCTTGACAAGGCAAATCTATCACTCTGGGCAGAAGGAGGATGCACCTGGCGTCAGCGTGTTGCGGGTCAATAGGCAGTATTTCCCTCTCTTGCATGACAAACTGCCAGGCTGGAAAAAACAGCTTGTAGTCAGGCCTCTTTTTTCATGGTGTGTTGTTCTCTGCACAGCATCAACAGCTACATCTCTAAATAGTCCATTGGTAATTGTCACTATGGATAGTTGCTATATCAGGATAACAAAAAGCCACCACCATTTGATGAAAGTTGTCTCTTTAGAGCTGGAGGCAACCGGATTTCACACCAGCAACATCATGGTCTCAACACAACCCTGCTTCCAAGTGAACACAGCTTTGAGTCCTTTTCAGAAAGCATGTTCCAGTAGGTTTGAGTTTACTCATCCCATATTGGGGGTTTCCCTTGCACATCTATGCATAGAAATACCTGCAGACCAGATTGTGATGCATTTTTTGTATGATGACAATCACACGGTTGTTCAGAGCACCTGAAGGCAGCATGAGATTTCTTGCCAACTGCACATGACAACTGAGGATGGAAAGGTTACTTAAAGCTCCCCTCAATGACCATCTCAATTCTGGGGTGTCAGAGCTGTTCAGAGTACTGCTCTCCCACTTGATACTTATTTTAAGTAATTTGTCATTTTTACTTCACAGCAGCAAGATTCTTACTGATTCAAAAAATAGCTAATCTGGTTATCCAATTTGCAAAAATAATCTTTACTTAAATATCCTGCTTGCTTTACTAACTCTTGAGCTATGGAATTCATATTAATTCACTGAAATGCAACATTGACATTTATAACTTTATGCCAAAGTTGACAATCTTTTTACTGCTTGTTTTGCTCAACATTCCCCATATTTCAGATATTGAGCAACTGGGTTTAACAAAAAATGTCCCTGCCCATGGTAGTGCAGTTGGGGATAAAGTCCATTCCAATCCAAACCTTTCTGTGATTCTATTATATCAAAGATTAACACCTGACAGAATTTTAGGTTTGGGGTTTTTTCTGCAGATTGAACTTCTTGATTCAGGTTATCAAATCTGGTCCCTTTCCCAGAGTAGAAGCTTATCCATAAACAACAGCTTATTACACACATACCAGCTTCCTTTTCTATGCTCTTTTCAAATAAAATAATGAAAATATTTCTTTTCAGTTGAAGCTTTTCTGTAATGCACTTTACAAGAATTTTAGTGGGGAAAGGATTGTGCCTTTATAGCATATTTCTAACCTCTGATTTTGAATCTCAATGAAGAAAAACAACTCATCAGGCAACCCTATCAAAAAATCAAGAAACACATTTTGTAAAAACATGCAGACATTGTTTTAAACTGAGTTAATTTTGAAATTGATTCTCGACCTTTTAAAAGCAGAACTACACACACACATTTTAGCATTTAGATACAGCATACCACATGTTCTCAGTCACACTGGCTTTAGCTAAAACATATACTATCTTTATGTGTTCTAAAATCTATTTCTTCTATAGGCGCTGGTCTTAGAAGTTTAGTGTTTTCTTCCTCTTTTTTCCCCGCACTCATTTCCTTCATTGTTTCATACAAACGGGGGCGGAAAAATAAGAGAATGTCTCTCCAGAGGGTAGGGATAGGCAGTGGCTGATGCATGAAATGGTGAAATTTTGCTGAATCAATTGTTTAAGATAAGGATTTGTGATATTAAAATATTTGAGCAATAGCCTGTTTCCTTGGCACATATCCTACGCTAACACTTCCTGAATGTGTGTTCTCTAGTTCCCTCCAATCATGATTGTGTTTCCTGCCAATTTCAACTCCACCCCTTGCCTAGATATTGTCTCAGTGAATTACATGGCTGGACTTACATACTACCAAGCCAAAAGTCCTGCTTCTTTATCAAAGGTTTTAGCACCTCATCTCTTACTTCTGCTCAGTGTCAGTGCTGAAAAATTCCTTCTGCTGCTTTTTCCATTTCTACATGAGGAGAAGTTGTTGGAATTTTTACTGGACATTTTGTCCACTCAAGACACCTGGAAATCCATATCTGTTTGGATGAATGTTATCTCAAAGCAAATGAGAGCAGAACTGGAGAAATGGCTTGAGTAGTCCTAACTGGTCAATCAATATTCCAACACACTGAATGTTAGTGAAACTGGACAAATATTCTGTAATCATACTCCTGTATGCTGGTTATTTAAGTTCTAATACATGCAAATTTTTAATTATTTGTTCTCTGGTACAAAGCAAAGGCTTGCAGCATTTTGATATTGTAGAATCATACGGTGGCTTGAGCTGGAGGGACCTTAAAGATCATTTAGATTCAATCCCCCTGTCATGGGCAGAAACACCTTTCAGTGGACCAGGTTTTCTCAGAGCCCGATCCTGGGAGTCAGCCCCAGCCTGACCTTGAATACTTACAGGGATGGGACATCCACAGTTTCACTGGGCAAACTGTTCCAGTGCCTCATCACCCTCACAGTAAAGAATTTCTTCCTAATATGTAATCTAAACCAACTCAGTTTCAAGCCGTTCTACCTTGTCCTACGCTCTTATGAAATGTCTCTCTATCATTCTTGTGAGTTTCCTTCAGGTACTGCAAGGCTACAATTAGGTCATCCTGAGCCCTTCTCTTTCCCAAGCTGAGCAATCCCAAATCTCTCAGCCTTTCCTCACAGGAGAGATGCTCCATCCCTCTAATCATCTTGGTGGCCTCCTCTGGACTCTCTCCAGCAGTTCCGTGTCCTTCCTGTGCAGGGACCCCAGAGCTGGGTGCAGGGTTCCAGCTGGGGTCTCACAGAGCAGAGCAGAGGGGCAGAATCCCCTCCCTCCCCTGCTGCCCACGCTGCTTTGGATGCAGCCCAGGACACGTTTGGTTTCTGGGCTGGGAGTGCCCATGGCTGGGTCATGTCCAGCCTCTCACCCACCAGCACCCCCAAGCCCTTCTCACAGGGCTGCTCTGATCTGTTCATCCCACAGCCTGGGCTGGTACCAGGGTTCCCCCTGACCCAGGTGCAGCACCTTGCACTAAATCTCCTCGGGTTCCCATGATCTCACTTCTTGAGCTTTTCCAGGTCCCTCTGAATGGTATCCCATCCTTCAGGTGTGTCAACTGAACCTCGCAGCTCAGTGTTATGTAAAAATTTATTGAGCATTCACTTGATCCCTTTGTCTTTATTAAAATATTAAATAACAGTAGCCCCAAAATAGGCATACTGAAGTCATTTTAAAACATTAGAATCTCTGTGAATCTCAGAAGAATTTTTACCTTTTATTTTGTTTTCAGAAGAGCCCCTCTTAAGAAATATCATTAATCATTGTATGTAAAAGCACAGGAAGTTATAACCTAATTTAAAATTTGGAATGCATATATAAACTACAAAGTTGTATTTTATTTCTTTGAGGCAGGCAATATTTTTGTGTCAAATATGATATTTATTAATTATAGTTTGCTACAGCAAATCCTGGTATTTTTGCTTTTTGGTTCAGGGCATACAGGTTCCCTCACACTTCTTGCATTCGCAGTGCTGATATTTTCCAATCATCCCAATGTGCAGTGAAGAAGTCAATGGGAAATTCTTTCTTCTGCTTTACTGTATGCCTTCACATTACCCCATGTCATCAAATTAAAAGGTAAACAGCATGAGCTAAGTACCCTTGCTGTTGGAATCTTAAAATAAAATGCGAATACGAAGCAAGAGCTTTGCAATCAAATTATTTTACCATGCCTCAAATAAATAATAATAATCATGTATTATGCTATCCTACACCATACAAAGATTAGGGAAGGATACTGCAAAGCCCAAAGGTTTCTTTTTCTCTTGAGAGAGGTTGAAAGGCTTAAATCCAAGTGCAGAAATCAATAATGCTTTTCTGGAAAAGTAGTGTTGATATTAAGAAGCTTTCTTTGTAAAAGCATTTCTAGAAATGCCAGCTGAGACATCTAGTGAGCTGCCCTTTCCTTCTCCACCAAGATTTTCTTCTTTTGTCAAATGCAAGCAAAACCACGTTCAACTGAACCACAAAACTGTTTACCTACAATGAATTGGTATTTTACTTTTTCTTAAATTAGAAATTAAGAAGATGATACTGTAAATCCCTGAAAGATGAGAAGTTTTCATTCCTATGACTGAACCTTCCTACTGTCACCCACAAACACCTGCAAGTCCATGTTCAGCTTTGTAACAGATACCTTGAGTGGTATAAGTATTTGGTATAAGTAAGTGGTGTAAGTACTCTTGCTCCAGTGGAACAACTCACTTAAGCACATGTTTACATTCAAGCAAAAAGGAAGTAGTTTTTAGAAGGGTTCATGTCGAGCACAACAGATTAAAAGACTAATTTGGAATGATTTTTCTGTGACTATTGTTCACATTCATAGAAAACTCTCCTATTCCCTGTAATTACGATATAAACCCTGACAATTTTCCCTTTTCATCTGTGCTAAAGCAACTGAAGGCAGATTCTGGCACAGTCTGTGTGATGTGCAAACAACAGATCTTGGGGCACTGACCCAAAAGCCTTTAAAGCTGGAAAAAGGATAACACTATCTAGAATTTTTGTAGATTCAGATGCAAACAAAATTTCTTATAGTGTTCAAACCAGCAATGGCATCGTACTCATTGTTTTCTGCTAAATATTGCACCTTGAAAAAGGATTAGGAAGAAAAAAAGAAATGTAATTTGCAAAAAAAGGAGAAAATTATCATTGAGAGACCATGACTTCTGAACACAACATACATTTCAGAAGTGATTTCTCTCACTTCCAATACCTCTGTATCCCAACAGATACAAAAGAAAATATGGAAGACTAATGAAATTACTCTAGATTTTTTCTTTAATTTTTTTTTTTGGCCATTGGTGTCTTCAAAGGTGCTTATAGACAAGACAAGCTTCTAATTTCACCACCAGCCTGCTAAATTGTCATTTTGTACTGCACATAAACTGCTAGCTAAGTCCAAAAATAAATTTGTTTTGTCTTCCTGTGACTTCAGGTCTAATTTTGCTCTTGTATCAGAATTGCAAAAATGTGCA
This sequence comes from Luscinia megarhynchos, assembly GCA_034336665.1. Lineage (NCBI taxonomy): Eukaryota > Metazoa > Chordata > Aves > Passeriformes > Muscicapidae > Luscinia > Luscinia megarhynchos. The sequence goes on along the minus strand of CM067592.1, from coordinate 40,739,481 downwards.
AAGAGGAAAGCTGCACAGCTCACTCTTGCTTTGACAGAATGTTAATATTTTTTAACTGAAGAAAAAACAGAATACATCAACTGTATTTCTGATGGTATTTTGTCGTGATTTGAAGTGATTATGAAAACCAAAATAATTACACACTTTTATCTACTTCAGCCATTTTTAAAAGAAACACAGCTGATTTCAAACTCTTTATTTAAAATATACAAATCTATGACTATAATCTCTCTCCCTCACAAGACAACTGTCATAATATAAAGACCATTCAAACTTCCTTATTTATCTCTCAATGCTCAACAGAGGGATGAAAAAAGAAGTCACAGTTCCTCTAAGGGGACTGCCTCAATCTGCACTGCTATGGCCTCTGTAAAAATACAGAGCTTTGCATGCTGAAGCTGCATGCATCTGTACTAGATGGCTGTGTCCATGGATTATACCCAAGGATTCAACCCAAGAGCTCAGCGGATCTAAGCATGTTTGGATAAAAAGAGCATGAAAAAACCTAATGGGAAAGAACGTTTTAAAATCCTATAAACTGTTATTGCCCTAAAGAAGAACAAATTTCATTTTAAATTTACTTTGAATAATTGTTTTATAAGATATCATGTAACTTGGCCAGGCTAGGACTCTACTTGCCACTCTTCTAACGGACTGCTTCATCTGACAAAAGTCTTGTTTTACTTTGTCCAAAATAACATCACTTCAAACTAATCTAGTGCTAATAACGATAACTGAATAATGCTGGCAGAACTCAAAATGAAGAGGTATTTCTCTGGCATTAGGCTTGTAGAATCGACGGCTAGTGACACAATAAGCACAGTGTTTACTTGGAAACAAAATAGGGAAGTTTAGTTAAAAAACTCGCATTTTTAAATATGTTTTTTTTCCAGGCTTGAATCTTTGACAGGCTGTGTACCATTCAGACAGTAAGCCCTACTTTTGTGCACACTTGGCCCTGTTTAAAACCACCGCAGTAACGTCTCGACACAAAGCAAAATCAATTTTCTTTTGCGCCTAAGTTTCAGAATTAAATTCCTGAGACGCCGGGCTGGTGGTATCTATTTTTCGAAGCACTGCAATACAGGGGGGTTTCAGGCAGCGGTGCGTCTCCAGCCGCCGCTCCCAGCCCGGCACCAGCGCCCCTCTCTGCCTCGCTGCTCCGGACGCTGCCGAGCGCTCCTGCTCTCCGTCCTGCCGGGGTCCGCGGCACCCCAGCCCCGCAGCGGGGAGCAGCGCCGCCCGCTCCCTGCCTCCGTCCGCGGCCCCGTCCCCGTCCGCATCCCCTGCGCCCGCCGCATCCTCATCTCCATCCCCTGTCCCGGCCGCGTCCTCATCCCCATCCCCGCCCGCGTCCCGCTCCTCGGCCCTGTCCCCGTCCCCATCCCCGTCCGCATCCTCATCCTCGTCCCCGTCCCCGGCCCGGCGCGGCCCCGGCGGGGAAGGGGCGGTGGCTCCTGGCCGCTTCGCCCCGGGCTCCCTGGGCTAGCCCGGGGCCGCTGCTCACCGCTGCCTCGGGGTCGCTGGGCTCCGCGCCGCCGCCGGCTCCCGGCAGGCAGCCCTCGGGCGGGCGGCTGTGTCCCGCCGAGCCGCGCCGAGCCCCGCCGAGCCGAGCCGTGCCGAGCCGAGCCGAGCCGAGCCGAGCCGAGCCGAGCCGAGCCGAGCCGAGCCGTGCCGAGCCGAGCCGCGCCAAGCCGAGCCGAGCCGAGCCGAGCCGAGCGAGCCGAGCCGAGCCGTGCCGAGCCGAGCCGAGCCGAGCCGAGCCGAGCCGAGCCGAGCCGAGCCGAGCCGAGCCGAGCCGAGCCGAGCCGAGCCGAGCCGCGCCGGGTGCGGCCGCAGCGGGGCCGGACCCTCTCTCCGCGCCGCCGGATCCGCCGCTTCCTCGTTTTCTCTCGCAGCCGCGGCCACTTCCTCAGCGCGGTGTGGGCGAGCGCTCCCTCCTCTCCGGCGGGCGCGGCCGCCGTCCCCCGGACCCCTTCGAGGGCCGGGCGCCGCTGCAGCCCGTGTGCCCGGCCCCGCGGCTCCGAGCCGTGCCGTGCGCCCCCGGGTGCCGCCCGACCGGCTGACCCTGGGACCCGCAGTGCCGGGTCCGCTTGGACCCGCCTTGGGTTCCCTGTAGAGCCCGCGCCGCCCCCCGGGCTCCGGGCTTTGGGGGACGGGCGTGTCATTGCTCAGCACCAGGCTGAGGATTGAAGTGCGCCTGTTGCGGGGAACAAACGCGTGTGTGCATGCAGGTGCACACGCCAATTGCGAATTGGTGAATTCTGGAATCTGGAAGTTCGGTGTCCTTTGGTGCCTTGTGTGTACTTCGCCGAGAAAAGGACTCTCAGAGGGTTTCCTTTTGGAGCAGCAGAGGGGCCTGCCGTAGCACAGTATCACCCTTCCCTCTGTATTTCACACAACAAAATTCTCCCATATTTTTATCAAACATTTGTAGCAACTCCTTGTGTGAAGGAGGACTCCAGTGTCCCAGACACTTAGCTTGAAGGAAAGTCCCTCTTCAAGGCCTCCTCAGCGCCCTGTGTGACAGAATTAATTCCTGTGGAAGATGAGACCGGACAGCCAAAAAGTGCTGCCATCCTTTGCCCGCGACAGCCCCGGGACAAGCCGCTCCTGGTGCGGGTCATACGGGGCTGGGTGGCACCAGGAGCCCTGGGTCAGGCCGGAGTGGGCAGCTCTCCTTCAGCGGTGACTGTGCTGCATGACACACTGCGGTGTCCCGTGACGGGCAGTGCTTGCAGCAGGAAAAGTCCACTTCCTTTTTCCCCATAATAAATTGCTGCAAGCACTCATGTGGGATGTAGGCATTATTTTCAATCAAAAGACTCCTTTTTTGCAAAATGGACTGCATACCTACCTGATATTCAGTAGACCTGCCCAAATTCCAACATTTCGTATTCCATGCCATTTAAAAAGGTCTCTGGTTTTGATTTGTTTCAGTGAGACTTTTAGCCATTGCTGTAATGGTAGTGCATTTCTTATTGGCACTGTTTGCATGTTAGAAAAAAAGAGAAGAACTTAAAAAACCTAATTCTTAGACCTGTTTTCATGGTATTGTTCTTTCCCTATCAATGCCCAAGTGTGAGCCAGATGTGCAGGAAAAGCTTTTGGAACGTCATTATGGGACTATGAACTGCTCTTTAAGGGGAAGTTTTACTTTAAATTGCTGAAAAAAATCACCAGTACTGCATAAGCAATTGTACTGGACCTTGCTGGGAAGGAATTAGCTTTTATCCATTTTTTTAGCTGAAAGATGCTGTATCTTTGATTTTGGCTAAAAGAGGATTGATGCCACACTAAGAATTTGTCTATTCCTGTAAACTGCTTGCATAATGTCAAGGTTTTCTCCACTTTTCACTCTAGCCCCGTCCCCAGTGTGTAAGCTAGAGGTGCACAACAAGCTGGGAAGGGACAGAGCTGGGACAGTTGCTTGCAATCTGAGCGGAGGGATAGCTCTTATCATGATTTGCGCTCAAAACTGGGGATAATTGAAGAAGGGTGGAAGGATGTGTGCTTCTTCCAAGACAGCCACCAATCTGATATTTGCTGGTCATCACCGTGCTTGTGGGAGGTGGTGAGTGACCAGCTCTGCGTCATTTGGTGTGGTTGTGATGTTGGTTTTGACCTTCACCTATTAAGCTATGTCTATCTTGACACATGGCATTTTTGGATCTCCATGCTCTGTCCTCAGTCCTGCTGGGCAGGGGGAATGAGCATTCGGCTGTGTGGGTGCTTGGTTGCTGGCCTGGGTCAACTTTTGGCAACAGTGGAAGGAAAGCAAAGAATTTTTAGGCTGTCCACAGTTTATTTTTTCTTTCTTTTCATGTGAGAGTTATTACAAGTAGCTGAGTTCTGCAATACTGATTTTTGGTAAGGTGCTCACAACTGTGGGGTGTATTATTTAATGTTCTCCATGTAATAGTGTATATTAGCATATCCTAACAAATACATTATCATTCTGAAGTTTCCTGTGATGTGTGGCTAGCTCTATTTAAGGCCAGTAACCAATAAAGTAAAATAATTCCTCATTTTTTTCTGGAAATGTTTGATAAGCATAAATCTGGATTTCCTGGGAAGATTTAGTAAATTTGTGGATTTTCCTACCCAACATGAATATACACAGTAGAAATTAATAATTTTTACATGATGTCCAAGTGTAATAACAACAAAAATTAGCTTTGTAATACTCCATACTTTTTGGGAGTATCTGAGGAAGTTTCATTGCTTTCACTATGGCAATATATTTTGAGACACCTCTGCTTTCAGCAGTCATTATTGTTTGCTTAAATGATTTATTAGAATATTCTCAAATCTCATTTCTTTACTATACAGGCTGTAGGAACAGTAAAATTTATAAGAACAAATTATGCAAATGAGCGTCTCCAAAATCTGCAAATTTGTAGTAATAAAGTGTCTATTCTGTTGCCTTTCTTCTGTTTTCATTGTTACAGGGACTGGGTGGCTTGAAGAAAATACAAGGAGGTATGCTGAAATAAGACTTTCTCCAGTGATGCTGCCATAATGAGGCGTTATTTTTTATTTCATTCTCCAAGAGGGAATATTTAGTTTGGTTTCTGTCCTACAAGTGTGGGCAACTTTTGCAGACACTGTTCGCTCTGCTAGAATTCTGCTTAAGAACAAGAGGTAGTACTGTGGTAGTACTGCAATTCCTTTAGGGAATTACAGGCTGAAGGTGGGCATTTCTATAGTAGGGAACGCTGAAGTTAAACTGATGCTTTGTTGTTTGATTAAATGTGAAATTCCCTAAAATGTATAGCAACAAGAGATACAATGCCACTGACAGACAATTTTATTTGAGGTTCAAATTCTCAACATGTGATCATACCTACAGCTAAAAGTAAAGGGTCTCTATGATAGAAGAAGTTAGTGTCAGTAAGATGGGACTGTACATCTACACAAGAAGAATGCAGAAGTGACTCATTTTGCTTAAGGCATATAAAATTCCTGCACAGATCATTGAATTCAATCATGGCTTGAGCAAAAACATGTGCTATTTGGGAGTTATTTATTATCTACTTCATTTTAATTTTGATGGAGGCAGTGATTCCATGTTAGCACAATAGCAGTAAACAACATTTAGAGAAAATCAAGAGTCAGTAGCCTGAAAGCAAGGTTGTGACACAAAAGCAAATGTCATAGAATCACAGAATGGTTTGGATTGGAAATGACCTTAAAGACCATTTCAACCCCCTGCCACAGGCAGAGACACCTTTCACTACAGATATCTTGTATTAGAGTCAGAAAAACTGAACTGGATCAGAAGCTCCAAAAAGTAAGGACTACAATCTCAAATCTTTTGGCCTCTTTCTTATATCCAAAGAGTGCAAAGAACCCTATCTTATTTAAAACCAGGCCTGAAATATTTCACAGATTTTAAATACCGGGTATATGTGTTCCATAAAATTTTCACTTACTTATAGATGAATAAGTGGAAAACACTAGTGGCGATCCCTAGGGGATATTCAGTACCATTAAATGGAGGTAAACTGGGGAGATGTCAAAAAAATTAATTGAATTGCCTGCTTATTGTAAGAATCTATAAATTATGACTGTTTGTTTACGTACTAATTTACTGCTTTGACCAGAAATGTCAGTAGCAATACTCTTTGCTATATGAAATCAAAAGTAACAAGAAAAGTCAGGGCTATGAAGGTATTTTCCTTATCAGTTCATGGCAATTGTAATTATATCTGTGTTATTTTATGTCTATATAAATATGACTATACTTTAATACTATATTTTTTGCATGCAACAGCCATATTTATCACCTTTCTCCTCTATTTTTACTTCGTAACAAGACATGTATCACACTTAAAAGTGTTGATAGTTTTGCTCACCAGTGATTAAGAGTAGTTGTAGGATGTACTTTTTACACATTAAGGAGTGTGATATGAGGAGGTATGATGTCTAAATTTAAAATTGCATGTGGGACAATGCAGGCTAAAATTTTATGTGGGACAATGCAGGCTTTATGATTTCCTTTACTGCATGCCCATGACTAGTGACTGGCTCTAGCTTTTGTTTTCATAGAAATTATGTGTCTGTTTAAATGAATATTAAAAAATGGTGCATTGCATGAAAACAATGTCTAAAACAAGGAATGGCATATATACAATAGCACATTATGGCTGGACAAAAAACAGGGCTTTTTAAGAAGTAAACCTTTCTGTAAAATAATTACCTAATTGTGGCACAGAAAATAACTGTGGTGGTGAGCAAAAAGGATGTGATACAAAGAGAAGATTTGAGAAAAATTCTTAAGAAGAATTAGTGGCATTAGTAATCTCTGATTTGGATGAAGATCACCATGAAGATGAAAAAAAAAAAAAAGAGGTAGGATATATAATCATCTTTTAACTGTCAGAAGACTAAGTAACTATGGGGAGATTCTGTTTCAGCACCATTTTCAGGGCACTTCAGTCTGTAGAATGCTGGATATGTATGCAGCCTCTGACAATCATCTTGGACTGTCACAATCAGCAAAAAGAACAGTGTTGGAAGTCTGTGTCAGTGCTGATGATTGCGTTGACATGAAGTTACACCATCAACAGATGCCTTTTTTTCCATCATTGGTTGTGTACCTAGAGCATGGAGGGCACGTTTTCTTCATCCTATTTCATTTGTGATTCCCCCTGGTTGCAGGATCAGTTAATGGATGGGGTAATCCACCTTTCCTCCTCTTGTGTGCTGTAATGATTTATGCCTAGATGGGCATTCCTCTGCTGACATCTTAGAAATGCAAAAGCAGGGCAGTACTGGATGGAAATGTACTGTGAGGGAGGACTGCACTGAGCGAGAAGTGTGATATTATCAACTCTCACGCCTCCTGGTCACATGCACTGACATTTAAACACCTCCAATTTCATTCTAGGGCTGTTATAAATTCATATGGATAATAAAAGCAGCCACATTTATGCTGAATCAAGGACATAAGTAAATAGGGACAAATATGTAAAATTTTCAGGTCCTTAAGAGAAAATGAAATGAAAATAGTAAAAAATGTTCCCATTGTAAGCCTATAAGAGGCACACAAAATGCCTGCGTTTTTAGTTTCAACTGAAACATGGCTGGACAAAGTAAACAGCACAAATTACTTCAATAGTTTGATATATATATATATATATATATGTGTGTGTGTGTGTGTGTGTGTGTGTAGTTACAAATAGAAGCAAATGCATTATAAACCCATTTATGGGTCTCTTCTATACTATTTCTCCTAAATTCTCCTCTCATACCTTTGTCAATGAGCCCCTCTCCAAGCTCAAGGAACAGTGAGGAGATATGAGAGAGAGACACTGCAAGAATCAGCTTGGATGCAGCTGTAGTTTTGTTGTCTGTGTACATTTATCAGCTGTTTCCTACAGAGCCAGTCACTCGATCTTTGCACTGTGGTCAAGGGTCTTGTATTTGCTTAAATGTAGTGCTGGCACAGGCAGCATCTGTGCATTTATGCTTTAGTCTATTAAACACTTCTAGGAAATGGATTAGCTGGTGCTCAGAAGTAGCAATCTGAGGTGGACCCACACTGCTTTCTGAAGCAGAAGGAGTATACCAAATAGCAAGAAATACTCCTCTTTGTGAGAACAAATTGTGGAGATGCAGAATATGTCTTTTTGTGCAGCCAGTTTATAATTGTCTCAGCATCTGATTGATGCACAAAAGGCAGATGTACTATTTCTGGATTGTGCCAACTCTGGAAGAGCTATGAAGCATTTCCACATCACTGCACCTGAACTAATGAGTCCTGCCAGATCTGAGCTGACCTTGCATGCCAGTCATTTATATCTTCCAGCTAAAAGTGTGGGCACCTCCAATCCAGGATTCACAGTCAAATTAATCAGGCTGCAAAATACTGTAAAATTATAATCCAAAATATTAACTATCTGTTAACATGACTCAAATTCCTGTCTTTACAGTCAGAATAAATATCACAGTCATCATGAATAATTTAGTTTTAATTTGTTTGATGCTGTGAGGGGTCTACTACTATCTGATGTAGTCCAAGGTAATATCTTGAAGTTGCACAAATGGCACTTTTCAGTGTTCCACTGTATTTTATTTTCTGACACTTGATTTAGCAGTGAACTAACTTTTCCACAGCCTGAATAAAAACTACACTAAACTACTGTCTCTGAATAAAAACTACACTAAAGTGTGTTAAAAAAAAAAGACAGCAATCTAAACTCTTCCAAATGCTTCGAACGCCACTATCTTATCCATGATGGAATTGATTTGGGAATCCTTGGATTGCAAGAATGTTAACATTCCTTCCAATGTACAGGAGGAGCAGAAGTGTGGCTATTTAAATGAATGTGCCATTTATACTAATCCTTGTTACTTAATTTTGTGCACACAACAGAATTTTACCAGAAAGAAACTGTATTTCTAACAGCTATTATGTTGTCAAGAAGATAGATTTTCTGCCAAAAAGCAGAATAATCAGAGATTACTAATCCTGAAATTTTAGGCTGGTTTTCTATTTTTTCTTTAGTACAGATGAAAAGAAAGAAGCACCAATTGGTCGGGTCTGATAACATGTTTTCCCCTGTAAGTGTACAAACACACACACACATACACACACACATACATGCACACATTTGAAATGTCTTTAAACAGTCTCTAATATTCTATCTTGGACTAACTCAGTTTAAACATTACTTTAAAAACACACTTGTTTATAGAATTATGCAAAACAATCAGAAGGAATTAAATCAGTTTAATAGCCTTTTTCTTTTTTTCCTGTTGTTACACCACAGGAAAGGTGCAAGTGCTCTGTGCAAGAATGGGAGCATCACATGGCCATAGAAAAGCTTTTGAGCTGAAGGGGACAAAACTGGAGTAACATCCATTTTAAATAAAACTGAGAACAAGTTATGAATATGGGAAGTTGAAAGATCTCTTTTATCTTCCCTGAATAAGAATATGGAAAAACAATCTCAACCAAAGTTCACCCAAGTGAACACACAAAAGCATTTGTAGCTCCTTGTGAACTGAAACCATTTGAGATCTCATGGTTTTGAAACAGAAAGCAGAAGTTACCTTGATTTAAATCTTATTTACACAGATGTTATACAACAGTGACTTCTCTATGTCTGGTACACTTCTTAATTCATGCTGTCAAAATTTCCTTTATGCCTATATTATGTGCTGTTTCTAGACATTTTCATAGTTAAACAAAACTCTTATGAAGCTGCACAGAGAATTGGAATGAACAAGTCTTATATGTAAAAGGAGCATTTTCCTAGATTATTTTTCAAATGTAGACATGTGCTTGTGACAAAGAGAAAAAAAACAGTAGCTAAAAAAGCAGCACTTGGGGAATTTAGTCAGACACTGCACTGCAGATATCTCCCATTAGGGTGGAAGCAGAGGCATTAAACTGTGCCTTTCAACATTAATCACATATGAATAATGTCCTTCCAGAAGAGTCACAATCACAGCACTTCTAACAGCAAGTGAGGGATAAAGAAATAAGGCATGCCATATGTGAAGCATCACATTTTTATTTTTTTTTATGTTTTCTTTCTACTTTTTTTTTTTTAATGTATGCCTAAATGTGTGATGCAGCAGGCAAAATAATTTAAATAAAACAGTTTGTAATTTGGAGTTATTTAAAACAATAGGTTTCCTTTGCCTTTCCTCCCCTGTGGAGTAAGATGGGGTGGTTTTGTTGGGGGGTTCTGTTGAGTGAAAAATCTCTGTATATAATCGGTATGTAACATTTTTCAAGTGCAAATGAAGGTCTATGCTTGAATGCTGTACATATTGTCAAGTTATAACAGGGAAAATCAGACTTTGTGTTTGAAAACAGGTACACTATGGGAAAAGTTTTGAGGCAGATGTGTTCAAAAAACTCCAGATGGCTCCAGACACCCAAATAACACTCAGATCTGGTCTGGAGTGTTGGAGTCTCGCTGAAATACCTGGAGAGCTGATGCTTTTTTCCTAGTCCCTACCTAGCATGATTAAACTCTTGCAAGTCATACAAGAGTGTAGAACCCAGAGTGCTAAAACAAACTATGTATCTGATCCCTGCATGATGTGTTTGCAAGGATGGAAGACATGTACTGTGGAAAACAGAAATAACTGAATTTCACCAAGATTTTAGACAGACACTGTAAATGGATCTCATTGCCCTAGATTGTGTTCAGTTATTCTTCCATCTTGCAGTCTTTCAGATAATTGAAAGGTAGCTCCATGGTGGTTGCACTTTTTATCAATCTCACCAGCTGTACAAGAAAATGCTTATAAAAAGATGCTGGTGGATGAAGGACATTGTGATTGCAAGACTATAGTTTAGACAAATATTTATATTGTAACAACTTTCCTTGGACTCTATTTTGAAGAGGCATTTCCATTGCATTTGTGAGATGTACTGTGAGATGCTTGCTGAGGACCGTACACTTTTTCAGACCTCACTTTTAGGCTTTCCAAAATCCATCTAGAACAACATTCTGGTTACTTTTCTCTCCTCACTTATTTTTATAAAATACCACTTTATCTTAGTTATTAATTTCTTTTTGTGGGCTGCAGTTGCTACAGCCAAAGTGTAATTGCTTTCTCAACTTATTCACATATTTTTTACAGCTTGAAAAATGGATCAATAGAAACTGAGGCAGATGATTCTAGTTGGCTTTTGGATCTAAGGAGCCACATAAGTTGTTGATTCCATTAGTTGGGTATTTCAGGGAATTCAGGACATTCTGAAGGTACCTCCAGGTTTCTTCATTAAATGTGTTAAGAGAAACAGTGAACTATTATAATAATATAATCATTTTTCATGAAATATTTTAGTCAACTTTGAGGTTAACCCTGTGTTCATAATTTTTAAAGCTGCTACTGCCTTAGTTTACAACATTTATAATGTTGAAATTTTCATTTTCTATGTTTCTGTTAATATATCTAGTCTTATCCATGTTTCAATGCTTAGTGATGAGCTTTGTTCTGAACTTACCAGGATCTCAGCTGTGTGTATCTATATTGCTACAAGGCAGTGGTAGATCCATGACTTTAGGGAAAGAACATTTACTTTCTATGATTCACTACATCCATTCATGCCCATTTGAAAATTTCGAGTTCCCAGCATGCTTCTGGCTCTCTCTTTCTCTCTTCCTATCTCTCCACAATATATATTCTTCTTTTGTCACATTTGTGCTCTTGTAAGATATTTTCTCAGTAAAGTAAATGTCAGTGAAAGGGCAGCATGGTTTTTTTAACAACTCGGCCATACACAAATACAGGCTGCAGGTATTACTGCCTTTGAATTTCTGTCTCCTTAGTAGCACCTTATTGTACTCAATACAAAATTATATTGCCTTAGTGTGCTGCATTAGACCAACTAAGGCAATATAATTTTGTACTGAGTATAATAAAGTACAGAAAAATATTATGTCAGAGCATCAAATTTATTTTTAATTTTACCGAGTCAATAAATACCTGTGTGAGTCGACATCGGCTGGCAGCACAAAACCATGGCTGAAATGCAGAGTAAATTTATTTAATTGCCTCACTAGCAGGAGGATCCTGGAGCAACACCCAGAGGTGTTGAGAGACACTCAAGCAGGAGCAGAGACACCATCAGGCTCAGCCCACCCTAGTGGCTGGTGGGACTCTTGTTTGTGCCCATTTTTAAAGAATCATGCACCTGTAGGTTACCACCCTGCTGTGACCTCACTTGCACATTTTTTTATCTCTGAGGTCTGGTCTCTTGTCTTCTCTTTTCCCAAGACAATGGGAATGAGGAATGTCAATGAGGGTGCCTCCAAATCTCTCCAAACACCAGTGTTATCTCTACACAGAAGTTCTACTTCTCAAAACAATGTACAAACAGTAGTATGTGGCATTTCCGACACTATTATTTTCCACGCTTTGGCATTCTCAGCTGCAAGGTTACTTGAGATAATTTACCATCCTTCTCACCTTCTTCTGCTTTCAACCCCTTCTTCCCAACAACATCTAATTCAGAAGTTCAGCATAGTGAGACTCCACAAGGTAAATTTCAGATTTTTTTCCCATTTATTATTATTTATATAACATCATGGAGGTGCATGACAATTCAGGGATTAATAAGGTGAATCACCAGCCCCATGGATGTAAAAACAAACATTACAAACAATAATGTTCATGTGTGTAGATAGGAACAATATCAAAATAAAAAATAAAAATAAAAATAAAAATAAAAAAGGCAAGATACTTTACCTAAGGAACAGTATGCATTGACATGCTTGTAGAAATAATACAATAAAAGACCACTGAGGTCACAAAATTAAGTATTTGAAGGTAGGAAATTCTAGAAGATCATCCTGCTTGTCTGTATCTGTGTTCTGAAGTTGCATGGCCCGCAAGCTGCATTTTCCAGGAGCCCTGACTCATAGCATAGATAGCATAAACTTGCTCTGGTAGTGAATCAGGTTGGATAGACATGAGTTTTGCTGATGAAATCCATTGGGTTTTTCAGCTGGACCAGACATTATTTGATGAATGAAGGAAGTGCTAAACTTTATATACACGTAGACTTTTAAAGGACAGTAATTTTGAACTGATCATCCTCTGTGGTTACTCTTCACTCCAGCTGAGAGAATCTTTCTGTGTGTTAGTTTACTGCTCTTTCAGAGGGGAAGGCTCTTCCTCCCATCCACTCCCTGTACTGGGGAGGCAGTGTCTGCCTGCACAAGGGGGTTAGGAGGACAGCTGATGTCCTGTCAGCCTGGATTACAGTTTACTGCACTGCACATTTGGATGGCAGATGAGCATTAATAAAAAAACGAAAATGTTGGCTAGCAGAATTACTGCCAGTGCCCTCATGAAGTGAATGAAGCAGGGGCTTTGCAAAAAAATTGTGTTTATACAGCTGGGAGTTGTGTATTATACAGCATGCACATAGTGCATTTATAGTGGGTTACATTTGACTTTAATCTTGAATCTTATCTTTTGGGATCCTAGCTTTCTAACTGTAATGCATAACTTAGCCAGACTAATATGAGAAAACCATTCAATTTCTCACAAAATATCCCATAATATTTATTGGATCCTTATTTCACTTTACAAAATTCTACAGTTCATTACTGAATAGCTGAATAGCAAAAAAACCTGACCCTTTAGTCTAGCATTCTGAGGGGAAAACAAGCTGCTTCTGATAATGTTTAAATGAAATTATGAAAGATCCAATTTTATTCAGACAATGAAGCATGCAAAAAATCATGTTAAAGGTCATGGTCTGATGAAGTTATAAACAACTGACATCAGGGCTTTCTGGAAAGGTCATGAACTTCAGTGCTAAGCAGTGCTACAACTCCTTCTCCAGCATTCGCCTTTTTCTATGTCTTGTTTATATTATTTTTTCCCAGTGGGCAAAAAAATTCAGAGAATATTTCAAGACTTGAATGTGACAAGGTGGAAAAACTAAGTAAGTCCTTAATATGACTTTATTTTTTTCAAATGTTCTTTTATGTTCCACAAATGTTCTTGAAAGCTGTCCTTGTAAATTTAAGGGCCTACAAGAACGTTTGTGAACTGTGTGATCAGCTGAACTGTGTCTTTTCAGGAGCTCAAGCTGAAGAGAGGCAATATATACATCAGGAAAATATGAGTAACATGAAATGGAAGGCTGATGATTGGTAGTTTATATAGAAGTCTTTATCTACTTAAAAAAAATAGAGTATTTTTATCTGCAGAATGCATATATCTGCAGAATGAAAATCATTACCTTCACAAAAAGGATTTAACTGACATACCATTTGTTAGTTTTGAAGAAAATAGAGAATGATGAATAGAGGGATCTGCATATACGGACACTATAGGACACTAAGAACAATTGAGCTGAGTTTTTTAGCTGAGGCACTTTTCTGGAATAGTGTCACCAAGCTGAAATGATGCCTGTTCTGTGAATCAGTTAAGCATCTTTATCCCATCCTGTCAGACTAGTGCTGGTAGTTACTGCTGTGTCTGTCCACTGTTTCTCTCCTTTTGATTTATTTTCTTAGTGAAGGCAGTGCTTGATCATGTAATAGGTACTTCGATGTTGAATGCTAAAAAAGTGGATTAAATAGACCTTGGGGTCTAAAACTACTTTTGGAATGCACTCTTCAGTCAATATGAGATGGCTGTATATAATGCTTAGTTATGCAAATTTTTTTTATTTAGGAAAAGCAAATCTCAATGAAGAAAAGTCAGCTGGTGTGGTGAGAAACACTACCCCAATGTCATTTTAACCTCATCATAAGCGTCACTCATTCACAGAAAGAGACAATAACAACAATCTGCTTCTCACTGTGCATGCATTCCTTAACCAAACTCCAGTGTGACAAAAGGATCACCTTGAAAATGCAAGCAGGGCAGAGAACAGTATGACACAACAGCTCACTTCGTCACAAGAAATCTCTGTCTGCTGCTGTTTTATCTTCAAAATGCTGCAGCTGAGACGAAGTAGTTTGGACAAAAAAGAACACAGAAAGCCATAAGGTGGTTTGAGCTTCCCTAACAGTAGTGACAGCTTCTGCAGTCCCATCTCATATACCTGGAGAGGTGTGGTTGAGTACATGGTTACACAGAGCTTCAGGCTTTCCCTCACATGACAATGGAGCTCTTGGCATTGTCATTTTTCTGCATTGAATTATGCCTGAATATGAAGTGTGTTTATTAAAAATTGTGGGTGAAGTGAAACTGGACGGCTGGAAAGGTTGGAAAATAGTGTTAGATTTCAAAAAAGACAATGGATTTGAGGAATGTTTAGGAATAGTTATTCAATTTTTGACATAAAGAAATACCAGAAACTACATGAGTATCAATGGCACAGATGAGGAAGAGTCAGCTAAAGGTAAGTGTTGCTCTGAAAGTGATCAAGATGTTATATTTTATAACAGTCTCAGCGTGAATTAAAAATATCATGATACTACTAAACACCTTGTACTGGAATTTAAGAGAAGGAGAACAATCCTCAAGGCATCTGGAATACTGGTACACTAAACAGCATTACTGTAACTGTGGCTGGAGTGCAATTTTCAATTGTCAGCACGTGTACATCCAGAAATATGTAAAGACACTGTCTAGAGCAGAGTGATTTAGAGGTAGTCCAGTCCAGTGCACAGAACTGGTGGGAGATCCAGGAGCCATGACCTATGGGACTATTAGCATGAACAAAAGACTGAACTAAAGACAGTGACCTTTATGTAACAGAAGGAGTATGGAAAAGGAAAAGAAACAATCTATCCGTCTGAAAAAATAGCTAAGATGAGAAATAATATGCCTAAGCTACAGCCAAAAATGTCCAGGATAGAAATAAGGAAAAACATTCGAATAAGGAGGGCAGTGAGTAACTATGATAAATAATATGGAGAAGTTGCGGAATCGCTGTCTCTTAAAGTCTACAGAGCAATTCTCTGGCATATACCTCATCCAATTCTCTTCTGGTACAGAAGACATGGAAGACCTCTCTCTCTTGCTTCCAGGTTTCATTTTCTAGTATTAAATTTTACTTCTGTGGTGAATTTGAGGTTAAGAGAGATCCATAATAGATTTATTTTTGTTTGCAGCGGGCAGCTTATAGCACTCTCAGCCCCAGCCACAAGCAAATGTTCACGACCCTTAGATGTCTCCTGATTGCACATGTAGTAAGTTTTTTGTCTTATTTTGCTAAAGATATGTAAACTAAAAAATACTCTCAAGGTGATCTTTTGGTATCTGGAAATACAAATTGCATAAAATAAACTGGAAAGTGTTCCAGAGAACCCTATACATGTACACTGGTAACATCACTTTTTGCAGATTTCTTCTATTGCCATCATGTCTTCTAGCAACAGTACTGGAATTATGCTTTGCTCCATCTTTTGGAATCTTATGCCTGCGTAAAAATATGAATCTGTTGGCACAAAATTCTGAGAGATAAAATGGGTGTGTCAAGCTTGGAGGTAGACTGCTTGAGCAGAATAATTTGTGATATGTTGTGATGCAAATTTGCACAGTTTATATCCTGCAGGAAACTCCGTGTTAATCCACAGCACACAGAAAGGGTGAGAGTCATCCCATCTAATTCGAGATATCTTTCATTTTATAAATGGTATGCATGCCTAGGAAAGACAAGTCATCCAGAATCCAACAAAGAAGAAATGCTGTGCTGAAAGATGATCAATTACTTAACTGGAAAAACTCATCTTCTGCATACTTTATTATTTCTCTTTTAAAAAGCTGGAAACAAAAACGTCTAAATTCTAAAAGGCTGAAATCATGTGAGCAGTGATTTCTTCTTTATTGCAACTGGATGAATGAAAGTCTATAAGTTTACCTGTGGAGCCATCTCAGTTACTGTGTTTAGGAAGGTAGATCACACTGTTGGAAGAATACCCTACTAAAGTTATTTGGCATACATTTTGACACATGGGTTTCTCTTATTCACAGGCTTCTAAAATCATGCCCTAACTAACTTACTTTTTTTCTTTTTTTGTATAAGCAGTTGAGGAAAGAGACCAAAATAGGTGAATAAATTAATTGTATTTAGATAGGGGCTTGGTTAAGATGACAAAACTGTAGCTTGCTTGAGTTATTGAGATAATCTCTTTCAGTGAAGTGTGGGACCATTCCCAATAATTAAATAAATCTGCATGTTCTGTCAACTATGTACATTCTTGTAAGTGGCTACAAACATTTAAATATTTATTTAAAATTAATGCATCAAATTGTCTGTAAAGTAAGCATCAATATTAAATATATCATAATTTTTTCATAGTATCAGCAGTTGTGAAGACAAGAGTGCAACTACCGCTTTAAACGAAGGAACATATTAATTTCTTCAATGCCTGAGCTAATTTGTATTGTCTAAAAAGAAAGCACTAGCTTCTGCTTTGGGCTACAATTTTTACAATCTAAGAAGGTCAGTGTACTTGTATGAAAAGTGACACGGGATTACAACGTTTGTTTTGACACTGCATCTGCTTTCTTGGATGTCTTAGCTACGAGGTGTGTCAACAACAAATAGAGATTCAGAAGACTCTGCAAGAATCAACTTGACAAGCTCTTATTGTCTCTCCACTCTTTTTTCCTAAATGCTTATTTTTTAACATGAATAGGAAGATCATTCAGCCAGGAAAGATGGCATTGACTGAACAAATGGGTATCCCACACCATGTATTGCCGTGTTCAGCAGATTAGGGAGGACTTTGCCATGAGGGCTGCTGCTAAGGGGGTGGCCAGCCTTTGGTTGGTGCTGAATAATTGTTTTCAGTTGTATCACTTATTTTGCTTAGGTTTTATTGCTCTCTCGTTGTTATTTCTCTTTACACTAAAATATTATGAGTATTAGCATTAGTATTTGTATTATTTCTGTTATTATTTTATGTTCATTATTAAACTCTTTTTTATCATAACTCACTGGTTCTCACTTTTACCCTTTTGATTCTCTTCCCTCATCTCTTTTTGGGGGAGTGACTGAGCAGATGAGCATGGGCTTAGTTGCCAGGTGAGAATAAACTACCACACTGAGTAATGTTTCTGGTTTACAGGGAAAGATTCTTATTCAGAGTATTGTCATACACAACATGATAGCCAAAGTAATTTGAAATAATCAGCAAAGCGCTAGGTAAAGGGTGAGTTTTAAAGCTGTATTTTGGAGTGGTCCTGTAATATCTTAATGAATTGATAAGAAATACTTGCACTTGTACATAGAATAGAATTGGGTAAAGAATCAAAATATCCTCAATTCTCATTTCCCAAATTGCAGTTTCACCTCCTGGTTTACAACTCCTTTTACAATACTCACTTCTGCAAGTTTATTTTTGTTCAGTTCCTCCCTCTGTTGTTACATGCCACAGCACCTACCAAGGTCATTACCTTTATCTTGAGAACTACTGCTTTTGATGCAATATCTTAACTAGAGCTTCTGACTCTGTAGAAATTAATACAATATCCAACTGGCACCTAGAAGGCAGCTTTTACAGAACATAAAATTGTTTCTATTTAACTCTTATATTAGTCCACTGCTTCATATTAATACGCCACAAATTGTTTATCTCCTCTGTGAACATAAAGCGTATTCTGCTGTGTCCATTAGCCTTCTTATCAACATTCCTTTGGGGAGATATGTTGATGGCAGCTATTCAGAAAAAGCTTGAAATGAGGACTAAAAATTCTCAATTCTAAGGGTTGTTTCTTTTTTTATCTGGGTTTAAAAGTACTTCTACAATCAGATGTCTGTAACTGTTGCATGCAGACATGCATTTTATAATACTGTCATCAGTGAAGTACCACTTAATAGGCATCATGGAGTCTTCATCTTTCCTCACTCTCAGTGGGGAAGCATTTACCTGAAATAGTTTTTTGGTCTCTTTGTTTAATTGTTTTTGGGGCGGTGAGTGTAAGCTACTATTAAAGCAAGGGACATCATACTGAGATTTCTGTGGAAAAACTTCAATGTATTCCTTGTAGCATTTTTATTCAGTTACAGCATTTTGTAATCACTGTATTTAGTTAGAATGTATCGATATTGCTATAAAGCATGACCACTGAAAATATAGTCCATTTACTTAATTCTTGCCTTACTGTTGTGGACTAGTCAAAAGGTAAATTAATTTTCTAACAAAAGCCCTATTCATAGAAGTAATTCTTTTAAAATAAAAAGAATGCTTCCTACAAAATTGTATTTCAATGCTGAGCAAAACTCATCACTATGAACCCTCAGTAAGCTTTAGGCAGGAGTGGGATATCAGACTGAATATCAATAAGGAACTTCCCATTCACCTTAAAAGGCACAGAAGTCCATTGCAAGAATTCCTGTCCTTTTCCTTCTTCATGTGTCTGCACTTTACTTAGCAGCATCACAGAGAAGGATTTTTTTCACTGTGTTTCCAATTTGGTATCATTTAAGTCATGTGAAATCCTTTGATTGTTAAAGTGGCTACAGAATCTGTTCCTGCATTTGATGTCTTGCAGGAACAGCATTTTCCTGTGATGCTTCAGGGGGCTCATTAGAGATCTCAGCAGTGTGCTGTTTGAATACATTGCTATGGCATTAGTGTGAGGTAGCACATTTTATGGTCCCTTACTTCCATTCTGGTGTGCCAGGTGTGTGCAGTAGGAGAGAGCTCACATGCTAGGCTCACATGACTACTGCAACATGTTCTCTTTAGTGATGTTGGAGCTCAGTTCCTCACTTAGAGTTAGAGAAATACAATAAATACTAAATAAGACATATATCATTTGTGATCTCACTGTAAGTAAGCCTCAACAGAGGAAACTTCCAATGTTCCAGGCCTCACTGCCTCCAAATTGTTCCTGGTGCTCTAGGATTCAATAGCATTTTTGAAAGTTCATATTTCCTCATTTTTTTCTTAATTACAAGACTTCTGACATACTCTTCTTACACCTCTTGATTTTGGCTACAGTGCTGATGGCCTGAAAAAGCTCAGCTTGACCTGGTAAAGTACAAGTATTCCCAGGGATTCCTTGATGATCATCTCGTACACTCCTGCAGTCCTCTTCCTCGTACACTGTTGTCATGTTCCACTGTGGGGAACTGCAAGTTCTTTTAAAAAGAGATCGTCTAGAAGGAAATAAAGTCAAGTGAGACAAACATTGTATCTGAGAACAACTGGTAATGAAAAACAAAAAGGAGTTGCCAAAAACAAAGATGGCTAATAAAACAAAAGAAGGAAGGATTCCAGGAAGGAAGGAAGGATTCCAGGAAGGATTCCAGGAAGGATTCCAGGAAGGAAGGAAGGAAATGAAAAAGGAATGGAGGGTGAGACAAGAGCCATCAAGGGCAGGAGAGCCAAAAGCCAGGCTAGGGCCAAGGCAAAAACTACAAGACGCAAAAAAACACAGGCCAAAGGACAAATCACCACAAGCTCCAAAAGACAGCTCTCAAAATGCCTCAACCACCAAGCCCCAAAAGCAAAATGCACAGAGCGAAGAAGCAAGTCTCAAAAGCCCCCAGAGCCTGTGCCACAGTTAATTTTATCCCCTCGCCCCTCCCAGGGCCTGCCTGCTGGCAGGAGACATTGGTGCAGTCCCGTGTCCCACTGCAGTCCGTCGGTGCAGACCTTTTGCCGGGGCACCGGAGAGCCTTTCCCGAGGGTGCAGTGCTCTCGGCGCTCCCTGCTGACCGCCTGTGCCCCGTGAGGCATGGACTGGCTGCCAGGCAGAGCCTCCCACGGACCAGGCCTGCTCCCATCTTCTCCCGCTGCGTCCTGCACGCGGCACATGTGCAACACCGCCTGCACATGCCTCTGACAAATGATGGTGAGACACAGGTCAAAATTAAATTGGCTCCTCACAACTGTGCAGTGAGATTATCTTGGGCTCTATGAATTGTCCCAGAGCATCACTATTCCTCTAACAAGCCCCTCAGTCTTCTTGTGTACACAGCAGCGGAAATCATGTTTGGTAAGCCAGGCTGATAAACAATCTATAAAATTTCATCGTGCACATTAGCCTGCAGCTCATGTATCAGCATAGTCCTTTAGGATTCTGTTCCTGCTTAGTTTTTAGGCTTCTCTTCTTTAGCTACATGTCTTCAGCTACCAATGCGAGTCTTTCTCAACCATTATTTAGATAGATGATATAGAATATAGTCTGATCTGAATGCTAACATGGAGGTGAAAATGAGGATTTCCAAAAGCCTGGATGATAGTCCCTGTAAATAGTATATCACAGTGGAGAACTACAATTTCATACTGAATATCGATATGTGCACTGAATATTAAAAAAAAAAATTAAATTGAATAATTTTATTTCAATTTTACAAACTGGCTCTTTCAAAAAGAAAAGAAGACTTTTCTCTACTATTATGTACCCATTCTAGGATAAAATTTTTATTTCATACTCTCTATATATCATGTTATGAAATTTATATTCCACGTCAGATATAATATAATTTTGTAAGGTCTGTAGAGAGGAAGTTGTGACTTATATTTTCCTTTTGGATTAATTATTATTTTTACTTTGCTTTCATGTGAAATTATTAGACCCTTGGTTTTGCATATTATTAAAATTATGTAAGGTACACAGAGATGTTTATATATGATCTTCTTTTAAATTGCATTTCTTGATTTTCATTTGCAAGATGAAACATGTTTTTTTAAATTTTGGTTAGTTCACACCAGAAAGGAAATTCATGTTGCACATGAAGAGGATGTTTTTTTTTAGAAATTGACTTACCAACCAGAGACTCAGTGACAGAAAAAAAATCATTATTTTGCACAAGTAGTCTAAAATGACTGTGCACTTCCACAGTGTGTGCATGTGTGTTTGGGTGAGTATGATTACATCTTAAATCAGCTGTAAATGTGTGATGGAACCATGCAAAAATTAAAAGGAAAATCTCTGTTTGTTATCTCCCACAGCAGGAGTTCAGCTAGCTTTCTGGCTAGAAAATCAGCAGATGAAGTAGAAAGAAACATGAAAACTAGATTCTGAAGTGAATGTATTATGACATTTTTTTCTCTCATGGTTAGATAGGTCAGGTAGAAGGGCAAGCACAGACCTTATGGTTTTGTTTATGCATTTCTGTATCACTTAATCATTTGGCTAAGAATAGTCTTGTGTTATATGATTGTAGAAAAACCTTCTACATTGCCACTTAACTGTTTCATGTTGGGTCCTCACCTTTCCACTGAATTTGTACTTTAAATGCAGCTGTTTATGCAATAAGAGCTACTATAGTGAGGGCTTCTATCTTGAAAGCAGTAATTAGGATAAAGTGGAAATCACTAAGCCTCATCAATCTAGCAAACAGGCAGACAGGAAAGATGGAGATCTATAAAAGATTGAGTTGCATAGAGTAAGTAAAGTCATCAATTGAAATTGAGAGGACATGCTCAAAACAAATGCATTGTTCTTCACAAAGTGTTGAACCTTGGAGCTGCAGGAGGCCCTGGTACATATTGCTGTAGACTTAAAAAAGTAGGAGCTAGATTAAGAGAAAAATGGGCAAGCTTACAAAAGAGAATTCTCTGAAGCATTTTCAATACAAAAATCTTTCTATTTGAAGATACCATGTCTGAATCAGGACATCCCTCAGACTCAAGTAGTTGACAGTCAAGAAACTTTCATCAGGTTTGCCCCCTTCTTTCTTTGCCATTTGTGTTAGACGTTGTAATCAAGATTTTGAACTAGTGTTTGTGTGGTCTTGTATATTCTTCTTTTTTAAAAATAAAAACTGTCATCTAATTTTTTTTTAATAACAGAGGGAAACCTGATAGTCTCTGAATCATTTTCTTCTAAGAGCAGAATTTGTGAATGTATAAGAGAGCTTGTAAGTGAAGATATACAGCCTGAGAATCTTGGAAAATGGAATATAAATATGGCTTTCACATACAAGCCAGAGCTGGGTGCAGGGCTCCAGCTGGGGTCTCACAGAGCAGAGCAGAGGGGCAGAATCCCCTCCCTCCCCTGCTGCCCACGCTGCTTTGGATGCAGCCCAGGACATGTTTGGTTTCTGGGCTGGGAGTGCCCATGGCTGGTTCATGTCCAGCCTCTCACCCACAGCACCCCCAAGTCCTTCTCACAGGGTTGCTCTGATCTGTTCATCCCACAGCCTCTGCCGGTTCTGAGGGTTTGCCCCAACTCAGGTGCAGCACTTTGCTTTGTTAAATCTCCTCAGGTTCCCATGGTACCAATTCTTGAGCTTTTCCAGGTCCCTCTGGATGGCATCCAGACCTTCGAGTGTGTCAACTGCACCATTCAGCTTGGTGTCATCCAAAAGTTTTCTGAGGGTGTACTTTATCCCTTTGTCTATGTAATTGATGAATTTATTGAATAACACTGGTCCAAATGAATTCCTGAGAAACACCACTTGTCATCGATGCCCATTGGGACTCTGAGCCATTGACCACTACCCTCTGGATGCCACCTCCAGCCATTTTATAATCCATCTAACAGTCCATTCACCAAATCCATCTGCCTCCAATTTAGAGATAGAGATGTTATGGAGGACTGTGTCAAAGTCTTTACAGAAGTCCAGATAAACGACATCTGTAGTCTTTCCCTTGACCACTGATGGAGTCACACCATCACAGAAAGGCACCAGGTTGGTCAGGCAGGACTTGTCCTTGGTGCTGGATGTCCTGAATCACCTCCCTGTCCTCCATGTGCCTTGACACAGCTTCTAGAAGGATCCGTCCATGGTCTTCCCAGGCACTGAGGTGAGGCTGATGCTTTGGTAGTGTCCAAGGCTCTCCTTTCTACCCTTTTAAAAGATACGTTTTCCCTTTTCCAGTTACCTGGAGCTTTCCCTGACTGCCAAGACTTTTCAAATACCATGGAGAGTGGCTTGGCAGCTACATCAGGTGATTTTCTCAGAACTCTGGGATGTATTTATTTTGGTCCCATAGTCTCATGCACATTCAGGTTCCTCAAGTGGTTGTGTTCCAGATCTTTACTTAGGGTGGGAGAGACTTTGCTCTCTTGTCCCCCATCCTGCTGTCCATCCACTTGAGAGGTATGGGAGGAGAGGCTGCCATTGAAGACTGAGTCAAAAATGTTTTTTAATACCTCAACCTACCCCTATCTCTGGTTACCAGTTTTCTGACACTGTTTGTCAGGCAGGTTCACATTCTTTGACCTTCCTGTTCTGGTTAGCCTGCTTGTAGAAGTTACAGGTTCTTTGTGTCGCTTGCTGGGCTCATCTTCACCTTGATCTTCCTTACCCTATCCTTACACAGCTGAACTTCATCTTTATACTCTTCACAGGTCCTACCTTTAACTGTCTCTGCATTTGATTCATTCCCTTTAGTTTGACCAGTTAATTTGACCAGTAGCTCCCTACTCAGACATGCCAGTCTCTTGCTTTCCTTGCACATTTTCTTCCTTCTATGGAAAATTTCCTCAGAAATCTGCCAGCTCTGTTCCATTCCCTTGCTCTTCTGGCAGTCTCTCAGGAGACCCCACTGACTATCGCTCTGAAGAGCTGGAAGTCTGCTTTCCTAAAGTTCAGATGCCTAACTTTACTACCTACCTGTCCCGTATTCCTCAGGACTGCAAACTCCAGCAGTGCATGGTCAGTGCAGCCCAGGCTGCCTCCAGTCTTGTCCCTGGCTCACTCCCTTGCCTTGGTGACCATCAGCTCCTGTATCACATCCTCTCTAGTAGGGCTATTACCTGGCTCAAGAAGTTTCCCTCCATGCATTCCAGGAGTCTCCTGGATTGCCTACAGCTTGCTGTGCCACTTTTCCAGTGGATGTCAGGGTGGTGGAAGTGCCCCAGCAGAACAGGAGCCAGCAAGTGTATTTCCTCCTGTAGCCTGAGCAAGATTTCCTTATTAGACTCCCCTTGATCAGAGACACGAGTTTGCCTCTGCAGTATCTTACACATAGATTGTCATGAAAAGGTATTAACAGGAAAAGCTCTGCTTTTTCTTTATTTGAAGGCTTTTTCATTCACTGTAATTTCATTGTGGAATCTCTGTATCATATTAACTATGCATAAAGGGGAACATAGGAACAGGAGGAGAAATCTGCAAAGAAAGCACATCAGCCAAGAGTAAGACTCAAGCATGACTCTGTGGGCTCTTTTCTGGGTTTGATTTTTTTTTTTTTTTTGTGAACAGCTCCTTTTCAGGGGAACTCACGCAAGAAAAAGAATAATAAGCAGAGAAGGAAACACATCATGTAAGGTTTTGAAACTGATGCTCCTGATGTGTTGAAAAAGGGGTTTGAAAACCTAGTGATGGAAAGATTTTATGTGATAGAGTATATTCAAAAACACTGTGAAAAATCAAGTTCCTAATTCTTCAAATTTCATAAATTAAAAGTCACCTGCTTGTTTCTTTCTAGGATTTTTTGTCTTATTTCTGGCTTTTGATTTTGTTCCACTTTTTTTGTGATTTTTTTTCTCCTCTAAAATATGCCATGATGGATTTTTAGTGCAGAAATGTCTAATTCTGAATAGTGGAGGGGTTATGTGTTGCTTTAAGTAGTTGTTGGAGTAGGTAGGTGCTTTTTTGTTCATCAATTTCCAGTCTTTGGCTGAAAACAATATTTTTACTATCTCGTTTTTCTGATCTCCAAAGTCTTATTTAATACCTAGCAGACAAAACAAAGACAGAAGAAAATGTTTATCTGAGCTATAATACTGAAAGAAAATATGAAATATAAAAGTTTTAAAGCAAGGAAGTTTATCAATAATTTTGTTATTGTTTTACCACTTGGACAGGGGTCAAATGGGACTTTCCCCCTGCCACCATTCTGTAGAAACTCTGGTTTCTTACCTTGTTTATTGGCTTTTTCATCTGCTGTAATTTGATTGGGGAGTCTCTATGTCATATCTTCTCCTGATACTCATATAATTTTTTTTTAGAGTCCCTGTGTTATAACAAAGAATGATTTCTTTTTTCCCCCAATAATTCCAGTTTTAAGTCAGTATTTTCTCCTCTTATTTGTACCCGAAGTGTTCAACTGTGTTCACATACAACTTTCAGTCTGTGAGGCGGCTGGAAATAGTCTTCAGACTAGAATATTCTAATGCAGCCTAGGTTCTAGACTAGATTAATCTTCAAAAGCAGTTTTTATGGCAGGGTGGGTTGGCTATGCAGATTCAGCATCAGATATGCAGCATCATATACTCAGAAATCATAGCACATAAAGTCATAAAATAATGTATTATAGGGAAGTGAAAGGATCCTTAATCGCACTGTGCTGATATTTTAATCTTCTTTCCACTTTTACTTTTCTCTATAACAGGTTCAAATGCTATTCTCTGTACTGCTGTGCTATCTGCCACCATTAAGCTGATCTTTAATTTATTTGACACCAACGTCAAATTGTTGCTTCTCAAATAAGAAGAATTACTTTCAAGCTGTGGAGGAAATGACTCATCATAGCTTTGATTTTTTGGTAAGAAACATGAATGTGAAGGAACTCAATATTGTTCAAGATGAATAACTGAAGGATTCCTCTCATATTTCTACATTATAAAATTATACACAAATTATTAGTATCATTGATAACAATTTAGAGAATTTCAAAGCATCAGCCTGGTACAATCACTGCATACAAACCTTGTCTTGTCCATGCCCATCTCAATGGATGTGTCACAAGCCTGTGACTTGCCCACTGGCCACTCAGGCTCTCAGCTGATCCTGATTTCTGTCACTAGCCCTGCCCTGCTCTCCCCATGGCCAGGGAGGCCACTGCCCATCCTGCTCTCTTTCCCCCATATGTGCAGCATCCCTGCCCTTTCAGAACAGCTGCTCTTTGTTTTGCCTTTGATTTTAAAGGAGAATTGCATGCACATATTGAGCACTAACTTTATCCTTGGAACCTTACTCGATGCAACCATCTGTTGCAAAGACATGCTTGTCAAAGGCCAAATCTGCTGCCAGGAGCTGCCAATAAAAAATAAGGTATTAAAAGAAGAAGCCAAACTCTCTGCTTCATAAATGCCAATTTTCTTGACTTCTTGAAATATTATAACAGAAATGTCTGAAAAAGATTCCATTCCACAATACAATTACAGAAGATTCCAGTGACTTTATAATTAGTTTTATGACTAGTTTTATAATTAGTATAATTATAATAAATTTATAATTTTTACTTGTCTGTAGAATTGTTCCCTTTTTGTTGGTTTTTTTTTTTTATCTTTCAGATTGAAAAAGGAGAAAAATTAAAAGAAAGAAAATTTAAAAATTGAGTGGTAGAAATTCTAGAAAGAGAGTTATCTAGTATAGAGATATTACACAAATTTCCATGGGTATTTTGATTATGCAAAAAAGAGTTGTTAGAATCCAAATCTATAATTTTAGCATTGGTAGAACTGAGTGCAAAAAAGTTATTGTTCAAGGCATAAAATGTAAAAAGAAATGCAATCTTAAAACAATGGAGATTTGTATTTATATATGAGCTCTTTCTCATTCTTCCTCTATCCCAAGAACTCTTCCCACAAAAGAGTTTGTCTTGGCATGAAAATGAAGATGCTGCTATTTTCAGTGCCCTGTCACGAAAATATTTGTTTAGGTTTAGAAACAGTATTCCCACCATTTAGAGTTCCCACTGAATTACTCCAAACCATGCACAGTTCCATCACTTCCCACTCTCTGCCCCTGCAGTGGGATAGAGAAGAGAACTGGAGGCACAAAAAGTAAAGATAATGGGTTGAGATAAGTACAGTTTACTGGAAACAGAAATGAAATGAGATGATGAACAGTAACAACTATACTAATGACAGAGTGAACAAAAAAAAGGTGAACAGTTCACATGTGGTTGCTTACTGTGGTACACCTGATAATATGGAATACCAAATTGCTCCCTCTGCTGCACTAGAACCAGAAGGGATCTCTTTCCCCATTCCCAAAAAGAGATGTGAGGTTGTATAGAACAATCCCTGGGTCCTCCTGGCTACTGCAAAAATTTACCTTCCTAGCTGGTTCCTAGGACAATGTGGGATGAGGAAAAGAGGCATAAAAATTCCTGGAGGCTTTTTGTCATCAGTGACCATGAAAATCTATCAAAGTATTTTGCAATCATCTGCTCCATCTGAAGGAAGGAAGACATCTGCTGAAGAATTAGTGTCCAGATGGTTACTCCACGAGTTAACAAGATGGCTTAATCGAATGCTAAAGGTGAAGGAGGCTAGAGCCAGAAGTAGATTTAGTTCATATGTTGTCATAAGGCTGCCAATGACTATCTTGTAGAAAGGCCACTTGATTAAATAAATGAAAATATGGCTTGGTAAAATTCAGCTATATATAACTCAAGGACATAGTTAGATGAGTGCTTGAAAAAGTCACCTTTGTGGTTCCGTAAGTCAAAACCAAAATAATATGTGAACACGAACAACACAGAATCATAGAATGGCCTGAGTTGCAAGGGACCTTAAAGATCATCTAGTTCCACACCCCCGGCATGGGCAGGGACACCTCCCACTAGTTCGGGTTGCTCAGAATCCTGTCCAATCTGACTTTGAACACTTCCAAGAATGGGGCATCCAAACTTCCCTGTGCAACCTGCTCCTGTGCCTCACCATGCTGACTGTGAAGAATTTCTTCTTAACTTGTAATCTAAATCAACTCAGTTTTAAACCATTCTTCCTTCTCCTGTCAGTATGTGCTCTTGCAAGCAGCTAAATAGTCATTCCAAGCCTCTTGTTACTATTTGCTCTCCATCCTTCCCCCAGGTGCTGTAAGGCTGCAAATAGGTCACCCTGAAGCCTTCTTTTTTTCCATGGTCAACATCTGCAATTTTTCCAGCCTTTCCTCGTAGGAAAGGTGCTCCATCCCTCTGGTCATCTTGCTGGCTTCCTGTGGGCTCACTCCAACCCACCCATATTCTTCCTGTTCTGGGGATCGCAGGGCTGGATGCAGTTCTCACAGTGGAACCTCTCTTGACCTGCTGGTTGTGCTGCTTTTGATGCAGCCTAGGATGCAGTTGTCTTTTCTCTTTATCTGTCTTGGTTTCATGCAACTTAAACTCTCTTGGATAGAATGTCCCTAACCTCTGACAGAGTCTGCCACAAATCTGTGGATCTATAGTAGACCAAAGTAATCTGTAACGAGTTCCATGCCTTTCCTTTAATGCATTTAAATATTTATGGAAGAAATGCCAATAAATTCAGTGAAATTCCTAGATGTCAGAGAAGAGATCTTCCAAAAAGATAACTTTGATCTTATGAAAACAGTGAGTGGGTGATAAAAGTAAAGAGTAAGTCTAAATTATTTTATGCACATAGGCAGAAACAAAGACATGCATGCATTCATCAGCATTTAAGTAGAGACTGGGGAATACACAGGATGAAAATATGTACTACAGCCTTGCCCAAGGTTGAAAGTAAGAGAGTACTTTTTAGTATCTGTCCTCTACTTCCTAAGTCTAACATGTGCTGGGAAGAAATGTTGAGACCTGCAACTATTAATGCAGCTGTGTTCAGCAAAAGACTCCCACCAATATTCCCAGGATATCAGTGGAGAGACACTGTTTGCCATGGCCAAGTAAAGATCAGGAAGATAAGTGTGATGGAGGACTCTCTGTCTTAATACACAAGGTTTTAGCACTGAATTTAGTGTCCTGTGATGTCATGGTAAATGTGTTAGGCACATGGAGGCGATGGAGGCAAATTTTCACAATCTGCAATAATCAGCCTCTGAACAAGGGTCAGAGACAGGAGTGTGTCAACAAGACACTTTCCTCACAACTGTTTATCCAGATGAAGCAAGAATTTCAAGGTCATTCCCTTCTCATAATCAGAAGTGGAATTAAAAGATCTGTTTTCTGTGGTGGTTGTTTCTTTTGTTTTTTTAGGATTTTCTTAGTTTTTTAAACAGAGGAAGAAAAATGTTGAGAATCAGTAACAGTTTTTGTGCCTGGAAATGGGCAGAAATTCACACCCCCAGAACTTAAGTCATTCACTTTTCAGCTTCCCGTCAGTGAACAGAATAAGGCTGGGGTGTAACTCTAACAAAGTACACTAGGTTACAATATAAAGAGGTGCCCAGAGGTATGTATTCTATCGCCATCTGTTGAAACCAGGTGGGGCAGTGATTCTTATCTCTGTGGGAGATATCCTCTGCTAATGGGCTATCTGTTAAAACCAGATGGGGCAATGCTCTTTATCTTCCCTATAACCCACCTTCCCTCCAGGAACATATCTTCTGTTAATGGGCCATTGAGTCCCACTGCATGACTGACAAAATTACATCATCCCATTAGGAAATGCTGCACCCAGGGGGAGGAGCCAAGCCTTTCCTCTCTAGATAAAAACTGAGATTTGGAACACTAAAGCAGCCCTTATCCACTGGTTTCCAGAGGACAAGGGCTACCAGGATCACTGCTTCAAAACGACTACTTCATCTGGATGGCTACCACCACCCTAACTAGCTAGTTGTATTCTGACTCTGTCAGTGCTTTTTCTTTTGTACTATTGCATGTATTTGATTTTTCTCTTTTTTTTTCCCTATTAAATTGTAGTTCTGACTTGGGGTCTCTCACTGGTTTTGATTTCTAAACCATTACACAAAGCTATTAATTATTAACAGCAACAGCAAGCAAACACTCATGATATGTGAAAGTAAAGAAAATTGGTTCATTTTCCTTTTGGATTAATAAAATGTTACTTCACTGTGTTTCTCTTTGGCTGGCTTTCCTCTTTAGTGCTGACTCAGTAATAGGTGAGCCAAGGATGGATTTGTTCCATCATATATTTATGGCTCCTCTCTAATATTTTCTTGAGAACAAAGAGACTTTTTTTTTTTCTTTTGCATCTTGATTTGTAGTTGACCCATTTCATAAAAACAAAGAAGTTTTCCAAAATGTCACTGATTTCTATGTAACACTTTGACAATGTGATCTCTTGCTTAAAGAGAGCTGTTTCAGAGAGATAAAATTCCATTTTTTGGTCGGGATTTTATAATTTTTGTTTGTTTGCATGTTCTTTAATTTGAGGAGCAAATGTCACTTCCCTTCTTCCATCTGCTTACAGATTCCACCACAGGTCATTCATTATTCATTAGAAGATAGAACTGTTTTGAAATAGAAGGTAAGTTAATCCATAAAATAACTTCTTCATTTTATTTTTTTAGAGCTAACAATTTCCCATTTTCTTTGAGCATCATCCTTTCTGGTTCTCTTGGATACCAGTGGGACTTATATGTCCAACTTAATTGTCCTCAGCATGACAGAACTGAGCTGATATGAGGTGAGAAATATATCCTAACCATCATGCCACTTAAACAATTTGATCTTTATAATCAATACTTTAGAGAATTCAAAGCTTCTCTGATTCTTTTTCGAACCATTTGCAATGCTTACTCCAACTCAGACACACAATAGGAATGGCTACAAAGAGAGAGGTGCAAAAAAACTGACTCAATCTGAAGCATGTCTTTTGCAGATGTTTTGTTGTTAAGATTTCCCTGGTGCAATGGGATAGGTACATTTTATTCTGGTCACAGACTGCACCTGTAAAGGTACAGGTACTATTAAATGCATGTAGGAACCTGAGAATTGTCCAGTAATTGCAGCTGTAGGTGTGTGAAGAGCAGAGTTTCTCAGAATGTTCATATTTAATTGGAGGGATTGGCCTGATGCACTTTAAGACTATGTTAACTTTCCAGCTCAGAAAAAGTATTCACCTTCAGTAACCTCAGATGATGAGATGAAAACTGAAAAGCACAATTTGTGCTTCAGAATCCCATCTGACTTTTCAAGACTGACTGAAGAAGAAAAAGTCTAAATGTTTTCAGCCAAAATATGCAAATAACACTGAAAGAGTAATACATTTACAGATTTATTATTTTTTCATATAAATGTGGCTTAAATAGAGAGTTAAGTATTTTAGGGAGTTCTGACACACCAATAGCAGCTGTTTTAAATGAAAATATGCCATGCAAAGCAATTAGTTTAATGTTTCTTCATCAGCATCATAATCAACATCATCATTTCTGAAATCTCATTCTTCCCCTAAGGTTCCTGATGTTCCATACTCATAAGTAGGCTTGGTATAAGAAGATCATGGTGGTTGGCTTTGATAACATCTTATTCTAAAAATACCCAAATATATTTTTTTATGTATTTTGACCATCTCCTCTGCAGGGCAGTTTTTGGGGTTGTTTCTGCTTGATTATTTGTTTATTTATTTATTTATTTATTTATTTATTTATTTATTAGGGTGGTTTTGCTTTGTTTTTTAGGTTTTTTAAATTTGGTTGTATTTACTGGGCAAATTTTCAAACTCTCAGAAAATGTTAGTTTATGTGCGTTTCAGTTCCTAAAAGAGTTCACATGTGATCAGTTTCAGAAACACATGGTTGGCAGCAGCCCACTGACTTCCAATTCAGTTTCATCAGCCATGTTGCACTGCTTGAAGCAGAAAAAGACTTAGCACTGCATTTTCTTACTTTGTGAGCATCCCCTCAGATAATGCAAAGACTGCAAGATCTGTACTAATTGCATTTTCTGGACAGATTTTAAAAATTACATTAACTATCCTTTCAAAGTGTGTGACGTTTGCACTGGTTGGGTTGTGGAAATTCAATATATAAATGCATAGTATTCAATCCCTCCAATAAGTATAATCACTGTGATGTGGCCAGTAATCTGCCACAATGATCATTGCAACTGAGATTCTCCAAAAAATCAGGCAGCAGCATGTGCTTAATGAATGAGCAAGGCACTGGGAAATTGTCCAGATCCTTTAATTTAGATGTCTCTGTTTGCCCTGAATTTTTAAATGGAGGTAGAGAACTGGCAAAATAGCCATGAATACAAATAAGTGGGTTTTTGGTACAGTATTTTGAGTGTAGTATGTTCTGTTTACTACCTGAATATACTGTAGTTCACTGTGGTGTTCGTTGTTAGAAATAAAGAATATTTACCTGGCTGATATATCAATTTCTTTTATATGTACTGTTATTTAAAAAAAAAATAACCAACCAAATCTGTTTTCAAGCTTTAAATGTACACCTAAAGAAAATAAATTTATTTATATGTTTACATACAGTTAATACAGAGATGTACAAATACAGAGAGATATAAATGCATAATTTTAAAATGCATTATAATTAGGACTGCAAAATTGCATAGATACGAAGAAATAATTGCTACTGCGTTTGAGATGTCTAACCATTACAATAAATGAATGGGAAAAATAAGTCTGTTTTGAAAAACAATGGAATCGGTGGAACATAGAGTACAATTCTGCTTCGTGGCATGTTATGTTCAACTAAAACTGTAATTCAGACAATTATGGAGAAATTCTAGCTAAAGTAAAACAAATGCTCCTAATTTGGCCTGTAGATTTTGCTGCAGTGTAATCAAAAAAGGCAGCTTTTATACCAGGGTCTTTTCAAAATATTTCTTTATCATCTCCTTAAATTGTTGTAATCTCTGACTTAATGCACATTTGATGCATTCTGTTAGAGGCAGAATGACCTTTACCACATCATTCAAGTCACAGCTGTTATTTTAACTTTGTTCTGCACTCTTTGTCCCTCAATGGGCAAGAGAGAGTAGTTTTCATTTCCCATTTCTATTCCATTTTCTGATTGCCCTTTACCACACATCCTCTTGTTCAGTACATTAAGCTGGTCTTTTTGGGAGCTGGATCTGAAACTCTATCCTGTTTGAAGCAATTTAGTCTGTCCAGCATCCCCTTTTCCTTTTCCTACTATGTTGGTTGTATTTCTGACTATTCCTGTTGATATACACTTAAAATCCTTACACATGCAAACAAAGCATATAAAAAAATGTAAAAAACATTATTTTGTGACTAATATAGAAATTTTATGATTAAGCTTTATCCATCACTTGCAGTATTAGAGGTGGTGCATATTTACAGAAAACTCACTTGTGATATTCTATCAATGAAAAGAGCTCTGATATAATTGCTGGTTTAACTTGCTCCACTCTAAGGAACTTTGTTATGTGAAAAGGTAATTTAAAGACAGCTAAAATCAAAAAAGCACTCTGATAAATTACAGACCTAATTCATTTTCTTGGCTTTGTTTATTCCTGGTTTGCAAGGCCAGAATTGTCGTAGTAGGGAAAAAATGAAAGGATCACTGGAAGACCAAATGAGTAAAGCATTAGCCTAAATTTACTGGTTTTAAAATATGTTGCAAAAGACAAAGGAGAAAAAAACCCCCATATCCCAAACCAAACCTAGTGCATTAATGGGACAACACCCTTAAAGACAAGAAATCAGTGAGGGTGCTGACAGTCTTTCCTTTTGTAAAACATGCACCCAATTTCACAATCTGAGTTTTGGGTCAAGTGTTTTGACATCAACAAGTAGTATATGCCATAAATGATCTTTTGAGTCATTAACTGTACTTTTCCCTGCTTCTGTTCTGCACCACTCAAGCAAATGCAGAACAGAGCACTGAATATGAGTTAATTCAGTTTAAGTTTCTAGTGTTGCGTACATTTTAGGTAGCAAATGTAATATTGTCTTGAGCCACACGTATTGGATTTCACACAGGATTGTTGTATTTACATAGCCCATACTTAAAAAGACCAGAAAAAATGTGTCCTGGGCAATAATATTTTAGAAGTACTATTAAAAATATCACTGGAGTCCTAGAGTCATATATTTGGCCTCAGTCCACATCTTGTATGACTGTGTGGTGAGAAGAGAAAGCCATAGAGTTAACTTGGTCTTTCATTGGCCTGGTGGTAAAATATCCTGCTGATAGTTAAAGCTGGACAGCAAAGTCACCAGTGTCCCATTTAAAGCCCAAGAGAACCAGTGCAGGCATCATAAAGGGCCTAAAGCAGGAAAATTGGGTGGAAAATTATCCAGCCAGCCTGCTGCTTAGAAGGGTAAGTTAGAAACAAGGAGTAACATCAGCATGTGTCACCCTGGCATTGTCTATTCTGAGGTCAGGCACCAGCTAACAGACTTTTTTGTGAACTGAACAGCCTGCAAGGCTTCCAAATACAGCCATGGTACTCCTGTGTCCCTTGCAGAGCCAGAGCCAGCAGGTGGGGGAGACTCCACTTGGCACAGACCTGGCGCTGACAGACGCCGTGGAATGCATGCTATTCATTTTTGAATCCCACCTTACAGAGTGTTAGACCAAAACCAGACAGCCTTGCCCTTCCAAACACCAGGCAAGTGCAACATCTTTTTGCCCCCACATTGCCTGCATACGATAGATCTATTATGAGACATGATATGGTTCAGTTTTATATTCAGGCTATTCAGTCAAACAGAAATTTTCTGAAAGCAGAGTCTGAAGAATGAGATCTTGATTTGCTGCACTGACTAGAAAACACTACTTGTGAAACACGGTTTGAAGGATGTTCTGCAGTGTGAAAATCTGCACCTTTATGCCAAGAAACTCTGAGCCAGAGCAAAGTGCTAGTGATTTGTTGCACATTCTGTCTTCACTTTCTTGGCTTTGTGATTAGTCATAATGTTATTACTGTAGAATGTTTCTGCTTAATTTGCACAATTATTAAAAGAAGGAACAAACCTATTATTTACTGGAAAATTCTAAGCATACTAATATGTTACAAATCCTGATGATAGTATGACGGCCTGGTGTCAAAAAATACCTTCTTTTGGAAAGGTGCACAGTGATATGCCCTTAAGTGATTTCTGCATCTCATTTAATGTCCCTGTCAAATACATTTTAAAAGCATCTCTTACTTATTTTAATTAGTACATTTTTATTTTACCATTTTTCTGGCCACTCAAATACTTTTTCTGTAACTTTCACAAACATTCACTAGCATACTGCTACAGTACATTATTCCTATGAGTTTTCAGAGTACTAGAATTTATATGAAACTTCCAGACACTTCAATGTTTTCAAGAGCCAGTAGAGAAATATTTCTAGTATAGCTGTGTAGTAATAATTATGTGATATAGCACAGTGCAAGAAGTTATCAAATTTATGTAATTTTTAGCAAAAATTACAAAAAAATAGCAAATCACATTTCTGTGGTTTTTTTGATTAAAAGTATTTTTCTTCATTGTGCTCCTGTTTAATAATTAATTTGTCTCATAGATTTCTAAGACAATGTCAGTACTTTTGTTTGTGAGTATAAAAAGTGGAAATTTAAGAAAAAACCCAAACTGCAAACTTGTCTATTAAGCCACTAGAAATTAAATTTAGTCTTAATGATAAAGGAAGTTTGATAAAAAGATAGATTCTATAAAGATCCATTTTGCCTTATCAATAGTAGTTACACCTCTGAGTGGTGTTTTATGTTTTTTAAAATCTATTTATGTAATATTATACTATAGGATAAATTTGTTGCTGGAATACATAATTTTAACACAATTTTTTCAATACAGCTGCAATTGAACTGTTTGTAAAGTTGTCCTTTTAATCTTTTCTTAGAAAGGTATAACCAAAACTAATCTCTTCTCAAATATAACTTGGCAACTAAAAAAAGAAAATCTCCCTCCGGCTTACTCTTATTCAGGGTGAGATATTTTCAAAGGGATTTTGTTTTTTTACCAGTGCAGCACTAGGGGACACACAAGATGGTCATTATTGGCTAGACAGGCACTGATGAACTGCTGAAAATGGAACAGACAGAAATGTCTCTCTGTGAACTTTGATAAGGTGTAACATAAGACATGGCATAAACTTTCCTTCACAGCTCTCTTTAGGGTATGATAAGAGGAGAATCAATTCTGGTGACTGTAGCCCCTCTCAGAATAGCTTTCTGTGCTGAATTTCCAGATGGACAGAGGAACATCAAGAGAGCATTTGAAAAAATGGTGTTGGTAATCTCATTGACAGGCTTCCTATTCCTAATTCTTGAGGTAAGTGCCTGGACATTGCGCTTCTGGAAATTCCTTTAACAGAAAAGTTAGAGCAACTTGTGTTGAGCCATGTCCAGCAAAACCTTCAGAAAAAACTGAAGTGCAAATGAGAGTCTATCCATGACTATTGTGCTGAAGCCAGCTCTCTGGGAGAGAATAGGACTGCATTCAGATGCTGGGGCCAGCTTTTCCCTGTTGTGAAAGAGTTATCTCATTTTTTCATAACATGAGGACTCACATAAGGCATGCATATTTAACATTAATATCCTGAAAGAAGACCAACAGGCTGGGAGGGGAAGTTTTCAATCCACAGATTCTACACAACTCTCGTACTGAGGAAATCAGTGTACTTAATTGTAGAAGCCATGTTACAAATGTTTGTTTTCAGCTCTTAAAGAGAGCTGTGAAGATCCCAGGACATTTGTGGTGAAGTTTATTGCCTTTGTAGTTGAGCGACCTCAACAGAACTTTAGATCATATAAAGGCCTCACTGAAATACTGATTGATGCAGTACTTTTGGGAAATGTACATCAGATGTGCATGACTTTTGCAGGCTTTTGAGTGTTGATGAGGTCAGGGAGCTGGTGTGGAGTGCACAGACCCATACAACAGTGAGCAAAGAAGGTAATGCTAGTGAGTACAGAATAATCCTACCACGAATAATGTGAACCACAACACGACAACACTTAATGCTTAATGCCTTGGTAAAAGATGCTGATTCGTTCAAGACTTAAAGGTAGCTAGCAACAGTTTTGGTTTGCTTTGTTTTGTTATGCTGGGATTTTTTGGTTTTTGTTTGCATTTTTTGTTTGTTTCATTTTTGTTGTGGAGGGAGTTTTTTGGTACTTTATTAAATGGTAGATTAAAAAAAGTGTCGTTGGCCCAGGCTATTTGTGCAGATTTGTGCTTTTTCTGTGTTACTGCCTTATGAGGTGAGGTTGGAAGTGCTGTGCCTTGCTGACAAGTATCCATACTTGCTCAAACTCCTGAACTGAGCTCTAGATTTTACTGTATGGAACAATAGCAATGTCAGTACCTCCTTACTTTTGACACTATGACAAAGTCTCCAAATCTGACACTGCTGGACGAAATACTTATTTTTAAAACCCAAACAAACAATCATGAGACTACTGGATTAATTTTGAAAGAGAACTGTGACAATATCCAGATAATCTTTTGCCAGTAGAAATTTAGTGAGTTTGGGGCTATTTTGTGGTGATTGAAGATCAGAAGATCATGATGAAGCTTTGTAAAGTAATGATATATGCCCAAAACCAACATAAAAAGAAGCTGGCATACTGCATGTAGTCAAATTCCCTGAACCAAATGCGCATGTATATTTAAAATTTTTGTTTGATTGAAATAACAAATTGCAGACTTACATATAGCAGCTTCTCTTTTGCTAAAAGCTACATAAAGAACTTCAATGAAATCTTTTAAACTGTTCTTTCTTGCTTTCTCTGGTAACTGTCCTCCCTAAGGAGAAGCCTTTGTGTTTAACTAGAACAGATTAAGAATCCATCTCTAAGCAAATCATTTCTATGCATAGTGTTTCCACCAAAATTTGATTTAATAAAATGTTTGCCTGATTCCAATTTGTATTCATCAACATAGTTCTTCCTGAAATTATATTAAGAGTATTTTACAAAATGAAATATTTAATGTCCACGCAGCAATGAATTAGACTTTATCTGTGAGGTGTCAGCAAATTTAGGAAGCAAAGAGCATTTGCTAGATTTAGTAAGATTGTTTTACTCACAGAATGATGAAGTGGTAGCAGTTAATGCAAGTGTATTCTCTCTTCCTATGCCAGTGCAAATGATTTGGGCAGAATATACATGCATTCATCCTTGTTCCAGCACTGCAGCAGCATTACAGGATAGAGAGGGCTAATTTATTTAGAACCATCTTACCCAGAAAGGTTCAAAGTCTCAACTCTGCTAACTAGTATATCTTGAAGTCCAATTTCGATGAAGACAGGCTATCACCCACTGTGTAGAGCTTAAGTCTGCTTTACCCCTTACAAAACAATTTCAGTTTATTCTGAGAAATTCAATTTTTCAGCAAGTTCTATTACAGAAAAAAAAAAAAAACAACCAACCCAACGAAAAAAAACCACCCACCTGTTACTAGGCAAGCTCTGTACAGTAGTTAAGAGGGCTTTTCAGGAAATTTATTTTCTTAAGTACACCATTTATGTACCTGAATGACTCCCTCAGAATGAATGCAGTAGAGTTAGTGGTTGCATGGCTACACAGTAAGTAAGCCTCTTACTTCTAGCAAGGCAAACCTTTAATTTTTGGTCACTGTATAGGCTGCAGGCTCTTTGGGCTCATCTGCATGCAGGATATATCTGTGCAGCACAGGATCCAGGCACTAGCAGAGGTTTCAGGGGTGCAAGCAAAGTGTCACCTAAAGCGCTGCACTGCACTTTTTAGCAGAACAAATTACTTTGAGAGAGCTGATGAGCCAAGGTAGCTGCACTAGCTTTAACTTTGGAGCTAGCTTATCTAGCACAGGCTCAAGTTTCTCTGCACCCTTCACACTTGACAGATACTCGAAATGTGTTATTGAGACATGCTCTAAATGACCCAGAGCCTGAAAACAGAAGTCATACACCCACCATTCAATTCTACCACCTTTCATCAACAGAAATGCTCAACAACTCAAGTTTTGATTTAGTAGGTGCCTCACTGGTTGTCTGCACAAAGACTCTAAAGACAGCTGTTACAGTCCAGGTCTTTTGAGGCTTTTAAAGCTCCAAGCACAGTAATATTTTTTACATTAATAAGAACAAGTATTATGATAAGAGTGGCAGAGAAAAGGGCAGAATCAATTTGCATACACAGTATAATTCTTTAATTTTTTTCTTTATTTTTAAAGTACTAATTTTCTTAAGTAAATATGATTATGCTACTCTGAAAATGTTTCAGGCTAACATTTTTTATTTGTTTCAGGGAAAGCAAATTCTCTCTATTTCTACACGTTGTGCAATATAATGGCTCACAGCCCACACAGTGGGTAATTTGAATGAACAGCAGGCCTTCAAATTACACTAAAAGCCCTGTTATATTTCAAGCAGGGAACATTTTTATTATAGTCACAGTCTTGACATCCCACAGGATGAGTATACTTTTTTTTTTCTCTATTGATCTCAGACCAGCAGGCAACTAGCTGGAAAAAACAGGCATCTCGAAACACCCATGCACAGTTTACAAATACAGGTACCTCTGCTTTTTGATGCTGAGATATTTTGTACTGAGAGAAAGCTCTATTTTATCCTTAGGAACTGTACCATGAATTGCGTGCAGGAAGCCATACAATCAGCCATTCACAGTTCATTCAGAGCAGACAACTACTAATGGCATTATTCACCCCAGTGAGCAGGGATTTGTGTAATGGGGCTTTCCAGAAGTATTAACACAGCAGTGAAGGGAGGTGGCAGCTCAATATTTTCTATTAGTGTTTGACCTTTTATCATGCTTTGGACCTTGATACAGCCTTAGCTGCTTCCCTCTTTCTCTGGAAAAAGACTGGCCGTTTTTCCTGTAGCTATGCAAGGTCTCAAAGAGATAGGAGACCTACACCCACATTTTTCATCTCTGTTTGCTTTCTCACCTCATTAGCTCTCTCCTTCCTCATCCTCACTGTCTATTTCCATTTCAAGGCTACAGAAGCTGTAGTTCATAAGGAACTGCAGTTCATTAGTGGTGCTCTCCCAGCCATGGAAATTATTTTCTAAAGACCTCCCACCCAAATAAAGTGAGATAAAAGACTGGGAAATTCACAGTCTTCAAATGATAGTTTGCAAGAGCTCTATCACCTAAAAAAGAAAACAAACACACCTTATGACTCACTTTTAATGCACTAAACACAGGAGGCAGTGTAATTGTCTAGGCATTTTTTTAATCTTTCCATGTGGTTTAGATTGTGTCTTTACTGTCAATGCATATGCAGCATCGCATATTCAAGAGCTCTATCCACAACTTGAGGGAAGGGCTAGAAACCAGAAGCTCTCTAGGACTCAGCAAAGTCTCTTCTTAGCAGTGCTGCCAGAGGTGTAGGTGAGTTTGGACATGTGAATTCACCTCTCCAGACCTCAACTCTACTCACTGAAGTACAGGGACATCTGTCCTTGGGTTATCATCTGGGTTATGTAATTGGGAAAGTTTTAATGCCCCTCTTATTGTTCATATTTCAGGGGAAGTGAAGAATATGCAAACTCTGCCTATAATCTATTCAAACTTGAGCAGTATTCTAAAAATTGAAGGTCTATAGGTTCAGTTACTTGGCATACTGATTAGAAGGGTAAATAACTTCCGTCAATGAATGGAATTCACTCCAAATGACTAGAATTTCTGCCAAGAAATTTTGCCTACTCAAAACTGTTCTTTGTGATGTTTTTCCTGACACCTTGGCTAACATTATTACAAAATTGGCTTTGAATTTTGTAATATCCACTAAGCATCCTTCTTTTTGCATTCTCTAGGAAAATTCATAAACAGTAAAGAAACAATTAGTAGACATTTTAATTATTTATTTGCTTCATCAAGCTACTCAAATTTTGCTTGATCAAGCTATTTAACTCTATTGTGGTTTTTTTGTCCACTGTGCCAATTCTATGTGGAATTGGAAAATTTTCTTTACACAATTTTTGTGCGGCTAAGAAATTTAGTCAAGATTGTGTAATACTAAGGATACGGAGAGCTGTTCAGAAGAGAAATTGTGTTTGCAAGGAGGATCAATGGACACGGAGCAATGGCAGCTGGTAAGAAGGATCAGGTGTCATTAATGCCATGGCATTCTACATGGCTCTACAGATAAGCGTAAGGGTAGAGATAGACGCCAGCAAAGGCTCTAAGAATGCTAAAGCATTTCACAGAGAAATACATAGTAAAGATCATGGAGAAAACTGAAAAGTCATCAAAAAGTAAATGACAGATAGAAATATTTCCATCGTTTATGTGGAAAATCAAAGGTGACAAAGGGGAATCTGATATTAATGTTGGCAAGGTTTTTAATTCCCATTACTTACAGAGTTTTCATCACTGAAAACAAACACAACCTTTTACTTGACTTTGGTTAGCAAATATAAGGAATCTTAGAAGGGAAGGGGTGTATCCCTGTAATACGAGGTGGCCCAAGGTTCCTGCCATTGCTGACACAAACCTTCCTGATCAATGCCAGGAGGAGGAGTCTGCTCAGCTTTCGCTCTGACAAGCATTAGCTGAGCAAGCTGCCCTGCAGAAGCGGTGAAGAACACAACATGCTTTCTGCACAGATTGTCAGGGCTGCTGTCCTAGCCTGCATGTTCTAGACACCCAGGAGATTGTAGCAGACTTGGCCAGCCATGCTGGAACACAGCAGGTGATTATGTTGCCTTTAGGAGCTGGAACAGAGACCACACAGAGTTAAAGGGAATAAAATGGGTATTTATTGAAAGGCCTTCAAAGACCACACCCTGGCAGTCCCAGTGCCACAGCGTGGCCCCTGCCCTGCCTGAGTGGCTCCAAGATGGAAGTAAAAGAGGGCTTGGTCACACGATTCCACATTTTTATAGACTTCAGTCCATTTACATACAGGAGTCAACCATCCAATTAATAGTCTCAAATTGTAAGGTGTCCTCCTCCTCTTCTCCTGGCTGGCCTGCCCTCCTCTTCTCACGTTGTTTGTGCTTAGGGCCTGGAGTCTGAAGAAACTGTCCTTGAATCCATAGCTGGTAATCGGACTGTTTCGTCTTTATCACCCTAAGTACAACGGAAAGCACACCCAAGCAGAACAGAAAACTCGGGAATTAAGGCATCATTTACAGCATTCAATATCTCTCTTTCAGTCTTGACAGGTAAAAATTAATTTCACTTGAACAGGTAAAGGGCAGAGTTTCTTCTAGCTGAGAGAGAAAGTAACCTGCAAAATCATCAGCTGTTCTTGGCAAGCTGATGGAACACTGCTTGTTAAAACATTTCTAGAGACGCACAGGATCTCTGCAGTAACAGAAATACTGATGAGAGTGTTGTTTCAACGGTGTAAAGGGCTGACACAGTGGAACAGGGAAACTGAAGCAGACAGGTCTGATGTTGTAACCCAATACCACAAGGTACAAGGAATGCTTTAACCCTTCCCCCTGTCCCTATCCTATTGGAAGAAAGCCAAATTCCCCTCCCTGACCCTTTCCTAAAAAAGACTGTTATCTGAGATCTTCCTCTTTTTGCCCTGGGACCACCATGAAATAAACTACGAACATTAAGAAAGGCAAGGAGCCTCTTTTGATCCTTTGTTTTATCCTATGCAGTGCATAGCTCCTTCTTAGAGACTAACACAGTAAATAGCTAGGAAGGAGTTACGGCTTACTGCAGTCTAACACTATCACATGACAATGAAAAAGAAATAGACATGTTCTTAAACTTGCTTCATGCCAGATATCTTATTTAGGGTCTAGTTTCTGATTGATATTGATTTCAGAAGGTTTGTTTAGTGTGTCAAATACTGCTGTAGTATTTGACATTTCACGACACGGTGAGGAGAGGGATCCACTTGGTGATCAAGCAGTGAAAGACCACAGGGCTCAACTTGGCAGATGCCATTGGCAGATACCTGACTCTACTTCCCCTTGTGAATATCCTCAAGAAAGAGGTGAGTAGCACCTCTGTTAATTTGCTGGCCAAGCCATGAATAACACAGTTAAGATCAATGAATTGTGTATAGTTAATGTCATTTTTCTGTGTTTATTAAGTCAAAAGTTTCTTAAAGTTCCTTCTTCAATGAATTTTCCTTCAGGACACCTGGCTGATTATGGGTCAAGCACCCTGTGGGGTTTAGTGTGAACAGTGATGAGTACATGGAAAGACTCTTCTTAACAAACAAATTTATATCCAGTATGTTGTGCCATGGGTGCTCATGCATAC
The DNA here is from genome assembly GCA_034336665.1 of Luscinia megarhynchos. Lineage (NCBI taxonomy): Eukaryota > Metazoa > Chordata > Aves > Passeriformes > Muscicapidae > Luscinia > Luscinia megarhynchos. The sequence goes on along the minus strand of CM067592.1, from coordinate 40,696,363 downwards.
TAATAAAGACAGAAATACTCTAGTTTTCTATGAAGGGTTCTTAACCTGAATTTAGAGATTTTACTAACTTCTAATAACACTCCTAATAACAGTAAACAAGATTTATGGATTTCTAACAAAGCTTAGTTACTTTTTTCTCCTCAAATAAGTTGAATGCGACCCTTTTTATGCTTACAAGGAAGAAATTTTCTGTTCCTCTGGTTATTATCAATGCCATCAATATATTTATAAACAGTCATGCTAAATACCGAGCAGTGCTACTTTCTCTAACCCTTTCACAGAAAATCAGATTAAAAGCTGTTAGCTATCAATTTTCAGTGACAATTACACTCTCCCCTGCATACCCCAAGATGATATAAGAGAATGCACTTGATGACCTCTCTGTTTTAATCACCATTATGATATTTGGCATCCCAGAAGCCAATGAGGTTTAAACCTTGTGTTACTTTCCCTATAAATCAGCAGCAAATCTCTTGCTCTTGAGTGTTTAGAAACAAATTCTGGAGTTGTCACCCTCATACAGACAATAGGCAAAAATGTCTTCTTGTTCCATTTCCTTCATCAGGAATCAGATTTTGTTCAGAGCAGTACAGTCAATAATGGAGATTGCAAGTCAAAAAGGTGTCTAAAGGCAACTCCATTCATCCTATTGAGGTGTGAGTGAGAAAGAGTGGCTGAAAGCCACTGAAAACTAGCAGAGAAGAAAACGGCACTCTGGAATCTGAAAATATTTTCTCCAGCTACCAATTTCATCTATAGTCTGTAAAGAATGACATCTTGCAATTTTGCTGGACTAGCTGCTTACTTTTATTGAAAGCTAAGAGCTAGGCAGGATTTTATTGCAACAATAATTTTTAAAAATTTATATGTAACTTTTGTATGCAACACAAAGTTTCCTTACCAAAATAAAAAAACAAACAAACAAAAAAACCCCACCAAAAACCAAAAACCAAAAATCTAAGAAAACAAAAAAACCAAACCAAAAGCAAACAAAAAAGGTCCTAAAATTCCACAGCTAGTAAAAGCAGTGTTTCATCCATCTGCCCTCAGAGTAGGAAAATAATACAGCATAAGATACCCTCTCCAGAAGAATTGCTTTCTCTACAGCACAGGGCAACGCTGGTTGTCAAGTGAAACTTTGCCTTTTAAACGTATTGGGTAAGGACTCATCTTTCTAATTCAATCAAACTAAGAGGTAGTCCAGGGTGTCTTCAACATAAATGAGAACCTTGATTATACCCAGGAGGAATTTGGTCCCATCACCTCATGGTTTTGGCCTAGACCACTTACGGCCTGACATACTACATATGTTTTAATCACATTTGATTTATACATATGATGTAATTCTACCAGAGGTAGTCACCTGCTCCAGTGCACTGTAAACTTGCTATGATGAACTTGAATGAACTGCAAAAGTACAGTAAATAATTTGATTATTATGTTTTTAAAATTATTTGCAGTAGTTGATAACGATATTTTTTGTTTAGTTTTAGGTTCTAAGAAATTTGCAGGCACTAAAAATACCATGAAGATTTTAAGCTTCATTTACAAAATGGTGGAAGTTGCCTAGTATTCAGATGCAGTGCACAAATACAAAATAAAGTCTTTATGATTAACTGTCCTGCACCTACTGCCATATCATGGCAGGAGCAAGAATTTAATTACTGCACCAAATACAGGTCATTAAAAAATCCACTGCTGATAATCAGCTGTCCTGGAGAAGCACTGCTAACAATATTTTTTTCTGAGGACTTGTTTTTCTCTGTTGGACAAAAACTCAGGTAAATATTTCTGATGCTAAAATATTTTTCAATGTCCTCCATACTGATGATGTAGGCAACAAATTAGCTAATGTTTTAGTACAACCAAATACAGCATAAGAAGATACCAAAGTATTATTATCAATTTACTGACTATTTTCCATTTTGAAGGATGGTTGGAAGGAAAAACTAAATTTCTTTATGACATTGCATAACTAAGACATTAACTTTCCAAACATGCAGGAGAAGAGAGATATATTTTAGACAGGTTGTGGTTCAGTGAAAGCATTCCAGACAAACAGGTTAACAGGAAGAAAACCATCCTAAAACAGAAAAAAATGAGCTTAGTCCTTGCTCTCTGCTGGCTTCTCTTTGTCAAGATTTTGTTCTGCCTTCCAGAGAGAAAATCTTTACATGTGAGCCACTGTTTAGCATCTTAAACTTTTCCAGGGAAATGGAAGACCTTCTCATTTTCCTATGCTGTATAGAGGCCATGGATTGAATTTTGACTCAAAAGCTGTACTTTCAGTGCTCATTCAGGTTTGTGCTAAATGTGCATTCAAGCTTTAGGCAGCTCATATTTTGCTAGCTAAGCAGATCTCTTGTTCCTTAAATGCCCTCTCTAGCTTGGATGCAGCACAGAAACCTGACAATCGCGTAGCCTAAGACTTTTCTTCATGAGGGAAGCTGGAACAGAAATACTCTGGTAGAGCTTTGTGCCCTTGTCTTCTGCACTTTCCCTTCTGTGCCGTAACAGATGATGCACACCTGCACATGTTTTATAGAGTGGAGCTCTGTGGTGCCACTGGGAGAAGGGAAGCTCTTCACTGCACACAGATCCTGTCCATTGTGCCCCAGGTTCACATTGCATCAGCATCCAGAGCAATGCAGCCTCCCTGCAGCTTAGGGTAGGAAAATATTTACCCAGCTGTGCCTCTGCTGGCCTGGCCATGAGTTCTGTGGGATTCTCTGCTGGAATCACCTGTGAATAATATCTTTAGGTGAGGCATGCCTGAAATTTTGGTAGTCTGTCCTGTCTGGCACACCTGAGCGATGCCATTTAAAGCAGAAATGCTACAAAATCCTCATTGAGGGTGATAACTGCCATGATAATTTTTAGCAGAGACAGTCAGGAAATCACATGCAAGATTGCTTTACAGTGAATTATAGCATGACAATTCCGTACTGTTCTTCCAATCAGAAAAACCTCATGGTGATTTTGTGCGATAGAGCCTAGGTGGAAGCTGTAGAAATGGACATTTTGTTCCTCAGTGAAGTACATATCTGCAACCTGTACATGAAAAATATCAGTTCCTTGGACAGGTAAGGAAAGAGTGAATACAGGTTATACCTATACATTTATTTGAAATAAATTCAGTTTTGGAAACGATCAGCATTTTGAAAAAGTTTGTTCTCAAAGTTTGAACATCCATCCTGTTAGAATATGGTGCAAGAACTAGATTTTCCCAGACTTGTAATATGAGCTGAGTGAGTGGAAGTTGTGGCAAGTCATGGCTCTAAAATTCTACAGACATTTCCACTATTTTTAAGGAAATTTGAAAAGTGTATTCGCAATAAGGATGTACTCACTGAGGACTGAGAGTTGCTAACCTTTGAAAATTATTGAGAAACCTTATTCTTTGTAAATACAAGAGCACTTTGACTTATTAAATATATGTGTCTGGATTCTGAACCCATGCTAGCATGCACAGAATCAGGAAAAATCACAGGCAAAATCCCTGAGCAATATTAAAAATTTTATAGCTTGACCTTTGCTGTGTGGCAGTAATTATACTACGATTTTTAATTTATAGTAACATTTTTTTTCATTTTGAGATATTAATTAGCTAATTCTCCATGCACACAGGATTAAGATATTGCTGAGAAGTGGTGACAAAGCCAGAGGCAGGGCTTTGCTGTCAGGCTCTGGGAGCAGGCCTGCAGCACATGGCTTGTTCCACAGCTTGCTGCCTGGGAGCCTGTGGAAACAGGGCTCAGGATTAATTTGTAGCAGAACTGCATGTTAATGCAAATTATTTCCTCAGGCTGTATTTTTCAGGTCATCATGTATCCTAATACACATATACTTTGTCATGCACACACACAGAGGAGGATCATCTTCATTTCTGTGTTCAACAAAAGCGTTAACGCAATAAATGAATCTTCCATAAAACAGTCAAAACAAATCCATTTTTAAAAAACAAACAAAATTTATTTTAAATGCCACCAAAGGTGCCATTTTAAAATTATCACACCAGATCTAAGAAGCTAGCTGTTTAACAGCAAGCATAAAAACTGAACTCTTTCCTTGCTGCTGTGACAGGCTCTGGGTGCCACCATCCCTCCACAGTGCTCCCCCAGCTGGGCACAGAGCTCTTTTATGCCACAATTCAGCTACATGTTGGCAGCTGGCTTAGAGGATCCACAGTCCTTCATAGCCCTGCTGTTTTTTTATAAAGGTAGCATCTCAGAGATTTCACAATATTCGGAGCTGGAAAGGGCCCACAAGGATCATCAAGTCCAACTCTTAATGTACTTGTGGGATGCAACCCACAGTCTTGGTGTTTAAAGCACCATATTTTAGACAGCTGAGGGAATCTTGGGATCCACACACCTTCCCTGGGGATTCACAGAGATTCATAGAGAGACCCTGTACTTACGCTTCCTTTCTGCAGAGGACCTCACTTCTAGCTTGGAAAGAAAAGTGTTAGAAGCCGCTTTAAAAATAAATAGCTGAAGGAGACACTGGATTATGCATTTGGATTTTTCACAAAAACAAAGAAACAAACAAAAAAATCCCATAACAAAACAAAAAAACCCACCAACCCCCTCAAAAACCCCCAAATACAACAACAATAAAAAAACCCAACAAAAAAACAACCCCCCAAAAAAGCCCAAAACCCAACCCAGACCGAACTAAAAAACAATCCCTCCCCCCCTCCTTAAAAGTGCAGAAAGCCTCTTAATTTATATTTGTCCATAAACAACAGGAATCCTGTTTTAAAATGCTGTCAGGAAAAAAAATATCTGTTTCAGATGAGCGAAATATTGAGGGGCTGTGTTGGACACAATGGTTTGTTTTGGGTTTGTTTATTTATGTGTTTGTTTGGGGTTTTTTTGTGATTAAATATGAGACCTAAGGGATTAAATTTACAAGTAATAAAAATCAGCACAGCTCCATTGATCTGAATAGGGCTATGCTTTTTGCCCTGGGGATTAGCCTCACCAAAGGCTTTGTAAGCTTTTTTAAGTTAAAGAGACAGGCTTGCTCTCTGTTTCAGTGCTGAAGGGAATGGGGGATTGTGAGAGCAGGTTAATGGAATCTACAGCTTTAAATGATAAACTACAGGACGGTTGGAGGCTTTATAGACTAATTGTAAAAATCTACTACGCTGGTCGAGAAAACCAGAACATTAGCGCTTGTACGCACATACACCTCTGCACATACATATCCCACGATTATTCAGTAGGTGGCAGCTAAAAGCCTGGCTGAGCCTGGCAGTCGCCATTTGGGCGACCAGCAGAGGCCGGGGCCGGTGGGTGGGAGCAGGAGGAGGCAGGCTGCGGGCTCGGAGCGTCGGGAGCGGAGCGCGGAGCCGGGACACGCTGCTGGCCGCGGCGGGCAGCCCGGGCACGGAGCGAGCGGCTGCTGCGATGACAGGCGGAAACTGAACAGCGTCTGAAGCTTTCTGCTCCTACACAGGTAAATTTCTTTTGTTTTTCTGCGCTGCCTTGCACGATAGGCATAGCTTGGCGTTGGATTTAGAGGTCTTCGTTTTTTTCTGCCGAAATCCACAATGCTCTCTCGGGCAAAATTTCCTCTGAAGTCAATAGAGTTTTGCCTGAGTTACAACTGCAAAATATGCTCTAAGCTAATATCTTATGCAGAGAACATGGCATGCTGTGAACTGGGGCTGGCAAGGAAACCAGATGTTGGTCACAGACACACTGGCCAGTTAACTATCATTTTTCTGTGTGCTGGGATTCTAGTAATGACCTTTTTTTCAAGCTGTCTTTCATTAAAACTGGATGTGCTGAATTTTGCCCTAATTTATAGTACTGCCACTGCAGTGGCTTAAGGAGAGATTAATGTTTCATTTCTTTTAAATGAAAGCTACATTTTAACTTAACTGATAGAAGAATATAAAAAAAATGTGGAGTCTGAATAAAATAACACAAAGTGTTTCTTTCTCTGAGACATACAACTTTGCAGCACCCCACTGACAGGCAGGATTTTTTTTTCAGTAGATTGTCCCCCTCCCAACTGGATGAAAGAAAATAAATCATGAAAGACCATTCTCAAGTGCCTGAGAGGTGCACGATTTGGATTAGATAACATTTTATCCCTTGCTATCTTCCCCATTAAATGTGGGATGCTCTGTATGCTGCACCATTCAGACACAGACGGGTGAGCACAGATGAAGCAACAAAATAGGATGCATTTTAATTTTAAAGAATTTTCTGAATGTCCTGTTCTCATGAGTACCTAGTAAGTGAATTCACATGTGCCTGTTTATAAATGCACACATACAGCTGTGTAAGCTGTGTACAGCTATGCACACCCCTACTCCTTTCGAGGCAAACTAAGCTGAGTAAATTGATTTGCTGTTGTATCTTTGCCAAGCTTTAGAGTTTACCATTATCTAGAATGTTTGCAGGTCTCAACATATTTAATTCTGGCTTGGAGGGCTATCTTGGCTTGCCCCCCTCCCCTTCCCTTTTTTACTTTTCTGACTAATGGGCTTCAGTTATGCTCAGGAGCTGCTCTCTGGGGCCCATCTGTCCATTAAATGCAGTAGTGCCCAATGCATGCAGGATGGGTTTTGTGCCATTGTTCTGGAGCTATGAAATGTGGTATTCCTCCAGGCTTCGTGCTCTCTCTCACATCACACATGATATTTCTGAGGCTCTTGCATGAAGAAGTGTACAAACATGGAACAAGTTCAAGCACACAGCTGCAAATCAATGATCCCGCAGATCTGGAGGAGTGATTGTGATGTATAGCTATTTATCTTTATTCCTGGTAAGAGAGAAGAACAATTGTATAAATGAGCTGTGAATACAATTAGGCTGGAAGATTTCAAACCATTAGAGCAACAAGGTTCTTAAATTACATTCTAGCTGAATTAATATATAGAAAATATTTTAAATGCCTCTCAGTTGCAACTTGATGCAAAATTATTATGATAAATGGTTGACTGCAAAGGCAAAACACTGAATTTGATAATCTAGAAAGCCTCTAACAGTACTAAATACTATTTTTAATATTCTCTGTAAGTTGCCTGCACTAAAGAATCCCTTTGCAAGCGAGGCAAGAATCTTCAGAAATACAGTTTTCCATGTATCTCACATCAGTCAGATGAAAGCATTTTTCTCCACTATGCTGCTCTGCTGTCTACACCAGCAGACTCACAAGCTCTGATGAGCCTCCCTTTCTCACAGTGCAGAGCAGGGCTCTTTGGAAGTTGATTGGAGTTCAGAGGCTCCTTCTGGCCAAGTGGCCATGATTATATTACACCAGCACTGCAGTCTCTGTAGTGCCAATAAAAATAGCGGACTATATGTATAAACTGGTACTGCTGATCCTGAAGTCTTTACTAGCACTGTTTCTAGTTTCCCTAAAGGATAACCTGATAACTTTGTTTCCTGGCTTTCTCTTGTGCTAACCAACACAGCTGCCCATGTAGAGATGCCAGTATCATATGTGAAAAATCAGACTTGTATTTAATTGTGACAGAGTATGTGCTATTGCTCACAAAATTAGATTTTTAAAAAACAAATGTGCAATAAACAATATTCTGGTTCAAAGATGCTGCTTCAAAAAGACTGTATTCAATTCCATATTCCCTTTTCCTCTCATTCTTTATGTTTACAAACTTATCTTTTTTTAAAATTATCTTGATTTATTTTCTATGTTGGATTGCACTCAATACACAGTGCTTTTCAGTAATTCTTCTGTAATACATAATAAGCTGCATTTGAATATTACCTCTCTCACACTTTGACTGAGTATCAGAACATTTGTACATGTAAACAGTATTCACTGTGGGACATTTAATTTGTTAGCAAGGCTCATTCCAATGTTTGTTAATTTCCCCTTAATATTTTGTATTACTGCAACAAATTGAGCAAAAATCAATATTGAACAGAGGAAGAAAAATAGTAATGTTTTAAAACATGGATATTAGAAATATTAATTTCCCTTTAAAACGAGCAATTTCCAAAACTATACCAGGAGAAAATAGTTCTGGAAATTTTCTTTTCCATTTGGTATTTTAACGTTAAATGCAAATATTTCCAAGTACCAGCAAACAGATACTATCATCGTATTTTTGTTGTGACATTAAAATTAAAACTAAAACATGCATTAAATTATCTTACCTTACTGATGAAAGAGTAGTGGAAAAGACTTCTTGAGTGTCAGTGCAGCTGTACACACTAATTCAAGCAGAAAATACTCAGTTTGCCTTTTCTGAGAAAACAACTATTGATTACCTTTCAACCACAAAATATTGATAGCAGAATAATTCTTGGGATGGATATCAAAGAAAGACAAGAGCAAGAAGCAAAAAAAACGTGACTCAAGTCTGCACTTTTGACTCACATTGAGGTCAGGAGCACCTCCTCTTGACAAAATAACTTTAAGTTGAATGTTAAGCTTCACTATCTGAGATTAAAATCAGTCTCTCTGGCTATGCAGGTCTGCAATATGCTATGGCAGGAAAAACCAGTCAGCATCAGCCTAACTGCAAGTAATGAAATTGGTTTTACATGAATCTGAAAAGGTGTCTCAGAAGTGATGTCAGCCTTTTAGTTTCCTCATTCAACGTAGGTATATTAAAGAAACCATATGAAAAGGGCAAATCCATTCCTGGACTGCAGTTGTTTCCTTCCCAAAAATGCCCAGTAGTTCTTACTTAAAATTAATCTGAAGCTGAGAAAAGAACACTTGCCCTTTTTTATTTATACTTGTTTGTTTTTATATTCTTCCCTGAAAATTTAAGCTGTAAACTTTTGTCTCTTCTGAAAGAGTTAATTATTTAAATTGTCAAATATTAGTTACTATCAGTAGCTAAAATATATAACATTACATATAATAAATAAATAAATAACATTACCACTTTTCCAATCTCTACACACAATGCTTACAGTGTATTACCCCATATGTTTTAATCTTCAGAATTTAATTTTTATATTTTTGTTTAACACTACAAGGAAAAGAAACACGAATCTAAAAAAAACTGCTCTTAAGGCTGAACTGTCTTACCTACCTGTCTTACTTCAAAATTGAAAGTGTTGCAAGTTAGGATACTGTACATTTGTAAACTATCAGAAAGCTGCTATTACTCAATTGTACTCCTCAGTTATAATTCAATTGTTTTTTTTCAAAACACTCTGATTTGCAGAAAAATTTCTGTGGAAGAACTGACTTCTTACTAGTGTCTGGAAGCATATCAACAGCCATAGTACATTGTTCAATTAATTATCAGGGATGATTTTGGGCCCTGAAATCCACTGCATTAACCTATTTCCAAGTTATTGCCCAACAAACCAGTGGCAAAATGTTCTGTTGAAGCAGTTGTTTTGAATGGGGTATTATTTGGGCTGCAGGAGCATCAGAAGTATTCCAGTGGTCAGGATGGTGATCTAGCTATCCTTCCCAGCCAGGCAAGGTAAATTAATGACAGCAGTTATTTCATAAAAAGAAGTCACAACCTTTAATAATTTTGCTTCTACAGGAGATTTGCGTTAACATTATGGAATTGAGAACTACAGTGAAAGGCAAAATGGCCACCAGTCTTCAGCTTCCTCTGCTGAACGGAAAACAGTCTTCCATGAATATACTATTCTTCTGTGTAAATATACTTATTTATATGGAAATAGCTTGTTGTCTATGCTGGGACTTTTATCTCACAATACTGAGATTTATGAATCTCACAATATATAGAATCATTGACAACCTCTAAAGTAAAGTGATTGCTTGGGAAATGTTCTTTCTTGGCTTGGGGCTTTATTTTTTTTTTTTTTTTTTAGTACTTAGTACTTTTCCATTCAGGAAAACTTAAAAAACCATACCATTATCCATAAGACAAAACCTATTTTTTTTTACAGTGTACGGCTCGAGAAGCAGAAGGTCACTACAATGTGTAAAGCCATTGCTCAATACCAAAAATTATTCTACTATTAGAAACCAGAGGGGATGAACATTCTTACTGAATCTCTGATCCTGCATTTGCAGGAGTGACAAATTCTGGTTTATAACTGTACTGCTCCATCCAATAGCACTATGTCTTACTTATTGAAAGGCACACATATGATGGTATAAGTTGATCTTCCCATCTTTATTTGGTTAAGTTAAATCTATTGAAAATTGAGGAAAAAGCTACTGTATTTGATTAGTTAAGTTTGGAAGAAAACTTTTGACAAATCAGTTCCAAAGGGAGCTGGATACAGTGCTGTTATTTTGACATTTTTCTTTCTATGTGTGCAATAACAACTGCCTAGCTACACATATGGAAAGTCTTCTGAGTAGTTTGTCTCTGAGTTTTGATGATAAGCGCTTAAAGATTAAGACACTGGTTTACCAAAATACTCTAATGGGTAAATCAATGAAGTATCTAACATGCCTAAAGCAAAGCCTGAATTTAGGCAGGAACTGTCACGAAATTCTCCCTTTTAAATTTTAAGATTAATCAAGCCACTGAATAGGAAGTGACAACCAACAGGACACCTGTACACCCTGGATGAGCTTAGTGCAATATTTCTGTTTCTGCATGAAAGTTAGGGTTTGTTTTTTTTTTAATGTGAGAAGTGTATTCACCTGTCCATCCTGGATAAATTTAGCATAATATTTCTGATGCTAAATGAAAGTAAGGGTTTTTTTCACATGATGAGTGTGTTCAATGAAGCTGAATCTTGTTTTACAGTAATGGTTCATCAGTACATATCTGTTACTAAAGGGTTAGTTCTGAAAGCTCTCAGGCAACAACAGAGCAAATAATTCAGTATATCCCTATGTGTAATGTTCTTTGTTGGACCATGTCCAGCACCTTCTGCATTTTGTGCACATAAACCCTCATCAGGGAAGGGAATTGATAGATCCTTCTGCATCATTCATTCTTCTGCCACCAGTCCTGCCTTCTTCAACCAGCAATGCCATGCTAGTTAAACTTAGTTCCAAATATCCGTGCTATCTGTTGTTCCTACAGGAAACATTGTCTATTTGTCTGTTTTTCTCCCCTTTTTTTTCCCATTTCTTTCCTATCTAGCGAAACTATTTCTGCCACAACATCTGCTGGCCGTATGATAGCCAAAGAACTTGCAAATATTTTCTTATAGTGACAGCTATGCATGTGGGATTTCTTTATTTTACCAAGAGTTCCACAGGGTTTCAAACAACTTTGAAAAGGCATTGTTTGGGAGTGAGATTTTCAACATAGGTGTGACGATAATATGACAATTTGTCAAAGCAGAGCACAGCACCTGTGACTACAGGACAGCATAGAGGCTGGATTCTACCTCCTTTACTTACAGATGCTCTTAAGACAATAGTCTCCTGTAAATACAGAAAAAAAAATGAAACAAATTTATCTGAAAGCCTCCTGTCCTTTCTCTTTGTCTTCTAAGATAGGGCAGGAGCATGAAGGAAACCCACAAAATCTCTGAGGGAACTCTCTGAAAGACTTTGTAGTGTTAATTTGAGTTTAAATATTCTAAATTATTAATCTTCCATGCAAATTTAAACATTTACAATATTGTAGAGAACCTAGCTCTAAAATGAAATCTGTTTTGGTTTAAATAAATTGAAATTTTAGTTAAATTTTTGCTTTCTATGAGTACATTGAATAAGAAAAATGTCTGATTTTGTCCCTTACTTTCAGATTATCAAAGAAATTTTATAACAAGGACAATGTGTCAGATAAAAGCAGCAGGTTTATGACACAGACCTTTTTTTCTGCAGAAGATGCCATTTTCTACAGAAATCTCTCTGGTCATCTTTCTATAGCTTAAAAGAAGAGCTATAAATGCTTTTCTCTCCAACTGTAGTTGAGAACAACATAAATAAAAAGTGCTACTGCATTTATGCAGTGAAAAAAAAAGTCATGATTTAGACTAGCTGATCATCTAGAAGCAGATTTTCAAAGAACATTTTGTCCTAAATGAGAATAAAAAAGTTCCTTCTGTATGGATTAGAACCTCATGTTGTGGGAAAAAGCTGTTTTAACAGTTGTCATTTGGTCTTCAAATGTGTCCAACTTTTCATTGACTTGAAAAGACCAATGAATGCAAGCAAAGGAATAGAATGAAAAAATAAGTCTTATATTAAAAGATGAAGGCACTAGAAGTAGGAAAGTGCCCATTCCTGAAGTGCATATTCATTAGCAAATGCAGTGAAAATACTACCTGAGAAATGCCTCTTTGTATGCACAACAAGAAAAAGTTCTTTCCAGAGCTCTCTTTCCCTCCTTTATATTAATAATGCCGCATTTTTTACTTTGGTATTGGGAAATGGACATTAATTTTACAGCCATGCTGAAATCCATCATATCTGTAACTACAATTTTCACCTAGCACCTTGTATCATTGTATAGTGGTGTCATCACAAGATAGCCTCATGGGCTGTTAATTAAAATTGAGGCAAGATTTTGAACTAAATGTGTTGCCTGTACTTTATTGGTTTTTCACAATAACAATGACAATATAAACAGGGGCATCACCTTAGTGCTTTAAAAAAAATAAATCCATGACTGACATGAGATAGTTTTACCTGAGGAAAAAAAATCAGGAAATTAATACACAGCATCTAACAACTACTGAATTTCGTATCAGACTGACATCTCAGTAGGACATCATAAGACCTCAAGAAACTGGATCTGTTAAGAACCAATCAAAGCCTCTTACTCCAGAAAGTGAAGGTAACATCACAATGTTTTGTAAAATGAATGCTACACAAAAAGATAAAATCTAGTGAAAAAATATCAACTAAACTTACAATTTGTGACATTTCATGCTAGTCTAACAATGCAAACATGGTGAAAAGCTTCTGCAACAAAACCCAAGACTGAAAGTATTGGAGATGGATTTTTTTTTTTTTTTTTTTTTTTTTTTTGGTGCTTATTTTCAAGCATAAGAAAATTGTTCACCAGCTATAAGATTCTAATCTCATATTGCTCTAGGGCTAGATATTCAAGTAAGTTAGTTTTCAGAAGTTATTTTTTCAACCTTTCTATACCTGTTATTGCATAATGAATATCTATAGCTTAAATATAAACATGACAAGCAAGTTATAAATACAATTGACAGAAAAGTGTGACTATAAAAAAAATCGTTTAACAATAAGAGAGAACTGTGGAGATCCAGTGGCTAAGTACAGGATCAGTGACATTAATTTAGTAAATGCTTATACCCACATGTAATCAATTAGCCAGCCGAAGAAGATCAGGAGTTTAAATTATGAAGAGCATAGTCTGTAATACCAGGTAGTTTATTTAAAATGCATATTTTCCCTACTATACAATAACTGATTTTATGTCATAATTACTCAGACTTTGAGCTGTCTGTCAGAAAAATATTTCAATTATTTCACCTAGCATACCAGAAATATGTAGGGAAAGCATGCAGACTAACATAAAGGTCTGCAGCTGAGTTTGAACTGGAGGCAGTGGTTTGCCCCAGTGAACAGCCCGTCAAGATGACCTGCAGCAGCTGAACTAGAGCAGCTCCAGCCTTGTGCTAGCAGAGTGTCTGCAGAAAACATAGCTAAGTCAGCAGAGGTACAGACTCACTGTTTCGCTGAACTTTACAAACAGACAATTCAAAATGAAGGGTAAGGATGTATGTTATGAAAATTGCTTTGGCTTTTCAAGTAAGGATAGCATTGATAAACTGACACTTTAGAGGATGATAGCAAGTTTTCACTGATGTACGTGAAAGTAGCAAAGGCAGCAAATGAGGCTTCATTACAGAATAACTCCATTCTCACCTGTAAAAAGCAAATGTCTTTTTCTGTGCAGATTATGAAAGACTGGTTTTCTGAATCAGAAATTATCTTGTACATCTGAAAAGTCAGATTTCTTTCAAGTTAATTTTTCCATACCCTCGCTGGCCATAATGTCACAAACTGATAAAATAATGCCTTATTTTATTTTTTCCTCCTGCATGTTTCTGTTAAAGCATTTTAAGACAAAGAAACATCCATAACATAATTGGGTGGTATGAGAAGTATTAATAAATGAACATTTGTGTACCACATTCATGTAGAATGATTGTAACTGCGGGAGATTTTGTGACCAGATCCGCATAGAGAGCACAAAAAATTATAAAATACATTTTGAGAATCCTTTCTGCAATGTGATCATAAAGACTTTTCCCAGCAGGGGATACACACGGATAAACTGGAGCAAGTGCATATGAGGGCACCAAGGTGTCCAGAGCTGTGGTGCTGTCCTGCTGTGCAGGCTGAGGGACCAGGGCCAGCACAGCCTGGGGCAGGCAGAGCTCAAGGGACAGCAGTGTAGCCCTCAACACCTTCAGGAAAACCATCAAAAAGGTGGAGTTACACTCTTCATAACAATGGATGCTGGGAGGAGAGACAACAGATATGACCTGAAAGAGTAGCTTAAATTGGATATAAAAGAGAAAAAAATCATCCTGGTGGTAATTATGCATTAGAGTATGTTTCTCAGAGAGACTATGGGAAAGATTGGGGTTTTTCACATCTGTACAGGACAGAATAACCTTGTCTGGTATCATGACTGACCCTGTTGTGATGAGCAGCCTGGACCAGAAGGGACCAGTCAGGTCCCTTCCAGCTGGAATTATACTTTGATACTATGGTTATTTCTGAAGAATATCTGCAAAATCCCCCTACACAGCAGGCCTACTATTCTTACCTCTGTCAAGTTTTCCTGTTGTCTAATGTGAATCTCTTCTACAATGCAAGAACATAACCTCAGGGGTTTTATTCCCACTACAGTCTCTGTCTTTGAAACAACTTGCTAGGTTTTGAAGATTGTTGCCATACTATTTCAGGACCCCGTAGAATTTTTCTGTATGCTTAATATTTCAGGCCATTAAGTGCCCCATTTCAGTTTGTTCTATCTTTTGGGCTACCATATGTGTCAGTTTTCTTGGAGATTTCTGAGTACGTTTAGAGTGTGCCGTGTAATAGAGCAGGAGTACACTCAGCTAGCTTTTAAAATTTTATTTCTCTACTCCATATTTCACTGATCTTCTTAGTAAAGGTTCTCATAGTGCATTTTTCCTTCTAGTGCTGTAGTTCCTAGGCTGCATATAATATAACACTACAATGCTTAAGCTGCTTCTGAAGTGGAATTTCCAGATTTTGCTCTCTTGCTTTTTTTACTTACAAGAAATTATTAAACTATAATTCTTATGATAACTACTTCTGTGCACTCATTCACAACTGTAAGCTCTACGACTGTTCCAAATTTGCATGTCTGCAGCTCTTGCATACAGGTTTATTCTCAGTGGAACAGCATTATGCTAGCTTCCTATTCCTCCTCCTCATTTTTTTTCCAGCTACAATTTTCCTTTCTTTTTTAACATCATGAGCTGCTCACTCATTTTCATTGTTCCTCAGAGGGTTTTATCTCTTCTATAAACACATACACAAGCATTTTTTCCAAGGCTACTTTTTCTTTCCATTCCTTGAATTCTGCTGTCAGGAAAACAACTTTGCTTCAGTGCCTCAGGATGAACACTCTTATTTATCAATCTTTCCTATATTTAAACAAGCCTCTCAGAGTGACAGTGAATGTAGCACAGGAGAGATTGAAGGGGTGAAGCTGCCTTTTGCCTGAAGCCAGGCTGGGTAGATAGAGCTGGGGCAGCTCTGCACTTTGCCTCGGGATCAGCATCCCTGTTTGCACTGGTTATTCTGCCAATGGAATGGCAGATGAGGAAGTACAATTCTTTCATCCAACATATTATGTAAGGACAGATGTTTTCAGCTTACTCAGACATTAGAATCAAGATGCTATAGGATGCCCTGTACAAGAAAGTTAACAACATCAGGATATGCTTGAACAACAAATTGCATGGCTAAAGTCTAACTGGCATAAAGAACAGCAGCACCAAAATGCAGAAACAGATAATTTGGCATGAGCTTGCAACTGGAATAAAGGCATGGGGGGGCCCACTAAGATTCTCACCTCTAAAGCACCAGTATTGTCCTGCTGCTAGGCAGGTAACTTAAAATCACCCCCTGCAATGCAGTCACTTCTGCTGCATTGAAGAAATAGCTTGGAGGCTTTCTTTCAACAGGAGGGAAATTCTTTGGGTTGTTCTGGTTTTACTGCTACCCAGGCAAAATTACAACAGGAAAATTTAATTGCTTGGAGCCATTAAGGCACTTGGGCAAAGTTCCCATGAAACCTTCCCATTTTCTTCAGAGCAAGTACAGATGCAGCAAAATTTGCAGCTTGTTCCGCATGTATCCCTTATATATATCAGTTTGGTCTGAAAAGTCATAATATCCTATGCTTTCTTCAATTTTTAGGGTTCATTTTTAAAGTAAGTGTTTATTTGCTTAAATCTCATTAAATATAAAAACACTTGTATGGGCCATGTACCTATTGAGCTGCTACTGATGGGAGGACAAATTAATCTTTCTTTATTTCAATGATTTCTAAAACATCTACAGCTTGTAGACATGTGAATATTTTACCATTTCTATTATGTAACAATTATTTAAATATTTGTGGTCCTCCTATATATAGATAGGCTTTGTCAAGGGGAACTGACTGCAGGACTCACAGAATTTTGTGACCTTTGACATATGGCCTTGCCAACCTTGCCAATACAAGCCACTAAAAATGTTATGAATATACCTGCAGAATCTCTCTGATAAGTATAGCCAGTCTCATGTCAATTGTCATCTGCTGCAAGATAAATATTGGAATAAAAAGGCAGACTGAATGTGAGCAATCTGAGTTTATCAAAATGTAATTTTTGACCTCAAATGCCAGTGGCAAAACACACTGAAGTGTTTTTTACATGCACTCCCATGGAGTTAAAAACAAAGCTCAATATGTCGTGTTGCTAAATAACCTACAAAAGTATCTTAGTTGTCACTCAGAATTGTAGTCCAGTCATAGTGGGAATAAATTCCTTAACTACTGAAGACATGGGATAATTCAGAGTAATTGACTATCATATACCTGTACAGTGATCAGTTGCAACTATTATTTTAGATCTGTTTTAGATATAGAAGAATAATTACCTTTCTACAGTTTGTTCAGGCCAAGGTCTTGTTGCAATTCCCAGATGCAACTTTTTGTTTCTGTGAATATTAGTCCAGTAGGAAGAAGACTGAAGCACATGATGTTAATTAAAAATCAGCCATGAAGTGACAAAGATGGTATTTTGCTACCAGTCCAGATTGGATTGCAAACTCTAATTTACTACTGAAATAAATTGTTCTGTAACCCCCTGCAAAACTTTAATTAATACAACTAGTACGCCATCACTAACATTGCATTTATTTCTCTTATTGGGAAAGATATCACAGCGTGCAGCCTACACATGTACCTGTACTAATGTCTGCCTCCTTGTTTTTGTTGTTTTCTGTCCTAGGTTTTCCCCCCTAGCTGAGCAAGTGACACACAGAGAAACATGCCTGAGCAAAGCAATGATTATAGGGTAGTTGTGTTTGGAGCTGGAGGAGTGGGAAAAAGTTCTTTGGTCTTGAGATTTGTGAAGGGCACTTTCAGAGAGAGCTACATCCCTACCATAGAGGACACCTATCGGCAGGTGATCAGCTGTGACAAGAGCATATGCACTTTGCAGATAACTGACACTACAGGCAGCCATCAATTTCCAGCCATGCAACGCCTCTCTATTTCTAAGGGACATGCTTTTATTTTGGTTTACTCTATCACCAGCCGGCAGTCCTTGGAGGAGCTCAAGCCAATCTACGAACAAATATGTCAGATTAAAGGAGACATAGAAAGCATTCCAATAATGCTGGTGGGGAACAAAAATGACGAGAACCAAAATCGAGAGGTAGAAAGCAGTGAAGGAGAAGCCATGGCTAAGAAGTGGAAATGTGCCTTCATGGAGACCTCTGCCAAGACGAACCACAATGTGAAAGAGTTATTCCAAGAGTTGCTGAACCTGGAGAAACGCAGGACTGTGAGTTTGCAAATTGATGGCAAAAAAAGCAAGCAACAGAAAAGGAAGGAGAAGCTGAAAGGAAAGTGTGTGGTGATGTGAAGTTGCACTGTCAGAAATCAGCTGTGAAGTCATCTGACAACACGCATGTAAAACCCATAGACAGCAAACAATCATGCAAGACCCTATTTATTAGTATGTGTTTTAAAAGAAATACTTGGAAATTGAAAAAATGAGGTACTGATTGCTATGAAAAAAATGAAAAATAAAAATTAGTGTACTCTCGCAGTCAATTAAAGTAAATCAGGAAGAAAACAAAAGATGTCCCAGAATACCTTGTTTTGTAATATCCAAAAGAGAAGAATTTTCATAGTTCACATTATAGGTAAGATTTGGAAAATTGACTTAATATTATCTGCATTTGCATATAATTGCAAGAGAAAGCAATGTATAATATCTGAAGAAAAACAAAGAATTGGTTATGAAGAAACCTAGAACATACAAATGCATGCTGGATGTGTTAATTTCCTTCAAGATCGCTGTGGGTGAACAATTCTATGCCATTTTCATTACTGACTGGTGTGAGAGTGTGCATAAGACCATCTTGGATCACCTGAATAAATGAACAATGCAGAGTAAAAGGAAGTATGGGGATAGCAGTTAAAAAGAATAGGTATTGTCTCTATCCACCCAGCACGATACTTCTTTCTGGCGTGATGAAGTGTTTAAACAGAAGGTTGTGGAAAAGCCAATCCCTGTAAGAGAGCTGGAGATCATCTTTTCTGGGCTCATTGCTTCAAGAAGTACCTGAGTTTCTGGCCCGAATACATTTCGGAAGGACAGACATTTGTTTGTGGAGAATGCCAGATGGGAGTGGTGTACATATAAAACCAGAAAGCCTCCCCTGGGAGAACTGACTGGGTAGCCCCCTGCAAAAGCCTCTGTGGGAGAGACTCAGTTCTAATGCTGCTGCCTGTTAAATGAACACATTTAGTGAATTTAGTGATTAGTGAATGAATGGAATGTCTTTTGAACTGGTGGTAGCCTTGGAGGGGTTTGGCATAATATACAAATTATCAGATTCTCTGAGTGATGCTTCTTTACATTACTATATTCCAGTTAGAAAGATTTATGTTCATGCCCTATGAGATCTACTGCCTTTATTGCCTATTGTCTGAAGTATTTTATATTTGCCATTTAAACTCATTATTTAAACTGCTGTGACTATTTATAGAACCAAATATATACCTGAAATTAGTGCCCACAATAGTCTCTAAAAGGAGGTTTTTTTGGGATAAGCACTACAGGATCTGGCATATTAAGAGTTGTAGTCAGGACTGTGTTATAATGCAATAAAATATTCAGAATAGAAAATACATTATTTAAAACATCCTGTCAGGGGAAACCATTCTTCTCGAAACCTTTGAAAGGGAAAAAAAAGTAAAAATTGTAAGCTTTCCTGGCTGTCTCTCCAAAGCTTTTTAAAAAACTAATATGAATGACTGAAGTATGTTTCCTTGTGATGACAAAGGCCATCTAAAATAAAATAAGCACATACATTTTTAAAAGGACACATTAAAATTGCGTAAGTCACAATTTGTACCTTAGAAACCCCTTTAAACCAATAAAAAGAGCCTACCATATTTTTAGTAAATTTTTATGTCAAGAAACATAGGAAAATGAAGTCAAGTACTAATATTATTAGCCTGCATGCTAGTGCATTATAAATATCTTCCAGGGGATGCTCAAATGCAGTGTTTGCATTAAAAATTGCTACCTTGTTCCTTTCAGAGTTATTCCACCTTTCTAGCAAATGTGCAGACATTTCAGAGGTACAGTATACACAAGCACTTGCTACTAGCACTGTCTAGAAAGGAGCACAACCTCTGTCATTCAGTCAGAAGAAATTCTGGCACCAGTAGAATTGAGTTGTGAAACTCCTAGTGATTTCAAAGAAACAATTATTTTTGGTGTTTATTATTTCCACATTAAGAAGAGAAAACTGGAAAGAGCATGGAAAAAGCTAAAGCTCTTCATTAACAGTAAATTCCAGGCTCTTACACAACACTCTTTCTTCATAAATCTCAAAGCACTTTGCAAAAATTACAACATCATTTTCTTAACTTCTCAGGTGGTGAAAGTGAGGCACAGACAGAGAAAACAACTGCACATGGATTGTCCAGCAGGATAGTGACAGACCCAGGAACAAAAGCAGATCTCCTCTGTCACAGTCCAGTGCTCATTCTGTGTTTTGTCAGGCTGTCTCTTTACATTCTTAAACAGCTCCTGAAACACATAAAGAAGCCTGGTTTGACCTATACAGCCAAGTGCACCTTTCTTGACAGCCTGTCAACAGATCAAAAGGTATTTCCAGATCAGGGATGCAAAACACTTAAAAGCACTATGTTTAGTAAGACTTTTATAAATGTTTGTACATTTACTCTGTTTGTAAAAAAATTTGCCGATGTTACTCAACGTTTCAGCAATGGATTCCATATATGAAGCTGGAAAATCAGAAAAATGATCAACCTTAAGGCATAATGGGTCTCATACAGAGGTCAAAAGTAGAGGTTGCCCTCAGATGCTAACACACCAGTGCCAAAGGTCATCATGCGTGGCACATGCCTTAGAAGCCAGCAAAGAATTATGACAGAATCTTTAAAAAAAATAAAAGCTATATATAGAACCTTTTAACATTATTGCTTGAACTAGACAAATTATTTAAATAGTAAGATATCTTGCAGAAGTACAATATAGGGGATCTGAATTACTTAAAATGTACTGACTGCAAAGATATTACAGGCTGAAATTTAGCCCTGGACTTTTTTTTTTTTTTTTTTTTTGAATGTGCCTCATAGCAAGAATAGAATAATTGTATAGCAAAGATGGAAATAAAACAAGTAGCAGCCAATGTTAGGCTTGAGGACCATACTCCTTTAGTTCCCAGCTGACTCCTCACCTGCTACATAATAAGCCATGAAATATTTCATGGACTTGCATGCATCAAAGCAAGGCCAGAACAGAAGCAATATTACTCAAGGACCACAGACTCAAAAGAGAGCATATTTTATACCCTTGCATTGCCATCCTAGTTTCTACTATTAGATTTTACATATATTGCATACACGTGAGCTGGTTTAAAACACTTGTTTTGCTATTACATATAGAATTATTTTTTTTTAATATGGAAAAAAATAAGGTAGATCAAGAATATATAAAGCTTTATTACATTTTGTGTTTTATTTGAGAATGTGGTATTAATATAATAGCCTGTTTAAAATGTGTATAGAGAATATTTAGAACTCATAAGCTCTACAGTGAATTTTAGCACCCAGAAAACACAATCTAGCCAAAATGAATCTTTAAAATGCATGCTTTTATATGTAGATATTAAATATTACAGTATATTGCTGTCATGAAAATACGTTGTGATTTCTTTAGCAAATATCTTGTTTTAAAATTGGATAGGAAGTCATTTGTGTCTATTAGTTTCCATGCTTGTGGTGATGGTCTAAACATTCAAAATAAAGTTTTAAATCTTAACACAAATTTGGAAGAAGTCTTGTTGGTATCTGCATTTTGTTTGTTTTGCATTATATATTTTTTTTTAAATTGTAAAGGCAATTCTCTAAATCAAAAAAGACTCTAACATGCCAGGCAGTGTCCCAAAATCTTCAGCTATACAAATCAGCTCCAAGAGAATTGGAGCAGTATTACCTTACCTAATGCTTACCCTTCTTTTATTATACTCTGGCAAACACACACCTTTCAAAGCAATCTACCTTCATTAAACATTCTCCCCCCTACAAAACAAACAAACAAACAAACAAACAAACAAACAAACAAACAAACAGAAAATTAAAAAAAATTTTAAAAAGCAAAGCAATCCAAACAAACCAGCTTGTCAGTGAGTGCTCCTTTTGGCCAGCAAAAAGCAAAATAATTCTGGAAGCTATCTATATTTTATTATTTGCTTTAAAATAATGGCAGACAGAATTGTGTGCTTGTGAAAAATTGATATTTAATGTATGAATCCTGCTATTTATGCTCATTTCTAAAAAATTCCTGATATTCTTGCATAACTTTCTACTATTGCATTCTACATTACCACCTGTTGCAAAAAATTTCAATAATAATACTTTATTACTTCTTGCAGTTCAGAAAATGCAGGCGTAGTTGTCCAGTTTAATAATTATTTCCATATACATCAATAATTCATATTCAACAGAGGAAGGGATCGACAAGCAATCTTGAGCACATCGACGCAGTGATAGGCATTTGAACCGGTGATGGAGTATTGAGTGTTGAATCTAATTTCATGTTGCTGTGAAGTAATTTTGTATTTGTCAGTCTGCAAAGCTTTTTATTTTTAGTAAAGAGCCTTTATTAATTTTTATTATTCTTTTTCATATTTTCCCTTTCAATATGCTGTTAGTTACTGCTCTTGGCCCTGATTCTGGCACAGTCTATGGTAAAGCAGTGATTGTGCCCCTTCATTGTCCTGGGTTTTACACAACATAGTCACTAATTATTTTATTTATTTATAATATTCATTTAATATTTGTTTATTATATAATATTATATGTGGTAAACATATAATATTTACTCTATCATATTCCATAGAAACATTACAAAATTCCCTTGCCTCTAAGTTTTTTTTCCATTGGTTATCAGTCCTGTTTCCCAGGAAAATGTTGTATTTTCTTCTCATATGCTCATTCAAATTTGTGAATACCTCTCAAAGTTATTTCACTGGCATTTTAACTGACATTTCAAAGCACATTTTTCAATTAATCAATGAATTTATTTCATGTAGTCAAAGGTGTCTAAAGTTTAACTCTACTAAAACTGCAAAGAGAGGGAGAGCAGAGCTTTGAAGATACATATTGGATGTTCCTGGTGAAGGATGCAGACTTTTCCGTAAATAACCAGACGTATATGCAGTTTAAAGAAGGCATTAAAGCTCCTTTGTTTCACATAATTTATCCTGATTGAGTACGATGAGTCATAGGGATCCCTCTGAAACCATAATGAAACTGAGGTTCAAAGGAGGGGCTGTTATTCAGTCTGATACATTTATTTCACACTCAGATGCCAACAATGTTTGTCCCACAAGGGATCCTACAAGAGCATCTCTATTCTTGGGCTCTCAGGTCTTAGTGCAGCTGGCAAGGGGAAGGGGCAGGGCAGGGACACAGCACCACAATCCACCCCAAAACTAAAATCAGCTGCTCAATCTCTACAACTGGCGCTCAAAAAGCTGTGGATGACAGCATCTGTCACATGGAAATTACCATTTGTATTTGTATTAATTTCTGCAGAGAAAGAAACAATTAAACAAGCAGAATTATGTTCTTCCATAAGACATGTATGGCAAATATTTTAATTAATATGTGAGTGGAGAAATATTGTTCTAAGTTATCTTTCAGAGACAGATGGGGTGACCATTCAGAGGCCGTTCACCCCAATGTATATTTGTTTTGCTGCAACTTCTGTTCTGTGTTACTGTAAAGATAGTTTGCCTTTGGATTTTCACTTCCTTCCTTACTGGCTCAGATCTTGCTGCTGGCCAGGATGGTCCTAAACAATGGTTTTCGGCCTATTTATTAATTTATAATTACAATAAAATAATGCTCTATGCTTAGGCACATGAATTTAATTCTAGATTTTTCTTGTAGGTCAGATGTCTCCTGTGCAGGGGGTCAATGTAACAAAGTAGGAGAAAGGAGGAGAATTATAATTTGGGAGGGGAGATAGGCCCAAAGAAAATGGGAATATCAGAAAATTTTGCATTTTACAGAACTGTTTCTCAGAAAATTCTGAGATTAGCAAGGAGTCTAGAAAGTGTTTTCCAAAGAAATATTGAGTGGTCCTGCTGAGCTGCATTAATGAACTGGGCTCTTTGGAACATCACAATAGTAGGTTCCACAGGGAGAGCAATTGCTTCTCCCTCAGTGAGCTCATCAAATCTTTAACTCCCTATGAAAGCAACTTGACTCTGGATAGCTGACTTACAAGCCTGTGTAGGAGAACACACTCTATAGCCACAGGGTTTTAGCTCTCTTTTTCTTCCTCTATGCACTAGTTTTGGCTGAGGTAGAATTAATTTTGTTCACAGTGGCTGGTGTGGGGCTGTGTTTTGGATTTGGGCTGAACACAGGGCTGATAACACAGAGATGCTTTTGTTATTGCTGAGCAGGGCTCACACATGGCCAAGGCCTTTCCTGCTTCTCCGACTGCAGGCTGGTGAGGAGGGTAGGGGTGCACAAGAAGCTGGGAGCAGACAGGTGATCCCAACAGACCCTACCAGACCATATGGCATCACGCTCAGTGCATAAAGCTGGGTGATGAAGGAGGAAGACTGGGGATATTTGGGGTGGTGGTATTTGTCTTCCCAAGTGTTTATTATGTGATGGGGCCCTGCACTTCTGAAGATGGCTGAACACCTGCTTGCCCACAGAAGGCGCTGAACTGAGAGCCTTGAGAGGCTTTGCCTACATGCACAGCTTTTGCTTTACCTACCAACCTATGAATGTCTATCATATCCCATTATTTTTTCATTTGTACCTTTACAATTCTCTGTCTGATCCCACTGGTTGCAAGAATGAGGAAGCAGCTGCTGCCCTGCTTACTTGCCTGCTGGGGTTAAGCCAAAAAACCTATTTAGTGTCTTTCCCACTACTTGGGCAGAGACAGATGTTCTGCACATTGAGAGGAGATGCCTTCTACAGCCATGGACATCACGCCCTTTTTGTCTACAAACCTCTCACTGAATCAAGGCTTGCCTTTCATGATGAAACTAAAACCCACCTGGAATGACAAAGTCTAATACAGCAGCAAGGGAAAGCAAGACAGTTTTATAGAAACATGTCTTATAAGTGTCAAAATAATAGTATCTTTATATGCAGCTCTAGGAAGTGCTGTTCACATGCCAACAAATGATAAAAGATTTGTTGGAAAGAAGAGGCAGAATTATGGACAGTGGGTTTTCTGGGCATGCTGAATGCAGAGAGAAGGTGAATGTGTTTAGTTTCAGTGGTAATATTTAAATAAAATAGAAGGTTGAAAAAAAGGAGGAAAAAAACCATAACATATCCTTGGAATTAGCCTAGTAATAAAATCCATTAAGTCACAGATGAATCACTCAGAGCAAGTAACAGTCAGTATGAGCCTCAGAAAAAGATTGGAGTAAAAGAAACAGTCTTAAATTCTGTCCTTCCTTTTTACTGCCATACCAATATTTGTTCATGGTTGCTCTTCTGTTTCTTTCAAAATCAAATTTGAATCTAGGACTGCTTAATTCTGAAAGTTTGACCTACACTTAATTGTTTCATCATCTTTTGTTTGTCTAGTGAAAAAATCTGGATACCGTTTTGCAAAAACACCAAGTTACCCCACTGTATAAAGAACAATTTAAATTTGTTTATTACTTACTAGAAAACAGTCCAAAATAATATATTAAAGTAATCAGAAGTAATGGTCAGGAGGCAGCCACTCTGTTAAATCCTTCCCATGAAAGAAAAAAATCCTATGAGTTATGTAACCACACATAAAGTGTGCCCAGATTGTAGATCTGGAAAATACCATGAAAGCCAGATGGATGCAAATTCAGAATTTTATTGTGGTGGGATGGAGGGGGGGCTGACAGGCTGGAGGGAGGGTGGGGCTTGGACAGGGGAAGTGCATCTGTCTGTCTCTTTTCCCTGCCTCTCCATACCCTGAGAAGAGCAGTCAGCCAGACTGCCTTTGCCACAGCCAAAGCACCCACTTTTCTGCTAGGAAAGATTTTTTAGAGCAGAGAGGAAAATCTAAAGAGGACCATTTGTGCTATAAATAATTGATGCTTGTATAACGTTGGCAAATATGGTGATGTGAGGGGATTCAGAAATTATGTGAGTCAAAAGTAATAAACTTCAGCATTATGGTATGGCCTTCATTGGCTGTGTATTAACTCATAGTTCTGTATCTGTCAGAAGTTACCATGTCTAAACATTGTTGAGTCCATTTGGTTCCACAGCACCACTCTTAACTATTTATGGAAGCCAGATTATTTTAATTTAAAGAATCAGTTGCAGTCAAGAAAACATATTATTCTGCACTATATAAAGGTAGGAGATAATGTATTGTTAAATGAAAGCTACTAGTTAAAACTGATTCTATTTACTCTTGTGATTTTTTAACATGTCACTTGTGTTTCCTCAGAAGCTTGAAATTAGTGCTCTTCTACTGGGTCCTAATATGAGTTAGGTTAGTAAAAGAAACTTAATATCAACATTATTTTCAGCAAGAGATTTTTAAGTTAGATTCAATGTCAATTAGAATTTGCAGTTCGACAGAAAAATTTAAGTCATCTGTAGAGACAGTATTAGTTATCCTTTTCTCCCACAAATATGTTTTATGGTTTGAAATGTCATTAAAATAGGTGTTTTAGAGCACCAACCAGAAGTTTGAACAGGAACAGGTTTAGCTTGTAATTTAAATTTCAAATACATGGAAGTATGTGCAAGATCAAATTTTTCTAAATACTAGGCAACAAACTTATTCTTGGTTTAGTTTGTAATAAATTTATCCTTAAGTTTTCCAGTTTGTTTTCAATAACACTGTATTTGGTGTGATCACAATGCACTTGGTGTTGAAGCAAACAGCAGGTTTTTTTGCACTCTATGATAATTCATTATTGATTTTTTTTTTTGCTATGGGAAATTACTAATCCAAGAGGCAGATAAATCTCTGAGTTAAAATAGGGGTCTCCTAGGAAATGTCTTTCTTTTCTGTTTCCTAACTCAAACTTTGTTTGAGCTACAGCAAATTGGCTAATAGCCATGCATCCAAATTCCTTTTGTATACAACTGCAGCAACTCTTTTTTTGATGTTGCTGTTTTTCTTGAAGTTGCAGGAAACTTACAAAGCATATAAAGTGAAAACTTCATTTCTATGTCCTTTTAATATTGTTTTGTGAAAGAGGTGTCATTTATCATCTCTTCTAAACTTACAGCACAGGGTGAAAATCTCTTCCCTTTGGATACAACAGTACTTACTCTCATGGTTCTCATGTTTCATTTAGTTTCTAAAGTATGGTATTATTTATGTTTTCTTTGCAGAAGATTTTCTTAAGAATAAAAAAATAAACCACAAAGGTGAAAGGCCATGTTAGGTAGAAGCTTTCTTGAGTGTTCACTTGAATACAGCTTTGCTGAGAAAAAAAAAAAAGAGTTCTGATCTCAGTGTCAAAAGGAACAGCAACACAAACCTGCTGACTTCTGCATTCATTGACATGATTGACTTAGCATATTGGAAAAAAGACTAAAATGACAAAATGTCTTAATTGCACCATGGTGTGAGAAAGGGAGAAAGGAACTGAATGGTAAGAATTCCCTGTGAGAGAGGATGGTGTCTACTGATTTTGCTTTCAATCCATCGTCTGTAGGAAAAGAGGCAATATTCCCATTAGAATATTTGAATTGCAAATATTTAATATTTGAGGGTATTTAAGTAGAGAGAAGTTGAGCTAAATCTGGTTTAGATTTGCTCATTCACTGGACATGAGCACTTACTGACCAGTAGCTCACTTGGTCTTTGGTGAAGACTGCCTATTTAAAAAATAAAATATTAATAGGTACCACTCCTCTTCTCTTATCCCATGACTTTGTACAGGATTATAAATAGAAAAATCCCCAAATTAGTGGGAACAGGTCAGCTTTCCTGATTTTTGGAATATCGTATTTCCAACTAGCAAAAGTAGAATTTTCCAGATCTACTGGGAAAGTTTTCAGTGTTTTTTGACACATACATCCAGCTGGCTTTCAAAGACAGAGAAATGAATGAATCTGAATTGGTGTTCCTTCTGGGAATAACCAGAAACCAGTGACCAATGACCTTCAGTGAAATTTATATATTGAATGTCTTCCTTTTAGTTTTTTCCTTTTGAATAATAAGAATATCAGATAAAAGCAATTTCTGTTGCTACAGTTGAATGAGACAGAAATAGCATAAATAGTTTTATAAGACTTTTTAGAACAACAGACCAACAAGAAAATTTGTACTTTTTAGCACACAGGAAAAATATCACACAAAGACTTGGTTTACAAACTAGTGAATGGTCAAATGTAATTCAGCTTTTCTGCCTCAGTTGTTTCTCTCCAGTGGAGGCAACAGGTGGAGTGCTGTGTCCCATTCTGATCTCCAAAGTACCAGAGAGACTTGGAGGTCCTGGAGAGGGTCCAGTGAAGAGCAAAGAAGATGATTAAGGGACTGGAGCATCACTCTTATGAGGATAGGCTGGTCTATTGAGTCCTGAGAAGCAAAAACTGAGAAAGGATTTCTTTCCTTAATTCCAAAATCTCAGCTGAAATGCCAAGGGCAATAGAGTTTAGAGTTTGTTAAAAATAAAAACAGAAAAAAAAGAGAAAGGCAGCTCTGAGAGTGCATTTTTAATGCTGTTTTTTCTTTTAAACTATGTTTACGTTGCTTAGTTTTTTTGCCCTTGTGTTTCCCCCTCAATTAAAGAGAAGATCCTGGGAAATCCTCATAAGAGCTCATAATTATTTTCCATCTCTCTTCACCCATCTCTACAGTCCAAGAGTCCAGGTTGCTTTCTTCAGGAATTACAGTTTCCATGTTACGGGACTTTTTCTGGCATTTGGACATACTATGATAAAGTAGAAAAATCCTCCCCTGGCAACAGAGTTTGCCAGGTTGGCAGCAGCGTGGGCAGGAAATTCCTGTTTCAGTGCATTTTTTATCTTTCAGTTCATCATTGCACAGAGAAGAAGTGTATCTGCCAGAAGATTATTTTCTGGATTTTTTTGTTATCTTTGTATTTCCAGATATGAGGAAAAAGAGACTGGATTTTGTCATTTATGAATCACAAATGTGTTTTTCAGCAAATATAATGGCAGATTTATTTTATGAAAAATATGAGGCATGGATGAATAAGAATCTTAGTACTCTATAGATTACTTCAATGCCATATGGACAATATGATTATATAGCAATCAGTCTCAAAGAGAGATTAATCATGAGAGATTCATTGAAAAAAAGAAGCCGAACCTGTAAAAACAACAAAATAACTGATCTAGAAAGTTTAATGTCTCTCAAAAATGTTTATAATTGGGTAGCTTAGTTTTTTGTGAAACTATTCTTCTGTTTCTTAACATCTTTAAGCATTCTTGGAAGGGACGTTATGCCTGGAATGGACATGGAAGATCTCAAACAAATTTGAGGATGATAATTTTTAATATTTTTTATTCTGCTTTATTTCAGTGACTGAGAAAATAAAGGTTTTGATTTACTGGCTTGGTTCCAATAGCTCTTTTTTCCTCTCCTGGAAATAAATTTTTTTCCTGGAATTGAAAAGGACGAGTCTTGTTTCAGCACTATATGCTCCTTCCATGTTTAATGAGCCTGTGCATTCAAACACACAATATGATACTTTGAGATGTACACTACTCCACTTGAGACTGTGCTAAACAATATAGCTTACAAAATTGCAGAACAAAGATTTTCTGCTTTATGAACAGGTTGGTTTTTTTTTTTTATAGCAAGTCATAAAAGATAGAGTACATAAATTTGTACATAAACTCGTTTTCTGTTACCTATATTTAGTTACAGTGGGCTATTAAATATAATTACCTAGTACTTTAGAAAGTCAGTTTGCTATGGAAAAGTAATGTAGCTGTTAGAATGGTAATTTTTTTAAAGGTACAGATTTAAGTGCACTATCTAAAATTTTATAAGAAAATAAGAGCTGTACTAGGGTTCCCTCAACATACATGAAACACAGGGAAGCTTCTGTGTACATGAGGTATTTATGATACCTAAAGAGGCAGAAAATTATTGAAATTCATGTTTGGGTTCATTTTTCTGTGCTTTGTTTTCAGAACAGTTATGATTGTTTCCAACATTCGAATGTTCCGCCTAGCTGAAGGATAGATGGTCAGGTCATTTTCTGAATTTGTATGTAACTACAAAGCTGAGAAGAGTTACTGAACTCAGAACCAGGAAGATAAACACTTCAGACCTTCAGGCTCAAAGGTTCTTGCTTTCTTATTCTCTGCTACTTGAGTGTCTGAGAGAAAGGAATTGCATTTTCCAAGTTTGGTAATACCAGATTTGCTGAAATAACTACTGCTTGAAATGCCTTCAAGTACAGATCAAACTCTTTATTTAATTCAGACTTTCTATTCAATTATTAAGACTGCAAAATAATGTAACATCCAGATTCAACTCTTCCAAAAGCATAACTTTTTGACAATTTATGGTGAAAATACACATAGAATATTTCAAAATTAACTGAGGAGTTATCTCACAATTATTTTTCAAAAGTCACCAACTGATAATCAAGAATTATACTGATTATGTGGGTAGCAATAATTCATCTGGTAAATTTCCATTTGCTGTTTTGGTTTGTTGCTACTATCAGAATTATTTTCAAGATAAAACACAAAAGAACCCCCACAAAACCCAAAAAACTTGCAAAACAAACCAAAAGAAACCTCACCCCCTCAAAAAACAAAACAAAACAAAACCAAACAAAAAACCCCACCAAAACCAGACCAAAACAACAACCAAAAAACACCTCACAAAAAAACCTCAATAAACAAAAAATCAAAAAATAAAACACACAACCCCCCACCCCCCCCCCAAAAACCAAAAAAACCCCCCAAAAAACCCCTCCAAAACAACTAATAAGAAAAAACCCCTTTCCCAATAGCAGAGGAAAAACACAAAAGCCAAGCACTATGCCTCTTAACTGAAAACTAAGATTTTTGCACAGGCTAGTTAGGTCCAAATTATAGATGAGGTAATTGAATCTGACTAGGTGAATTGCCTTCTTAAATTTAGATACATGTTTCTGGACAGTATGACATGTAGTTTAGTGTCCCACCACACAGAGAAGCATATCACTTGTATGCAGGGTGGCCAAACATAGTCAGCATCATATTCTCCTGGGATTATTGTTAGTGACAGTGCAAGGGAATATGCACTGTTAACAACTGCCATGCTCTTGGAAGAAGGCTCTTTTGCAATCCTTAAAAATACTGGTTTTAAAACAGAATCACAGAGAAATCCCGATTTCATGTTAGGAATACACTATCACAGCAGCCCAGCCTGGGAAAGAAGCAAGCAAGAATTTGTGTTTAGCACTTTGCTTTCGCTGGTCAGTGATGCTACTTTTTGTTGGTTCATTGACAGGTTTCCTTCACAATCTGAGATAAAGCCCTGCTGTGGGGGCCTGAACTCCTGTCCTGGGGATGTGCAAAGCCAAGGCATTGCACAATGGGTGCAACAGGTTTAAGTGCCACAACAGTGACACTTAAAACTTTCTCCTCATAAAGGAAAAATGGGCTTCCAAATTGAAGAAAACCAGCAACTTAATGAGACAGTTGCTGTTCAGATATCCTTGATGGGATACATCTGATCTTTCAAAAATAGCCAAAGGAAGGTGAAGAGTTGAGAGATGCTTGCAGCCAGGACAGCAAATTCCTTGCTAGCATGGGGAAGTAACTACATCTTAGATTCAAGAAACTTTATAGAGACTTCTTCTAGGAAACCACCCCCCATCCTGAGTTGAGAATGATGACTTCTTCAGGGAAGGAGAGAAATTGAGAGGCAGCTGCACTAGAAATGAAACTTAAGGTATTTGCAAGATGTGAAAACTTTATAACTAATTATTTTCTGAGAGCCCATTTACTGACAGATGAATAAATACAATTAGAAAAAGTTAGCCTGAAAAATACTACCACTTGAAGTCGTGTCCTATTTGATTACATGCCATCAAATCAAGTGGAGAGCTGACATTATCTGACATGTAGAAGAAGGTTGTGGCCAGCAAAGCATAATGTTAAATGTCAGGAAAAAGAACGAATAAACCTGAAATCTGTTCTATCACCCAGAAAGGTGATATTAAAACTCAAGGACATCCAGTCATCTACTCCAAAGTCTTCGGGAAATATATTGTGTGAATGTAATTGTTATGACCCAATTAAGTATGGTTTTTTAAGATTTATTTTTACCTAACTATTTTTAGTTGGTTAAGGTGGTGTGAGATAATACAATTATTGCTGATATCAACACAAAATAATGGTGTCTGCTGCTCTTGATAGGCAGCCTGGGCTTACTCTGACAGGGAGAGCATCCACACAGAAGGCACCTGCAACATCTGGAGACAATTGGTCCAGTTTGCCCGATATCCATCTACATTTTACACCCTACTGCAGGCTGATGTTTACCATCATCAATCCAAATCATCACAGCTCCCTCCCACCCTGGCAGAAAGTGTGTGTAGGGACATACCCACAAAGACCTGAGTATCTTTCCTTGTGGTCACACCATGTCCGAAGGTGCCCCAGCCTACACACCTGTAAAACACTGCTAGGGAAGGTGATTCCACCCCTTGTCTGGGAACCTTGTTCCAATGCTGCATCACCATTGCAGTCAGGAATCCTCTTCCAATATCTAATCTAAACCTCTTCTGGTGCATCTTGAGGTCTTTCCTCTCACCCTGTCGCTCACTGCCTGGGAGAAGAGACTGACCTCCACCTGCCTCACCTTCCTTTCAGGCGGTTGGAAAGAGCAAAAAGGTCCCTCCCCAGATTTTTTCCTCCAAGATAAACTGTCCCAGCTCCTGCAGCTGCTCTCTAGACCCTTACTCAGCTTCATTGCTCTTCAAATAATACTCTGGGTATAGCTCTTGATACACAGTCAATGGACTTGCATGCTCAACTCGTTGGAAAGATAAAGTGTGATTTTTTTCAAATTAACTTTATTCTGGAAATTTTATGTACAAATATCACCACTAATTTTAAAATCAAATATTGAACACAAATATTGGAAATATTTCTTGTTGGTATTTACAAATTCTCTGATGATGGGGGGCCTGGATTAGTACCTTTAGTTCTCACTGTGATTTGTCATAGATTTTTATCACTTTATCTCAGCAGTTAGAAAATCTCTGGCATGGAAAAATTCCATTTTTTTTCTTAAAGTAGATCATACTACTTTGTTGCTTCTATGTTAAAACCTTGCCAATGCTTTTTATAAACTGGTAACTTTAAAATCAAAAGGAAATGAATGAGGTCAAGAAATGCAAAGGAAAATATTATTTTATATACTTGCAAGTGCTCATTTTATAGTAAATAAATTATTATATAATTCAGATTATTAGAATGAATGTCCTAGGGTTTATTATTAGAAAGACATCCTAGGGTTTAATTGATGTAACAAAATCAGATACATATTTATATTTATATATAAAATCTGAAAATAAGCCATTCCTTAGAAATTCACTTTGGTGTGCAATATTACTACTGTGCTTAAAGGTGTAGACTAAAAGTTTTCAGCCCTTAAACATGAACAATAGTAAGTAAAATACAAGTTTAATTTCCATTTTCACAGTGATGCTAACTAATTTGTGTGATCTTCTCAACAGCGTCATTTTTAATGAGACATAAGAATGTAATAGCAAAAATTAATTTTCATACCCAGAAAGCTTGTTGGATAATTCAATACAGGTATAATCCCAGATTATTGGTGATTACAGACAGCAGGATTTTAAGTAAAATGAAAAAAAAAACCTGCATAACATTTTAAAAATTAATACTCCTATATTTCATGCATCAATAAATATATTTAAAAGTTACTATGACAAATAAACTTTAAGGATTTTGTTTTAACAATCTTTGCTTTCACCACTGCTTCAAGGCCAGAAAATAATTTTCTCTTGCATTTGAAATGGGTGGCCTTACTCTACAGATTGCTTTTAAAAGATACCATAAAACCCACGACAAATCACATGATAATCAGCTTAGTTTAGATTTTTCCCATATTTCAGAATATTATGAATAATAATAATATGAATATTTCCATATTGAGAATATTTCAGAATAATGTATTTCTATATGCTTAATAGAGATGGTAAGGTTTCTTTTTTGAAACCAAATAATTCAGCTACATCCTTAAGGAAAATTGCTTCCTTTAATAATTTTCAGATTAATTTTTTCCTCTTAAATGTCTTTGAGATAAAAATATGTTAGCATATGTGACACAAGAGTGTGTTCATATTGTTGACTGTCCAGGGACAGCCAAAAACTACAGAAACGTAGATAGGCATTTTGACATAGACTCTATAAGCGTGTAATGAATGTTGTCAGCAGACTTTTAGTGTTGAATCACCATAAGGCCATAAATTTTGTGCTAGAGCTATCAACTGAAGAAAAAATTCAGTCTAACAAGATCAAAAACCACCTTAGAAGCATAGTGCTTTTCAGCTAATGTTATAGCAATCGTGTGTGTGTGATTTTTTCCCCCACCTTTCTGTTTATTTTTTCACATTCTATATCATCTTATTATTTAGTCTAGAACACAAGTCAGATAATTTATATGTAGGGAAAAAAATAGGCTTTTTATTCAATTTGAAGGAAAGAAAATAAAGTCTAAAATAGCACATAACATACTCATAAAGACATAATTTATTAAGTATCTATTAGCAAAAAATAGGAAGTGCATATGTATGAAAGATATATACCATGCTACTACAGTATCTCTCTCAGCACTTTCTATTTAATGTAATCAGAGTGGAAAAGCCCCATTACACTTCCTCACAAGCAGTTATGAAGGGCAGATGAGCAGCTGGCACAAACAAACTCTAACAAAGAGAGGACTTTTATTGGCATGATGTAGCTGCTGTACTAGTGCCTTAGACATTTCACCAGGGTAAAGAAAAAAAGAAAATAAAATTTCAGCCGTGCTCCAGATCTGGGTGGAGTATGGTACAACAAACATTTTATCTCCCAAAAAAGATGGCTCCTGGAGGCTGATGCTTTGGGCTGTGTTTCTGAGGCACATCTACAGATTCAATTAGCCTGCACCCTCAGAGCATGTTAATCCTGTTCAAGCTGCCTGGGTCACGTACAACCTAGTCTTTTGTAAGTGTTGACACTCAAGCAAAGGTAGAAAGTGAGAAAAAGTAGTCGAGGCTAAGAGAAAAGAGGAAATAATTGCAACTGGAATTCAAGGTGCAATTTACAGGTAAATGAAGAATTATATTTCCAGGACTTTTTGCTTTTAAATCTGTAAGTTCTTTACAATGTAGTTGTACAAGGGTCTGCTCAGAAGTAAGTATCCCAAGTGAAAGGATTATATGCTGGGCAGGTAATGGCTTCATTTGTGTATAGAGATTGACAAAGGATGAAATCACACAGTTTATGGTCCTGTCTGTTCATGAAAAACAGATCTTGGCTGGTAGGAACAGTTACAATGCTGAAGTGGGTAGCAACATGCAAGTGGTAGTAGCACATGAGCTATGAAAGTCTGTGAGATGGATATGGCAGAAGAAGATGGGGAAATGCTGATGCTATCAAAATTTTGGTTCATCCAGACAGGCTGGATGAGCCAGACTCCTGGCTGTACCACCAGAAGTGTGGTTTGAGGGTGCTGCAGTGCATAATCACAGAAAGCATCAGTTGGAAAGCACTTCTAGTGGTGACCCAGTTCTATCTCCTGCTAAAAGCAAAAAATCAACGGTGTATAGTGTAAATCAAAACCTTTTTCAGTCAAATCTCCACATCTCTTAGGCAAGAAGTGCCACAGTGGAAATGTTTTCTCTTTCCCTTGCTGTAACTTAAGCCTGCTACCTTTCCTCCTGTAGCTGTGTACTTCTGCCTCCTGGCATGCCTAGCTCTCACTATACATGTTCTGCAAACCCAGTGCTCTCAGTCTCTCCTGCTAAATGTGCTCCAGTTCCCCAGTTTTATCTTGGTGGGCATCTTGAAAATTTTTCAGTATCTTACTTGAACTGGGAGGCATGAAACTCAGAATAATAAAATAATAAAAGTTTATGAATACTGACTAGAAGCAAACAGCCACTTCCTCAAATCTGCCTCCTACACTTTGCCAGTGCAAGCTATTATGCACTTGAGCTTCATTACTGCAAGGAAAGTCTGCTGATCCACCTTCCAATTTATTGTCCACTAGGACCCCCAGCATTTTTTCTTCAGAGTCCCTTTCAGCTGTCATCTGAGTGTATTGGATTTGTTTATCACATGGACATGACCACAAGTGTTGTCCAATTTTGTGATTCCTGCCTTCTCTTCAGATAACAGTCTTGAGTTCCCTTTGACCTCAGTTGGTCACTTTAAACAGCACTACTCTTTAGTTTATCAAGTGCTACAGGTGAGTCTCATTTGCAAACTTGCCAAGGAGCTACATCCCATCATGTGAGTTGCTAAAGAGCTTAAACAGTGCTGGTTTAAGGATCAGCCCCGGTGAAATGCCTGGCAGCATTTGTTACTGACCTTCCAGCTGTCAGCACTAGCCCCTGAGCAGAATGAACCTGCCATTTTTAACTCCCCAGTAGACTGTTCATCCAGTCTGTACCTCTCCCTGATTATGAGGATGAGAAAACCCATTCTGAAAAGCCACAGTGAAGGTAAAAACAGCTGCTGCTCTGCCCCTGTCACCTAACACACCAAGCAATGGTAGTAAGGTTGGTCATACACATGATGCCCTTCATAAATCCAGGCTGACTTCCAGCCTTGTTATTTTTGAATATGTATGCTTTATGGGTAGAGACTCTGTCATGCAGTGGAGCATGTAATTAAAATCCAGGCACCCTGATATTTCCTTCTAAAACAGCAGCTAAGCTGTGTGCTTTGAGCGTGCCCAGCTAGCTTGGTGCCTCAAGGAATCAGGAAACAAGATGCTCTCAAGGCATTTTTATCCCTGTCTGCAGGGCACACACTGGTTAATACTTCCAGCTATGTACGACCAAGAAGTACTTATTTCGGTTTAGGCAGAAAAAGTATTCTTCCAAGCTAATTGGTTTGGCTCATGCAAACTGGATTTAGGCCATAACTCAGGGAAGTGCTTCTTTGGGTTTTGGATTTAAAACCTCTCTTTTAAATGCTGCTGTCTCACACTTCATTAAAATGTATAAATAGTTATTCTGATTCTCTGTATCTTGAGACATTCCATTTGCCTCAAAGAGTGAATTATTTTTATGTGACCACATGGAGATTGTGTAAGGAGAGTGATCTCACATCCTGTACATGTTGCATTTTTAACATACTGACTGAAGGATGTGAATTTTCAGCACAGAATTTGAAGTAAGACATTCTATATACATGAGAACAAAATTTACAAAGCTTATAATAATTTTTTTACTTTCTTCAATTCCGCTTGGAGCCCAGCCCAATGACTGAAAAATTAAAGAGGTAGAAAAAGATTTCAAGATTAGGTTCCATGCTGTTTTTCTCTTTTTTTTCAAATAATGTTGGTGTTCTGTTCCCATACCTGTTCTGAAAGGGGTATCTTGCCCTAACACTTCGTAATTTGAAAACTGGACTATGGTTGTCCTCAGTTAAATTAGAAAATTGTTTCCATGGGTTACTTTTGCACAATTAGTCTGTGCATATACATTTCACATTTTGATAGAATAATTCAGTTAGAATGCTTTAAAGGGTCAATATTAAACATCGTTAAAAATAACATTATTTTTCCCTAACTGAAATTCATAGAAAAAAAGAAATTGAATTTCTTCTAGCAGTGGGAATACCCATCCCTTAAAGTAGTCTTCCAAGACAGACTGAATGTGAAATGTGATGATTATAGTTTGTGGGGGATTTATTCCATTATTTTGCAATTTTGATCCAATTTGTCAGATTTTCTCTGTCTCTTTCTCTGTGTGTATGTCTGTTTCATAGACCAGTCTGTAGATGTACCCTAGTAAGGATAAGTGAGGAAGCTCTGTCCCAGGAACTTCAAGTCTTCTGGTTCTTCAAGAAGGATCTAGGTAACTCAGGACTTATAGAGGGTCCACTGTAGCCCCAGGAATCAAAATCCTGAAAGCCAAGAAGGAATTTGAGGAGACCAGGGATTCTTAAACTACTTTTGGGAAATTATAGTTGTCATAAAATACTGGCTCAAAAAAACCCCAACCGATAACCAAATTAAATATTATCTTCTGTTAAATAGAGGAATTAAAATATTTAGACTTCATCTTAGGATCCCTATCAATAACCTTGAAAATTATACATCAATGTTCACTTCAACACAGAGTTGTCTACATTTGCAAATTTTTTTTTACTGGGGATATGACTCCAGAAAGATAACACTCATTTTACTGGGACGGCAAAGTTAGGGGGAACATAGCAAATCAATGAACAGCATGATGAGCTTTGACATATGCACTGTGCATTTCACAAATGAGTTGTCCAAGCCAGCCAGCTCTAGAGCAGGAATGGGCTAAAGAAGAGAAAGAAACATGTGCAGCTAAATACCATAATGGAGATTTTTCTGCCAAATTACTATTGAAGTCTCCTGCCAAAAGGCAAAGGCACATTAATTTTAAATATTTAATTTTTTTGATGAAATTGTGTATTGAAATGCAGAAAGATATTTTCATTCCATTTCTAGATAAAGCTCCCCTTATTATTTTGTATTTTTGGGGGGGGGTTTTTTTTTTTTTTTTTTTGTTGTTTGGTTGATTGGTTATGGTTTTTGTGGGTTTTTGTGGGTTTTTTTTCTTTTTTTTATTAGAAGGGAAAAGTTTTCAGGTGCAAAAGAATCAAAAAGAGATCGAAGAGCACAGTATCAATTCCACTGGATTTTTACCTGTTTTTTCACAATTAACAGCTTTTCTAGAAGAAACAGGAGAAGATTTTAAATTTATTATTCATCTAATCCAGAGTGAGGGTAAAATCAGAAAAGATTATGCTCATGCCAATCAAAAAACCTGCTTTCAAGTCTGACTTCAAACTGAAGAAATACTTTTTATGCACAAAATCTTTAAAGATTTAAAATAATCCTGCCATTCCGAAACAAATGGAAGGGATAAGTTTTCAGGGGAAACACTTCCTCACCTTTAAGCAGGCATATCTGTATAACACTACCGTGTTATTAAATATTCTAATTTAAGATAGTAACATGAATATCAATTTGTGGCTGAAGTAAGTGAAACCTGTTCGTCGACAGAACATTTATGTAATATATGAGACAAGAAGCAGAAAGATTATTCAGAAACTATTGTGGAAGTTATCCAGGTGTTCTTATGCAGCAATACTTCATGAACTCAAGTCACCTCAAGGCTTATGAGCTCCAAGTTTGTGGCAGCAGAAATAGACGGAGCACTTTGACACGTAACGTCATTGAGTTTTGTCTCTGTCGCACTCAGCTCTTGAGCATTTCCTTCTTTCAGTGTGACTGAGAGCCTGCCCTGTTCTTTTCTGTCCATTGTTGCTCATTCTGCCGTACACGTCTGAAATGCCACGGAGATATTCCTCCTGAGGCAGGGAGTATAAAAGCTCTAATTCTGACAACAGTGTGATGTAACCTGACAATGCGTCATTAAATGTCATCCACTATAAACCTGAGAAAGGAAAACAGCTCTGCCTGAGATTGTGTAGTAGCACAACACAGCCCTACTTCACTCTCTAGAGAAAACAATTCTATCCTGATCTACAGATAAATGTCACATTTTACCCCCGCTATGCTCACTCAGTTAGGAATACTGAATGTCCTGCTGCCATAAAAACAAACAAAAAAAAAATCCTGAAAGTGATAAAAAATGAATAAATTACTGATGGAAAAATAAGTACATTCTATTAACAAAATACTTTAGCTATAATTAAAACTAGCAAAACAAATACTTAATCTTATTTTATCCCATATGATATGCTTTAATTTCAGGTTAAATTTTTGGCTAAATGTAATCTTCATGTGTGACAAGGATGAGAATACTTTTTTTTTTTTTACATATATTAGAAATCTGTCAGACAGCTTCATTTCAGCTGGAATGAGTAACATCCTGTTCTTATGCACTAGGCTACATTTCTCATCAAAACCCCTTCACTTTGCTGTGGAAGGAGGAAAATGGGTGGTGAAACAGCATACAATTTCCTTTTTTTTTAAGTAATTACTGCTTTATTCTTTGTTTTTATGTGGTATTAAGGTGGTGGAATAGAGATGCTTTTATGTAATAGTTTCTTTGATACACTTTAAGCAGCCCAAGTGGAGACTGTCTGGGAAATCCTGCCATAATAAACAGTTTCTCATTCTATGAAAGACAAAAGAACTTTTTTACTAATTCTTAGCCAGACTGAATAATTGCCTGAAACATAATTTTTTTTTAACATTCTGGATTTCTACCAAAACTGGTGCCAACTTGAGGAGAACAGTTCCATTTTTGTGGTTTCACTTCATTATTAGAACAGAATTAGACTAAAGGAGTAATTTAGACTAAGTTTTATAAAGATAAAATGTTAAAAAACGGAACATGAGACTAAATGTGTAGGCATGATTTTCATTTGCAAAATGGCAATTTTCTGATCCGTTCAGCTACATCACATAACTGAAGGGTTTTGATGTTTGACTTCTACCTAATGAACTTTTGCTAAGAAACAACGACCATGGCATAATTCTGAAATTAATGTATACCACTGAAACTAAAACTTGCACAAAGTGCATTGTCCTCAGGATGAGGAGAGGGAGTGGACAGCACAGTGTCCTTTTCCAAGGAGACACTAACTCTCATTGCAAGACTCTCTCAGATCTTGGGGTTACGACCTGGTGGATGCCACCAGTAATGCAGAATAACGTAAGTGTTGAAAGCCTGAGTAATTAAATTCAACCTTCCCCCCATCCTGGAAATTGCTGGGTGGTTTCTGCTGCAAGACCTCCTCCAAAACCCAGCTGCTAACCTGCCTCCTCTTTTCTCTTCCCACTCCTTCCCTAATATTTCCTTTCCCTTTTTGTAGAGCAGACCCTAAGTGGACCCTAAGTTTCAAAAATGTCCCTGTGCTTCCTTGCAGTACCTTAGGCCATGGTGTTCTGTACTTCAGAAGGTAAGGAAAATATAGCTGTCTCTTCTGAGTGCTATTTAATAATTAAATTGGAAAGGAGTTTTCATCTTCTTCCTCGGCTGCACGAAAAAGCTACAGAA
Source organism: Luscinia megarhynchos (assembly GCA_034336665.1). Classification (NCBI taxonomy): domain Eukaryota; kingdom Metazoa; phylum Chordata; class Aves; order Passeriformes; family Muscicapidae; genus Luscinia; species Luscinia megarhynchos. Next base: position 40,655,533 of record CM067592.1, on the reverse strand, counting down.
ACAGAGGCAAAATGTGTAAAGAACAAAGCTGAAGAGGTAAACAAAAAATATCAATAAATATAAAGGAATTGTTATATAATTTTGGATGGAAATTAAAAAAGCATCATGTATAAAACAAATTAAAATTACCTAAATTTATAAAAAGGAATTCTTTCTCTCCTTATGCTTCCCTCTACTCTTGAACACTGTGATAGCTTCTTTCAGAGTCAAATATCACAGATATCTATTACATATATGAGTGAACTCATAGTATGTAGCAAATCTGTACATTCTTCTATAAAACAACTATTAAATATTGCATGCTAAGAGACAAATGCCCAAGAAAAAGAATTAAAATATTAAAAAATATTTTCTGGTGAGCAGATTAAAGTCTTTTACAGTAAAATTATAAAAATAATCACCTGACATAATTAATTTCCATCTTTTGTTCTTAAGAAGTTTCACAAGCTAATGGATCATTCTAGCTGGATCTTCTATATATTTTCCTTTCCTATATTGTAAGACTAAAAAACTTCATAAAACTTAGTGATTAATTGTTTGCTATAGAAAGAACAGAGTGTTGGCATATGGCATCCTCACAGAAGTGCTAGCTTTGAGGAACAGGACTTGAAGTCCTTTCATGCAAATGTTCATTCAATTTGAGCAGTACTGATGCTCCTGACTACAAGAAATGTACTATAAGCTTCAGTGTTGTAATTTTCCTAAAAATGCAATTACTTTTTAAATTATGAGATAGACATATTTACCAACTGTTAGTAGCAATATGTATTGGTATAAAAATACCTTATGAATGTAATGAAAAACTATGATTAAAGCAGTATTTGCTTATGAGGTACTAGATACAGTTGATTTAGATCTGAATGCATTTTAATTATATCATATAGCAATATAGCATTATGGTATTGAAATTTACATTTTACTTCAATTTCTTTATGACTGAGAAAATTATTACAACTCTTTCTGGACTGCCTCTTTTTTTACATTTGGAGTAGGGCTAAGCTGTGACTGTTTTACATCAATGAGGAAAAAGAAATAGAAAACAAAATACTCGCTCAGAGCATGTTTTCATTTCAAGAGTGAAAATTTTGATAACAATCAATTCTGAGACAATTAGTTATGAATCACCCCCCCACCCTGTACACTTCAGTATATTTTCTTCAACTCTGTATCTATTTGTCATTGTAGAGGAAGCCCAAAAATGACATCTCTATATATCAGAAACATTTTATTTTATAAACATTTGAATTTGAAGTTATATTTCTTAATTACAGTTCCTCAATTAATTGATATTCCTCAGGCATTTATATTTAATGACAATGTGTATACCCTTGTCACCTAATACTTATAACAAGTCATAACTGCTGTATTTGAGCTGACTCCGTTATTTAGACTCCCTGAATTAAATAATGATTGTCTGTCCCTCTGAACAGTTAAGTATATGATGAAATATAAAGCAAAGCATAAAATTTGAAAAGGTCATGTCAGAAAATATAATGTCACATAGAGTCACATCTCAGCTAGAAATTCAAATGGGACTAATTTGTTGAAATAATGGCATCAGTCTCATAAAGCAAAGTCATTATTGAAAGACTAGTTCAGTTCTACTTAATTCTATTTTCTGTGCAGATTGAATTAATGATTTTTCTTCCCCCTGAATGAATTTCTGTGGGTAAGAAAAGGTCATCTAGGAGCCTGATTGTGAGAAGTACTTTGGGAATGAAAAAAGATAGAGCATGAATTTTCGCTGTGTAAAAGGAAGTGAAGATTTCACTTTTACACAGAAAAGAAGATCTGACTGTTCTTCCTCATACGAGTTTTAAATTGAAGAGATGTCACTGAAGCCAGCTAGAGTCACATCTATGGAGCCATAATTTATAAAATGCAGTGAAAACTCCAGACTTGGTTTTTACACTACATAGGAGACCTACAGATGATGAGCTAGTATTCTATTAGAGAATGATAAAAAAGAGAGGCAAATAAGAGAAGAAAAATATTTAAAGATTATTGCACTGTTACAAGATATAGCTCTATAAATCCTGGTTCATGTGTATTAAAGGATAGGCAGTCTTGGGAGTTTCTCACTACTGTATGACTCAGATTCAAAATTGATCATATCTAAGATCTGAAAAAATGTGGTTAACTTTTAGTTCCTATTCATTTTCATATTTTTTAACATCCCAATTCCAGAATTTAGCCAGGTCCAGAAGGGAAATGCCAGAGTATCAAAAACCAAAAATCAACTAAAATACTAAAAAAAAAAAATATCCAATTAAAATGCTTTTGTCTTAGATGATAGCCAGCTTTCACAGACCTGTGTACCTCAGCTAACTCTGTGACCTCTTGAGAAGATGGGAGATGTGCCCAACCCCAGCTCTGAGAGCTGCTGCTTTATAATCAATTTAGGCAAAAGTCAGCACAAACCTCCTTGATTCCTACTTTGGAACTCAAGCCTGAGATCACCTATACAGCTTGTAGTCAAAACTAATTGCAAATTAATGACTGAAGCTTCTTTTCTGCTCATTGTTTGAAACACAGACCACACCAGTGCTTTCAAAGACCTTGGGGTATCTTGTTGGAAAGCAAAAAGGCCTCCTGAAATCAAAGCAAGATAGAGGCTCTGCACATCATCTGTATTTCAATAAAAGCACACAGACAACTCGAATTTTAGCTGCCTGGATGTCACTTACAAGACGGCGGTTTGACAGATTTTGTCAGTGGTGTAAGATTTTGCCATGTCTTGAAAGTTCAACAACCAGCAGCACTTTGAACATGGCTGATGTTCAGTCAGTGGGAATCTTTCCCAAGTCAATGAACCTAGATCTGGTCCCACTGCAGAGAACAGACCTGCAGTACTTGTTATGTTGTGGCATTAGTATCTGCTAATATAAATTAGTTGTATGCAAAACTAATGCTAAGTCAGCATGCTCTGGTGCACAAAAACTCTGAAAATGGAGACTTGACAAATATTGACTTCTAGTACACATCAACATGTGAGAGAAAAGAAAGCATTGCCAAATGCCATAAAACATCAGTGGCAACAAGGTTTTTAAACCTCTCTGAAAATGAAGTGGAGTAAGAATTTGATTCTTCCTACAATGAACTATAAAACCACTAGCATTTCACTGAAGAGGAATGAGTAAATTAAGTTCAGTTATACTCATCTATGTATGCATAGCCTTTTATGAACACTAGTATTTTCCCTTATATTCACAAAATATTTAAAAAACCCAATAATTTCTTCGAAGTATGTCTATTTTACCAATAAACAGTATCCTTAATGCCAGCAACAATCTGAGACTAAGATAGAGTTTATTCCCCTAGCACCCTCACAGTGCTGTGCTTTGCACTGGTGGCTGGCAGGGTGCTGGTAACACCCCAGTGCTTTGGCTGCTGTTGAGTGCTGTCCCTCTGGCATTCCCACATCACGGGGCTGGGAGGGAACAAGATCCTGGGAGGGGACACAGCCAGGCCAGCTGACCCGAATTAGCCAAAGGGACATCCCACCCCATGTCACACCAGCTCAGACACAAGGCGAGGGAGGGAGGAGGGATGGGCAGGCCTCTGCTGTTCTGCAGTGTTTTCCTTCCACAACAGCACAACGTGTGCTGAGCCCTGCTTCCAGGAAGCGTCTGAACATCCCTCACTCATGGGAGATAGAGACTGACTTTTCCTTCTGCTTATGTGAGCACAAACTTTCACTTTTCCTGTGTTTTACTTTTGTAAACTGCCTTATCTCAACCTACTAGTAGTTGTTTTCCTTCAAACTTCTCTCTCCCTTTTCCTACTGAGAAAGGGAGTGATAGAACACATGGTACCTGGTGTTCAGCCAAGGTCAAACCATTACAGTAAGTAATGACTAAATGTGTACAGACATTAATATTTGCAAAAAATATGGACATTATTTTTAGACATTAGAAAATGCCAGTAACACTTTGGGAGAATATGATCTGACTCCTTCTAAAACTATTCTCCAAAGATCTTTCTCCCTTCTAAGAGACTATCCTTACCACTTCATTTTTGCATGAAGTTAAAGAAGCTGAATTAAATTATCAGATGTATTGCACATTTGCTGTTTGATCATTCCTATATTTAAAACCAATGAAGCTGGTTTTTTTGAAAAAAAAAAAAAAAGTTTTCTCTTTTAAAATGTGTGTGAATAATTCAAACTGCTTCTCTTTATGCTCCACAGAGAAAGACATCACATATTCTTTTGACAATTTTTTTATCACAAAGGATGTAATTATATTTCTATGCAATCAGGTAGGCTTTTCTTTCCCAATTTTTCACAAAATATTGATCTTTAATGAGAGGCAGATTTACCATTATTCTGGTTTCAATATCACCCAGAAAATAAACTCCAAATGAGCCACTCCCCTTCATCCACCCCTTCCAGTAAATGAAGGACAAAAGCAAAGACTATGGGTTGAGATAACAATTAACTGAAAGCACAAGGCAATGGAAACAGATCCATACAATTACAGCAGTATTAATAGCAAAAAATATACAAAAAGAGAAGGTGCTTTATGCACTAAAAAGTTTTCATTTTTCTCTTTAAAATGGAGAATGTAAACCCCCTCCCTCCGAATTACTATAATTTTGAAATTAAGGGGCTCTCAGGCAAAGATATAGGAAATAGGAATAACAATTCTTTTCTAGGAAAATTAAAATAAAAATGAAGAACAATCCCAACCCTGACAGAGTCAGAATACAACCTGACACCCCGTCAGTCAGGGTGTTGGTAGCAGTCCAATTAAATGGTGGCTACAGTCCTCCTGCAGTGGCAGATGTGGTTCAGCTGAAGCAGTGCTCCTGTAGAAGGGTGCAGCCTTCCTCCAAAAGTCCAGGCATGATGTGGAAAGGTCCAGTTTTCCTCTGGAATCCAGTGGAAAAAGGCTACTTTAAAGTTCAAAATCTCAGTTTTTATCTAGGTAGGAAAGGCTTGGCTCCTCCCCCTGGCTGGAGCACCTCCCAATGGGATGATGTAATTTTACCAGTCATACAGTGGGACTCAGTGGCCCATTAACAGATGATATCTTCCTGAAGGAAGGATGGGTTGTGGAAAAGATAAAGATGAATGCCCCACCTAGTTTTAACAGATAGTGATAGAATACATACTTTTGGTCACATCTTGTGTTGCAACCTAAGACAGGAACACAAAACCAAGGTGGCACACACCTTGGTCGTGTCTGCCTGCCCTCTCCACACAAAGCCATGATGGCCACTGTCCCCATGTGTCACCCACATGGCCATCAGGAACTAAGGCAAGAGGGCAGGGGGGCTCCCACAGCTAGCATTTTCCACCCTCCAGCCTGGAACAACAACAAACAATGGCAAACAAGCTCCCCCAAACCTGAGTCATCCCTGCCATGTCGCACTGCTGCTCTGTTGAGCTCAATTCCATGCAGGTGCCTGCACCACCATTTTTACTACTCTGCTGCACTGGAGGGCAATCCTGTGGGTGGCTACCCCTTTTTCTAGACATTCTGATGTGCTCCTTTTGGCTTGGTTTTTCTGAGCTCATCTGGGCTTCCTTCCACTTGGTTCAACCATCTCAGCTGGGCAGTTGCTGTGAGATTGCTGACTCATAACAACAGTCACTAAAAGGATCAAACAGTGCCAAATATCATATGACAAAACATGTATCATGACAGCAAAAGTTTTTAGTATTAGGTGTACCTCACAGGTTCTATTTGTGATATTGTCATTACATACTCTGAGACAAGATGGGTCAGACAAATTGAACCAAACCTATTGCTAAATTCTCCCCTGGAAGAGTCATCTACCTCTCACCATGCTTCAGATTTCACACTGGAAACAGAACTCAGATGATAATAAGCTGTTTCAGAAGGCCACATCTTGTTTAATTAACTACTCCCATAGCCATCAGCTCTGTCATATCTGTTATGGCCTTAAATCTGCTACCAGTAACCATCAGCTCTGTAACTTGAGAACAAGTATTGCCAGATAAAAGAAGAAACTGGGTGCTTTACTGAAAACCTCTGCTGAAACACTCCTGTTTAATTCCCTATCCCCACACACAGACACATATATTCTGATTAAACATCTAGTGTCTCAGGATTAAGTGATTAGTGAAAACTATGCATGAAGGCATATTTGTGGCTTTGACCTTTCTTTAAATTTGTGTCTTGTATAAGAGAAAGTGAAAACACAGACTAAAATGACTCAAATTTTAGAAAAACCACAGACCATGACAGACCACTTTCCAAATTCTCTTTTCTATGGAAAAATCCTTACAAAGACTTCAGAGACAAGGTTGAACCTGTTCTCCTAAAAGAAATGAAAGAATAGGCCAGAAAGCTTAGTGTAGATACACAGAAAGGCATGTGTTCCTTTAAAGGAAAAAAGAGTAGCAACCTTTCTCTTTGCTGCAAAAACTTGTTTAATTTAGACAGTAGTAAAACTGAGTTCTGAATGTATTATCTCACAGTTACCTTTGCATGTAGCCGAATGATTGCCTACTTTAGGAATGAAGTGTGGGTCCAGTTATGACTCGTGAAACCCCAAGAGTCTCAGTATGTGTGACCTACAACAGTATGCTATCATTTCCATGTATCATCTACTGCTATGCTATATAACCACTGTATTCTTGTCTGAGCTCAGCACTTGGCAGTGTTCAGTAAATTTCACTCACTTGTGGTACTCTTTCTAAATTCCTATCAGAAACACAGGACCCGTCTATTAAAATCACAGCGAGATGAGTAAATTGACTCATTTCTACTTAAAGGGTTTGTGTTCATGCATGATTAATCATATACAAAATAAGTGTGGATATATGGGAGTTTCCACTCTTCATTTAGAACTGGAATGCACACTCCAGTATAGACTTTGCCTATTATACTTTCTCAGGAAGGAATAATTTATTAAAATACATATGGTATAGAGAAACCCAGTTCTCAGGGGCATATGTGATACCCGTATTTTTTAGCCTGTTCATGAAAATATTTTCATAAATATTTGCACAAAAATTGTTAGCACATGATGCAACCTTAATTGCACTTGCACTCAAGCTAATTCTAACTGTATGTTCACAAACATCATATTTAAGCCTTTCATAATCATTGCATTAAATAGTTATACTTACATGAGAGATGAATTAAATAAAGCTATGTGATACTTAAATAAATAATTCAACATGAAATGCTTGATGATCTTTGGATTTAATTCAAATAATACAAATGAAGAATGTAAAATGACAATATAAAGCATAATTTTAATTTTGCCTTTATACCAAAATGTCTTTCAGCATAGCATCTACTGATAAATAGCTATTATATTGAGAACTGAAGGGAAATGCATAAATACCATGTGCACTTTCATGTCACTAAGCAGGCCTCTGAGCCACTCTTACTTCCACTTCACCTTTGCTTCTCTTCTGCTAGATGGTGTTCAGAGACTCTATGTAAAAATGAAGGGAAAATGGAAGGAAAATAGATGTAGCATAAAACACAGAAAAGGAGACGGAGAAGGAAATTGTAGCATATGTAGTATCCAGGAGAGAAGAGCTGAACCAGTCCCTGAGAGAAGTCTGGCACACTGTCAATACACGGGAGCAGTGCAATTAGAAATAATTCAATCTAAACACCTTTGATGTCCTTCCTTTCCAATAATTGCTCAGACTATACACCTCAGTGTTGAAAGAGAAAGAATTTTAAGCAAAGCAACGAACAGTTCTGTCAAATCATGATCCCTGCCCCTCCTGCTCCTCTCTGAAGAAAAACTGCATCTGAAAGAGTGGATAGACATACCCAAGCTGTCCCACATGTTAAGGGTACAAAATGAATGGGAAACAAAGGTTACATTACACATTTCAAACTATTATGGTAGTTACAAGTGAATTAGATTTCCAGCAGGACAGAAAGTAAAGGAAACAGAAATGACATATGTATGAATACTATAAATAACATACTGATGAAGTGATTTGTTGTGACTGGTTTGCTTGACATCAAGCATGGCACATTATCCTGTCAAATATTCATTAGTCTTTGCAGGAGAAGACTGGACTGTTAAGAGAAAGGGAATACTTGCTACTCTGGAAATACTGTATAAATGGTGAACTAGAAGAAAATTAAGACCCTGCATAAACCGCTTATATTCTTATGTTGTTTTTATTTCTTATCACAGCATTTACTTCTGTGAAATAAGGAAGTTAATTAAACTCGTAGAATAAAATTAAAATTTAAAAAGAAATTCAATAAATTAAATCAAGTAACTTCAATTTTAAAAAGCCACACAAAACTGTGAATGAAGTAAATGTACCTCCAGCCCTCTCCTTTCAGTCCCTGATTTCCACTAAACCCTTCAACTTGTAATGCTAAATCACACTCCTGCATATGTACCTCTATATTGAAAGAATAGAGTTGTACTTGAACTCATAATCACCAAGAATTCAGCAAATTGCACAAAAGAAATATCTACTGGTATGACACCATATATGCTTTATCATGATGCAGTCTTTCATAGCATCCAGTCAATTCCTGTATGACCTCAAAGAGCAAGGCTCCATTATGCCATTATTCATTATATATTAAATGTGTGGAAGAGAGTCTGGAAATCTGTATCTGATCTTACGGTTCTTATCTCGAGCATTGGGTAGATGGAAACTGTTCTGTCATGCATAGCAACTCCTTGAATAATGTCTCCATATGAGAAGGGCTTTATCCTTTACTAAGAACCTGTTGTGGTAAGAGAATGGGAACAGAAACTTTTGTTCCTGAGTGCTTTCCAGACTTGTCTAGGGACTGACAGGTTTTCTTTTTCCTGATGCTTTATATTTTATCACATTTCTATTAAAACCTGATTTTATTTGGAATAGAAACAGCATTTCAAAATTATTCACAGAGGCAAGTCTGCAAGAAAGTAACTGTGTCAGCTCAAACATTCTGATAAAATTTGACTTGACACTGCTTCACACTGTTGGGATTATTCCATCTTCTTAAGTACTATTATGGTAACTTTGAAGAATTATTCTTTCACAAAGCCTTTACATATCAGCAGAAGTTGGTTGAAAGATAAATCCACTGAAGTTTCTTCGGCTGAGTGCCAATATTCTTCTGTCTACAGACTCAGCTCTTCTCTTACCCATTGGAATGAATATTGTTTCACAGGAGGTATTGAAAGGAGCCGTGGACTCCATAGCAGAAAACTTATAAAAATAAATAGGAATGGATGACTGATTCCAGCAGAACTGGAAAAAAAAGGTTTGTCATAGCAAGTGTGAATGCTGTGCAGAGGAAGGAACTAACTTAAGTGGGAAAAGCTACATGCATAATTTTAAGTTTAAAATAAATTTTCCAAAAGATGTCCACGTCATCTCATGTTTGAAAGGATTTCTCAAGCACAATCTTAAATTACATCAAAACTCTGAAAGTATAAAGAGAGCACCCAGGAGTTTTCCCATAGTTATTTAACTTACGTGCTTTGGGCAAACAGTAGCAGAGGTGACACGATGCTCTGACCTTAACATAAACTAGCTAACCATATTCTTATCCAAGGTGGGATAAGAATCCATCAGGATTGCTCAGCCATGATGATTCCACAGCCATGAACTCTTCCAGCACTATGCCCCCCAAGCTAGTTAAATTCTCTAACAAAGTATACCTATCTGTTACAGTCTTAATTTCAATAGCAGCACAGACAGGTTCTGTAATCAAATATGCCTACTTTTTTTTTTACTAAGCCAGTAATGAAAAGCTATTATTTACCATGCTATTTTTTTTTATGTCAGATGTACCTATATGCAGTTCAACAATGCTTTGTGAATCCATGGGAAAAGGTGGATTTGTTGTTGAAGGATCACTACACATCTCCATTAACAATGAAGAGAAATTTAAATCATAAAAGCTTCCAAAAGTGTTCCATATTTTAAAAATTAATTTTAAATTCAATTCTAATATAATTGAATTAACTTATTTTGGTTAAAATTTATAAACATTTAAAATTTTACAGTAAAAAATGCTTTAGACCTGGAGACACTGAATTCTCCATTTTTGGCATGTTTTTTTTTAAATAAGTAACTTTTACATAGATGGTGTAAAGACCATGTTAAAGTTATTATAAGTGTATGTTAAGAAGCACACATTTAATAGAAACTGATCAGCATAGGTTGAAATATCTATAGTATTAAAGCAAAATTTTGGTTTAGGTGGTTTCATGTTTGCTACCCTTCCACACGCAAGCTGTTTAAAAAGGTAGGTCCCTCAGAAACAGAGTTTGATGCTTCTCATTTTCAGAACATATTTATTTAGAAAAAAGAAGGGACTAATTATTTTCTTGAATCTTTGAGTTCCTATTAGTCTGAAAGGAACATTTGAAAGCCCAGCTAGGTCTGATTTGGGGCTATTTTTTGCATTTCAGTCATACTTCCCAACCTCTGTGGCATGCTGGTCCCTCACCTGCAGCTGCATCCTCCTTTGTTATCGCTGGAGCACTTCTTTGGGGTGGACTATGCAGCAGCATCCTGAAAACAAACTTTTGAAAAACATTCTTTTCTCTTGTGAACATAAGCAGAAGATCAGGCTTTCTAACCTGGCTTATCAGAAAGATATTTAAATAGACTCAGTCAGTAACAAAGTCGAAACCCTTTAGTGGTGCTAAATTTCTAATACAGAAGCTGAACCAATTAGCTGAATATAGCCTCTGAGTAGAATACAGCTTTTTAGAAGTAGCTTAACTTGTATTTGTCTCTCTTCCTGAAGACATCACTAAAATCTTATGCACTGTGACAAAGGAAATAGAAATGCAAGCTCTTCTTTGCAAAGTGCACCCACTACTTTCTAAAAGCTGCATTTTCTTATTTGAAAGAGAAAGGCACTTTTGGCATCACTTGCATTATCTACTGTTCAGCACTTTCACAGTCAGCTTCTTGGGTTTTCTTATGCAAGTCAGTTCAAGCTCCCTCCATTGGCTAAATTCCTCTGAGTGAGCTTTAAGTAATTAGATTATACAGGGAATTAATTCTGTTTGTCATTAAGTTAAAAAGAGGAAGTTCCTTAGAAAACTAGGCAAGGATATTATCAATTGTAGAAAATACAGCTAAGAAAAATGTAAAGAAGCCTTTAACAAAGCAAGATGTGTTAACCCAAGCGCCTCAAAAAAGCAGCATCAATTCAGATTTAAGAAAATTTTTAATCTAGGAATTCACATTGCATATGTGAGTTCTTTATGCATGCACTGCTCAGCAAGATTGCTCTTGATACTGCATCAGCCTCAATAGTCCTTGCATTAATAAGTAAGTACACAAGGAGTATTTTCTTTATTTTCTGTATATTCCTTATTCCTGTAGATGAGAATAAGCAAGAAAGCATTTGGACTAGAGGCTAGCAAAATCACAGACATCTCAGAGCAAAGAAGCTCTTTTAGCTCTTTATCATCAGCCTGTCAGACCACAAGCCCATAAAAATAGCCAGTGCACTGAAATGTATTTCTTAGGTAACAGAAACCAGATCAAAAAGCATGAATTTGACTGGAAAAATCCCACCCAACCAAACATCTAGTCATGTGATTTTTATCTCAGCTTAACAATGCTGCACAATCAGTTTTCCTTCACCTGGCAATATGCTGATCTTTTCAAACTTCCTTTTTTTTCTTTCATTCTTCATCCTTTTATAGATATAAGACCTCACTACAAGAAAGTAGGATTATATTTTTAAAGATAAGCATTCTGAAATACATACTTAGGAAGAAAACAAGAAAAGATGTGTTTTGTGTTTGTGTACCATGAATAGAAATATTTTTGTCTAACTGCGTAATTTGAAATCGCATCTGTTAAGAATCACTTGTACATCCTAAATTTTTTGAAAACACAGTAAGAGCTTTGCTAAAGTATCAAAAAAATGAAATCCTACAAAATTTATCTTGTGAAGAATACATAGTAATTACAACAATACGCAAGAAAAGTCACTGATGGAATAGGGCACAAACAAGGTTACATTTGCAGAATTGTTAAATGGCATGTGCAATCTACCTCTCATGTCCACACACTCTGTTTATATTCTGCTGTTTTCATGCACAAGATAGTTCTGTCACTTGAAAATCTCAAAGGTCTTGCTGCTTAGAAATTAATAAGAGATGCTCTCAGCTGCTTGAATGCAAATAAAAGAGACATTAGATAAGATGCTTAAATAACAAGAGCAGAGGCTGGAAATTAGGTCTACTTTTTTTTTGAGTCAGTTGCTCACTACTAGGCAAGATAATTACATTCACTCCTGGTTTTATTTTCTGACTAAAGGCTATTTGGCAGTTACCTACAAAAGGGAAGCGGAATGAACACAAGAGCAACATCTAACTTGTTGATAACACCTACTCACCCCTCAAGAGGAAGGCAATGCTTAAGTGCCTCAGACTGAAGGGTTAGCTGGTCACAGGACTCCCACACCCTGGGTAAGCCTTCCAGTTGCTTAATTTTTTGGGGGGAAAAAAAATGGTAACCAGACATGGAAATATTGTGCTTAGTTTCTACTCCTCTGTTGTTTCAGAAAAATAACTTTTGATTTGATAACATTAAAAAATGAAACACCAAGACAGATGCTTGGACATTTGGAAGTATTGGGGTAGGGATGCTCAGTGAGCTCTCAGAACTACATGGTAACTAACAGAGTGAGATGGTTTAACTCCCAAGGGATTGAAGTTTTTTTTCTGACTGTGCTCAGAATTGTACCACATGGCTTTCCACATTCCTTATTCCGTCGTGAATTTAGTGCAAGGAAGAATAAAGCAGTCTTTAGGAAGACTTCAGTCTTTCTTTTTAAGGCCTATTGTTTTCATGGTCTTGTTTCAAGGTCGTTGTATAGCAAGTGAATTCTCAAGAGAGTGATTAAGATTATCTGAATTATCTGCTTATTGTAAATATCCACTCTAGAGTGAGAAGTAGAAGGGAATTATGTGTCTAATTATTTACAAATCTTCAGCTACCATTGCTACACAATGAGATCTCAAAATCATATACTTATTTCCTTTACATTTATATTGTGAAAGGGAAAAGGACAAATATTTCTATTATCAAATTGATAATATAGAAGGACCTTAAAAATTGAGCCCTTGTTAAAACTGCTTCTCTTCAGATGCTTGTTGATACACAGTCTATTAGAACAGAGTTATTTTTCACTCAGCCTCTCCTAAGATATTTCATGGCTGAACTGCACAAGAGACTTCTGTGGAAAGTGGCAAGACTATTTTCATGGTACTTGAAGAAATGTTGAAGTGGTTTGAACTCCAAAACACAGCTGAAGAATTTACTTTATGAATAATGTACTGGGGATGCTTCAAATGTGAAGGGAAAATTATCTATCAATACCAGGTATTTTTACATCATTGGCAGCTACTATAATTTTTTCAGAGAGCACTCCCCTCATAATGGAATAGTGTGTTGCATAATATTTATCATCTTTACTAATGTAATTTTTCTCTTTTTTAAATGGCCATTAGGGAATAAAAGCAACAACCAGAACCCAAAAACAAGAACTGCATTTTAATTTATGAATGATACAAAATAGGTGTTTGTACGAAAATAGAAATATATTCAAATCATGCTTTAATTTATCTCATCAGAACTCTTGCTTATGTCTGGTACAAAAAGGCAAATTGACTAATTCTATAGAATAGAAATAGTTCGTGCACAAGTTCAGTAAAAGTAGAGGGCTAGTATGGATCTGGTAATTTAAATCAAAATTTAAGACTCAGCCAACTAGGAGGCAGTTTGACATTTAAATAGCTGACCTAATTTTAAAATGAGCTGTATGCATGCAATATCCATAAAGGTTTTTTTGTAAATAAACCTTCTGTAAAGAACTTTTATTGTCATTAAGCATGCACAAATTCTTTATAAAATAGATTTAGAACACTAAAGTAAGCATAAAAGTATTTATGGCCTGAAAAAAAAATCTGTTTCAGAAAAATGAGCAGCCCTGGAATGTGGCATCTGGCCAACAGTGGGAGAAAATTTGAGTCAATAGGAAGAAAAAGTGGCATCTAGATCCTCTCAGTAGTCAATAGTTGCACGAAAGATTGAAATCCGGTTGTCTCCTTGCATCTTTTTTGATCCATTATGCTTGTTTTAGCCTAATAAAACTGTTTAAAGATACTTTTTAAAATAAAAATAGACCATGGCCAACTGGCCAAGCCTATAAAGGTATAGAAATGTGAACATTTTTTCCTCTGTTGTACACAAATGTATCAGGAACCAACAGGTAAATTATACAGTCCTCTGGCCATAGCCCTTGAGATTCTGAATACATGATAGAAACTCCAGTTTCCAGAATGATGACCAATCTATGCCTTATACTGCAAACACAACCACGCTATCATTATTTTTATAATGAGGCCACCTAACTCTTAATAGGGCTTGTAAATATCTCTACTTTTGAGATAAATTGTCAGCCCACACACCCCGTCATCTCCAGGGCTGCAGATAAGGATGTCACACTCTACTAAAAATGATGTGGATTGCATTTGACCCAAGCACAGATACACACACCTATGACAACATGCAGATTACCCATTATTTTAGTGGCCTTCTGCTTATGCAGGGAAGAAATGGGAGCATCCATTGCAACTCTTAAAGCCTCTGTGGGGTAAAGTATTCCTTTCTCTTTGTTCTGGGTAACAAGCAGATGGTGAGACCTTCCATATAGTTCTGGTACAGAAAAATGCCTGTTCATAAACACAGTCCTTAGAAAGTTATATAAAGAATACTAAAAATGTTACCTCAGAAAATGGTGTATACAGACATCTGCTCATCACAGAAACATCTTGGAACAACTGTTTCTTTCTAAACAATGGCATCACGCAAAACAGGAAAGTAAGGAAACTCTCAACAGTAATAAGGAAGATCACACTCTTTCCTCTGCTGTTTCTCAGAGAAATCTGCTCCTGGGAAAAATAACTATCTTAAATTTCTAATATAGCAAAAGATATTGGGTTTTTCATATTTTCTTTGCCAGACTGTTGCTTGTCTGAAGCTCAACCTACTGAGCACTTTTTTGAAGTTTTCAACAAATATTCAGAATTCTATCAGCAGTATTTGGAGAGATGTGAAATCTGTAACATGGTATACTCGATGACCTGTCCATATGACCCTCAGCAAGGTGAGGCAGGGCCAGCACAGAGAGGGTCATATTGGCAGCTAACATGCTTCAGTGGCTACGAGTTTCCCAGATTGTTTATTACTGTCAGTGAAATCTTGATAGGAAGGGTCTCTGAGATCTAATCTGAGTGGAATCAGAGCCCTGGTCATTCTTAATTTCAGCACTGGGTTGATGTTTTTCAGCATGGGAGGATGATTCCACTGTGATGTAATGGTGATGTCTGAAGAAGCGGGTTCAGGAAAATTGAAGGGGAAAAGTGAAGTGTCACAGATAATATGATATAAAGTGCAATCATACAAATTGCATCCAGGAACATAAAAGGGAAGGAAGAGGAAAAGGAATCCCAGTTAGTTATTAGTTACAGAAGCAGCACAATTCTGCGGCCTTTGGCCTGTATATAAGAGAATGCTGCTTAAATATACTTAGCAAATTATTTCTTATCACTACATCTACTCAAGTTCTGTTGGTTTGCAGCTGCTAGTCAGAAGTTCATGAGACAACAGTGGCATTTTGGGCATTGTTTCACTACAACAGTGTACAAGTAGTTATACTGGTCTTAGGATAGAAAACCTATCCATGCAAAGGTTCCAGAAATGTACATGCAAAAAAATGGGAGCAAGATCTCATCGGCAAGAGGGCAAAAACAATTTGAGGAAAGAAAGTTGTCACTTCTGTGACTGCTCACCACTTCCCCCTCCCTGGGTCCATGAAAAAAAAAAGTTTTTTCTGAGCTATTCAGCTATATTTATTAATTACACACCTAGTATATAATTATAATGACCTTATACTCCACATGTGGGTGTTTTAAGGCAGTCAAATAACACCAATAGCACTAATCCCTTTGGTAGTTACAGTGATCAAAGAAACAGAGAAAAATTGCAGGTTTCAACTGGGGAAACTGCTGGTTAATTTGTTTGCTCCCTGGGATGTGTTGAGGGACTAATTAGCTAAATCACAGTGGGTTTTAAATATGTATGTGTTTCCTAGAAAATAATTAGTTATTTCATTTAAAAAATAATGAGGTACCAGGTAGATGGATATGCAACATTAGAAGTGTGCGGACATCAGAATTAAGGTTCTTGGTTTATTATTAATGCAACTTTATTCATATGGTGATAAGTCTGCAGCTTTGCTCACTTTCTGTCTTCCACTACAACCTATTCTGTATCTAAATATGGAAATGCATTGGCTTCTGCTTACATTTTGCTTTCACCCTCTTCTCAAAGACTAATTTTGCTCCTAGCTAATACAAGCATGCAAACCACATGGTCTTTTCCCAATGCTGATTCCCGAACCACATCTGGCAGCTTTTGAAATTTTGGAGGGCACAACCCAAAAGCACAAGTGTCACTCCAACAATTTATCACCATAAGCAAGATCACTTCTTAAGTTCAGAGTCCAGAAATATGCTTATGACTGATCAGCTTGCTAGTTATGATACAATTTAGGAGTTTAGGTAGGTTGACTTCTGTCTACAGTTAGATATGTTTCTATACCACCTGCTAAGTCCTTGGATACTAGAAACTTCCCTTGCTGGTTAATGTTGATGTTGTTATAATTTTTGCATTGTGCATTTAGACATGATTAATATTTTAGGAAATAGGAAAGCAAATTTCAGTAAAGTGTTGTTGAAGACATCATCTGTGAAGAGGCATGCTCAGTCCTGGCAGGGAAAGGCAGTAGAGTAGATGCAAGTAAGACATGCATGACAAGTGCAAATAAAATATCAAGATGTTATTGTTATAAAATGATAAACATAGATGAAAAGTGGTGGATGAGGAAAATGGGATGGAGAAAGTTAGTACCCAGATAGCCAAAAGAAAGAAAAGACATATAGCTTTCATTACAGGTATAACTCTAGCTGAGGACATGACATTATTATATCTCACAAAGGTTAGAGAAAATGTGTATGGATCTCTGAAGAAAACACAAATAGACTGATGTTAACAATGAAAACTGGGACCATTGTTTTGTTGCAGTTGAGTGCATTTGGTACTTGTTTCCTACAGAAAGAGCTGCCTAAGCAGTTGTTAAAGCCAACTCTGTTTCCTCTGTATGTGTGAAACTTTTGCTATATATGCAAAAAGAAATTGTGTGGAAAAGATCCACATCACATGGATTATGTACAGTAAAATTCTTGTCAAGACCCACAGTGAGAATAACTAATTATGTTCCTGAGTCTGGACAGTGAAAGCATTGGCAGGGAACTTAGATACCATTCTATTTTGCATTAAATATCTAAAAGATAGAGGGGAAAAAACCCTCAAAACCTGGTGGTTTGGGGTTTGTTGTTGACTTTAGTTTTTTTATTAGTTTTGTTTATTTGTTTTGTTGCTTTTGTTTAGGTGTTTGTGTGTTTGAATCTTGTTTATTTTTGTTTGGTTTTTGTTAGTTTGGGGTTTTCTATATATGTACAGGATATAGACTACAGGGAATCAGAGTGAAATGAAGTCTGGCTGGTTGAAAGGCCTCAGTTCTTCAAGATCAGCCCTGGCAGGTTAGGGGGGCTACTGCCTGATGATGCAAAAATGTATAGGAATGTGTGAAGAGATAAGAAGACATAAACATCATAGGGAATGAAAGTGGAAGAATACAATTAAAAAACCCCAGACTCTCAAGAGAAACTTTCAAGACATCCACATATCCATCTTATTGTCCTCCTCCTCTCCATACTAAACTCATAGAAGTAAGTGGGTGGTAGAAACATCATGGCACTCTGGGATAGTAACTTCCCTCTGCTGAGTATTTCTACATCAGATACCACACAAAATATCCTAAAATTATTTCATGCTACTCGGAGCAGAGTATACAATACAGTATTTCAGAGAATAGAAGCTATTTCGTAGAGTTATTCATAAAATAACTCCAAGATGAGCACCCTCTACTTACCAAAATTAGATATACCAATTTTAGATATAATAGATTGGTATTATACCTAGCAATTAAACATCAAACATTGCACTCTGTTCCTTACATCTTCTTCTCTTTCACATTCCCTTTTTTCCTCATTTTACTCCTGCAAGAGCATTGTTGGTTTCTTACTAAGTACCTTTTCTCAGCTGTATGTGACTACTTTAGATACAAGAATTGAAAGTGAAATCCTGGTCTTGGCCCCTTAAGTCTTTGAGAAATACTAACTAAAAATTGTACAGGCATTTAGGTGTTTCTTTCCCACCATGAGTTCTTTACCTTTTCATTATGAAATGTACCTCACAATGCCAAAGCACCAAGGATTTCTCATTAATTTCTTGCCAAGTGCTAAGCATTAAAAAAAAGCATATTTTACATTAACAGCATAAAAAATGTTGATGAAAGCCTTAGGGAACTATTCATTACATCAGAAAACACAGATTACATTACAGAGTCTACAGCAAGGATTTCAAGGCTCCATTTGGGGAAAAGTATATAGGGAATAGAAACTACCTCTGATCAAAGTGAATGACAGAAAAAAGAAAAAGGGGATAAGGATTCTCCATCATATCTCAGCCTTTGTGAAAATTTGAAGTTGTTTACTAGGAGCTTGTCCTACCAAGGGAGTAATACTGTAATTTCCCAGTGAAATGCTGTGAAATGGCTGCTGATTTTGAATGGGCTTTAAAGTGAAACAGCTGGTACAAATCCATAAACAGCTGTCCAGATTATGTTTTCCCACATTTGTGCTTGAGGGTACCAGTGAGCTTCTGTTTAGGATGCAGCAATTTCTAAGACAAAAAGGTTAGTGGTCCAGTCTCATAGCTCCAGATGACAATGCATGTGCACATAGGTGAATCACTAGTGTTGCTGGATAGGGTTGGAGGCTCTCTGCATGGCTGCCTGTGATGGTACAGGAAGATCCGAGGAGCAGTGGAGTATTGTATGTGACCTATTTCTTATTCCAGCATGGATCTAGGACTGTCCTGTACCTGAACTGCTTCTGGTTCCCAACAACACCTCATACTACAGATGTACAGCATCTACGAACAAATTAATTTCATTTCCCTGCTTGCTTGTGCAAAAATGACTTCCACCACTCTAAGACAGTATAAGGGCACGTATACTTTCCCTTGCAAATAAATGGACTGTTTGCTCTGGTCAGTTTCTAAGACCACTCTACAGAACAGCATGTGGTTAAAAAAGTTGCATGTTATACCCAAAATGCTTACTAGGGAAACTAATGGTGCAACAAACACCAAGTACTCATGGTGCATGGAAGTTGCTGCTTTATGTCTCTTCCAGACTACTATAAGAGTTGAATTTATTGAAATAAAAACCCAGTGGTTATTTAGCACTCGTACAAAGCCTACTCATAATTTGCTGGCTCTATAGGAGTCTCTTTACACTGTGCTGCAGGTTCAGGATTCTCTGAATTACAAGTATTAATTACATTGCCTACCAGGAAAGTAAGAGTTTAGCTGGGAAGCTGAGTTAGCAGGATATCTCCACCATTAACTCCTTACAGCAAGGTGATATTGACTTCAGGGGCATATTTTTAGATAATCTACATTCTTACACCAACATGGTTAAAGGTTGCTGCAGTGGATCTTGACTAAATCTGTTTCTAGAAATAGGCAGATGATATCATTTTTAGAAAATCTGAGTAAATATTATTTTATTTTCTGACTAAGGTAAAAATGTGGTTTTATTAGCTGGGAAAAAAACCTAAAACAAAAAACAAACCAGAGCAGATGTTGGTTTTCTTTGGGTTTTTTCCTACTGAAAAGTTAAATTAGCTTTAACAAATGAGTTGTTAACCAGATGTGAGAAGGTGGGTCACAATGCACAGTAGGACTGCAGCATTGTGGACACTTTTAGAAGGTTGTATACATTTTATCAATCTTGGCTTCTACATGCTCACATGCAAAGCAAGCAAGATGCTGCTGCACAGAACATGTTCTCAAAGCTTGTTTTCTAGCATGCATTCAAAACTGTAGCAGTGAGGCAGACATCCATGAGTACCCCAGTGATGATTCATAGCCCTAGGCAATTGCCCTAATTTTGAAAGCTAAAAATCTAACAACATAACAGCCTGCTAGTGTTAAAATAATTATTGTGGAGTTGAATAGACAAGATGCATTTTCAAGGCAAATAATTTGGACATACTAACCCTTGAAGACAAAACCCAAACAGACATTGAACACTGATTTTAGCACCTTTTTGTAATTAATTTAAAATGCATACAGTTTTAAGCTATTTATGCATTACAGACAAGAATGCTTGCCAACACTCAAGCTTTTTGGTTCAGAATTAAGTCTTTGTTGAAAATATTCTACAGGGAGGGCCCTTCCTCCATGGTGATTGTTTTAAGTAAAAGGCTGGACTAAGGATGAACTTTGGAGAAGTAGAAGGCGAACATAAGAGATTGCCTATGTAATTTTAAGTACCAGATTACAGCTTCAGCTGTAGCTTCTGCTACAATGGCAGCACATTTTAAGAGATAGCTATGATAAAAATGAACAGTTTTTTAGGTTTAGTGTAACTGTAGTGATTCCACAACCAATGAAAACTACAGTCTAGACTTAGATCTGGATGTAGAAGAGAAATAAATGTATTTTTTTTTAATTCTGTGGAAGTCCTTCCTCCAACTGGAGGTCTGAATTTTCCAAAGGGATGATTGGAGATGTCCTTCCATTCATAAACAACATTACATCACTGACTCAATGAGATTACTTCAAATACTTTCAGAACTACCTGAAATACCTGGATATACATGGCAAATAACCTCAGAAAGGCAGCACTCCAGGGACTTTTTCTCATAAGAGTCAAAATTTAGGTTGGACATGAGATTTAAAAAAAAAGAGAGTGGTAGACAACTCCAAACAACAATTGATTGCTTAAATTAGGTTAAGTCAATTTAAAGAATTAAAGAATCATCAACTGATAAGCATCTGCCTATTTTGAACCAGAAGTCACAGGCATTGAAAAAAAGCATGGAAGTTGCCAGAATTAAAATGCAAAAAACTCAGTTGTGCTTTCCATTTTTTAATGTTGAAGATTACAATTACTTGAGAATCTAATTGCCCACTATCATTTCCCCTGACAGCATGAAAACAGGCTCTTGTGTCAATGGTTTCAAACCTTGCTTATGTAACCCCTGAGGAGAATCATGCAACCCTGTGTGGATGCTAGGTTTATTTAAATTTTGCCACAAGGCACCAGAAACTACCTTTAAAATCAATTTCAGCATTACTTATACTCCCTAAAGTATAGGTCCCAATAGGGCTTCTCCCATTTCTACTTTATAATCAGGATGAAAAGTAGGGAGTGCAGTGAATTTTTAAATAAGCTGCAGATAATCTTACTCTATTATTGTAGCTAATATATTGCAGAACATAGAAAACATAGTAGTTACCAATATTTAGTGGGCTTCTTGCACTACAGCCAGTCATCTACATGCTTCTGTCACTCTTTTTCTCACTATAGTTAGAATCAGAAAATCCAAGTGAAATATATCCAAAGATGAAACTAGATTGATCCCACTCAGAAAAGACAGTCAGAAAAGACAGAAACACGGTCCCTTGTGTTAAATACCACTTATATATAGATAAAAGCTGAATTAATTGAACTTCACGAGAAAATTGTAAAAGAAGAAAAATATTAAATGTAGATTAATACCGAATGACAATGAAAAGAAAACAAGTAAAGAAGCTCATCTCGAAACATCTCACTATCAGGACTTAAGACACAAAGGCCAGGTAGCTATTTCCCTGAGACAGTGCCAACACATAGAATCTCACAGAAAATTAACAGGTTTGCTCTATTTTCACAGCTTGCCTATCAAATAAGGCAATTCCTCACAGAAAAATGTTGTGCACATTTTAACTGATGAAAATCAAGATTCATTGTCAAAAGCTGTGACTCTATATGCATACAAAAATCATCTTCAGCAGAACCTTTAGTATCTCGTGATGCTGGGGGAAGGGAAGGTGTTTTCTGATCTGTGCTGTCTGTATCAAGGCAGCACTGTGAACAAATGCTGAGGAAGTATTCTGCTTCCCTTGCAACTCAGCAAGACAAGATAATATAAAATCTATCCTCAAGGGTGGCGTGTTCTGTGGCAGCTGGTCTAAAGCTCACAGGCTTGTGAGATTAAATATTTTTACTGAAGTGACTGATAACTTGCAGACTGACAAAGAAACCTATATCCACACTGAGTGGAATGAGAATGATGTAAATTGAAAGCATCGAGAAAATAGGAGGACTTTGGTCCTAATAGCTATCTGTAAAGCATGTAAAATGTCATCTCAAAAGTTTCTTATTTGAAACAACAAAAAGAAAACTGTATTAGTTTACCCTTTTTCAAATAATAGAGGGTTTCTTTTCCATTTAACTACAGCTGGTATAATATCTTGCAACATTCTACCACAACCAGTTCAGTGTTATCCCAGAGTTAAAAATTATCTTAACTAATTTGGTCATTATTTGAGTCACCTAAAGTTATCACCCTGAATAAAAACATATTTGTTTGTGATTGTTCAGTGTTGGCAAATTAGAAATTACTGAGATGGAAAAACTAAAGTTGCTGTTGGTAACAGAAATATCAACAGTTTTCTCACAGGTTAAATGAGTACCAAAATAATGAAATGTAATTTGAAAATGGGTGGTGAGTAACATCTGATCTCAGTGTTCAAATCTATCAACCCTAACAGGTGTAAGAGGCAAAAAGGCAAAGCCTGTATTTGTCACAAGGGTAAAAGGAATACTGTCTCTAAAATTACTTCCAGACCTTCAGAGTCAACATTTATTTAGCTAACTTTGACTTAATTTCAATATAAAACATGACAGTACATTACACAATCACAGAATCAACTACGCCAGAAAACACCTTTGAGATCACCAAGTCCGACCTGAGACCCAACACTACCTGATCAACCAGACCACAGCCCTAAGAGCCACATCCAGTCTTCCCTCAAACACCTCCAGGGACAGTGACTCTACCACCTCCCTGGGCAGCCCATTCCAACACCCAGATGTAGCTTTCAGTGATGTGTTATAAAATAGTCTTTTTAAACATCAACCATAAGATTTTGTTTACAACAGGCTTCCTTCATATTTCTTCACAATCTGTTTGAAATTCTATAAAAGCCAAAATTCCCTTAATAAATTATATTCATGGAACAGATTAAGGTTTTCCTAAGACAATGAACATTCCAAATACATGCTTTTGTTAAAAATAGTCATTTTATAAGAGGCTCTCACCAAGCCCAGACACATCTTTTGAAATTTTTTTCAGTAGTGAAATGAGAGAGAATTGATAATATATGAGCATGAATACAGCCAATGCATTCAGAACTGCTTTTAAAGAGGTTATAGGTATTTTTCATACCTGACCCTCTTTTTTCTAGTTAACTCATGACCTACAGCTTCCCTGCTATTTTTCCCCTGGACAAAGATTCCTTACCAAGTAGAAGTAACCATCATTAGGGTAAACATGATGAAAGTAAAAAACACAATAAGCAGCTTTTGAATTTATTCTATAATAGCAGTGGCTTTCTTTTGACTGAAAAAACCCTCAGTCAAGGACACCACTACATTTTAAGGTATTATGATATGCCACAGCCTTCCTCTAGAGATCCCATTTAATCTGCAGATATTCACACTGTAAAAGAAAAGTGGGAATTAAATACTAGCAGTCACCCTACAGCATACCCAATTTTTGCTCACCTAATTCCAAACACTGGAGAATTAGATAGGAAAATCTACATTGGCAAGGCTGACTGTGGTGCTGCTACAGGACCCAGGAAGATTCCCTTTCCTTTTTCAGATCCTCTCTTGTAATTTGCTAGCACTCTAATCTATTCCTCTTTGCTCTCTGAATCATTATTTGCTGATAGGAAAATCCACTTCAAGTAACGAGAATGACATAAGGATAACTGGTTTCTCAAAGCTCTCATAAGAGACTATTCCCCCTATCTAGCCCCTTCCCACAGCTCACTGCTGCCAGAATATCTCCTGAGTGGTTTCTGTAAAACAGATCCTTTGTAGTAAAAATTGGTCTGCATCTCTTCCTCACCAAGCACTTTCCTTTGCTTACTTGTCACATCCAATTTTCAGCAATTCATCAATCATTTTCCCATGTTAGGAGCATGTTTTAATGAAGGTTACTGCCTGGTGGTGCTTTTTTTTCCTGTTTTCTGCTTCAAGTCCACTTCTGGAAGTGTATTAATTAATGAAAATACTGAAAATATGATAAAAACTACAGAAAGTGAAGACTGTCTATATCCATAGATGACTGCCCTATTCTGCAAGTCAAAATATATTGGTCCTTTGCCAGAAGAAAAGTATGTGGCAATAGAAAGAAGAGACCTTCTGACTACAGAGGAGACAAAAATCTGGCAGAAGAAATCTGCCAGGCTGGGAGCCACCAATAACAAGTTCATCCTAAGACAAGGGAAATATATCAGCCATAAAACTGGAGAAGCAATGCTGTGAATGAGTGTTTTATGTCACTCAAAGAATCACCAGCAAATGTGTTGGCAAAAGCAAATTCAATATAGTAGTGTCAGCATGACAGAGTTCATTGCCAAGGTCCTCTCTAGGGCTAGCTAGACAGTTAAAGCATGCAGAGAAAAATCTAAAATCAATTAATCCAAACCCAAAATTAACTTCAAGTTAACTTCTATGCAGAAGCTGGGGATGGAAAAACAATAAGGTGGAAAAGGGTAGAGATAAAAATATACGAGGAAGATCTTTCCATTGAATCACAAGTTTCAGAGTTTGGCATATGCTTGCCAAACTTAGCCCCAGACTTAACCAAAAGTTTAGACCTAAATGTTTTAACTTGACTTCAGCCTAGCAGTGCTAAATTGATAGTCTAATTAAAATAAATTAACAACACATAACACAACAGCAACTCACTTAAAGGCCTAACTTACCAATCTAAAGTACTTAAGAATCTAAGAGCAATATTCAAAGCACATTTAGTTGTTGTAGCACATTCAGCCTCACACATCCAGAGGCCTTAAGGAGTATGTACAAGGCACAGACCTGTGAAAATTCCTCTTGCCTTCAGTGAAGTACTCAGATTCTTCTGCACCTTTGCAGTGGGTGAAGGGCTGTGCCTTAAGGAGTAGGGGTATCAGCCCAGGCTCCTTCAGCCGAGTTTGGCGTCAGTCCTCTGAGTGCCACAAACCTGGGAGTTCTCTGCCTCTGATGTGTGTGTTTTAACCTGGGGGAATCTTCCATGCCCTTTTCCAACTGGACTGGTGAGGCAGAGAGCAGAGCTGCTCCTGACGGGGGCTGTCTGAGCAGAAAACCTTTGTGCTGTGAAGAACAAACTCGCTCCCCTTCACGTGTCAGAGCTTGCTGAGCTGTGGAGTGGATGCACTGGGATACATGTTGGAGGGGGCAGAAGGGTGTGCTGCAAGTCCCCAGGAAGGACTGCAAGAAGAAATGGAAGAGGCACTGAGGAGCCACGGGGTGCAGCCTTCCTGCAGTGACAAGAGTGGGTCCAGGATCCACGGGGAGATGACATTTCTTCTGTTGCTACCCCAGAGCTGCCTGAAAGCCTCTGACCAGCTGCAGGTGCTCAGGACAGGGGTGAGCAAGGGAAAGACATGAGGGAGTGCTGGCAACAGTAAGACCCAGGCCACACCTCCTGTAGGTACCACAGAGGGCATCACACACGCTGGGAGAGCATCCATCTCTCACCCAGCACACAGCAAAGCAATCATGCATCTACCCTGGTTTATCCCCAGGTACCTGCATTCCCTCAGACCTCTCCTGATACAACCAGCACCACGGTGTATGTTAGTAAGAACAAGGGTCATTACTCTCTGCTTTCACCAAGCAGTAAAACACTCAAAAATACAACCTTCAGGTTTACAGAAAACTGCATTACTTAACATCTGTGCCAGAGACATTCCACATTAAAGCAACAACAGAAAAAAAGGCCTTACACTTACATAAAAGAGCCTTCTAAATGACATGTATTATTTGGCCAGCGTATTATTATTTCTATTCATAATTAATGAAAATGTAGCAATTTTTTGCTAATGGAAAAGAACCACTGCTAAGAGCACTTTGATTGCATTATATTTATTACCCATCTTAGGAACTAAATATGCACTTAATCTGTAATTAAGGGTACACAAAAAGAGCTTTGTAATATTGCAGTTGAAAATGTGCTCTCAACAGTCCATCTTAGTAGCATTAGGGCTGTCTCTTTGAAGTGCTAAAATTGTTTTTCTGGAAGAAAAATGAAGGAAAAGAGAAAGCTTAAATGTGGCACTTCCTTGTTTCCTTAATGCTTTCACACTTACTTGCCAAATGCTGTGTGCTCAATCAACACTGCATGTGAAAAATAATAAAAAACCAGTCTGTGATGGTCTGAAACTCCTCTCTCTGCAGGGGAGCACAAGGAATGGATCCAAACAGGGAAAAAATCTGATGGGCAAAATATGTTAACAAAAAAATTTCAAATATTTTTGCTTGGAAGTTGTCCCATTGCATAACAGCACACAGAAAGTGGGTAAGGATGGTTAGTCCATGCTTTACAGAGGGTAAACTCTTGACTTTGCCCAATTTCTGATCACCTCTGTTTCCCTTTGCCTTAACGCACTCAATCCTGATGCTCAGGCTTTATGCAGAATAGATGGATGTTACTGTAAAAAGCAGAGAGAATTTGTGAGAACACGCTCTTTGCTTGCTGTGGCTGCTGAAGAGGACCATACCTGAGCCCACAGGTACATAACTGCCATCCTGGCAGTGCCCCTGGAATATTAATATTCCACAAAAAGAGTTTTGTCTTCCTACCTTGTTACGTGCCTAAACAAGAGCTAAGCTTCTTATTTTGTGATATTTGACAACACAGTTTGACCTTAGAAAAGCTTTATATTTCAGTTTCAAAAAGAGGAAGGAGGACTAAGAGACATAAATAAACCTCAGATAACTTGCAATTTCTTTGCAGAATAAAAAAAAACCTCTCAAATCCAAAAAACAATTTATGTTTCTTAGAAGTAACGAATACCAAAGCCTTAGGCTCAAATATTTAATCAGTCTCTTCCAAACAACCTTCTAGAGATGATTCATCTTCCAGGCATATGGAATTATTTACAATTATGCATATAAATCTTTTAAAAATAGACCTTTTAAAATTAATTTTTCACTTATTTTTTAAGATTTTGGGCTCATATCTCACCAGATTGATTTATTAAATTAGCTTACAATGGCATGTAGATAAGCTGCATGTGGCACATGCTTATAGGAGCAATTTAATTCCTAGTAATACTGAGGAAGAGAAGAAATTGTCGTGGCAGTGCTCTACCCTGATATTATGTGAATAAGTGCCAAGGAAGGTTTTGAGGTTCTCTGAAAGTGAGACTTGGAAGAAATTAGCATTTGTCTTTAAATTACCCACTGTAACAGCTGTCCCAATGTTAATAATGGCTTTGGCACTGATCTTGGGAGATGCCCTTTCAAGTCTATCTGTATTTCCTCTGAGCAGAGTTAGCAGCTGTTACTGCAATTACTGATTCTATGTTAGAATGTCTTATACTTTTTTTGTGGTGGAGCTTCACTGCTGGACATACAGGCCACAGTCCGCAGATCGCTCGGAATTGCCATTTCACACACTTTCTTTGGAAGTATGCATCACTTTTAAAGTGAAACAAGTTGTGACTGAATCAACATCGATGGTTAAGCTCAGAACTGGTGGCATTAGAGGGCAGAATATTCTATATTCCTCAGGTGCTGTACCTGCCCATGATCATGAGAGCTATTTCTTCCACTCTGAAAACTGCTCCTGGTGCTGTGTAACTTGCAAGGGATGCAAGAGCCATGGCAAGGACAGACAGACAACCCAGGCAATATGAGGCAAGGCAGAAGATCTACTACAGGAGGAATTCGGGCAAAATGAGACAGAAATGTCTCATATTTCTTGCATGGCATCAATTCCAGCTAAAGGGGTTTTTTGGTTTTTTTTGTCTATTTAAACTTTGAATTTTAATCCAGTGCCTATCACAGAGCAAAGTTAATTGTTTGTTCAAAAAGCTACAACAAACCCCTGGAATTAGCTCTGTTTGAGATACTCCTGCTAGGTGTGAGACTATGTCCTGCTCTCCAGCCTGTACATTTATTGAAAAAAAATGCTAGGTGCATAGTCCCTTCATCTGACCTTCTTCCCAAGTTCCACTCACGAAGAAATGTTTTGAAAATTAAAATAAAATAAAATAAAATAAACCTATCCCTATTTTAACATTCACATTATTAAAAACAACCAAAACCAAACTAATTTTAAAAATTCAGCCTTGAAATATCTCAACTAAATCCAGATGCTTTCACCCAATATGCCTCCAACTCCACATTTCCTCAGTAATCTGACTGCCATATCATGTTCTTGTTTCTCTTGCCACAAGAGGAAGGTGCTCTCCACTTAACAAAAAGACAGAAAAAACAGCTGATATTTTAATAAAATTATATGCTTAGCGTTAAAACAAAAATTTCTACTAGCCACTGTCTGCCGCAGCTGTCAGAGCTGACCACAGAAGCCACTCAGCCTGTCCTCAGTTTCAGTGCTTCCCACAAGAGGTTCACAGTCCTGCAGCACCATGATGCTAAATTCAGACTTTTTAGGTATTATTCACAGATCATATCATGCTAACAGTCAGTCTGGCTTCATTTAAATCTGAGTATTAGTCTCATCCTTTTCTTTTAAAGTTCCCAGTGGATGTAAGTGATCCAGTATGCTGTGTACAAAAGTAGAACCTGCTTAAATGAGCTGATATATTTCTACAGGAGCACTAATAAGTAGATGTGTTTGTATCAGATGGACATGATACAAAGCTTAACAGCAAATTAGGAACTGAATATCAGGATGCAGATGTCTTCACTCACCATTTTTATTCTAGTCTGAAGATGCAGCCATTTGTCTGGATTAAATGATATAATCAACACAGATAAAGTTCTCTATTACTAGTTTAAAAAAGAGAAAAGAGGAATCATTTAGGCCCCCATATTATAAAATAAATAGAATCCAAACTGATCATTCTTCAAATATCATGTTCTGAGTTGTAATATATTCTCAGCTCTAATACACTTATAATTAAGGGAAAAAACAAAAAAGTGTTTCTTCTGTAAAACTTTAGTGAATGTAAAATTTACATTTCAGCTCATTTAAAAAATTACCTGTGTATTATTCACTTAAGAAGGAAACTGAAAATTATCATTAAATGTTTTCTAAGGAGAACAGAAACCTAGATGACATAGCAGATGTAATTGCACTTCACACTAATTAACTGAGAATTTTCGTTGAAATTAATTAGCATCCTATTTGGCATATAAGGTTGGTTAGAGCATAGCTGTATTAGCAGATTCTGATGATAATGAATCAAGAGGCTGCTTTGTCATTAGTGAACTGTCCCAGTAGACATAAGTTTTGCTAGATTATCCTAGATTCACAAAATTTATAGTATGATATGGTTTTCTGTTTTCCTTTTTGCAAAAACTAAAAGAAAAAAATGGAGACTGTTCATACTTGTTCTAACCTGTAATTTAAATTTTTGAGTTCTTTCACTTCCCATCTTATGCCAAGATTTCTTTTGGAGATAAGAAGTAAGTCCAGCATGGTAGGCCTAATAAGCACTGTTAAACAGCAGGACACCAGTAATGAATGTCCACAGCTCCAATTCTGACTTGATTTTAATCTATTCTCATCCCTTGTTCTTCAATACCTTTCTAACTTCACCTTGTCACTCTAAAACTCTGTTATAAAAAGCAGACATCTCTCACATAAAAGCTGTGAGGCTACCAATCTGCCATTCTGAGCAGTGCCAAAGTGGCCTTTTCACTCAGAAGAGTCAAAGAGACACTGTCACATGTTGACAATTCCAAACTATTTTCCACATGGTAAGTATTCCACTCAGCTGAGTGAAATGGTATTGAATTACCCCTAACACCACAAACACAGAAGGTGGCAGACACCTGTTGACTAAGGGAACCCAGAGGATGTGGACTTTTTGGAATTTAGCAAAGCTTTTGATACTGTCTCACACAGTATCCTTCTGTAAAAAATGTCCAGCACGTGTAGACAAGTCCATAACATGCTGGATGATTTTTTTTTGTGAAAGCTACAGCCATGATCTCCCCAGTAGGTAAGTGGCCAACATGCCTTCTTTATATGAATTCTGTTATCTTCTTAAGTAGACAGAGATACCTGTATTACAGTCACTCCATGCACCTGAAGTTGGGTAAAGCCTCCAACATCTCCACATGCTATAAACCCTGGAAAGCTCTCATTTTCTGTGGGAATACCAATAAAGACTACAGGAAAAAAGGGTCAAAGAACAACGAATTTCTGCAGGCTTGATTCCTAGTCCCAGGAATCAGTCCCATTAGCTACAGCCACCATTTGAAGATGCATCCTTGTCACAGGTATTTCTTTCAGAGTTGACTTTGAAAGCTGAGAACTTTAAAAATCCATCAAAAATACATAGGCAGATCGTGTGGTCATTTAAACAGAGCATTTTTCAGCTGCTATTATTGAATGGGTTCTAGTGTTACCTAAGAAATGTTAGAAGTAAGATGGCATTATAATAAATCATAAGCCATGAGCTTGTGCTGAAAATTTGATGTTATTCATAACATTTCTATGCAATCAGGTATCAAAATAGTAATTAGCAGTACAAAGAGAAATTCACGAGTGGCTGAGGGACAGGAAATAATTTCTTCAACAAAACCTTTGGACATTCTGGAGTTCAATAGGATAGATATCCTCTGGAGATATGAGCTTTGTAGATAATTTCATTGAGATACTGGAAATGCAGTACAGGGAGTCTTTCAATTGAGCTTCCTAACTGTAAATCCAACAGAGCATTTCAGTAGCTCTGCCTCATTCGGCAGCTGGAGTGGTTAATGTAGAGCTTGGAGGGATGGCCCAAGCTCTCCCTCCACAAAACCTCACAGGTCAAAACAGAGACAGTAGTTGTTTTGTTACTTATGTCTCTGAACATAAATCCTTTTCAGTTTGAGGACAGTAAAACTTCCTTTCTCACCAGGTCCTGGCTTTGCAACAGTGAATGCCTTTTGCAAGTCTGTAAGCAGGGTGAAGAGAAGATTGATGTGCCTACAAACATTAATATAGTCATTATTAGACTATTATATATAGTCATTTCTGTAGCTTTTAAATATGAAGCCACTACTTTAACTTTTTCAGAAATTACTTTGTAAGTTTATAATTCCAAGCTAGACAGATAGACAAATAGATGGATGGATGGATGGATGGATGGATAGATAGATAGATAGATAGATAGATAGATAGATAGATAGATAGATAGATAGACAGACAGACAGACATAATTTTGGTGGATGAAATGAATTTCAAATTTTAAAATTTAAAAATGCAATAGACCTCTCTGCTGGGTATTTCTGGCTTCAAATACACATTTAAATCAAAAACATCTATCTGCACATAGTATGTACATACTGGTATCTGCTGTTTCATTGTGTTATTTCAAAGATTATGCTAAATTTTCTTAAATAGTGTCAAGCACTAAATTTCATTTTAATTCCTGTTAATTTCATTATATTCATTGGAATATAATATAAAATATATTTTCAGGGAGCTTATTTTATTTAAACATTTGTTTTCATGGAAAAATATTAATAGTTTTAAAAACTGACTAAAAATATCCTCAAAGTCAGGTCCTATTTTTAGCCATGCTGTACTTGTTCATATTGAGTAACACAGTACCCTCTAACCAGTCAAAACAAAATGAATAAGAGCAGCACAATTGAGCCCTGAATAATCTGATTTGAATAATTTTATTTTTGAGGATTTTGTTGTTATCCATGTCTGTGAAAATGGAATAAAAACGTCCTTGTCATTATAGTCAACATATGCAGTACTTAGCTTGTTCTCATCCATACTTTTACTTTTATATTTTTAAAGCTAAGCAAGTGCACGAATTGGCATTTGAAATAGTAGCTATTTCCTAACGAAAGGAAACTTTAACCTAGATTGTAATTAATTTTATCCCTGGAAATCCTACACTAGGTCACTAGGTCCACATAAGAGGAAAATGTTCTATCAGAAATACTGATAAATTTTTATGTGACTATCATTTAGAGACATTTCAATGGATCAAGCCAAAGATTTATGGTAAATTTTATAATTGTAAATAATTCAAATCAAAACATGGAATCGAATACATGTTATTGTAGAGTGAGAGAGAGAAACTGGAAATTAGACTCTGGACTCATAAATAATCAATTTATGGCTCTGTAGGCAGCCTAACCTCTGTCACTAAAGTTTGTAATACCATTTGGCTTCCATGTGAAGACCTCTACATCTTTTAAAGGTCCAGTTCATATCTTAAACTCTGTCTTTCCAAGATGGTAAGGTCAGCTCTGAATACTGAAGTTCTGACACTTCAAATTATATTGTCCGTGTGAAAAAGTAATTGAAATAAATCCAAACCAGTAATAATTTGTGAGACTTACAGAACTGACAGTTCAGGGAATTTTTTTTTTTTCATCTACACATATCTTATGTACCTTCTTGGATCCTTCAGACAACTTACACTACTAATTCTTCCACCAGGACACTTTGTGACAAGCTCTGTTAAATCTTCAGGTGTCCGCTAAATTTCTGTTCTTACTGTCTATAGTGCTGATCTCCTTGTTTAGCTACAAGCAGAACCTGAAAACACAGTGCCTCCTTCCAAAAGTTGCTGACAATTAAAATTGCTCCTTCCACAAACGGAAAGCAGTGGCATTATCAGCTTGCATCTCTGACAAGTAAAGCTAGATGCATTGGTATCTCCTTATAAAATACACAAGAATAATCTAATGCATGGAGCAAGAAACGGGAGGAAAAGCTGAATTTGTATTCAGCTAAGTGTTTTCAATAAGCTTTTAGGAATACTGAATGTATATGTTGCAAAGACTTTTTTTTATTCATAGCAGCAACAGTCTTTTCTAGCTGGTATAGTAGAGCTCCATTGTGTATCTTTTAGATGCAATCTCTGTTACCAACAGTAAAAGATGGACTGCTTTTATACTGGCTAAATGTGTGCAATGAATACACTTGCCTTGTGACAGAGGAAACCTGAACACCATATGTCACCAGGTGCAGAGATTGTCAATCTTTAGTGTTCCGATTAGAAAACTATTTTGTGCCCTCCTCATGGCCCTGGTTGTGCAAATCTTAAAGGAGAAAAACTTTCCATGATAGTAATTGGCATTCTGGGGGAAAATCTGAGGGGAAAAGCAGTCAATTTGAGGTGGTCTGTATTGTTATAATAACAATTTTGGGGTATTCTCTGGTTTGAAACTGCAAATTCAGACTTAATCATATAAGATCTTTACCAGAGTAAGTTTTCAGAAGCAGATCTTTCATACACATAATATATATGATACAGATATTAAGAGATACTTAAAAAGTCTAGGTGTGGCAATTAAGCTACAAAGGAGCAAGATATCTATGCAATGATTGTCAAAGAGTTCAAATGGCAGTGAGTCTTTCTGGATTTTGACCTAAACTTGGCTCCTCGGAGCTCTGATCTATCAACCTGTCCAGCTGTGAAAATTAAAATTATGCTGGCTGTAGCCCAAAACCTCATTCCCATATCACATCAGAGACAAGCTGCAAAAACAGCTCACGAGCCTGCATTGATCCAAATCAATGTGGCTGCAATGCTGCCCTAGTTTTATTCAGACCCTACAGCTCCTTGCAGTCTGGGGTGCAGAAAGCAGGTAAACATTCTGGCCCTTCCAGCATGATTGTGCTGTGGATCTTCCAATGGATATGCCAATGGAGCTTCCTCCTCGAAGTCATAAATGCATTGTTCATCAGGACAAACACAAGTGCTTCTCAGAGCACCTCATTTGTTTAGCCTTAAACATGGAAGAGTGGTTGCTTTCCATACTAGCCTAAACCACAGCCCAATGACCCTCACAGACACAGCTCTAAACCTAGCAGGAGCCAGAGTGTACTGTGCTTTATGAAAATCTTTCCAAGTTTTGCTTATAATCATGATGCGCAACTGGAAAATTAGTTAAATGTATTCAGGGACAAGCAAAATTTTCAATAGTGTTTTTTTAACGGTTCCTTGCTAAACAATCTATTAAAATACTCTTGACAGTATGAAAAAAAGCATAATTTAAACTTCAAACATAGTGTTGCAGCTAATATTAAGAAGAACTTCTGACAAACTGTAATGGATATGTTAAAGCTAATTCCACAAAAATTTACAGTTTTCTTGCTTGAAAATGTCTGAGGGGATTGTGGTATAAAAACATACAAATACTATAAGGTACCCAAAAATTTATAGATATTGTGATCAGTATGTTCAAAAAATAGTCACAAGGTATAAAAAGTGTTTAACAATGTTTTCTTCACAGACAGATAAGGCCCTTTCAGATTATGTTGGTAAATCTAGAATTGTACTCCATTATTTTGTGCAATGTACTATAACAGGATTCTGATACTATCATTGCAGTAATTCTGTTGCCTCACATTCTCATTTCTGGATTTATGATCTATTTATTGAAGTATAGTCAAATCCATATAATTAAATAAACTGTCTTCATGCAGAAGGAGTGCTTCTCATATATTTGGGAACATGAGATTTTATCAGAGAAATGGTCATTTTGTTTTAACACATTCTGTAAATCAGAATGCTCTGATTTACTCTACAAAGTTTAAGCTAGATATATTTCTCTGATATTCTAAGTTTTCTTGATAGTTGGCCTCTTCCATCCCAAGATTAATTTTAAAAATAGGACCTCACTTTGCAGTTTCAATAGATCAAGGAGAGAAAAACAGTGAATGGGTTCTTACTAGGTAGCTTTATTGTCTTCGTGGTCCTTATTTGAACTGTAGAAAACTTGAGGTGGGATACAGGTCATGGTTGCTTTTGCTGAGCTCTGCTTCTGGGACTGGAGAAGATGTGATATTTCGTGAGTATAAAAGATATGCCAGGTGGAGGAATAATCCTGATTATGTTGTTGCTGGGTGGGAGGTGGGAAGTTATTACAATGTGGTTGTTGGTTGGAGACAGAAATGACACAGGACTCACTGAGGGTCATCAACAAACGGCCTCAATTATTGTTCAGCACCTCCTTTTATAGGGTTTCAAGTTTCCTGTGCTTACACGTGTGATTAGTTGAGGTCTTAACGCCACCCAACTCCCTAGCTGATGGTATATCTGCATTTAGGGCTGAGTGAGATTGGCTGGGATCCCATGTCTGAGTTTGAATCTAACCTATCCTTGCCTCACCCAGGGATTTGTTTACTTATAAGTTGGTTGAGTTTAGGGGCCATCTTCAGACCAGCTGCACTGTGACAGGAAATCTTCCAAAAGCTGTTTCCAGGAAGCCAACACTACAAACTGCCTGCTGAGGAGCCACTATCCCCACTACCTCCACAAGAAAACAGATTTGACTACATCTAAAATCAATAACTATTGACAGCTCCTTTAAACATACATGTAGATTTTATTATAAGATACAAAAATAATATTCAGAAGACTTCAAAACAATTTTATTTTATTTCAGGGAACATTTTTATTTTAATGGACAAAATTTTTACGATTAATACCAATGCTAAATCCTACTATACACCAGCCCATCCATCTTCGAAAGTGTAGAGTTAATTTCTCTTCTGTATTTTTTCAATATGTGTTCTATGAATAATGAGTGTGAAAGTGTAATATTATACTTAGAAACTAGATGTAACTATAGTCACTTGAGAAGCTAAATTTCCCTAAAGCACAGGACGTTTCGACTTCGCAAGTGTCTAACTGCAGAAAGCAGTGTGAAATTTTGTGGGGAAGTATTCTATAATTAGTGGTCCATAAAAACAGCTGAGCTAGCTCTCCAAATTATGGTATTACCATGTAATTACCATGCTTGCAAGTCAATGTTTTCTTACTAAATAGGTAAAGAAAGAGATAGTAGAGTACAAGGCATACACATTACAAGTTAGTCTTTTCTCTAAAAGTCCCAAAGATTCTGGGATTCTGTTGACATGAAGTAGCCTGAAACCATCCTTTTTTTTCAGAAGTTTTCTGGTTAAGTCTTGACTAAGTTCATCAAAGTTCAGAGGAAACCTTAGACTTTTCTGGATAAACTTTGTCCTGCTGTTCCTTAGATTTTTGATAAATTGCAAAACACTTCTCCTAAATAAATTTTCTTTTGTTAACATCTGGGATTTTTTGGCAGGAATTATTTGAATCCTGCTCCTTCAGTATTTTCTACTAGCATAGATGAACTCCCATGATTAAGTAGGACGCTGGGTTAGGATAAGATTAAGTAAAATTTGGTTTATAATCAGTTCAAAACCTGAGAGTCATAGAAGAAAAAGGAAATAACCATGTGTGAAACATGTTGATAACTCAAATGTTATGAAACAGCTTTTTCTTAATTTTTCATTTAATTTATAACTTTGATATTGGGGAATGGTGTTAATGTAAAAACCAATGTAGTAAGATATTTGTGTTTTTCATTGCAATAATCTAGTTTGGGGATGTATTTCACTTTTTGTTTTAGAAACAAAAAGAATATTCTTGTGTGGGCTTTTATTAGAGAAACTGTTTCTGAATGTGACACTTCGTGTTTTTCATTAACAAAAAAATCTTAGAACTCCATGTCAGACAGAATCAGTAATCAGTGTCAGCTTGTTATGTATCTGCTCTCTGAACCCTTGTTAGAGCCAGAAAATTTATCGGAATGTTTAGCATGTTTGCACTTTTTAGCTATAAATGCCATTAAACATTAATTATTTTGTGGTAAGCTGCATATGTAAATAAATGGTGTTCTCTTGGATACTGGAACACTAAAATTTTTTTCAAGTATGAAAACACTCATTTTAGAGAAACTAAGAAAATATTTGAAAACTATTCTGATGTCTGACTGAATCCTTGCTCTCTTGGGTTATTGTGGCCAGGGTTGATGGGGGGCGGGCTACACTGGTGGTTTCTGTGAGAAGTTGCCAGAATCTTCTTCCACATCTGGCATAGCCACTCCCAGCTGGCTCCTGAATGGATGTTCTGCTGGCCAAGGCAATCAGAAATTGTGGTAATGCCTCTGTGATTTAAGGAAAGATTATGGTGCACATGTTGTTGTTGCCAAAGAGCAGCAGAGTGAGAACATGTGAGAGGAACAGCCCTGCAGGCACCAAGGTCAGTGCAGAAGGAGGGGAAGGAGCTGAGATTCCCCTGCAGCCCCTGGTGCAACAGCCCATGGAGAAGCAGCTGTGCCCCTGCAGCCATGGAGGTCCATGAGGATGCAGAGATCACCCACAGCCCAGGGAGAAGCAGCTGTGCCCCTGCAGCCATGGAGGTCCTTGGGGATGCAGAGATCACCCACAGCCCATGGAGAAGCAGCTGTGCCCCTGCAGCCATGGAGGTCCATGAGGATGCAGAGATCACCCACAGCCCATGGAGAGGCAGCTGTGCCCCTACTACAGCCATGGAGGTCCATGAGGATGCAGAGATCACCCACAGCCCATGGAGAGGCAGCTGTGCCCCTGCAGCCATGGAGGTCCATGAGGATGCAGAGAACACCCACAGCCCATGGAGAAGCAGCTGTGCCCCTGCAGCCATGGAGGTCCTTGGGGATGCAGAGATCACCCACAGCCCATGGAGAGGCAGCTGTGCCCCTGCAGCCATGGAGGTCCATGGGGATGCAGAGATCACCCACAGCCCCTGGAGGTCCATGGGGATGCAGAGATCACCCACAGCCCCTGGAGGTCCATGGGGATGCAGAGATCACCCACAGCCCACGGAGGAGCTCCAGGCTGGAGCAGGGAGATGCCTGAGAGGAGGCTGTGACCTCTTGGAAGGCATTTGCTGGAACAGGCTGCTATCACGGACCTTCAGACTCATGGAGAGCCCTAGGCTGGAGCAGATCTCCTGGCCAGACTTGTGACCCTGTGGGGGACCCATGCTGGAGCAGGCTGTGCCTGAAGGAACTGCACCCTGTTGAAGAGCAATCCGTGTTGGGGTAGTTCATGGAGAGCTGCTTCCCATGGGATGTACTCCTGCTGGAGGAGTTTATAGATAGCAGTCTCCCATGAGAGAGACTCCACAGCAGAGTAGTGAAAGGACTCATCTCCCTGAGCAGTGTCAGGAGCAACATGTGACGAACTGAGTGTAGCCCTCATTTCCCCTTTCTCTGTGCTTCTGGTGGGAAGTAGAACCTTGGAAGAAGGAAGGGGTGGGGGGAGGGCATTTTTAAGATTTATTTTATTTCTTATTATCCTGCTGTGATTTTGTTAGTAATAAATTCAATTAATAGTCCAAGTGGAGACCCTTTTGCTCAGGACAGTATTTGGTAAGTGATGTCTCCCAGACCTTGTCTCAATTTCTGAACCCTTGTTGTATTTTCTCTTGCATGTCCAGTTGCATGGGTGAATGATAGAGAAGTTTTGGTGAGTGCCTGACATCCACCTAGAGTCAGTATCACAAAAGACATGAGGCACTGGAAGAGGCTTTCCAGGGAAGTGGTCACAGCACCAGTCTCCCAGGGTTCAAGAAACTTTTGGACAATGCTCTTGGGCACATGCATTCTCAGTGATGGTGCTGTGGAGAGTTAGGAGTTGGGACTGGCTGATCCTTGAAGGTCTCTTCCAATTCAGCATTTTCTATAATTTTTTATTCTATTTGCCATACACAGACTTCTGGTTTTTGAAAGCTGCTGTGGGAAGGCATTTAAAAATAAGTTTCTCTGTTCTTCTGGCACATAGCGTTTACATCAATGTTATATAATCCTGTAAGTACAGGTCCCTGCTTTTGAGGCAGTGACATCAAGGTGTGCTTCTTTCACCCAGATTTTTATACCACCCCCATCAATCTGGTGACTGTGTGTCTAAGCAGTAAACATGGTACCTCTGCTCAAAATAGGAAAAATATTCAGTGTTCTCCACTGAAAAATCTGTTTTAACTCTTAATCTCAGTTTCCCTTATAACAATGAAGCCCAATGAATTCTATGAAATACAAAAAGAAAATATACAAATCAGATTGGTAGTTTCATACAACAATGAAGCATTGATTAAAAATTACACAGCAATTAGCAAAAGCAAAACTGGCACTAATCACTTTATATGTCAATGGTTTACCAAGGTGACATTAAAAGAAAAGTACTGAAGATATTTGAGGGTTTTAGACAGTGGAATTTGGCCCTTTTAAAAGCAACACTTGATAGAATTATGTACATACCTTTGCTCTAAAATCACGCTTTGCCTCAAAAAGAGAAAAATCACACAGTTATTCTATTATTACCTACACATCCTGGACCGCCTGTAATAGTCTCCTAAGTACCTAAAAGGAACAATGTTTTAATTCTGCATGGATAAATAAATTGCAGACCTTATCTGCTGCTTTCACAGTCTTCAAAAAGCAAACTCAAATTTCAAGGTTGATTATTCCTGTATTAAAATTATTTTATAAAAATAGTTCTCTGATTTTGCACATATGCATTGAAAAGTTTAATAACAATGAATAAGAATGGCTGAGACAAAACTGCTTGTACAATGAATGACCTTTCTTTACTGTTTTAATAATAGAGAACAATAAAAACAACCAACCTAACTAGCCTATTATCTGGCTTTATTGTTTCTTTTCAGGCTTGAGCCAGTGAAAATTTAGCCACAAAAATAGATGCATTGTAAACATTTCAGGGCTTTTTTCTGGTGACAATTCTAAAAACCTTGCCTGCGTAGACAGTGATTTAGCTGGCCTTTATAAGGGGAGCCTGGAGAAGGGGAGTCTCCTGTGGACTCTTGGTTGATTAGGTCCTGTTTTCCTCTACAGAAAGCTGTTTCTGCATGAACTTTATGGGCAAATAATTGAAAGTAACTAAGTTACCATGGCTTAATGACATGTCACGTGTCAACCAAGCCAAAACAGATCACCAGGTCTATGTCCCTACCTCTCTGCAAGAAAGAAATGTGTTTGCTCACACCATCATTTCCTTCATTAACCTAACCCATCATCAGTGTCTGGTAGGATCATCTCACAGATTCAGTCATGGGTTTTTTTAGAAGCAATATCCTTGGTTCAAAAATCTCATGGAATTAATTCTTGTTTAAAAACAGAGATGTATCTGTATCCGTTTCATTTAATATACTGTTTTTTGTGGGGGGGTTATGGATATCTTGGGACAGTATGTTTTTCCCCATTCTCACAGG
Organism: Luscinia megarhynchos; assembly: GCA_034336665.1. Lineage (NCBI taxonomy): Eukaryota > Metazoa > Chordata > Aves > Passeriformes > Muscicapidae > Luscinia > Luscinia megarhynchos. Next base: position 40,615,329 of record CM067592.1, on the reverse strand, counting down.
TGATAAAAAAACTTGGCAATGCATTCAACAACACCATCTGTTGAGGGAAGAGGCATGAGATGCAACAAATATATAAAAGACACTTAGAAAAGAATACACTAATGTAAAAATTTGAGGAATAGTCTGTAAAAATAAACCATATTTTATATGCAATGTGTGAAATGAATATATCAATGCTGAAAAAAATATTCCATAATGCTTTAAAAGTAGTACTTTCCCCTTTAAGTTATCATCTCTAATTCAAGCCACCTAATAAGTTAGAATCAGTCAGAATACAATAAATAAAAAATAGATTTAAAAAAAAATTATGAAACATATAAAACCATAAGCAGTCCTCAAAACTATGGCAGAACATTGCACAATTCTACCAACAAAGTTTATGGCAAATGCGAGCAATGTTTTTGTAGAATTGGGTAAAGCTTTATAAATCCCAGAACTTGTTTGTCTTTCTTTGTCCAAGTGTGTTAATGGCTTAATGTAAACTATTAACTCTCCTTGCAAATGTTTTGTAAATATCTACAGGATTTAATTCTCTACTATGAATATTCATAACTAACAATGGATATTAAAATTTGCAATATTGTTTTCAAAATATGAGTCAGGGACTCACTAGATCCTACTTAACTTCACAAAGTTCTATATTAGTCTTTCATTGTTGCAATGAAAAATACCTCAGGCAGATATTAGTGCTATGCTATATTTAAAAAAAAAACAAAAAAACCAAAAAAACACAAAACAAACAAAACAAACCAAACAAAAAAACCCAGAACACAGCATAAAGAGCTATTAGTTTTGAAGATTGTCTGTTTTCTACTGGAAAACAATCCTCAAAGATTTTACATATCTGTTAGGCAAGACAGGGAACAAGAAGAAAAAAGAAGATGTAGTGTTCTGCCACTGGTAGAAGATACAGTCTAGACACTTTATGAAGACCAAATGCTGATAACAGTGTTATGATTGTCACTCTTTTTTATTGTAGTGCTAAATGATCCCAGGTATTCCCGTGAGTAAACTATGTCTAGTGAATTCCCACTCGATAAACATAGCAGAAATACCAACTCAGGTGCCTCTTTTATCTTCCTGCTGCTTGAGAATTGTCAAGCTGCAGGTACTTTGTGGGACTGTAAGGCTCCATGACTTGAGGTATCAAAGAAAATAGGAATAAAGGCAAGTAACACTTTCATTCTGTTGCCATGTAGATGCAGATAAAGGAATGATTGCCTTTTGTGTGATTGTACACTCGCTAACTTTAGCAGTGGTATCAAGGTGGCAGGGACCTGGTCAGAAAGTTTTCCAAATGGATAGCCTGCCCCACACTAATTGTGATCCCAACTGTGTGCTTATTGGGCATAGGAGCTGGCTGCCTTGAAGCTGCAGTCACACTTCCCAGTGCAAAAGATATCCTCAGGCAGATGTGGAGATTTACTGGTTCAGGGGTTGTTTCTGTATGTTTGTAACATCAGCCTACCCAGGATTTTGCTAAGAGGCTTTTCCATGTTCAGGAGAAAGAAAGATTCAGGGTGTCACTTAATGACCTGTAGTGAATTTGCCCCTGATTTCAGGCTCAGGTGTGGAAGGGACCAACTACAATGATTTGGTACTGCTCTTCAGACAATCTAGTAACAGAATGAAGAGAAAAAGAAATTCTGAATAAAGCCAGATACTCACTTAAAAAGAGCTATCACAGTAGATAAGGCAAGAGCTCTACCATCCGCTTCTGACCCCTCACTCTACCCCAATTTAGTGGGAACACAGTAAATGCAGATGACATATTCACACAATAACTAATCAGTGAAGACAAATCAGTCACGTTTTCTGGAAAAATTAGTTTTTGCGTAGTAAAGATCTATTCAAAATTAGACTTTATATAAACCTGTAGGATAACCTTGGTCACCTCTCTTGCACATTGAGAAGTTGACACACACAACACAACAGCACTGTCCCCTTTCTTAGCACAGTATAGTCTATATCTTCTGCATGAGGAATATGTTAAGGGGGCACTGTATATTTATTTAGAGTCCAGTTCAACTACATTACTTTGAACAGGTTCACTATGTTTTATTGCTGAATCAGAGAAACAAATTATTTTCTGAGTAGGTTAAATATCTCCTCTTATGTTATTAATTTAATAAGACTCATGAAAAAAATGAAAACAAATATAACACATACATTGCTTATCTTCATGTGAATAGCCAATAAAGAAATGAAGTCAATCACATGTCTAAGAAGCACAATTGTTATTTTTATATGCATTTAAACAAGACATTTTGAAAACAGCAATTTTAAAACTGGAATTTTTATGAACTATTTCTCTTAATAATTTATAACTGGCATGTTTTAAGTTTCATTCTTGGTGGAAGCCTTATTAAATGTATAATACATTTCTATTTTAATTCCTTTTCAATTAAAAGGTTAATGATAATTACTATAGCCTTTTTAAACAGTAAAAAACATGAAGAAAGCAGGAGAAAATAAACATTTCTTCTTGATCTTTCCAGTCTTCCATGCCATTCATTAACTTCAGTCTACAGAACAAATGTAAAGCAAAACAAAATACTTCCTTGGTGCTCTACTGTACAACAGCTGTAATCACACAAGCTTTTCCCTTTTCTTTTTGCCAGATCAATATAGTAAAGCTTGTGAGTAAAAAACATAAAAAATTGCAACTCTTACAGTCATAATAGTTGCCAAATCAAAAGGAGACCTCTGAGATATTCAAAACTCACACCTACTGTTGCTTTTGGCTCCTACAGCTGAACAAAGCAGGATTAGCTCTCAAGTTATTTACTTCTCAATAAAGCAAAACCCATGAGTGCACTGTAAGCATCATACACCAGGTACCTACCTGTCCAGATGCAGACCTGTGCAGCAAAGCCAACAGCCACTGATGTTTTGGGAAGCCCCAGGATTATTTAGAGGGTGGTGGAGGTGCCAGCACGAGTGGCTGCTAAATGGCAGCACAGTGGGTACTCAACCCAGAGCCACCACTGCCACCCACAGTGCCCAGGTGAGAGCTCAGAGCACACCACAGACAGCTGCTGCTCGTGGGTGTGCTTGCAAAAAAGCTCTCAGCAAGCCATCTATGGGCCATACTGCAATGGATATCCTGAGCCAAATGCCCAGTCATAGGAAGAGGTCAGAGGTCAGGGACGACTGGCTGGGCCAGTGTTTGTCCTGATCCCCTGCTTGTCCTGTAAGTGCTGCCCAGGGTCACTCAAGATAACCTCTTACACAAATCCCCCCAGCACTGAGGTCAGACTGCCAGGCCTGTATTCCCTGGATCCTCCTTCTGAACCTTCCATAGAAGGACATCACATTGGCCACCCTCCAGCTGTCTGGGGCCTCCCTGCTTAACCAGGACTGATGGTAAATGACGGTGAGTGGCTTGGTGAGCTCTTCCCTCCTTCCTTCCCTCAGGACTCTTGGGTGAATCCCATCCAGTCCCACACACTTGTGATTGTCCAAATGGCACAGCAGGTCATTAACTACTTCCTCCTGGACTGCATGGGGTCTGTTCTGCCCCCCAATCCTGCCCAACAGCTCAGGGGCTGGCTGCCCTGAGGACAGCTGGGCTTTCTGTTAATAACTGAGACAAAGAGCTACCCTTTTCTTCATTCTTATTGATAGTGTTCCGTCCCCACCCATGTGTCCAATAAATCATGATTTTCCTTGTACTTCTTTTCATTGTTAATGTATTTTTAAACACGCTTTTATTATCTTTCACAGCAGACACCAGACTGGGTTCTAGCTATGCTTTCATCTTCCTAATTTTCTCTCTACATAACCTAGCAACATCCTTGTACTCACTCTCAGTTGCTTGCCCCATCTTCCTGAGGTCGTAGACTCTCTCTTTTCCCCTGAATTACATTGAAAGCTTCCTGTTAAGTCAGGATGATATTCTTCCCCATTGACTTGTTTATTAGCAAATAGGGATGGCCTGCTCTCGTGCCTTTAAGCTTTCCTTCCTAACATATGTCCAGCCTTCCTGGACCCCTTAGTTATTAAATGCTGTTTCCCAGGGGAATCTCTGGACCAGTGTCCTGAACAGGCCAAGGTTCATCCTCTGGAAGTCCGAGGTTCAAGTATTTTGCTGATCCCCTTCCCTTCTCCAAGAATCAAAAACTCTGTGATTGATTCCAGTCAGTGTGCCCAGGGTGGCCTCTGACCAGCACATGTCCCCCAGCCCTTCTCTGTTTGAGAGCAGCAGCTCTGGCAGGCCATGCCCTGGCAGGCTCCCCTACCAGCTGTGTCTGAAGGCACCTTCCACACACCCCAGGAACCTCCCAGACTGTCTCCTCTCCACTGCTGAGTGTCCAGCAGGCATTGGGCAAGTTACAGCCTCCCAGGAACAAGGGCCAGTGATCATGGAACATCCATGGATAGACTATTTCACTCCATCCTGGTTGGGTGGTGTGTGCCAGAGTCCCAGCAGGGTCTGTGCCTTGCTGGCCATCCCTCTGGCTGTCACCACAGGCTCTCAGCCTTATCCCCACTGCCCCTGAGCTCTGTGCAGCCAAAACCCTCCCCAGTGCACAGAGCCCCCCACCGCCTCTCCTTCCTCCCCTGTCCCTTCTGAAGAGCTTGTAGCCACCCCTGCAGCATCCAGCCACCCCACCACACTTCCACGGTGATAACTCCATCACAGCTTCCTGCTGCTCCCATTGTTTGCTCCCCATGCAGGGTGCACTGGTGCAGATGCACTTCAGCTGGGCTGTCCATGTCACCCACAGCACTGGTGTGCCATCCCAGGCTCGTGTCTAGTGAGAATTGTCTTATCTCTTTCCCTCTTCAAACCTAAAAGCCCTCTCAGCACTGCCAACCCAGGGGCTAAAATTCTTTTCCCTCATTGTAGATGGGTGGCTCCCATCTGTGTCCAGCAGGCCTGGTACTGACTGCTCTATTGCCAAAAATGACAAAACTCTGGCAATGGCTTTAACCCACAGGTTGATCAAGTAGGTTCTCCTGTTATATATAACATTTATCCATATATCTATATATAAAGAGAGACTTATAGATAAAAAATGGACTAAAAAAAGTAGGAGATGCCTGCAGAGCTCAGAGAATTTCCAAGGTAATTGAGGTTATTCCGTTTATAAAGCAAAATAAACTTAGATTCCTAGATGTGAGTTATTAGAACTGTAGATGGTAAACAAGTAACATATCCTCTTACTAATTCAGTGGGAAGCATGGCAAAATGTTTTAAAAAAAATACCACCCTGAAGCAATTTTAGATTTATCACTTTAAAAGGTGCATGCCTTTCTGCTGTCTTGTAGGTAAATCAACGGCAATTTCAGTCATAATCTCCATTCTCCAAAACCAGACATTTGCACCAATATCTCTTCCAAAACTGCCATTACAGGTCCTCAGTAATCCACCTACCCCATCCTTCTACAGAATAATGCATGTTTCAAATAAAAAAGATCATAGTACAGCAAAGGAGCAGCATTATTTAGCAATAGGCATCTGTTTGCTTATTTTTCGCTTCTGAGACAGATGCATAGACTAAGGAGTAGTATAAGATTGCTTTTGCAAAACTGCAAATAAAAATTGTCCAAGAAAATAGAAGGCTGCGTCCCCTTCAGGTCCCAAGTTGTACAGAGCTATGGCTATTATGGAAGACTGAATTCCCAATTATATTAGTTCAGCTCTGGCCCACAAAGCCTTGGCACACTTGTTTATCATTTAGAGCTGAACTGTTACTGTTTTCCACAGCTTAGATGCCTGAATCTACCTTCTCCATCCACCACAGATCAATCATTTAGGATTAACAAAGTCTGTGAAGGGAGTGGGGGAGTATAGCTATATATATTTATTGAAAGAAAATAAATTTCCTGAAAGACAGAATGAAGCTTAGACCTTTGAAAAATGCAATGGCTGGTGATATTAAATGCCTCATTCTCAAAAAAATAATTGTAAAAACAATCAGCTAGGAGACAGAAATTGTTCTCAGCCTCCTTGGTTTGAAGGGATTTAATTCTACATCTCATCTCCACAACATTGTCATTTTCAGGGTTTGGGGTAGCCAAAACCCACTCCTTCTTTTTGAAACTGTGGCATAGTAAAAGACAGAAGATAAAAATCATGAGGCCAAAAAAAGTATTAAGGAAAACAGACAATCAGTTTTGATTCCTGCTTTCAGGCTTATACAAAATTTGCGATAAATACACAGGATGAATACATCTATTTAATTATATGTGACACAAAACTTTCACTGCTAACTTACCACTAGAACCTGCACTTTTGAATACAGATTAAATTCTCTGTCAAAACAGCTGAAATGCTGATGGATGTGATTGCCAAGGTCCATTTCTCAGCATCAGCCAAATGTCAATGCCCAGGAAAATGCAGGGAAGTGCAGAAGAGCTGAGCCAGCACAGATGCTGCTTCTCTGTGTACTCTCCCAGCCTTCAACTATTCTTAGTGGCAGGGTAGAGTTTGTGTGTCTTCATTAATTATGAAAATAGCTCCTAAAATTAAAATCTGTTATGTTTGGTACCTAAATCCCTCAGTGACTCTTGTCCTAGCTACCCAGCTTGGTCGATCTGTGTTAGCAAGTCAGCACATGGGTAGGCTGTTATTTTTGGTGTGAATTCTTATTAGGTGGGATGAGTCTCAGGAAAATCTGATTTGGGTGAAAGCAGCCTGGAGCTGTGCACATAAGACACCAATGAGAAGGCTAGAGATGCAGTGTGGGTGCACTTAGTGCTCTGCACATCCAAAGCACATATCTAGGATCAGAAAACATGAACATCATTGCTAGGAAAGATGGTGTGAATGTATCCTCCCTTCTGTGTACCACTCCAAATGCAAGTGCACCCACTGAGAGTCGGCATGTTCTAGTCATATACACCACTTTAAAGACCCAACCTATAAAATGCATTTTGTCTCTATAATCCCCACAGACAATGACCTTAGAACAGAGGAATTACAAAAGGCTACGAAGAAGAAAAGTTCAATGAATCACTGTAAGACCTGTAATTACAGAAAAGCCTAAGCAAGTTTAAAAAAAAAATGAAAAATGTAATTAATCAGAAGATCCTTTTCAATTAAGATTTAAATATCAGACTACAGAGAGAAAAAGTGGTCTGGGAAAGGCATTTTTATAGCTATGTGAGGACTAAGTCATCTGCAGATTCAGAAAATCCATGAGTAACTTGAATTATCTTATTTTGCTGAAAAGAAGGAGAATACTTGCAGGTTTTGGATAAGAGTTCACTGCTCACTTTAGTGTCCTCTCTGGTTAAATGTCGATCACTGTAAACAAGTGCTCTAGCTAGTGGGGGTAAAAATAAGCATGTGGTTGTGGGCTAAATCATAAAATTGAGTCAATAAGAACTCACTTTGCCTTTGGATAAACTAGGGTTACTCACTGAACACCAATCCCAACCTAAATTAGTGACAGCTAACTCAAACTTCCCTCAGGATAATAAGATATGGTATTCATACAACACCACATTAGCATCATTTATCTTCAGATGTGCTTTCAAAAAGACCTGGTATAACTCAGTCCCATTGTCCCTTGGCATTTGCAATAAGTTATGTTAATAGAATAAACCGAACTAATGTTTCACTTCCCATACTAACATTTGTTGAGCAGTTATCTAACATGTTCCAATATCTTTTCTTTTTCAGAGGTTTTTGTTGTTTCAGTCTTCCTCCTTAATGCCCCTGTCAGAATGAATACACTACTTAAAAACAGTGCTTTCCCATCAGATAACAGACATTATCCCTCAATATTTCATATAATTAAATCATAAATAGTTACCTCTGTCAGCATAGTAGCTGGCACAACTTGTTCTTCAGTGTTCTTGCTTTCTTGGCAGTTATTTTGAGGTCATAAGCACAGTGTAGCTTACCTGTTAATTGAAAAGCAAACTTTTTCAATTAAAGGTACCAAAGAATCACCTTCTAAAGACCCATCATGGCCCTTCAATTTACCATCAGACTGTGTTGACCAAACTAAATCTCATGAGGTGAGCTGGAGCACATCAGTCAGGCAATCATAGACCTGAAGAAATGCTACATAAATCAGTAAGTCAAAAGAGTAGGAGTACTTGATTTTGCACCCTGAAAACTAGAAACGTCCCCCTCACCCCCAAACCACAGTCTTTTGAAATGAATACACAAAAAAATTCTCTATGCCAATGAGTTAGCTGTTATGTGGGAGGTCAGCAGAATGCAGTGTCTTTTATTAACTATTGCATGGAATAATTACACAAGTAACTTACAACTAATGCCTAAAAATTTGCATGCAATGTTGTAGGCAAGTATTTTTATGGAGTAATTAACACCAATAAGATGCATGTCTTTTGGCTCTCTTCCATTTATATTTTTTACCCTCTTTGTGCTCAAATTGGAAGAAAAGCTTTGTCTTTGTAGCTTAGGAGAAAAATGTAGTGCTGTGTAGTGCAGCTGTGCTGCAATGATGCTCTTTACACTGAGTAGGAGGAGAGATGAATCCAGAAAGCAAACCCAGCATTTTCCTGCAGACAGCTGTAAACCACAGAGTAAAGTGGGTACAGGTTCTTCTTCTCTTGCTTGTTCACCTCTGCTCTCCACAGAGAGGTACAAGAAACTTGCACATGTCCTGAACTAAGCTAGTCAAAGGCCTTTATGGACTGCAGTCTTTAATGGCTTAAAGAGGTCTCTATGTCTGAGGTATTATCCTGAGGTCTCAGGAGAGCTAGAATATATCTGTGATAGATTGCATGTATGTATAAAAATAAAAGCTACAAGGTGGGCCAGCCAGAGCTAGTGGGTTCTGAAAATATTAACTGTGTAAGAGACTCATCCTACATGAACAACTAGACAAGTTCATCTTCCCAGAGTATTATCTTTCACAGCATTAGCTGTTATGTAGGAGTAAATCCACATAACCTTTATAGGTGGGTATAATAATTGGTTCTCATGCCTTTGTCTAGCTGTCCCCTCTCTCACCATACCCTAAAAGCAACAATTCAAGTGCAAGTACAGGCAGCTTAGGATGCACAGCAGATCCCAACTTACCTCAACAGACTAAGCAGTGCTGCAGACACCCTGGTATAAAGTCCAGGTGCTTATAAAAATGTAACAGTCTTTCTGCAAATGGCAGTGTCTTCTGCCTATTCCAGCATGCACACTTCTGTCAACACTTGTCCTGTAAATACAGTATGTCTTATGAGCTTAATTAATGATAGGGATAGTGGCATGTCTGGTCCATGGACATCTTCTTCACAAAGTCACCTCCAGGACCAATAATTCCAAGCTCAAACAACCTGGAATTTAATAATGGGTTTATAAGGATTTTTGTTTTCACACACACTTTAGGAGGCTGGTTTAAAAAGACAGTGTGAAAACACCAGCCTATTTTGAGATTTTAAAAGTATTTGATGAAATTATATAAATCAAATAATTTCAACAAATCCATCAGTCCAAATACCAAGTTTGACAAATGCTTTACACTGGTGCTTTCAATAGCAATCTCTTTATCCAGGGTTCCTGTAGTTGCATAATGCAATTTCCATCCGTGATTTTGAAAAGTGTTCAAGGGCACTACTTTGAATATGGTACTGAGATAACTCCCACTTGACTTACAATTATTACTTCAGATTTAACTTTTCATGGTGGTAATCCACAGGTCTGTTACTTAAATCTGTAGATTAAGCCAGTGGTTGCCTTCAGCCATAGATCAGGATTCTAATCCTGGCTTGTTTCTGTGATGGTGACCCTGGGCATAGAGCCCAAACAAGCTACCTGGCTGTTAAGTTGTCTTCCCTGATGATATGTTCTAACATATGAGACAGGAATTCTGTGTAAAGTTGTCATTTAACTTAATATATTCGTGTGTCACTACTCTCATTGCATTCACAAGCCAATACAGAAGCCAATACATTTTTTAGACTTTCAATTTATCTTCTGAAACACCCCATAGTAATTCATACTCGGTCTCATCTGGAAAATACACATCCAGTCATTTACAGAGAGATGATTTATCTCACATTTAGGTCTTAACTTATTTTTGTTCTCCCACAGCTACTTTCCTGCGACTTTTCTCATCAGAGAAATTTTACCCCTGAATTTATGGTCCTAGTCCACGCAGTTCTTCCAAGCCTGCAGAAATAACTCAGGTCTGACTCCATTGTTTCCTCTCTACTGGTGGCTGTGGTCTAGCTCTGTATAATGGAAGTGAAGCAGAAAGCCCTAGAGAATTTTCTGTGGATTCTTTCCTCCACATAATGTTTGGTTTTTCTATTGTCATTTTCCAAGTAATTCAGCAGAGGTTCCCAGAAGAATTTTGATTACCTTTTCTTTCTTTCTAGGAAACCTGAAAGATCATCTACGAAATACATCTTTCTAAGACACATCAGTTTTCGACATTAGAAAAGCATTCAAATTCTGATTACTTTGACAGAGTAAAATGGTGTTTTTAATGAATAAATGAATGAATGAGTCATAAGGACAAGATTATTATAACTTTAAATTATTTTTCAACAAACTATGTGAACTCTGGAAAGACTTGCCTTTGAGTACTTTTAAATTCATAATTGATCCCGTTGACCTGCCACAATTTTTGCAGAAGAAAGTCATCATGGAAGCACAATGCAGACTAAATGTGTATATGGGTGCTATGCACCATACACTTCTGCAGAGAGAGGCACCTCTTTCATATTTGGCTCCAGACAGTCAAAATCTGAAGCCTGATGACACTTTTTTCCCAAAGAGGCTCTATTCAAAAAGTCCTGTAAATGCATTTCAATATGGAGTTTATAGACATTGAAGATAAAAAGCAAATAGGTTTTGAAATCCTACCTTGAGCTCAATTGTACATCCAGTACCCAAATTCAAACCAAACATTCCTATCTGAAGAAGTCAGAAGCCAGTTTTGAGTACGAGACAAGAGTACTGGTCAAGCAAAAATACAACCCAAATATAGTCAACAGTAGGCAAGAGAAAGCATACAAAAATATATCTGATTTACAATCCAAACCATTGCAAGACAAATCCCAAAGATTTCTTTTAAAAAGGTTATTTAAAGGTATACAATTGCAGTATGTCTGCTAATGGACAGTCTGAATCAAAAAACATGTATCCCAAATTAAAAATCATTTTCATTACTACTGCTTGGGATAGTTCTTGCCAGTAATTTCATGTTATAATAGAATTTCCATGAATAAATTAGGTATTGTTGGAGTGCACGGGCTAAAGACTTTCATAATCCATTTTGTTACTGCTTTAACACTGGACCTAAATAAAACTACCTTAACAGAGACTTATTGAACAAATTTTCAATGGAAATAAAGACGACAAACTACACAATTTAGGTTAACATAGTACAAGGTTAATAATTGACTGTAGTTTGGAGACACTTGTTACAGAAACTGAGTTGATGCAAAAGATAAAAGGCAAGCTCTGGGGTAACTATTTATTCTTAACTGCATTCCTGAACACTTTTAGCCCTATGGACTAATTGTGTTTGAGTTATTTACTGAAATATAATTCCCACTATCACCAGACCACCGCACTTGGCTTCATGAAAACCAATCAGTACGTGTGTGGCTAAATATAATAGTATAACTTTTCATTCATTCTTTGCAACTGCTAAAATATTTATATATATAACTTCTATTTCATTGCAGTTTTAACTTTTTTTTGACATACAAAGAGATATAGTGACATAGAAAGGGATATAGATATTTTTTTATCTTCTGTATTATAATAGTAATTTCCTCATAGAAAGCACAAGTATATTTATTAAAAAGGGGTTTTTTTAAGTTGAAAACAAAAGCCAAGATGAAACATGTCTAAACAACCTACTTTCAGTGCTAAGAGTGTGGATTCTTTTTTTCAGCTTATCTCACCTGTACAGTTCCCTGCAGCAGTTTGAAATGTGGGTGAAAAACAATGGTTGCATACATTTTGCAGATTCCACACACTGCCTGCCCCCTCACTGTCTCCTGAGAGTGCATTAGCTGGAGGTAAAGGTGCAGTTTGGTGAGGCCCAACAAGATTGGTGCTGTGGTTAGTCTGCTGGTGACTAGGGGGGCTTAGCTTTGCCTTCTCCATCCTGTGACCCACAGCTTGCCTGCAATACTCTAGCTGCATCTGTCCATTTTGTAACACAGTTGCTGATTTACAGATCCCACTATTTTATTCCATAACAATTTTTGGTCCAAATCTTCAATACTCGTGGTGCTGTCTGTCTGGATAAGCCAAGTGTTGCAGTGCATCTTTCCTCCATTCTTCCACAAAGACCTTTTGTCTTTAGCTTGAAGGACGCTTCATGATTGACTGGTAATGGTACTTCTGTGTTATGTTAATTTACTCTCTTGCTCCTCCATTTTCCCTTCTTTGCTTCCTCTCCCCTCTTTGGAAGGCTTTCACCTTATTCCGACCACAGATTTTTTTAAGCAGATTATATATGCCTACCTTACACATCTTGCTTTATTGTTGCTTCATCTTCAAAAAATGAAACACTATGCATGAAAAAATCTGTTTTCATTCCACAACAAAATTGAAAGAGAAGCACAAAATAAATAAAGGCAAAAATAAGCATAAAATCAGTTTCAAATGACCCATATTTCCAAAGGAAGAAAAAAAAGTCATAGGAGTTGGACACCTCCCTCATTAATACCTCTTATCCATGTAGCCAGAATCCCAGAGCTTGCCTTTCCTTCACCTGAAATGTTGTGAGCAATTTGCTGGTCTGGTACTATTTCTCTCATTCTCAAGGGTGTGTCTATAAATTTCCCAAGAAATCGTGTTATGACCTAGCATTTCACTAAATGAATACTGAAACAGTATCTGTGTTAGTAGTGAAATGTACATTTTGGAGACACAAGATGATCAGGTATATCAACCCAGCCTTCATGAAGCAGGTAAATTCACATTGTGTAACTGAGCACAAGCTGCTCCCTGCACTGCAATTAGCTTTAATGCATTCTCATACCCATGTATGTGGGTATTTACAAATTCCATAAATAGAGTTAGTTAAAAATTATATCTGAGAGCCTGGGAGAGGCACAGGTGCCCGTTCCACATCCGTGGGTCCAACCAGCAGTGCAGAGACACATTCCCAGCAGGCAGATGTACACAGAGCATGTGTAGATGCCACATCCCTACCAATACACACACTCAGCCACATGAATCAGACATCCAGGGCACTCACATGGACACACAGTGTCGTGGGGGCTTCATCCTGCTTCCCTCTCACTTTCTAACATCCTTCAATAAGTCCTATTTCATCCCGAAATGCCATCCCCTGCATCCACAATTTATCCCTCGCTCTTGAGTAGCAACACACCCCTCACTCTGAAATATGATCTGAAGGTTGCTCACAGTGACTTGCAGGGATTCAGAGGGGTTTGATCACTTAAACTACCATACATGTCTTAAATGAATAAGTAAATGAATAAATAAATAAATAAATGTATACAACATACAGTCACACACACATACATGTGGCTGCTTTATTTCTTATTCTGCCCTTCAGAGTTCACATGCTGCAAAGTTTGTGATGCCACATGATACTTGCTACCTTGTTATCAGCCAGAGCTTGGTCCATCCTCCTTGACCCAAAGGCTGGGAGAGAACAAAGATCTGATTAGGCAACACACAAGCAGTCTGATCTCAGGCCAGTGGTGCCTCCTGAATTAATCTCACAATTGTTATCAAAGGACTTATCAGAATGGATCACTGCGTCTCCTTTAGGCCTTTCTTTTTCTGCTTGTAAATTTCTACGCCTCACAGAAAGAGCCAGAGATCAAGAGTCCTGGAAGGTTTAAAGAGGGACAGAATACTACTACTACTAGAAGCACAAAATGTTCAAAACAAAATTAAACCACATGATTCATAATGCATTATGTAAGTAAAAAAGATAAATTGGTCACATGAGGTTGAATAAACATGCAGATTCTCTCACATCTAAATATGGAATTTTGCACCTCCCTCCTACACTATCTGGAACTGGCATCTGTTTGGAGGAGAATACAGAACAGATGTGATGCCGTGTGGATAGACATGTGTTAATGTTATGTAGAGGCAGAAAAACACAACTTCATTTCTAAAATTTGGTAATGACTTAATCATTGAAGTAAGTTAGGGAATTCTGTCTTTAAAATAGGAATTTAAATAAGCCTGCTATTTTTAAAAAAATTGAAATTAAGGGCAAGGTGCTAGGTTTTGCTTTATTTCTTTTGATTTCATTTAACTGCTTCTATTGTGGTATCTCTGCCATTTGATTATATTTTTACAGGATTCTGAATTCCTGGCATACTGTTGGGTTGTCATGTTTGCAAACAGATGTATGCCCATACTGACCCAGAAATGCTGGCGTGAGTCTGTACTGCCTCAGGCTGTTTAGCTTGGTGCTGCTTCTCTCCACACCATCACATGTTTTGACCAGTCACGTTTCACATTTCCATCTCGTACTGCAAGATGATGTGAAAAGCAGACTTTAAAAGCATGTTTTTGAAGCAGAGTTTTTTCATGTCTCACAGTTCCTATCAACTCATGTCCTATTCTAATATTCAGAAAAAAAAAAAAAAAAACCAAGTCTCCTCCTGGATTATTAGCAACCAGTAGTAGTAGTCCTCTGAGGAACTAAGACAAAGGAGCTATTTTCAATACTTCCAAGAAAAGTATTACTGAACAAAAGAAAATCACAGCTAAACTGGTACTTGAGTAGCTTATGGATAAATCTTTTCTGACATCTGTTTCATCAGAAGCTTAAGCAGTCATTCAAAACCTCCCACATTTTTGTACAAAAGACTGTTTTTGTAGCAGATTTTCTTGATTATATGAATCATGATTAACATTCTTCTCTGTTGTCTGTATCACACACAGAATTTTGTAGCATGCACCTACATACAGTATTTCTTAGAAAGATGAGCCTATGGAGAACATAGGGTTGCCATAGCAACATTTTGGTATTCTGAAATGCTATCATACTACATTTTTTTCCAACTTAAGCTTTTGTAGACTGCAAACCTCATTCAAGCTGTCAGTTAATCTCTCAAGATTCATTCAGGATTACTTCCATTTTGTGACTAAATCCCTCAACATTAAATTATGGGCTGTTCTACTGCTATTGTAAGAGAATTTGTGCTTAACTGAAAAATAATGCGAGTCTTTGAAGGCTTGAAAAGAAAGAAAAAGTTACAGTTTATACAATATACATGACAGATTGATCAAAGAGATACATGCACACAGATATTACAAGATACAACTATATTATTGTAGTGACATATATATTCTGCCAGGGAAACCCTTAATAAAGAGACTTTGGCTTTATTTAAATCAGCTGTGCAAAATCAAGGTAGAGGAGAAAAGAATAAGGTGATTTGCTTGCATTCACACATGATGATATCACGAATCATAGAATGGCCTGAGCTGGAAGAGACAAGTCATTGAGTTCCAGCCCCCTGCTGTGCACAGGGACACCTTCCATTAGACCGGGTTACTCAGAGCCCCATCCAATCTGCCCCTTAACCCTTCCAGGAATGGCACATCCACACATCCACAGGTCTTATGAGGAAACTGTTCCAGTGCCTCACACTAAAGAATTTCTTCTTTTATCTATTCTTAATATCCTAAACTTGGTATCTTTCCACTTCCCCTTGTCCCATCACTACCTGCCTCTGAAAAAGCCCCTCTCCAACTTTCCTGTTGATGCCCTTTAGGTACTGGAAGACTGCTTTATAAGGTGTCCCCAGACGTAGCATCTGAGACTCGTGCAGACTGAACAACCCCACCTCTCTGAACCCTTCCTCACAGAAGAGGTTCTCCATCCCTTGGATCAGCTTCATGGCCCTCTGACCTCACTCCAACAGTTCCATGTCCTTATTGTGGGGTCCCCAGACCTGGACAGAGCACTCCAGGTGGGGTCTCACCAGAGCAGAATAGCAGGTGAGAATCTCCTCCCCTGACCTGCTGATCACGACGCTTTTGGCACAGCCCGGGATATGGATATGATTCTGGGGTACAAGTGTGCACTGACAGGTGATGCTGAGCTTCTCATCCACCAACTCTCCCAGCTGCCAGCCCACTCTCTGCCCAGCCTGCATTGCATTTGGGGTTGCCCTGACCCAGGTGCAGCACCTTCACGAGTTTCTCACTGACCTACCTCTCAAGCTTTTCAAGGTCGCTCTGGACAGCATTCTTTCCCTCCAGTGTATTAAAAATATACACATTTGTATTGCATGTTTTAAGTACAAGGTTTAAATTTTTCTGATTACTCATCTGAGTCTAATTCATATTTTCAACTTTTCTGCCAATCATTTATACATAGAACTTACATTTTTAAATGACAGCTGATAGTCTGGCTATTGCAAAAAAATCTCCCACTTTAAGAAGACTTTCTGAGTATATAGTGATAGATGTGTTAAGAACATCAGACTGGCAACCAGTTATTTTCACTGTTGTAACTGACAGATCAAGTAGGAAGAAGAGACTATATGCAGAAGAGGCTTCTGGAAACTTACAGTAAAGGGAAAGTTAAGTAGGGTTAAATAAATATTCTTTTCAAGAAATCCCTGGATATTCTCGTCTTTGAAGTCTTTAATAATTTCAAACCAAAAATATTTTTTCCCACACTACTTCATAAATATACATTAGATAGACCAACATGAAAGATATTCAGGAAATATATTCAATAGCCCTCTGACAGTGAGGAACAGATATTTCTCTAGACACATCAGTGGCCAGAGTAGACATACAAGCGACTAGCACTTATCTTGGCTATTCAAAACGCAAAAAACTCTAACTAGCAGCTGAAGGCAGAGCTTCTAGTTAGAGCTTTTATAAAGGAAATTATACACACCACCTCATAAAGGGGAAAATATCATACCTTGGCATGCACATCATGCTGCAGTATGTCAAGCAAATACTGTGACTACTTGATGGCCAATCGTAATAATGTTTAAGCCCACTGCTTCAAACCACAGTCTCCATTTAAAAATAAAATTAAGTTAATCTTAAATATCCTTTCTATTGAGCTTGCTTACTTTTTTCCTATACAATCCCCTATTAACAAAGGCTGAAAAACCATTTTTTTGTCTAGGAAGGTTTGAAATGTATCAGCTGGAAAGACCCCAACAGGAGAAGGATATAGTTGCAAATCTATCCATGCAGATTTTTCTCTTCTGTTGATACCTGTACACAATAGGCTATCCTGCTACACCATTAAACAAATTACTATTATACCAGTCTAAAAATTTTACAAGGAGGATCAGAGTTTAGGGAGGTGGTCAAGGTGACTACTGAGTATGACACAAATGTCTTGGTAGAAAGACAGATTCCTTCTGAAATTTCTGTTCTGAAATTCCTCCCTTTCTGGGGGTATCCAATAAGAATTATTTTTTTTAAACAATGTTTCATAATGGTTTTGGTTGGGTTAGCCTTTCCTTAATTATTGTATTTCTATTTTAAAACACAGCTATCCATATGTATTTATACTGATAGACAGCATCTTAATAACAGGGAACTCTTTCCCCCAAAATAGAGATGTATTTCTGTAATCTAGATTCACACGCCTATCAAGGAAGTCCCAAATTTAGTCAAGAATTGCTATTTCACACAGACAACCTAGTGCAGAATTATCAAAATGGAAACAATAATATGTTTATTGGAAGAAGGAAAAATACCAATCCTATTAAGTAAGGAAAAAGCTTCAAACTTTCCATCCCAACAAATAGGTATAGTTTTTAAAAATTATTTTAGAGGATATTTTATATGATTACTAGGCAACCCAGTGAAAGCACAAGTCCATTATTTTTTTAATGAAAAGGATATTTCTTCACTTTTTCACGCTTCCTTTTACAGCTATTTCTTAGGTTTGCTTTTTTCCTGCTGTGAGGTTGCTCTGAAGATTAAAAAAGAAAGCAAATATAAATGTATGCAAGGGAAGTGCTACGGAAGGGAAATAAAGGATGGACACACGCACACACACATGCACACACACACAAAAGACAGATTTTAAAAAGCACAGTTGTAAAAAACAGAGACTTGGAACTACACATGCAGTATGTCAGTACAACATAAAAAAAGGAAGCCATAAGCATGACATATATAGTACAGCCTAAAACCTGCACCCTAAATACTTGTTTTCTTCCCATATGGTATGTCTGCAGTCACCAGATGAAATCCCAGTAGATAACTCTGCAGGCTTATTGCATAACAGGAACTGATTTGTTGATGAAAGCCAAGAAAGATTAAACAGAGATTTTCAGGGTCAACCCACTTTACATCCATTCAGATTTGCTGTCATTTCAAATGCTTTCTTTGCAGATGTACAGCTAATAGCTATGGCTAAGCTTTAAACATGGCAAGGAATTAGACCCGGCAGTATCCTCACTCACTCAAGACCTGAAGTACTCTCATACTTGCACTGTAATAGCACGATTAAAATCCTCTGTAGATAGAAGATGAATCTGAACAACTAAAACTGAGGTATCTGTGATGAACATCCAACTCCCTAGCTAGCAAGGTATACGAAACATCTTTTGCTCTAAAGAATATTATTAAGCTTTTCGGAAAAGATTTGCAATAAATTAACTATATATGTCATCCTGATTCTAGTTCTAAAATACATGAAAGAATATTTAAATGTCTTAGAGGTAAAAATTTGTATTTATATATTTATAAATATGCAAAATATGCAACTGAAGTCATTGGTGTAGTCTACGCAAAACTGGTATCGGCTTTTGCATGTGAAGCTGGGCAAAAATGCTTCTGTGAGTCATATAGCCTACAAAACCATCTATTCCAAGGCAGCTGGAAGGTTTTTCTGAGTAGTTTCAGCTATTAAAAAGTTACAGAAAATCTTGGTAAATTTTGAAATTACCCATATCATCATCTTGGTTCTTGATTCACATAAAGAGGAGAAATGGCTGACAGTACAACAGTCTAAAATATATACACATAAAACAGGAAAATATATACATGGTGTCTTTACACACATATATAAAAACAAGTTTTCAAGGTTAGAGTGAGTTCTGACCAAATATACATATGACACATCTATATATCACATGTATATATAAATTAAACATCACAAAACTGTTAAATGTTGTAAATGCCATATGCATGTGTATTCAAAACTGTAACTTTGAGAGCCTGTTAAAATATATTTCTAGGCTTTCTGTCATCATTCTTATAGGGGTTTGTAGGAAAGCTTCTTTTAAGTAAAAAAAGATCTGTTCTCCCACATGCATTGTACATTTAACCACAATATTCACTAATTCACCACTAATTCAGAACTTACAAAGGTGCTTGTTCTGTTTTTTGCTATGGATGCTTCAAGGTGTGCCCATAAGAATTTGAACAATTTGAAGCTTCTTACAATCATTCTTTTAGTAAATCTAATAGAAAAACATATAAAAGTCCTGACCTGGACTATATCCAGGCAAGCACAAGAAAGGCAAAGGAATATACTAGGAATTTGTCTCTCAAGATATGCTAGATTCATACCCATCTTTCTTAAAGAGTGTCTGAAATCCTTACCTCCTTTTCATGGACATGTTGCCTGATCAACATGAACTTCACAGCCTCCTCCCAACTGTTAAACGAAAAGCTTTCATTAAAAAAATTATGCAGCAAATATAAAATACCCAAGCAATTTTCAATTAACTCACCAGTACTTTCAGTAACATTTCCAGGTATGCATTAAAAAGGACTGGAAGGCTATTATAAAAATTTGATGTGTGCACTGGTATTTATTGTAGAAAGGGGATTACAGTTTCAAAGATTGTCCTAGGTTTTTATTTTAATAATATGTCTACATAACTAATTTTGAGGAATGGAGAGATAGATAGACAAATAGATAGATAGATAGATAGATAGATAGATAGATAGATAGATAGATAGATAGATAGATAGATAGATAGATAGATAGATAGATATGATTGCATTGTGTCTCTTTTTATTCGAGTCACAGTATTCACAAGATTTCACAAGAGGAATTAGTAGTAAAAGTAGTTTATAGTACTTCCATATCAGCTATTGCAGGAGGTCATAAGACAGAACTAACTTGGTGTTGTAAGAATCTTGAATTTTACCCTTGTCTTTAGCATCTAAATGAACTGCAGTCTTTATCAAGCTCTCTGAAAATTAACCACATATTAGATATGTTTTTGAACCACTAGGTAGATATGAAAACCCTAGTGTTATTGAACTTCCTTGTCTGTTCAAAGAGCAGTAATAAAAGGAAAGTTTTGAAGTATATCACTAGAAGAGGCATCAAAGTATTTCCTTATTGAAAGGTAGAAGAGCTCATAAAAAAAATAATTCTATTTTCTCTCCTCAATCTTTCATTTTGCTTCCAAGATTGCTTATCTTCTTGGATAATTTTTAATCCTCCAAAATATTACATGTGGGAGAAAAAGCTATGATCTATGTGAAGATATTAAGGCTTTACAGCTGTAATACTGAAAATAATCCCCATGGTCCATCTTTTATTTTATATAATTCATTTGCTTTACATCCATTTTTATGTCAAGGCTCCCTTGCACGGGGGGGTAAGTTGTACTCTTCACATTGAAAACAGGCAGATAACATTTCTCCTTGCTCCTCTCTACAGTAATTGCAGAGGTAGAATTTTTAAAATGTAACATCACCTTTTTAACAGAGAGATTCACAGAATCATTTAGGTTGGAAAAGACCTCTAAGGTCACTGAGTCCATCCATTAACCCAGCATTACTTCCCCTCTAAAATCATAACTCTAAGTGTCACAACCAGAGGTCTGAGCATTTCCAGGGGTGTGTCTCCAATACTTCCCTGGGAATCCAATTCCAGTGCTTAGCCAGCCTTTCAATGAATAAATTCTTCCAGATGTTCAAGGTGAATCTCCTCTGGTGCAGTCTGACGACTGTGCCCCAGTCCTTTCTCTGGCTGCCTGGGAAAGAGGCTGATCCCCACCTGGCTGCCTGCTCCTGTCAGGGATCTGTAGAGTGTAAGGTTCACCCTGAGCCTCATTTCCTCCAGACTAAACAGCCTCTCCTCTCAGGACCTGTGCTCCAGACCCTTCACCAGCTCGGTGTCCTTCTCTGGATGCACTCCAGCACCTCAATGTCCTTCTTGAACTGAGAGCCCAGAGCTGGAGGCAGAAGTCAAGGTCCAGCCTGACCAGTGCTGAGTACAGGGGAACAATCACTGCCCTGGTCCACACTATTGCTGGATGCTGCTGGCTTACATGTAAACTCCTAGCAAAAATCCATGAAGTTATGCTTGAATTCAAAAAAATCCTTGGAACACAGCTGGTGTGAAATCTGCTACCCCCAACCCGTTTAGAACTCTTTTTGTTCTGTGTTTATTTTTAAATGTCCACTCAATCAAAGCAAGTCTTGTCTCATTGCAAAGCAGAAAGAAATTTTGGCCCAGTGCAGTGTAGGAGCAGAAGAGAGCTGCAAATGGAAATAAAGGTCAGGGTATCAGTTTTGAAGACTCTAGTGAAATTAGAGTAGACAAAGAATAACCCTCTATGAAATCTTTGAGTATCTGTCTTCAAAATAACTCAAACCACTTACAGGAACCACCTGGAAAAAGGAAAAGGAAGACCTCAGCTATTCAGAACTAGCTAGGCAGCTGATCAGTACATGAATGAAGTGACTGATATCTTCTATTATTCATCGACGTAAGGTACTCCTTTGAATAACTAACTCACTGTCTGCATGATGTCTACTGAAGAAAGGGTTTTCCTCTAGTGCCTGTTCAGCACAGAAGAAGTATGCTCCTTTTGGGGTCATAAAAATCCTTTTATACTGCTCTAAATTCTTGTGCCTGTGTTTCAAATAGACACTTGATATTGAAAGTAAATCTAGCAGCTACAAGAATTATGTATTTCTTAATATTCAGCAGCTCTGAAGAGTCACAGTTCCTTATCTATACAATTTTTCTGAAGCCTCAGATACACAAGACCAAGTCTGAATGCAGACATCCTCATCTTTGCTTGTTTGCTACTTCTGAATGAAAGCCACTCTTTAGTTCTCATCTCTTTTCCCAAGAAATCCTAATAAGGTGCTTAAAAATTTCTTATCAAACAGGGTTAATAAAACAGTACTAAAATCTTTGACAAAGAACCATTTTCACAGTATGAAATACTAGAAATGGTCCCAAGGCAGCAATACTGTTCATGGTGACTCAATTGATTACTCAGTGGAATTAATAAAAATGGAAGGATTTTATCACGCTCCTCTCCTACTAGTACTATTTGGTTATATTTTTTACAACTGTTAATGTATTCTCCTTTATAACAGCAAAATGGCTTAAAAAGAAGAAAGATAAAAAATGATGATATGCAACTTCCTTCTCTGCCTGGGGTGTCCCGTTAGGCTTGGAATCACCTCCAGCAGGACATACAGATGGTCTAAACCCAGGTTTTTCCCAAAGCCACCAATGAGAGGCTGCAGGAGACGGTTTTTCAGAGGCTTCAAGGATTGTTTATTATTTCTTATCTCAGGAATTCTCTGCCCAGCTGACAGCAGTCTGTTCAGCCGGGCATCCAGGGCAGAATGGACCCTGGCAGGGCAGGACTTATCTTTTATACTCTAAATTATGTACTAGATATTTATAAACACTTTCCAATTCAATACAACCTTGTTAAATGGTCCAGCTTTGTCCCCATCCAATCTGAAAGTGCCAGCATGTCATCCAGCATGGATGACACGGAGAAGAAGGAGGAAGAGGTATACCATGCCCCAAATTCTCCATGTTGGCCACGCGTCTCTTATCACAAACATTCCCAAAAGTCTATTTATCTACATTCTAACAGTCTAATTTACACTTTACTAATTTTGGTGGCTTGTTTCCATTCCCTCTGTGTTGGTAATTTCCCCCAAGCGTTTGAATTCAGTGCCTGAGACACCTGAGTCTCACTCAAGGGTCTTTGAGACGCTCGCTCCCCAAAGAAGCCAGGGGAATGCCCTAGACTCCCACAAAACAATAGTATAAAAATCTAATGGCTCCAAGGACATTTTGCTCTAAGGCAGTGGTATGCAAAGAGGGTGGAGGTCAGACAGCCACAGAAGCTGAACTGGGTGCCACCGCAGACCTTCTGGCCCTGGCACAGTGGAAGCTGTGCAGAGATAAACTCAAGGCAGGAACAGAAGTGATCACAGTGATATACACTGAATTATGCCAGCTGCTTTATGGAATTGTCTACTCCATTAATGTTCCCAGTTGATATTATTTAATCTCATCTTCCAAGTCTTCGGTAAATGCTTGTCCAGTTTAACACATTATACTTTAATTGCAAGATAGTAGTATTTTCTCTGGATTTACTCTCTTTACACTTGGTTTAGAAATTTTAATTAAGTATGCAGTTACCCAATCCAGTACTCAGTGCATGGCAAACTCAAAAACTATGATGGTCTCCTAGACATAAACAGAGAGATGACTGAACTTGTGCTTCTGAACATCTTCACAAAATGCTATGTGAGCCGATTCATCACTGAAGTACTAATGTTTGAAGACAAATGTTGGTAGTTCAGTGTCCAAAGACTTCAACTCTCCCAGCTATAAAATGTCTTCAGAATACCATATAAAAGAACTGCCACAGCTGAATATTGTTTTGAGCAACAATCATTTAAGAGACTTAGGTATAAGACAAGTAGATTAAGAAAACTCCAATCAGAATCACTCACAGAGAAATATATTAGAAGAGTGCTCTACAAAAGACTAGAAAAGGAGATACTAGCATTTTAAAACCTTTATACTGTGTGAAAAACCTGACTGCATAAAATCTTATTCTTATGAGACCAATGGCAGTTTCTCTTGGTTATACACTGAACCCTGGTGATTCCTCAACTTAAATACTGGCCTAAGCAAGATAAAAACCCTAGAACATTTCTTTTTGGTGAGATTAAAAAAAAAGTTAATTGGTTTATAATTTTTATTTTTGTATTAGGAAAAAGGTTAAATCATTCCAAAAGTACATTAAAAATTTTAAAATTATGCTCTTCACAGAATATATCACTACCAGATAATGGCATTGCCAGAAATGTGATGCATCTGAATATTTCTATCAACCCCTTGCTTGTTTGCTAGGAGATTCAGGTAAGCCTACATTTGGTGAAATGAGGATTTGTTCCTGTAATTAAAGCACTGAAGTGGAAGAACTGTCTCTATCACAGAATCAGTGTATAGCTTTAGGCAAGACTGTTTTCAAGTCTCTCTTGTAAAATTGGGGTAGCATTTCTCTTATCCAGTCCTTTCAATCAGCAAGTGTTAATGCACTTTTGTTTGTTGCTTAACATATAAAGTGTGTTTCTAAAGTGCAATTACTCCACAGGTTAATAAAATTTAATGGTAGCTTCTCTGAAAGGCCCCAAACTCCATCCTGACAACAAAGGCAAGGGAGGGCTTCCTTTTAAATGCAGTCATTATGGTTAATTACAATATAGTGTGCACTGCTAAAGAACCAATCCCACCAGGAGGAAAACACATCTCGGTGCTGATGATGCCACCTGCTTAACTATTAAACCTCAAGTGCTGGCTTTTGTTCCACAAGCCTACCGCAGAGACCTTCCTCTGGGGCAAAGCGCTGGTGTGTGATGTGACAGATTTTGTCTGACTGGAGGGCAAGCAGGACATGCCCGTAGGGTAAACCTTGGTCAAGTACATTTCCATTTCATTAAAGATGCATGCTGAACTGATCCAAATTGTTTCAATACACTGGAACCTACCTCTATGATATTTTCACAAATTGAAACGTTTCAGCTTGCTGGTAAGCTCTGGATTAAAAGGTCAGAATATTAAGGAGTTTCATGATCTGGAAATAACAGGTTTTGACGTGCTGTTCTAACAAAGCTACAATTCTCTTCTTTCACCATGATGCATGTAATTCCATTCTGTCCTATTTCCCAGAACTGGAGGTAAACAAAAACACATTAGAACGGTACTTTCAGAGGGCAGGATGCTTTCAGCTGCATTAACATCAAGCTTTTATGCAGTTCAGACTTCTGAACCATGCGATTTTTTCTGGACATTCAGTGTGGTTTATTTTTAAATCTTGTTGATCATAGAAAGCTGTATTTTCCTTTCCTCTTTCATGACAAATCAAGATTCCTCATCCTCATTTTGACAGCTTTTAACCTAATACTAGCTTCTACTCTTGACAATTGTGCATTACAGTAATTGAAAATGCAAAACAGGAGTACATTAGTTTCAAGAGCAGAGAACTGAGGTTCTCAGTTCTCTAATTACAGCTGAGCTGAATACACTTTGTAGATTTTTAAGCTTTTCTTACTTAATTTTCATCATTGAATAGCATGGACATCTATGAAAATAACAATAAAAAGCATCAAAAAAATAGAGCATTCAAATCTCAGTGAGATGCAAATCAATTGAACTATGCCACAACTTTGGAAAATTACACATCATTCTATGTTTATCAATGTAAAAATACCTGAAATTCATTTTATCAGCTTAATTTTTTTTTCTTGTTTCATCTATTATATACTTAAGGAAATGGCATTGTTTTGGTGAATTAATTTATAAGCCTTGACACAAAAGTTTATTTCTTGTATTTGATCAGTTCATCATGTTTCAGGATATATTTTTGCATAATTTAATATGCAAAGACCACATTAGGAAAAAAAACCCCACACAAATTAAACCAAAACACTTTTGTAACTATTACCTAACAACAAAAAGAATTGGATATCTGTAGGAAAGCGTAAGAACAAGTTAATTTACTATGTAGTGGATATAGAATTTCCATCATAGATCTTTTATCTGCCATCCAGTCTGTCAGATCTTTCAGGAATTTAGCATGACTTTCTTGAGCAAAAAGAAGCAGTGGAGACAAGCACATGCTTTAATATTAACAGGTTTTTTAAATTTTTTTTTTTTATATTCAGATTGTGTTTCATTTGATATATAATAGGTTGAGGACATTAATTACAAAGGTGGAATTTCTCTGTACGTGGACAAAAAATCTTAAAGGAGCACTAAATATTTAGTTAGCAAGTTTGACTAAAAGTATATATTTCCTTTTTCATTAACATACAACAAAAATTCACTGTCAAATAAATTTTTTCAGTATCACTTGACAAAAGGCATGTCTATATGCCGTAGAGATAAAGGGAAGACATAGTTATTTCTCTGCCATTCCTATTTTCAATTTCACCATTGTGAAATTCTGATCAGAAGGACCCATAGCAGCTCAGACCAAATTCCACCCCTGCCATCAGAGCCTCCAACACTGGGCAGGGGCAGATGGTGATCAGCAGGCAAATGCTGTCACTGCCCCTGAATATACTCACATCTATGTGCCAGTGATCTCCAGCCCAGGGATGCTGTAAGCTATAAATAGTGTCTTTGTGTTCAACAGCTCTGGCTACAGCTTTCTTCTTTGTGCAGGAGCCTCTTTTTGAATGTGGACAATTGTGTTAATCTGATAAAGCCATACATATCAATAGACTGAAATATCACTGACAGCTCATGTCTGCACTATCAGGTAGCTAAGGGAAAGAAAAAAAAAAAGCATTACTTTTATTTCAGGTTTGAATTTTGTCATCATTTACTTTGTTTGAAGAGATAAGCATCTGAACTATGACCTCTGTGAGAAGAATTAAGGGTGTTTTGAAAGCTGAACACTGGTAAGATGTTCAACTTCTGGAAGGCAAAAGTAATACAGGTGAAGAAGGATCTGTAATAAATATTTTCAACAAATAGAACATATTTATTGTGGATTACTACAGAAAATCTTACACAACTACCACTGCATGCATAAAAAAAGATTTAGAAAAACTTCAAGACCAAAAAACATCAACTTCTTAAGCCCCATAACAAAGTGCCTGACATACAAAACCAGGAAACAGCTTGAAACCAAGTGATGATTTTTTCATCTGATATTGAATTGAAAAACAGCAAGACCGGGGATTGCTACTTCAATCTTGTAGAACTGACATTCATTCTGTAGACAACTGTAAATCCCCAGCAGTCCGATCAAAACACAAACCTTGATCCTGTGCTAATACAAAGACAGGTTGTGAAACATTAGAGAAAATTATCCATTACAGATGATTTGGTTGGATGAGTGTGTTTCCTTGTATTTATTTAGGTCATGACAGAACTTTTAAGAACTGGATTAATCTGGGTTTTAACTCTGAGATACTTCTATTTGTCAGTGTATGTCTAGAGGTGGTAATTGACCCTGCTTTTCCAACTAACATACTCCTGTTTTGCATTTTCAATTACTGTAATGCATAATTGTCAAGAGTAGAAGCTAGTATTAGGTTAAAAGGTGTCAAAATGAGGATGGGGAAATAACTTTAAACTCTGTCCTCTTACACTGGGGAAGTTAAAGAGTTCTCTGCTTCCACCTGTTGGTAAAAATAGTCCCCAAAACTCATCCATGGAGATGGTCTGCCTGCATGCTCATCTACACAAATCCTTAGGAAGAAAAAAACTTCACAATTTGCTGTGACACAGAATCTGAAGATTTTTACAGTCAAGAGAAGGCCACATGAAGTATGTTGTACTGTCGACCCAACACTCTCTGTTTTCTCACACATTGAAACTATGAAAACATTGAAATTGTCCTCTATTAATGCTACTAAAAGTCACAGTCCTTTTATTATCTAAGACCTTCAAAACACAAACATGCATGATGAAACAGCAAGTTCAGTTAAAGGTAAAAAACCCCATATTAAAATAGGAAGCACTTCCAAATTTTTGAGTTTTAAAATGGAGATTACCCACTCAATTGGACTGCTGGTTCTTACAGCTTGCATTTCTTGTGTGTTTTCAGTGAATTGTTGGTGTTCTGCTTTCTGCAATTGACAGTGATGCATTTTGTTACAGCCTCCAGGTTTGCCATTTTCTTGGAAAACTCTCTTTACCAAGTGTGCCGCTGAACCTTCCTTTTTTATTAAAACATATTTAGGCTGTTCTTATCTTTCCATTTTTCTCCATTTTCCTCTCACCTTTTGAAGTTTTTCCATGTTATTAAAAATGCTCTTTCTGCATTTTGACCTTGCATATTTTTCATCCCACATCTCTGTTCATTTATTTTTTTTCAAGAGCTATTCACTTGTTTGGCTTTGAATGTTCTTTATCTCTGAAATATTTTGTTCTATTTTTTTCTAATCATTAATAATCCTGTACAATTTTAAACCATTGTTTAAAAATCAGTACTTTCTGAAATACAATATCAGTCTGGGGGTTTTTTAATCGTTATCAGGTTTTGACTTCTGTGATAATACTGAAAAGTTTTAGTGTTCCTCCATCAAATCAGGGACAAAATTAGCAATCATATTTTCCACTAGATTCTCAAGCTACACAGTTCACATAGAAATTCCAAGCATTTTCTCCTCCTTATCCTATGAAGGCCATTGCTAGTTTTCTGCTAAAACATCGTCATGCAGTTTCTAATGAATTCCCATTCCATTATACAATTATATAGCTTGAAGAACTTCTAATAAATGTAGGAGCAACAAGTAGCAACATTGTTATAATGGGATACTATTCAGCATTCTGGATAAAGAAGAGAAATGTAAGAAAAACGTATTTTGGGAAATATGAGGGTCAGTATTATTATATAAGTATTGTTTTTCTATTTATTGAGCATACCTGCATACCTTGCTTCCATTGCCTAGAATATAAACTATGTTCTGGTGGCCTATTCTTTTCCCTGTCCACTTTGGTCTAACTGGTAATAATTAACATATTTTCTGGCAGACATCTGACTTTTGACATAAAACCTTTCAGTGGTTTCTGGGAAGATCAGGGAAGGGTCATTAAATGGCCAGAAGAAAAGTGTGTACAGCCCTTTTTCACTTTTAGGCATATTGAAGTCCTACAAACTACTTTATCTTTCTATCACGTGACATTTAATTATGTTGTTTTGTTAACCAAATCCCAGATAAAAGGAAAAATGTTTTTAAACTATTATGCTGCACAGGTATTGTGTATTGTTTTGTTAAGGCAATCCCTGCAACAAAAGCTTCTATCACAGCAATTAAAGTGTCTGTTTCTAAGGAATCTCGGATGACCACAACTTGAACTTCAACAACTGACCTATGTGTAAAAGTTCTGTGTAATATGTGAAGCATATAACATTCCGTAGTATTTAAGTGGCCATCAAAGAGCTTGTGAACCTTTAATTGCCCCTAAGCTGTTTGATTTTATAACAAACTCAAAGAAGACAGGAAAGCTCATTCCTAATGGGTAGAGTGGCTAAGTTGGCAATGTCTTCCAGTTTTAGAACACAGGCTACATAACAGGAACATGAAGGTTTTATTTCTAGCCAAGTTTCAACATATGTAATTGAGCATTAAAGAGCTTTTCCAAGAGATTTCCTGCTAACAGCAGGAGTTTTCTTTCCATGCCAAAAATGGCTTTTCTTTAATGAAAGCTACAAGATGTAGCACAGAGGAAGCATGGAAACTAACCAAAGTAGGGTACTTTGAAAGACGTCAGATGAAAAGACCTGGAAGCACCTTTGAGAGAGGAAGAGCTCTAAATAGGTATTCAGCTGTTCAACAGACAGTACAAACTGGATGAGAAAGGAGCACAGCAGAGCTCCTCATCCTGCCTGTTAGACCCAACTGTATAATTGCTTAGGTTGTCCACAGTCTGCTCACCTAACAAAGACAGAGTTTCAGGTCAAATACTAGCTGCTAAAAACATGCTGAAACCACCCATATACAGAACGATTTACTGAGATATTTAGCCACAGCATGCTACTGGCATAAACATGTAAATCATGACTGTAGGCTTTTTTCCTTCCTTTTTCTGAAAAGATTTCAGAACTGACTTCTAATGCTGAAGAAACAAAAAATTCATTGTGTATATCAAAACATTTTAACCAGTTGTATTTACTAAAGTTTAGCTGAAGAAACTTCACGCTGGGATTGGATAAGACTTTATACCTGACCTGTGAAAAGCCACTGTTGGTGAACTGGAGGCAACTTTCTCTATTATGCTGTAAATCAAGCTGATAAAGGTTTTATCAGTTAGTTTACTTCTTAAACTGCAACCAGGCCTGGAGGCAATAACTGAACTGGATGTTGTATAAATATATATAACAGGATATTTGTCCAAACACTGAATTAGGTGGGTGAAAACCCTGTGTATTTCTGAGAATCCACACTAATTATTTTTTCTGGTTTCTTATAGGAATTCAATCCATTTAAAATATTCATAATTCACAACCTTACTTAAAAGATGTTCTGTATGTCTTAGAGAAGTGAATTTCTAAACCTGTCTAAATAAGTGTATTTCAGGTCTAGCAGTAAAAGATTCTCACACTGAAACTTCACCACTTCAGGTGTGTTCTTTATCCTCAGGCAAGGTACAGCCAGCTTATTTACAAGAATTATTTATCTGCCAGGTTGCAAAGAAAGTAAAAAACTAATTCACACACATTGAACTTCAGATAAACCATGCTCTACAAATACTATTGGTGCACCTTAAATAGCAAATGTATGAGATTTAGTTGCTTGAGAACTGATGGGACAAACAATAAGGAAAAAAAACCTACTCATTTATTTAATATTCATCTATATTCCTCATGGATCAATATAAAGGTCTGAAACTATGAAAATAGCGATAGAAGTGTTCATTCATTCTAGCAAGGAAATTACTTCTGAGGACCTTGAAGTCTGTTTTATGTCCTTGGAGCTTAAGAGCACTTATGCCACTCTTATTTAGGGTGGCTGCTAAAAACAAAATGAGTTTTGACAGGTAGGACAAATGTTATAGTGTCTGCATGACATTTACTTTGATAGTGAAATGAGTGTCTGAGAATTAAAGATCAGCACCACAGCTCTGCATATCAGAGGAGAAGAGCATAAAATATAAAGACACTAAAAATATAAAGACACTGCAACATTGAGCTGACTCCAATTGTTGCATGCTGGTTTGGAGAAACACTGAACGTCGCACACACTGGATCAGAAAGACATACCTAAGGTCTAATATAATAATGCCTCAGATTTTAGAGCTCTCAAGTAGTCTCACATAAATGTGGAACATCACAGTGACAATTTATGTGGCTATGTGAGGGGACTTTCTATATAAATAACAATGAGAATAGAGAAGAAACGTTATTTTTTTAACATCAGCAATCTCTCATCTTATCTGACTTAAAAAAAATAGTTAAACTGTTAAGATGGATGAACTGAACCTATGTAAAGGCATTTGTCTTTTTTACAAAAATTAAAACACTCACAAAATTTGTTTTCTTATGAAATATGGTAATTTTCAATTTATATTTTACATTAATTGTCCTCAAAGTATGAGATTTGTACTAAACCAGAAATATCTTTGCTTAACTTCTGCCTGTAGAACATACATATTCTCATTAAAAGCATGGAATTCACAAGTTGGTTAGACACATGCTTCCAACTCAAACAATTTTTCTCCATTCAGTAGACCTGGTAAGTTTGGACTGTCGAGTCTACCACCTAGAGCTGGCATCACACAGAGCTGGAATGGCAAAAGCTTTCTATCCCATTTTCAAAAAAGTTATAATTTTCCTGATGACAATTTCATACTAAAAATCTGTTTTCTAGATATTCCTGTATGATGGAGCCTCACATCAACCATGATTGCTTACGTCTATTGAATGCCTAGAGTCAGTTCTTGTGTGTACTTTCATTTGGCCAGAAGGCAGTAAATGAGACCAGAAATCACTCTCATTTGCAGAAGAACATGATGCTATTAGTCAAACAGAAGAAACAAAATTGAGTCATTAGATTCAGGAGAGATGAATGCCATCCTGCCAAACACTGTGCCAATCTCTTTGCCAATGCCAGATGGTTTCCTTAGGAGGCTGTTCAAAAGTCTCAGAAATCTCTGAGGTTGCTGTCAATCAGGCCAAATTTTAATTTGCATTTTCATTCTGCTATTTTTTTTAGAGTTTTATGCTCATATGCTCTCTGGAGTTTTTTTAAATGCCTTCTGAGCATCTAACTTCATGCATCACAAATCATCTGGCTTCAACATCCAGCCTTATTCTAGACAGTGTTCACATTACATTGCACCATTTCAAAAGGGGACACAGCTAAATCACACATTCAGGTGACGAGTTCAGCTATTTTTGACAGAGCAAAGTTAGTATTTTTCTTTCAATAGCACTTAGAATCAGGAAGTCAGCTTGCAAAACCCTAAATTACCTCTGACACCCCAATGCTTTCATATTTAGAAAATGGGCTGAGAATAAGATTGATCACTGATTTTGCAATGTAACAACTGTGTAAAATTATGTGTCTCACATTTACTTAATGGATTGGAAAGTCTGCTGCACTTTATCAAGACTGCTAATGAGCCCTAACTATATATCCGGAATCGAGAATATTTAGCAGCTGTCAAGTTTAAAACTAAGTTACAATTTGCTTTTTTTGTCCCTTTTTGATATGATTCTTTATGACTAATTTTTTTTGCAATGTGTACATGGAAAATCTGTTATACACCATGTGTTAGTCACATATCTTTATTTTTCTTCCCAGAAGAGTTCTTTGTTGTAAGACTTTCTGTATTTTTATTTTTTCCAGACGACATACAGCTTTTTTGCACTAAAAGTTACAACAACCAGAGCAGCATGAATATCATTCAGTTTATTTTTAGAGGCACTCAGTGGAAAGGAAGGTGTTTTAAAGAACATACTCCAAGGACACAAATTGAAGTACTGCTGAGTGGGGACCCAGTCTGTAAGATAAACAATAAATACATTAGGAATCATATGACTGCAACACATACAGCTGAAAAAAAATGGAACCAAAACTCATCTGTATGTCCAGAATTTGAAAAACACTAGCTCAGGTGTTGAGTCTTATGCCTTTCTCCACTTCAGATGCTTTGTCAAAGCATTGATTCATCTTATCAGAGTAAATATTGTCTGAATATCTCTCTCCAAGGTGTTCTACCATCAGCATGAAGCAGAGCTGTATCAGGACTCAGTTAAGGCTGCCACATCCCTACATGCAATTTTTCACACATGCTGCTTATTAAATACTTCATACTTCCACAAAATCTGAAGGAAAAAAATCAAGTTTAAGGTTAGCTTGAAAGTTCAATTATCCAATACTTTGTTTGCAAGAGGTACAGAAATAACCATGTTTGAGAAACAGGGATTATCTTTTTCATTGAAGCAGGCAGGAAATTTATAGAAA
This sequence comes from Luscinia megarhynchos, assembly GCA_034336665.1. Classification (NCBI taxonomy): domain Eukaryota; kingdom Metazoa; phylum Chordata; class Aves; order Passeriformes; family Muscicapidae; genus Luscinia; species Luscinia megarhynchos. The sequence goes on along the minus strand of CM067592.1, from coordinate 40,582,238 downwards.
TAAAACAGGTGGTTCCATGAAATTTCCTTTGCCATGATACAGATGAAGCCTGAGCAAATACTTGAAGAGATATCATTTCTATGCTTCATTTTTTGACTCACAGTAATCTGTCCTGACTCCAAAATCTTCTATAGAAAGTCAGATAGAGAGCACAATTTTCTTGCTTGCATCCTTGTACATGATATGTGAACAATATATCCTTGACAGCATCCTTAAAGGAATTCTTTTCAATCCAAAATGCACATGTTTTTAACATTTTCCTTTATTGAGACCTATGGCATTACCAAAATTTCAGACTAGCGGCTGTTCTGTTGATTAATGGTTGCTTCTATTGTGACTCCTAATGAAATGAGACAAAACTCCATATTGTATTACTTGTATAGACAAATACAAAGTCATATTTTTCTCAGAAAAGCATCAATCATTTTTCATATAAATTATATGTAATTTAAGCGATGGTTAGGATGGCTATGACAGCAAGTGTACACACACCACTCATGTTGAAGTAAAGGTAGCAAAAAACAAATTGAATCAAACAATCCATTAGAAGGCAAAAAAGTTACCTCCTTTGTGAATAAACACTCTACTAAAAAAAAAATCACAGTTTTGCAATTGATGGAGATAAGGGTCAAGAAAGAACTGAATCAGCCAAACTTTTTTAGCATAGAACTCGAACATGGATCATGATGAAACTTTATCAAGTTCTAGGACTCTTTCCTCATTTTTTAATAATTTTGTGGATAGTATAAATAGTACTTTTTTTTTCACAAAGCAGAAAAGCTAAGACAGAGACACTGAAATTTTCAAAACACTGCTATTCTGATATTTATGATTTGAACAGCTGTATTAGAAAAGTCGCAGGGGGCACTAGCTAGGAGGCTCCTTCAGGTAAGAAAATCCTGGATCTATTGTGTTTGCCAGGCAGTAACATCACTTTTATGAATAATTCATGGTGCATAATTGTTTTTCAGGTTTCTGTCAGAAATACTAATTACTTTGTTATTATAGTGCCAAAAGGATAATTAAAAATGTATTACCCTGTCCTGGGTTGATAATTTGACTGACTCCTCACCCTGCCCCTCCTTGGCCATGAAGCTGTCTGCTCCCGGGGGAGGGGCCGCCTGGGCTCTGCTCTGCGGAATGGCCTTGGTTTGCAGCGGGCTTGGCTTGGGGGGGGGTGGCTCGCGCGGCTGCGCGCTTGGCTCTGACTACTGCTGCGGGTGGCTATCGCTGCTGTGGTGGTGGCTCGTGGCCTGGTTTGTGAGTTAGCTGTTTTTTAGTTTTTTTTTCTTGATTTTTTTTTGACTTTATATTGCTTAAATTATTCGGTTTAGCTCGCTGCTGTTTAAGGCTTGCTAGCTATTTCGGCTGTTTTTTTTCTTTCTCTCTCTCTCTCCCCCTCTCCCTTCTCCCCCTCACCCCCGAGGATTCAGCACCAGCTCCGGAGGAACCCTGCGGCCTGCTGCTGGACACCGGCCAGAGAAGCATTTCGCCCTTCTAGTAAAGATCAAAGCGTCCAAGTTTCTCTCTCTCGGTGAAAACTTTTTTGTCACCTGGGTCTGTGCTGGGAAGTGTTTCTCTTGTATGTGTTAATAAATAAGTTTTTTCCACTTTTCCCCCTGAGTAAAATTTTTTTTTCTTATTTCCTGGAAAGCTCTTTTGCAAGTTTTTTCCCTAAGTTTGTCCAAACTTAGACATTCATTATTTGGTGGCCCGTACGGGGAAGGAGAAAGTGGAAAAAACTTTAATAACATCTTGTTTTTAATTGGCCTGTATTGATATCAGTATGTTTTTTGAAGCCGTGATGTCTGTTGGATTGAAAGCCTGCCTGTATGTTTGCTCTTTAGAGTTTTTTGAAATCTTAATACCCCTGTGGTCTCTGGGCCTGTTCTCTTATTCAGAGATAGCCCCAGTGTTGTCTCTAGCACGTAGTTTTTTCATGAAAGGGGTATTAACCAAAATACTCATTGGGCTAGGCTTGGTTGTAATGATCTGCCAGAAGTTTATAAAGGTGTTAGAATCCACTTCAGGGATGTACAAGTCGTGGTTTGTGTTGTGCACTCAATTCATTAGAGGAGAAGCAAGCAAAAAGAATTTTTTGCCTTTGTTTTCCTTCTTCTCCCCTGAATTATTTACATCTTTGTTAGAAAATGTTCAGCTCTCCCTGAGTGTAAAGGAAACCATCTTTCTGGTATTTAATTTAGTAAGTTTTTTCTATACTGTCTGCAGTTTATACAAAATGAAAGCTGAGATTTCTAGGGATGCAGGTGTTACAACCCCTGATTCGGTAGCAAAGCAGAGTGTAAAGAATTCTGAGTGGTGTGGCAAATAGGAGAAACTGGGCCAAATTCTAAAAGAGTTTTCTAAACCTATAATCTAGGATTTTTCATCTGAACAAATTCAAGACCCAGTCAAGATTGCAAAGTACTTAAAAAAAAAGTGTCAGGACAATTCTAAGGAAAAGAGAATCACTGCAGTAAGCTGGGCTCTGGCGTACGCTTATCGAACCCTGTTAAATAGTGTAGGACAACAAACAAAGGAGAGGGAACAGGGAGATAACGTAGCTACTATTCCAGTTACTCAGACTGCAGTTAACACCTCAGGCTCCAGGACAAGGGCAAAATTAGACAGCAAGCTTCAACCTATGGCTGTGGCTACCAGTACCAGGAGTAAAAAGTGCGCAAAGAAAACAGATCGGCCGGTGGAGGATAATGATGATAAAAATGCAGGAGAAAGACCTTCAACTCCCCCTGATATAAAATCCGAAGTTAAAGTGACTGATGAAAGATCAGAAACTAATAACTTTTCCCTGAAAGATCTTCGTGGTCTAAGAAAAGATTATACAAGGCGACCTGATGAATCCATAATTAGTTAGCTGGTCCGGCTTTGGAATGCGGCAGGTGAAGCAACCACCCTAGATGGCACGGAAGCGAAACATTTGGGATCCCTGTCTCAAGATCCAGTCATCGATCAAGGTATGATGAGGGGAGCTAGTCCTCAGAGCCTCTGGTCACGTGTATTAGACAGTGTGGCACAAAGATATCTCTGCGCTGATGACCTGTACATGCAGCAGACCAGATGGAAAACCATCGAGCAGAAAATCCAACGTTTAAGAAAGATAGCGGTGGCAAAAGTTATTTTCTCAGATAATGTAACAACTAAAAATCCAAATCTGGTACCGTGCACACCAATTATGTGAAGAAAGCTTGTAAGGCTTGGACCATCTGAATATGCCTCAGCTCTTGCAATAATGAAACCAGAAGACACATATGAGACAGTGCTTAATATGGCAAAGAAGCTTCGGGCGTACGCTGATGCTGTGCATGGCCCAACGCATGCCAAAATTGCAGCCGTGGAAACACGTTTACAAAACTTGGAGGATAAGTTGAAGGAAAACCATAAGAAGCTAAGAGAGGAAATCAAGGAGGATCTCCTCCAAATCTCAGCTGTGCAAATCAGACGTCCTGGCAGTCAACGCAGACACTCCTCTGCTGAGGAAAGAAGGTACACCCCACGCGCGGAGTTGTGGTTTTTCTTGCGTGACTGCGGAGAAAACATAAAGAGGTGGGATGGAAAGCCCACAGCTGTTCTGGCACGACGAGTGCGTGATTTGAAGGAAGACAAGGCTCAACAAGAAGGTTCCACCAGAAAGAAAGCAGCTCCAGTCGCCCGGAACCACAGTGCCACATATGAGAAAAATGATGACGACATGTCCGATCCACTTGAAGAAACTTCTAAGACCTATGCCCCCGTCAAAAAGAACAAACAGGCTTAAAGAAGCCCTGCCTCTAGCCAGAGTGAGGCCAGGGAAAACCGAGTGTTTTGGACCGTGTGAATTCAGTGGCCTGGCACATCGAAACCACAGAAGTATAAAGCTTTAGTGGACACTGGAGCACAGTGTACTATATTCCCATCAGGATGTGTCGAAGAAAAAACTGTTTCTATTGCTGGTGTAACAGGTGGATCACAGGACTTTACCATAGTGGAAGCGGAAATGAGTCTAACCGGCAGAAAGTGAAAGAGATACCCGATTGTGACTGGCCCAGAGGCCCCGTGTATTTTGGAAATAAATTTCCTTCAAAACGGGTATTTTAAGGACCCAAAAAGCTTCAAGTGGGCATTTGAGATAGCGGCTGTGATAGCGGAGAGAATCCGGCAATTGAACACCCTGCCCGGACTATGTGAAAATCCAATTGCCGTAGGACTCCTGAGGGTAGAGGAGCAGAGGGTACCGATTGCCACTTCGATAGTACATCGTCGGCAATACAAAACCACTCGGGATGCTGTGATTCCGATCCATAAAATAATCCGGGAGCTGAAGCGCCAAGGGGTGGTGAGCAAAACCCACTCACCCTTCAACAGCCCCATCTGGCCTGTGCGCAAGTCTGACAGAAAATGGAAACTGACTGTAGACTACCGTGCATTAAATGAAGTCACCCCACCGCTGAGCGCTGCCGTGCCGGACATGCTGGAGCTCCAGTACGAGCTGGAGTCCAAGGCAGCAAGGTGGTATGCCACCATTGACATTGCCAATGCATTTTTCTCCATTCCTTTGGCAGCAGAATGCAGGTCTCAGTTTGCTTTCACCTAGAGGGGCGTGCAGTACACCTAGAACCGACTGCCCCAGGGGTGGAAGCACAGCCCCACCATCTGCCATGGGCTGATCCAGGCTGCACTGAAAAAAGGTGAGGCTCCAGAACATTTGCAGTACATCAATGACATCATTGTGTGGGGAAACACAGCAGAAGAAGTGTTTAAGAAAGGAGAGAAAATTATCCGAATTCTCCTTGAAGCCGGTTTTGCCATCAAGAAAAATAAAGTTAAGGGACCTGCTCGTAAGATCCAGTTCCTAGGAGTGAAGTGGCAAAATGGAAAACGTCAGATTCCTACTGATGTTATTAATAAAATCACAGCTATGTCTCCACCTACTAACAAGAAGGAGACACAAGCTTTCTTGGGTGCTATAGGCTTTTAGAGAATGCACATCCCCGAGTACAGTCAGATTGTGAGCCCTCTTTACCAGGTTACTCGGAAGAAGAATGATTTTCATTGAGGCCCAGAACAACAACAAGCCTTCATCCAGATTAAACAAGAGATCGCCCATGCAGTAGCTCTTGGCCCCGTCAGGACAGGGCCAGATGTGAAGAATGTGCTCTACTCTGCAGCTGGAAACCACGGTTTGTCTTAGAGTCTGTGGCAGAAGGTGCCTGGTAAGACCCGAGGCCAACCCCTGGGATTCTGGAGCAGAAGTTACAAAGGATCAGAAGGCAATTATACCCCAACAGAAAAGGAAATCTTGGCTGCTTATGAGGGAGTCCAAGCTGCTTCAGAGGTGATTGGCACAGAAGCACAACTCTTTCTGGCACCCCGGTTGCCAGTGCTGGGGTGGATGTTCAGTGGAAAGGTTCCTTCCACCCACCATGCCACCAGTGCCACATGAAGCAAGTGGATAGCCCTCATTACGCAGCGCGCCCGGATCGGGAAATTAAATCGCCCAGGGATCTTAGAAATAATTACCAACTGGCCAGAGGGAGAAAGTTTTGGTGTGACAGATGAGGAACAAGAACCGGTGACCCGGGCTGAAGAAGCACCACCTTACAACCAGCTACCGGCAGAGGAAATTCGCTATGCCCTGTTCACCGACGGTTCCTGTCGCATTGTAGGGACAAATCGAAAATAAAAAGCAGCTGTATGGAGCCCTACACGACGAGTTGCAAAAGCTACTAAAAGAAAAGGAGGGTCTAGTCAATTCGCTGAACTCAAAGCTGTCCAACTGGCTTTGAATATTGCCAAAAGAGAGAGGTGGCCAAAGCTCTATCTTTACACTGATTCCTGGATGGTAGCCAACGCTTTGTGGGGATGGCTGCAGAGATGGAAAGAGACGAACTGGCAGCGCAGAGGAAGACCAATCTAGGCTGCTGAAAAGTGGAAAGACATAGCTACTCGGTTAGACAAGCTACCCGTGAAGGTTCGCCATGTAGACGCCCATGTCCCCAGAAGTAGAGCTAATAAAGAACAGCGAAATAACCATCAAGTAAATCAAGCAGCAAAAATAGGGGGGTTGAAAATAGATTTAAATTAGAAACATAAGGGAGAGTTGTTCCTGGCTCGATGGGCCCATAATGCCTCAGGCCATCAGGGGAGGAATGCCACCTATAAGTGGGCACGAGACCGAGGGGTGGATCTTACCATAGACAGCATTACTCAAGTTATTCATGATTGTGACACTTGCGCTGCCATCAAGCAGGCCAAGCGAGTGAAGCCCCTCTGGTATGGAGGACGGTGGTCCAAGTACCGGTATGGGGAGGTTTGGCAGATTGATTACATCGCACTGCCACAGACCCGCCAGGGCAAACGTTATGTGCTAACCATAGTGGAAGCCACCACCGGATGGTTGGAGACCTACCCTGTATCTCACGCTACTGCCCGCAACACCATCCTGGGCCTGGAAAAACAGGTCCTTTAAAGGCATGGTACCCCTGAGAGGATCGAGTCAGACAATGGGACTCATTTTAAGAATAACCTTGTCAACACCTGGGCTAGGGAACACGGTATTGAGTGAGTGTACCACATCCCTTACCATGCACCAGCTGCAGGTAAAGTGGAGAGGTACAATGAATTGTTAAAAACCACCTTAAAGGCATTGGGTGGGGGATCCTTTAAAAATTAGAAGCAGCATTTGGCAAAGGCCACTTAGTTAGTCAACACTCGAGGTTCCACCAACCGAGCAAGTCCTGCCCAATCTGAGTGCCTTAATACAGTAGATGGAGACAAAGTCCCAGCGGCCCATGTCAGAGAATTGCTAGGGAAGACAGTATAGATTAATCCTGCCTCGAGTACAGGCAAACCCATTCGAAATTGCCTTTGCTCAAGGACCTGGATGTACTTGGTGGATAATGCAGAAAGATAAAACAACCCGCTGTGTACCTCAGGGAGATCTGACTGTGGAATGAGACAAAAGAAATATGTAAATGTTGAAAGTTTAAGCAAGCCAGAAAAAGTTTTCATATTGTGTTTAATGAGTGTATATCCCAATCGTGTGTCAATGATCACGATATGGGATAAGGGGTGGAATGTCCTGGGTTAATGATTTGACTAACTCCTCACCCTGCCCCCCTTGGCCATGAAGCTGTCTGCTCCCGGGGAGGGGCCATGGGCTCTGCTCTGCGGGAATGGCCTTGGTTTGCAGCGAGGCTTGGCTTGGGGGGTGGCTCCAGCGGCTGCTGCGCTTAGCTCTGACTACTGCTGCGGGTGGCTATCGCTGCTGTGGTGGTGGCTCGTGGCCTGGTTTGTGAGTTAGCTGTTTTTTAGTTTTTTTTTCTTGATTTTTTTTTGACTTTATATTGCTTAAATTATTCGGTTTAGCTCGCTGCTGTTTAAGGCTTGCTAGCTATTCCGGCTGTTTTTTTTCTTTCTCTCTCTCTCTCCCCCTCTCCCTTCTCCCCCTCACCCCCGAGGATTCAGCACCAGCTCCGGGAGGAACCCTGCGGCCTGCTGCTGGACACCGGCCAGAGAAGCATTTCGCCCTTCTAGTAAAGATCAAAGCGTCCAAGTTTCTCTCTCTCGGTGAAAACTTTTTTGTCACCTGGGTCTGTGCTGGGAAGTGTTTCTCTTGTATGTGTTAATAAATAAGTTTTTTCCACTTTTCCCCCTGAGTGAAATTTTTTTTTCTTATTTCCTGGGAAGCTCTTCTGGGAGTTTTTTCCCTAAGTTTGTCCAAACTTGGACATACCCTAACAGTCAAATTTCCTCCAAAGCAATGGCTAAAGATCAAGACAAGTTCTTGATTTCTTGTTGGTGTGTTTAAACCACAGAAATATAAACCAGCAGATGTCATGCATCTATAGTAAGTCTTTTCAATAACCTGTGTGGACCTTTGTTTTCTGCAGAAGAGCTGCGCTTCGGCACTTGGTTAAGCAAGGAGTTGTTTTACCATTGAAACCAAGGGAGCAAGGTAGCATTTCATTTGAACAGACAGTAACAGACTCTGCTTTCAGAGGCATGTCTAGCACATTAAACCTCTGCTGAGACAGTTGCACAATCCTTTCCAAGCTTATGAAAGTATCAGTCACTTGATTTGCTGTCAGATGCAGTAATCAGTTTCTTAACAGTTTATGAACAGTAAATCAAATCACTAAGAACATTCAGTCCTAATTTGGCAACTTTCCCTATTCCCTACCACTGGAGAACTGGGGGGGAAAAAAGAAAAACAAAACCTTTAATTAAGTATTATTTTTTAATAGACCACAGTTTTTGTTTTGTAAAATCACCTCAATATTTAATTTCATAACACTAAATGGAGGGAGGAAAAATAAAAGAAGAGGAAAAAGAATTAAATAAACCAGGTATAGGTCTTTTATTGAACCAGTAGCCTGTGATGTCTGTAGGAAAAGATCAGAAAAGTTCAGAAATATTCTTAATATACAGGAAGTATAAAAACAGATTATGAAATTGAAAAAGCATACAATTTAAAAACGTGATCATTGTTGCTATATTTCAAAACAGATGAGATGTCTTTCACTTGCCTGGCATTTATTTAAGTAATACATTGCATCATTATAAATCTGCTGTCAGAAAGGAAATTCATCCATAGAGGGCTTTTTAGTGAGGACACTTTAGATATAAAAAGGTATAAAACAACAGAAGTCAGAAGTCGGTTTACCATCAAGGATCTAAATCTCTCTTTGAAAGGATTCTCTAGAAATCTGCAGCATAAAGTACCTGATTATAACAGAATCTACTTGAATATGTTTTCAAATTCTACTTCTATTTTCAGTTATAAAATGTGACACCATTTTGACACAGGTTCAAAGAATCCAAATAGAATTGGATTTCATTTTATTATCTCCATTAATATTGACGTTGTCTCTCAGAGTACCAAAGTCAGATACTTGAGGTAAACCCTAAGAATGTCTTACCTCTGACTGGCTTCAGCAGTACTGAAATATGTGAATGTTAAATAACAAAAAATATCAGTAATTAGGACTTGTTTAGTTTTGGGCTGGGACATTATTTTTGGTGTCTGAGACAAAAATAAAATTAAAATCCCATAGCAGAAAATTCTGGCTAGCAAAAGAAGTGAAACTAATACTGCAAGCTCAGAACACTGAAATAAAATCTGATGGATGAGAGACAATTAATTACCATCTATTGATGTGTTGCTGAGTACATCATTAGCATTTCTTACATCCTTTCAGTAACTTGTCCAAACAATATTCCTGGGAGACAGCATCTCACTGGGCAGAGAAATACATGATTAAGGAAAGCCATTACATTTCCATCTATTTTCAGAAGCAGGACTACAGTCAGAGGCCTTGCTGTCAATGGTAATTTTAGTAGTCATTACTCATGGCCCTGTAGCAAGGCAATACCAATACCTCTTTTCCCTGACACTTTCTATCTGCAGTAGCAAAAAAATTCCAGAAGTGTTTCCAGTGCAAGTCTGTGTTTCCTTATTTATTTCCACCCATGTGATGAGCATTAACATCAGCAATCCAAGTTGCCACCACCTGTTTATAACAATACCATTGCTTTCCAAGTAATTCTGAAATAGATCAGCAAAGAAGTCACTAACTAAAACAAAGTAGCCACTTTTTGTATGATAAGAGAGCACTGAATTTCCATTTTAAGAACTGCATTTGCTATTAGAGGTGAACTATTTTAGTCTAATATGAGAAATAATTTTAACAGTTGAACACCTAAGGAAGGAAATTTCTTCATTGGTAAATAAAAGATACACCAGGATGTGAATAAACACTCTAAAAAGATTACAATATCACTTCGGCTTTATTGCAATCAGAAATATTTCCTTAGTGTGTAGTTTAAAATTTTCCTTTGGTTAAGTATTTTGTTCACTGCAGTTCCTTTAATTTAAAGACTGGGAATTTTTCCCCTTAAACAGTAGCTTTGTATCATTTGCTTATTGCAATGTTAACAACAGTATCCGTTTTCTTGTTCAAAAATAATCATATTTACCCCGTAAGAAGCCAAAGAATAGAGGCATAAGAAAAATAAAACAGTTCACTACAATCCACAGGTACTGGTTAGATAGGCATAATTAAGTGCTGTAACAAGAGACAACCATTGGCTTTATTGTCCTGGTAATGATGCATTAATGAAAAATTCATGGAGGACTGTCTCCTGTGAAAGGGGCCTCCCACTGGAACAGGGGAAGAGTGTGAGGAGTCCTCCCCCAGAGGAAGGAGAGGCAGAAGAGTATCAGGAATAAAGACAAGCGCAGGAAGAATTAGGGGGGGAAAGGTGGTACCAAAAAATGTTAATCCAATTTCTACTGTAACTGAGCTTTTAGTACAAAGACACCGTGACTGGGAACTCTAGCAGAGAAGACACTGTGTGGACCTTCAGCAGAGAAGTAAGACATTCAGAAATTGTTCTCTAGGCAAGGATGTTTGAACATCTGATTCAGGAGTGCAGCTACAGCCAAAACAAGGATAAAGTTTTGGGGAGGGGTTTTATGGTAATAAGCAAATTATAATATGTATATATTGATTGTTGTCACGGTGTGACTTGGGTTTTGCCAATTTTAATATATTCAATTTCTTTTTAGAGATAGGATTTAGGAGTAAAGACAATGCAGGCTCAAAACTTAAAAAGGTACAAGAAGAAATTTATTACTAACAAAAAAAGAGTTCAGAATAAGATTCCTAGATTATTGCCTCCTCCCTTCATTCCACATTCCTTAACAACATCATACAGAAAACAATTCAGTCAATTATCCACCCAAATAATCATTTCAGTTCACTTAAGAGAGAAAAGTCCCTTTTTTAGTTTAAGCTTAGGGGGTGTCTTCACCTTCACATTCTATATCTGCCCGGGAGAATATTGCAAATATGACTCTCCTCCCATTTTTCACAGTCCTTCCAGAGCTGTTATGTTACACACTTGGGGTATCACTTTTAAAGGCAGGCTGCTGAAAGACAGAATTCTCTTCATCTGCTTCTCTATCAAATGTCTCTGTTCATATTCCAGTCCCAGAACAGAGAGAGCTCCATTTCCCCGAGGCAAAAAGTCTTCTTCTCAAGCACCCCAAACCTCCCTAAGTATATTTCACAGTTTAAAGGAATTTTAGTGCAGTCACAATCCCCTTAGCCCACAAAAAAGGTTTTCAGCTACTTATCAGTTGCATCTTTTCAATCTTTTCCCATCAGGAACTTTATCTTCATTCTGCTGACTTCTATAGACTCCATGCTTTATTCTTTCTCATTCAGGGGAGCTTTGTATCCAGATCGTGAAGAAACCACATGGGCAGCTGGAGGCCTCTTCTGCCACGGGGCTGGGGCTGGTGCCGGAGCCATGCGGCCGGTGCTGGTGCCATGCGGAGCCCGGGGCCACCAGGCCAGGGCCGGGACTACCCGGAGCCAAGCGGTCAGGGGGGGCCGGGACCATGCGGCCGGGCCGGGCCCCCCCGCCGAGCCCGGAGCCGGGCCGGGGTCGGTGCCCCGGCCACAGCCACCTCACTTCCCGGCAGCCGAAAGAGAGCAGCTTATTCGATCCACTGTGATTTGTGAAAGCGAAATAACTTTTCATTGGTTTCCCGAGCTGTCCATCACCAAATCAGCTCTCTGATTGGTGCCAGCAGCTCACAGGGGAAGCTCCCAGAGTCCCTCCCATTCCCCAGCCTCATAGAGCCGTCCCTGAGGCGAATCCACCCCTCCCCCGAGCACGTGAAACCAACACAACTGTGTATTAGCAACACACTTGTAGAAACCAGGAAGCATGTTAGGAGGAGTGATAGCCCATGCCCTTTCAGGTTCCTGAATAAAGGATGCCTCTTCAACACAATAAAATGATGTTAGGAGTCTAATTCTGGTTTTCAGAGATTTGGTCACAAAGGTGTTTTAATACTTGGCTTTGTTTCTCATTATCCTACTGTGATTTAATTGACAATAAATTAAACTTCCCAAGTTTAAATTTCCCAGATTTAAGCCCTTGCCCAAATTTAAGCCATTTTGCTCTTTATGATAGTTGGTGAGTGACTCTTCCCTGTCCCTCTCTTGACCCATGAGTCTTTCATTGCATTTTCTCTACAGCTGAGGAGGGGAGTGTTAGAGGAGGTTTGGTGGGCATCTGGTGTCCAACCACAGGTAATAGGTGCCATAAAGAATAGAAAAAAAAACAGGAGAAAGACACATGAAAGAAACCGGCAAGAAAGAAAGAGGTAAGAAAAAAAGAATTTGGTATGCTTCATGGTTAGTGAAGCCATCATCATCACATTCATTAAATTTTGTTAGGGAGGTTCAAAGAGATACAGTACAAAAATGCATGAGTAGAAAGGCAGGCAGAAAATAAGCAAAACAAAAATCCACAGAAAATGCCAGAAGGATGAATGATCAGGGACAAAAAAAAAAATCCAAATTAAACAGTGATTCTTTATCTTCTGCAACAGCCAGAAACCTGACCCAGACATCTCAAAGCTAGCCACCCCACCGCATGAGAAATAGCTGAAAAAGACCCCCTCAGGCTTCTTCTATAAGAAAAAACTTTGTCATACATATTTTATGCCCTTCAGCAAAACTCACCATATCTTTCTTCCTTCAAAGAGCATGCCCAGAAGCAGGCCAGTGTATGAACATCTAAGGAGGAGGAGGGAGAGGAGGAGGAGGAGGGAGGGGGAGAGGAGGAGGAGGAGGGAGGAGAGAGGGAGGAGAGGGAGGAGAGGGAGGAGAGGAGAGAGGAGGGAGAGGGAGGAGGGAGAGGAGGAGGGAGAGGGAGGGAGAGGAGGGAGGAGGGAGGAGGAGGGAGAGGGAGAGGAGAGGGAGGAGGAGGAGAGGAGAGGAGAGATTTCTAACTGGCCTCTTTTCTTTTTTTTGCATGTGTGCAGCAGCCGCAGCCAAATCCATCCGTCTGTTTTGTTAGATTTAGGAAACTGCTGTAGGCCATTAGAATAACAAAGCAAATTTTGCAGATATCTGGCATTTCCACTTGAAAGGATTCAGTTCTTGAAATTCAGCCTTTCAGATATAGAAAGATTTTTTTTTCTATATGTATTTAGAAAAAAATTGCTGGTACCCAATCTTTGATGTCCAAAGAGAGATAATTTCTGCACTTACAATGATTAAGCTCATTTATTGCTATGTTTCGTGTACATATACACAATTTCAAAACACCTTCCTGGCTTTTTGTGTCTTCTACTGTTCTGTTCATTTACTTTAATAAACCTTGTATCACAGGGCAAAAAAATGTTCATGGTGTTAAACCAAATCAGGATCAAAGTGGTTTATTAATTTATTACTGACATGTAATTAACTGGCAATCAGTGAGCTACACTTTTGAGATCAGTGTCAGCAACACAACTCATGAACTACACATCAGGAGCCCTTCAGAAAGTGCTATAAAGATCCCCAGACCCTGAGCACTCCTCTGTTACCAACCCCTGCAGTGCAATCCCTGCAGTTTCCCTGGAGCAGCCCCAGGTGATGGAGGCTCTCTCCTCCTGAGATCCCTGCTGCAAACCCTCCGGGGTGGAGGTTCCGGGAGAGCTCCCAGCCAGCAGCCCAGCAGGGGCCCCTCTCCGTGGGCAGCAGGCAGACAGACAGACAGACAGACAGGAGCAGAGGCTGCTCAGGGCAGCCCTGGAGGGCAGAGGCCAGGGCACCCTGGTGACTTGTGTGGTGTCAAACTGAGCCCTGATGGATTCTGCTCCTGCTTCCATCCCTTCTGCCACTGCAGCCCTTGGGCTTCTCCTGAACCTCTCTTCAGGCTGATTTTTTTTTTTTTTTTTTTTTTTTTTTCAATTTCAGCATCTCTTTTGTTCCCTAAGTGGTGTTTAATCCAGCCAATTGTCACAATCTCCAACCTGACCAGTTTTGGGGCAACACTCCCTGAGTGTTTTAAATTAGTGGTTTAAATACACCACATTGTCTGAGTCTCACATTCCTACCTGCTCTGCTCTTTCTGGTTTGCAAACTGCAGGTGCTGTGAAGACTCTGCAAGTCTGCAACAAAATTCCCATTAATTTCAGACAAAATTGGTAGTCTTTCTGGGTCATGGAGTGCAGTCTATGCAGCTTCCTATGCTACATGGAATAATCTCTTCTGTACAGAGACAAGTATTTGAATACTATTCTCAACAGAAGCTTTGGAGGCAAAAAGAACTGCAGACTCTCTCTTTTTATTAATATGTACAACTTTTTAATTAATGTAACAATATAATACTTTAAATACAATATAATAATTTTAATATACAACAGGAAATTAAATTTCACTTTTTCTTAATGAAAATACAGTAACTCCTTATAGATTGAAATGTAACATTCAACACACTTGGGTGTATTTCATACACTTCTAAATAAATTGGGACAGAGAAGAAAATTAAATTTGTCTTTTGTTTGATCAATGATGAGATTCGCATTAAAAAACTAGGACTCTAAAACGTAAGAGACTACCTTTTATAGCCATACTATAAATATATGTAGAAACACTAGATACCTCTTTCATTCAGTGTTTTAGTCTATGCACATAAAGGGAGGCTAAAATACAAATAAGAAATTGGATAGACAGAGATATATTATTTTCCTCTGGTTTCATGCCCATCCAATATAGTAAGCAAAACATAATTTCATGTCAGAATTCTTAAGGTTCACTGGGAACACACAAGTTATTGAACTAGTCTAGCATCAGCATACTGTGCCAAAAAAATCAAGCACTCTCTAGGGCAGTGACATTGTCACCGTCCATCACATTTGCTATTTTGAGACACTGCTTTTTAACCCGTTGTAGATCACTCAGTAGCACCAGCAGACCTATCCAGAACTTGCTATGGAAAATCTATGGTGTACCAAGCTGCAGTACAGGGAGTTCAGGATAGACACAGAGTCTTCTCTTGGCTGAAAAACACATGAACTAGACAACTGAATTCTCATCAGCACAGAACCACTGTAGGAGCCAAAGCTATCTTAAAAACAAGCAAAAAAAGCTGGTTTTGAAGTAGGTGCTAGAAACTTTAATTGACGTTTTCATCTAAAAATGGTTCTTAATAAAGTCAGTGCCAAAATCATGTGTATTCTGATGCTGTAAATCAGCACACAGTGTATGAAAAATCAATGCATGCATCTGGAAAATTTACCTCTCTGCCTCACCATTCTTGTAACATTGCTAAATGAGTTGAGGCCAAGAGCAGCTTCTGAATAGGCAGAGAGTTAATCGGGAAAGAAAACGAAAGAGGATTTATTTTAAGTTTTTCATCAATTGCTTTGCACCCTTTGGCTCAGTGTCACCTCTTGTCCATGTTGCACAGACAGCTGTAGCATTCTTCTAACTCAGATCACAGTCAGATCAGCCCTTTTGTCAAAGCTGATGCTGAAAAAGATCCAGCCCTGCTACTTTGTTAAAAACATACAATGATTTAGTTGCCATGGTATATTTGATAATTTCATATGGGCCATAAACACAGAAATCTAGCCATCAAACACCTACTAGTGTCTCACTCTACTGATTTAGAAAAGTTACAAAGTTTCAGCTGTATTTTTAATTTCTCCTGAGTGCAGTCAAGAGCTGTTAGGTTTTGCCTAGAGAATAGAAGGTCTTCTGAAATCTGAAGAGCACAAACCTTCCTTGCCTTCTAATCACTCTACAATTAATGCAGGATGGTTGCCAAAGCAGATGAAAAGAAGTATGTGCATGAAAAGCCTCCAAGGTAAAGTCATCTATGGTGACCCAGATGGTAAAAATTTTGAGCTAGAGACACTGCAGCTGTATATGAAAATGCTTCTCTCCCTGGTACTAACTTTAATCATAGTTGGGATAATAGGAAGGCACTGGTAGCTTTTTTAAAGTGTCATCACATTAAAAACATGATATATACTGGAATCAGGCTCTCAAGGCTGATATTCATCATGCAGCAGAGGAACTGTCATGATAGTTTCTGGTGTGCTATCAGGAAGGCTACTGAAGCCATTTTTTTGCTGTAACTGCAGGTCTGGACTGCATTTACATAGAGCTGAGAGAATTTTGTCTCATGAAATCACTAATAAGTGTGCTTTGCCTGAAAACACTCTACATTCTGTTTAAAAGCAGAGCAAAACAGCGGGTTGGGTGGAAAGAAGCAGAACTCAAGAAAAATGGATATACTGCTGAGAAAAGCTTTTTAAAATGAGCTTCAAGTGTTTCTGACTTTCGGGAAACTGAAAGAGCTCTACACATTACACAGGCTCTAGCTTAGCTTTTTCTCAGTATTAAAACTGTACTAGAATTCTACAGCTTTCCTTTATTCCACCCCCACCAAACATAGAAAGATTTTCTATGCTTACTGGAGAAAAGTTCCAAAAAACTTCTGAAACTTCAGTTAACCTTCTGCAATCAGATGCCCCAGCCCTGGTTTAAGCCTCAAAAAATCTAACACAGATTGTTGAGAGTGCCTGAGAGAAACCAGTTGCTCTCCCATTTTGGTTTGGTTAAATACAGCAGAGGGAAACAGCCTTACTTTTTCCTTCATCACATGTACCCTCATATTTGAGACACTACAGACATCTGACAGTGCAAACATGAAAAGCAAGCAACATTCTAAACAAGCTGCAGTTTGTACCTTTTTACATTTAAAATGATTAAAAAGAAGGGAGCTGGCATCTGCAGAACACATAACTTCTCTCTTTGATCAGTGCATGAAAACATTTTCCTGGAAATGTTACATTAAGGACACAAAAACCTCTGCCATCCCACAGAGATAACACTGCAGGAATGAAGACTGTTGGTCCTATTGTGCTTACATAATCCATAGTTTTTCTCTAAGAGAAATGAAGGTATTAAGTATGTAATATTGTAGTATTGTAATAATGTAGTATTCTGTATTGTGTTTGGAGTGATTTTTTTCTTGTAGGTTTTTTAAATTTATCTTTATTTTACTGATCCTGTATATTCTTTACTTCAAGTTACCATTTTGAGTGAGTTTTGTCAGTCTAGTCTGTGATCTACATAACTTTGCTTTGATGGGCTGGGTGAGCCCTGCGGTCTATTGTTTCCCTGATGACCCAGGATTAATGTCTTAAACAAGGACTTTTCCTGCCAGATAAGAGGAAAGGCCAGTAAGGAGCAGATCCTGCAGAGGTGGGGCAATGCTTTTTATCCTGCCAGCTTCCTCCCTCCCGATAAGGCTGGCAGCGTAAAGCTGCCCCAGGGGAGATATCCCGGACTCACAGGTAAACTGGAAGGTATTCCTCCCTTCTCAATGGTACAGTGTGAAACTCTCCCCATCCACCTGCCACCTCCTCCTCAGCAGAACATCAGGGTGTTCCCAGGTGTGGATGTATATAATCCATCAAACTCTTTGCTGTGCTACCCTCACCCCACCCTCAGCGGAACGAGACTTCAGCAGTCACTCCAACCATGGACATTTAAATCACAGCTATCAGGTCTTGTTGCTGGACCTATGGATGGTGATACCTTTCCTCTCCTCAATCTACTCTTGTTCTTTCCACTTCTTTCTTTTCCTTGTATATTTGCTTCATTGTATTTTTTTATGGAAAGGACCAAGACAGCTACATGTCTCCCTTCTGTTGCAACCAAATTGATTTAAAAATAAACCTGGTTCATAAATACATCTTGTCATGCAACCATCCCAAGGGATTTGTTAAGGAGAACCTCAGTTGCCCTGAGTCAGAGGTGGGTTGTAACACAGTGCATACAGGGTGACATGAAAATGGATATTAGGTATTTGTAGGGAGAAGCAAAGTTGTCCCTGAAATTGATGCAGAGCACCACAATTAGGATACTATTAGGAATTACTCTCTGCAAGAATATCTATCCTTGCAGACAAGGGAATCAAACCTACTTTATTTGTGTAGAACCATGGGATAATTTAGGTTACTACCTCTAAGATCAAGTCCAGTCATTAATCCAGCATTGCCAGGACCATCATTAATCACACTCCTAAGCATCACATCTACATGGGTTTTGCACACTTTCTGGACCCTTCACCAGTTCTGTTGCCCTTCTGTGGACATGATCTAGCACTTCAAAGTTCTCCTTGAACTCGGAGGCCCAGAACTGGACACAGGATTTGAGGTACAGTTTCACCAGCACCAAGTTCAGGGGGACAATCCCTGTCCTGGTCCTGCTGCCCACATTAGTCCTGATTCAGGCCAGGGTGCCATTGGCACTCTTGGCCACCTGGGCACAGCTGGCTCATGTTCAGCCACTGTTGACCAGCACCCCCAGGGCCTTTCCACCAAGTTGTGGTGTATGCCCATGGTTATGGATACAACTCATTGCCAATTTATTTAATCTCTCTTAAATAAGAGGTTTTTGTTGCTAAAAACAAAAGAGCAAAACCAAAGGGATAGTCTCCTATGTGGTATGTTTTTGGAACTTTCTCATAGGTCCTCATTGATTCTTTTACTTCACTATTAACCAGACCTTCACTATTAACCAGACCATATATTCTCCACATAACTTTTGCGTGAGGAAAATCAAATAGGTTCAGTTTCACAGTGCTCATCTCAAGGAAGTGAAATCTTTAAGTTATCTGTGTGAAAGGATCCGGATACCCAGGACTGCACCACCACAGGATTACACCACCACACATACCATCCCAGCAACAATAACCTTTCCCACCACACCCCAAGTTACAAATATTCACACCTTGATGACAAGGAGTCCCTGCAGTCCAAAGGATCTCACTTGGTAGTAAATGCAGGGACGTTTATTGCAAGGAAAATACAATTAAAAACATTGAACAAAGGGTCGAAAGATGCTGAGGGCTGGAAGTATCTTAAAATGGCAGGAGGAAGGAAAGAGACCCTACTGTTTTGATTCATGGCTTTCTTTCTAGCCTCTGATTCCTCAGCAGCGTCAGTGCAGGACACCTGTGGCACACACCCTCTCCCAAATTACTATTCAGGAATTGAATTTGACCACACTGCAGTAACACAACAGCTCAAAAGCTCTGGTTTACTGTGGACATACCAGTTCCATGTGAGTCATCCTACAGCGAGAACAAGAATGATTAGCAGGAGGATGTGACTCCTGAATCTGCCTGCCCATACAGCCATTTCCTATAAATCATATTTACTGCAGCAAATACAATGTTTTCTATAGGTATTTCCTATAAACCATATTTACTGCAGCAAATACCACTTTTTCACTTCATATTGAACACTCCATTTCCCCCTTACTTCTCCAGAAGAGAAGGGGGTACCTCCCTCCCCGAAACACCAGAACCCCCACACTCCAGTAGTTTATGGTTAAAAACCCCAAATGAAATAAGCTTGTGAAAAGGAACTCTTCGTAATGAAAGTCAACCAAACCTGCACTGCAATGGTGACAGCTGACCTTGCAGTGTCACATTTATCAACTGTCCTGGGACACCAGACTAAGGAACTGCACCTTCCCCTACAAAAATTGCCTCAGTTAACTGAATCTGCTTATTTTTGTCTAAAGGCAGCCATGGTTTATGGCACAATATCTCAGTAGTAAGAAAATTCAAATGACTGCACACATCAGGGAACATTAAATCACACAAGTCAGATTTTATATTCTCAAAGGAAGATTCCAGTCCTCTCCAGTGCTCCAGATAAGATTAGTACTATTTCAAATAGGAAAAAAGCTAACTCACTTTTTCAGAGATTGTTGCCTTGGAACTTTAACAAAATGGAAGGAATAACTTAAAATAATCACTGAATAGATAATCCAAAAATTACTACCAATAACAGGTTGTATCCTTTTGCTCTTTAGTCATCCCCATAAATACATCACAATCTAATTGGATAAATTTCATCTCTGAGCCTCAGTACATTTATCTGTGGGATAGACTTTGATACATGTATTGCTGAGAATAGTAAGGATAAAAACAGAAAGATATTCAGAATGAGAACCAGTCTCCACCATTTGAACTACCCATTAAATGAATATTCTGATTATAAAATGAGCTAAGATAGAGAAGGAGACAGCTCTGTGGGACCGAGCTTTCTATTTTAACTAAAGGTTACCACTGGAGTAATGCAGGACTGGGAAAGACTAGACACACAAACATAAGCAAAAATTATATCCTACAGGGAGAGATTTACATTAGATGAGGCGTAAAACAAAACAGATAGCCATTTATTTTTTTTTATTAATGGTGCTACTGCATTAAATTTATATGTCAAAACAAAGGACAGTGTTGTGCATTGGCCCTGGTTGAACACAGAGTGCCCACCAAAGCTGTTCTATCACTCTCCTCCTTAGCTGGGCATGAGGGAGAAAATGTAATTAATAGCTTGCATGTTGAGATAAAAACAGGGATGGGTCACTCACCAATTGCCATCACAGCATATTGAATCAGAGAAGGATAAAGAGAAATAAAAACCAAATTTTAAACACATTTCTGGCTTAACTTCAGTCCCAGTTCTCTACCTTCTCTTTTTGCAGCCTCCAGAGGTGGACAGGAATGACGATTGTGGTCAGTTCATGTTGCCTCTGCTGCTCCTCTTTTCCTGCTCTAGTGTGGGATCACTCCCCCAGGAGACAGTCCTCCATGAACTTCTCCAATATAAGTCCTTCCCACGGGTTGATGTCCTTCACAAACTGCTCCAGTGTGGATCCCTTCCATGGAGTGCCATCCTTCAGGAGCAGACTGTTCCAGTGCAGGTCTCCCCTGAGGTCACAAATCCTACCTGCTCCAGGCTGGGCTCTTCTCTCCATGGGGCCAGGAGTCTGCTCCAGCATGACCTTCCCACACAGTCACTTCCCCCTTTGTGCATCCACCTGCTCCAGCATGGAGTCTTCTACAGACTGCAGGTGGATCTCTGCCCCACTGCAGACCCCTAAGGCATGCAGATTAATCAGTGTAAGAAGCAATGGAATCTTTTAACCAATAGAATATGGAGCACCAATTAATAAGAGAACGATACAATGCAGTCAATGAACATTACTGTCTTTGCTAAAATGTATAAAAGCAATGGAAAATTGTGATAGTCATTGTGCTGGTTATATGGGTTAGTTACCCAGCACCTCTTTCCGCACAGAACTCTAAATAAAGCAAACTGCTCAACTCTTCTTGCATGCAGGGTGAAAGGATCCATTTTGGGAAAACAGCTTTTCTGAGGACACATTAAAAAACATGCTGATTTTCTAACCATTCTTGCCTGTGCCTGGCCCATCCTGGGAGCAAGGAGAGGGCAGGGAAGGCACCACAGGTTTGAAATTCAACACTACGTGGTTGCTGAGCCCAGCAATCACCAATCCCACTGCACCCATGACAGCAACAAATCATAGAGGGCAAGGTAAGGAAGAAACTCATGGATAAATCACCTGCTGAATTCAGGCCGTAAGTCAAAAACCGGTAGACTTTTAAAGAAGGAAAGGATAAAGCAAAAGTGAAATAGGACACTGCTGAATTTGCTCTGTCTCTAAAAAGTTGAGCTTTTTCATGAGTTCCTGAAATTAATTATTTATTTTAGCTAGTGAAAAAGATAGAGTGTACAGACACTTTTTACTAGAACAAGACTCATTTAGTAACACTGTTATAGTACATTGCAAATCAAAAAGAACATAAACCTTAGGCCAAGAAAAAAATGCAGTCCCAAATTCAGATAGAGAACAGTACTCAGACTCACTAGATATTATTTTAGGTTAGGCAAAAAATTACTGATGCAATGAATTATTTGACTCAGGATGAAGGACAAATTTTATGCCCTAAATTACAGCCATCTGGTATCTGTATGAGGGTAAACCACACACCACAATGCAGCTGGAAAAGCGACTTAGCACTCATGAAAAAACATTTCACCCTTGAGGCCCCAGGAAGATCTGAAAGCAGTCTTCAAGAGTTAAGCTCTTTTTCATCTCAATTCTTTATTTAACTTACACAAAGCACCATCCAAACATCTAGACAACTGTGGATTTTCTTGATGAAAATCACATATTACAAGAAAAAGATCCCAAAAGGATGATGCTTGTAACTTTACTTTGTTTACTTATGTTTCATATTTCGAACATGTTTCCATAAAGATGAATCCATTTTTACAAGGACAACAGCAAACATCTATCACAAAGTATCTCATTTAAAACACAGACCTGTTTCCCTTTTACACTCATTCTTTACAAAATAAAAAGCTGAGTGCACTGTTAGTGCTGCTATAATGGTTTCTTGACTAAAGAGGACTCTGTGCTTATCTGTTGTTCTCTTCAATTACCTGAAATCAAAGGTAAAGCTCGCAGTTGTTTTATTGGTACAAAGGCTAATTCTTACTCTTCTTTACAAAGAGCTACTAAAAATAACTTACCTTTGTCTCACTACTCACTATATTTAACATGTGTTCAAATAGATATAAAGTTAGGTTCCATTTTTGATCCTAGATTCAGGAGAAGTTCATTTTTGGCAACAAAGCTTGTAATTATTTTCTTCTATTTACACTGGGAATGAAAATATTAATGACAGAGAATCAATAAAAGCACTTTCTAAATTCAAAACTTCAATTTTCTGGAAGAATAAAGTTTATAAAATATATTTGGAAACAGTAATTCCTGTCTTTTTTATTCCTTACCTTTATTAATTTCTATATATTTTCCACAAAGCTAATAAAGTCCTGTTTTCAAAAGGTGAATTAGATGTCTCTTGTTTTTCTTCACAAGTAAGCTTGTACCAAATTTTTGCATGCACAAAACATGAAGAAGGATATTGGACTGCCTGAAAAAATTTATTTATTATTCAAAAAATAATAGCATACATCTCACAGAATTAGTCTGTGTTTTTAAGACAACAATTTTCTGTTTGTAGACTTCTGCACTTCAAATTTTAGAAATATGATTATGTAGGACAAAATAATTTGAAAATACTACTGATTCTTTAAATCAGTTTCTACATGATTTTATTTTGTTAGTAGAAAAAATTTTCAAATTTATACCCTGTTCATATTGTACTTCTCATTGCAAACTTTGACACAGAACTTCTCTCCACGTAACTGAGATATTCCCATAGGAAATGGGAGTAATGCTACCTGCCTGATAACTTCAGCAGACTTCTTTTTCTTTTAACTTTTATATAAGAAGGCAGAAGCACTATCCAGATGGCTTCAGCTCTGGTGTAATCACCCAAGCTCATCAAGCAGTGTTGGGAGGCAAGTCAGGTAGGTGGAGAAGCAGCTTAATGATACTTCCTGCTTCTTCTTTTCTTAGGCAACACATCTACAAATTATTTAGGAAACCTAAGAAGTACTTATAATTAGGTCAAACCTGACTAAAGCAGAATCTTGGTTACATACACATAAATACCCTGTAAGTGAAGACAGAATAATTAAATCATAACAACTAAGCCCACTAAATAAAATTATGTTAATATTATGAAGTCATTCTGGTAAGAGCTGTGTCTTTATCATAGTTCATACATTAAATAAACACCAGATGCCATATCACATTAAAAACATTCTAACATTGATGTTTATTATAGATTCAGTTTTCCTCCTTGACTATTCCCCTTTATTCCTCCATTTCTCTTCCTTTTCCACTCCTTAAAAAGAATATTCCTAGTATTTCTCTGGGTTGATTCTGTGGCCAACAGTCTAAAAGATTAATAATGCAAACAGCCAAATCAAAGGCACTGCTAGCATTGTTTAATTACAGCTAATTTACTCCCTGTTTCTCACCTGCATTCATTGCAGCACAGAAACCCAGCAGTCAGAAAAACAGAGACTCTTCCACACATTAGGCTCATGCACTACTTTCCCTTCCTTTTCCAGTTTCAGTGTCTGTCCTTTAGGAAAAACTTTGAAGCAGCAGCTTTGATGCAGATCAAAGTGAAGACTTTTGCACAAGCCTCAGAACTGTTAGGTCCCCAGCGCTCAGTCTCTATTTTTGCAGAGCTTCAATGACATTTTTTCTGAAGCAAAAAGGAGTCATGTTTACAGGTATTTTGAGAACAAGTGTGTTACACATGGACTATCTCACACTATAGTTTCACTTAATTATATATATTCAAGCATTCACTACGATTACCTTCTGCTTCTTCCACAGATCTCTGCACACATTTCTCTCCTATTACCATTATGGATTCGTTTACTGAATTGTGAATGTAGTGCAGTCTTCCAGAAGGCTATGTTCTCCTTAACATTACCAGGTACTAATGAATTGTTCTTCAAAGTCTGCAGGTTTATGTTGCTTTAAAGGATTTGGCAGCTTGCACAACTATCTTACACAGAATTTATAGCAGGAAAAGTAGGGGAAGCAAAGATAAACCATGGCAAACCAAGATAATGCACTGCCATCCATGGAGGCTATGATATACACAATGCATGGGTTAAGGGAGAGGAAAAAGGACATGTTGTAAGGACATGAGCCATGGAGGAGACTGAATTCTGAAGATGTCCTTATGAACTGGTCACTCAGAAATGAAGATTTTTCTTTCTTACAACAACAAGCTGCCTTGGCTTGATGTTATGCTGTCATAGGATATGCCACGCTTACACAACTGTGGATACTGAAGCAACCTTGTATAGTTACTGGCAAACGTTTGGCTTTCTAACACAACTGCCCACGCTTAATCCTTTCCACAGCAAGGGAAAGACCTCAATTTTCTTTTGTACTATTTTGTCATGGGCAATATTGTCTGAAACCACAGCTTCAGCAAATTCCTACTTAACAGAGGATTTTCAGTAAGATGCCAAAAAATGTATTTGCAGAAATTTCACCTGTTAGAATTGCATGATGGGAGATTATGAAGCAATCAGGGAAGAATAAAATACTTCTCTTCAATAAAGTATGGGGAAAATTCATGCACATCTGTGTTCCTCTTCACATTCCAGCAGTGCTGGGAATCTAGGCAGACATTTGTTGCTTCCCTTCACTGATTCTCACTCTGTAGCTGAGTGTTTGCTGTGACTCAGGTCATTACTTGCAGAGTTTCAGCCTGGAAATTTCCACAGCTTCAGGTAATGCTGGTCCATTACAGTTCCTTGGCTGTTCTGACAGAGAAATAAGACCCAGAAATGCTTGTGCCCAGCTCACAAACAAACCTCTTCCAATTCAACATGGACCTCAGTTCTAGACTCAGAGCTCATTAACTCATTAAGTGTTTGCTAACTGTAACTAGTATGCTTCCTGTACAATTTGAGCCAATAAAAATGAAAAAATGCCAAGTCTTTCTGATTATTTTAAAAATGTGGAAATGACATGATGTCTTAGCTTCTTCCCCCTCAATGTATTCGTTTTCAGCAAAACACTCACTTTATTTAGAACAGCACAACAGATTTCTTTATTCTAACCCGTATTTCCTTGTTGCTGTTAGAAAAACACATTTCTTCCCTGACAAGTTTTATTCCAGGTAGTGTTAGGCTGTCTGTTGAAGCATACAACAGATATTGCCCACATAGTACCTCTTCAGCAAGAAAATGCAGGCAATAGCTTATAATAACTTGCCTGACTACAAAAGGTGCGTCTGAATCAAAACCAGGTCCCTCTGAAACATGTGACACATAATAGCTGAATACCAAGCTGGTAACTCCATTAAAAGAAAGAATATGTTTTAAGGATATAAAAACATCCAAAGTTAAAAAGTAGTACACAGAAAGCTAAAATCTGAGAGAAATACAGCAGTGTTCTATTTCCTGTTGAAGTCCTTGGTCCTATATGCAAATGAACTATTGCATACACAAATTTATCTCCGTGTTTGTCACTAACATTTTCTAATCTAATTACTTTAATACTTTTAAAAAATACTTTCAGCAGTGTAATCTTTCCCATCCCATCCTGCCCCTATGATCAGCAATGGAATAGATAAATTACATGGACCCAGAATAGCATCCAGGTCTGTTCTTTGTAGCAGAGACTATTTGCAGCATCAGAATGGACTGAAATTGTGACTTGAAGTCTACACTTAATAACTGTGGCTGTTCAGACCACTTTTAGAACTGTTATTTGTCACTGACCTGTATCTATCTTCACCTGTATGTGTCTCAATTATTTAAAATTTAACCCTGTAACGCAGCAGGATATAAATGCTCACAGAGATACTCAAAGTCATGTGAAAACACTTTCTCCCACAAGGGTTCAGGCTGTGTCTTGGCTAGCACCATGAAGACACAGCACAAAAAAGGCGTAACTCAGCTCTTCTGAACTTCAGGGCATGATTTATGTCAATTCAGATCTCACAAGAATTCTGCTTGTCAGGTTTATCTATTTCTTTTAACCTAGTTTCTCTGCCCTCCATTTCATACAGCTTTGGTTATAAAACTATTCTTTTTTCCTGCAATTCTCAGCAGCTAATTTGTATAAAGAAGACATATTACTAAAGGGAAGCTTAGGGGCGTTACAAAAGGCATTCTGTAGTTTCCTTGCTAGGTTCGTTGATATCCTTCACAATGTACTGGGAAGCGTTTTATTTCCTAGTACAGTATTGAGTGTTAAGACCATATTCCTGAAGGTTTTCCTCAGATCAACATTAGTGAGAGTGTTTTGAAACTCAAGGATGGTCAGACCTACCCTTTAACCTAAATTAAAGAATAGAGGATTATTCACTGTTATTGATTTTTGCAACTTTTCACACACTTAACTCTTTACACTAAACGTAGACATATTTAATCTCTCTTTGAGATACGTGAAACCTAAAGTTTCATCTGTTGTTTTCTATGTTTACTGGTTCATCTGTATTTTAGTAAACATTAAAATCCACTTCAAGATTCCCTTCATAGGTAGATAATCTCTTCAGCTGCAGTCTGTGGCATTCAGTACCCTTCAGGAGTCATACAGCAGACAAAGATTTTTCTCTTGATGAATGCTAAAAGTGGAATGGTTGAGCCTAAAAGTAAAACTCACTGGCAAGGTTTTAATGGCAGGACAGTTCCAGTGAGCCCACTAAGTTTGAGTATCGCATCGAGTCTCGTTAAAAGGCTAGGGACTAGAAGCTTTTGGCACGCTGTTTAAAATACAAAACTTAAAATTTATCATCAGTTTTCAGTATATTCAGTTTAATTTTACCGAAAATTTCTAGGTTTGAACAAATATCAGAAAATACAAAAGGGTTTTTCCAAAAGATAATACCTCTTCTGTCTCTTTGCTAGTCCACAAGGGAAATAATTGTATCCTTTATCTCTCAGCGTCAGTCTCCCAAACACTGTTCATGCTTCTATATAGATATAAGCTGAGCTGGTTTTTAATAAATCTACAGTGAGGAGACAGGGCAAACACCAAGCTGCCCCGATCTACTTCTCTGTATAAAGCCAAAATAACATGTGCTAAGAAAGATATAGAATTTACTCTTCCTGCTTTTGCTGCTATTATAGTGACACCTGCTGTCTCATTCTGCCCTTTTAAACTAGAAAAGTCTAAGGAAAAAAAAAAAGTGGCAGCTTCAGAGTAAGAACCTTTACAATTATTCTAGTTAATTGTAAAAATATTCCCCCAAACTGCATTTTGCAGTCTGGCTCATGTATATGGTCACATTTTCAGGTGTGGTGGATTGACTCTGGCTGGATGCCAGGTGCAAGCCAAAGTCAGAGAGAAGAGAAGGGAAAGAACAACAGGGTAAGTCACGGGTAGAAAAGTATCCTTGCTGGTAGGATCCTGACCATTTTTCTGGACAGCTCAACAGGAAATAAATAATACTACTAATAATTTAAATGAAGCATAAATAATCACCAATTGATGTTAAATAGGGGTGGAGCAGAGGGTAGAGTCACTAGCACTGGTTGTGGTTGGTGCCCCAGGGTCCTGACATGGGCTGGCTGGCAAGGAGCTCTTCCCTGAGCACAAAACATCACACTTGCTCACTAGCACACCACAACTGGCAGATTATTCCCTGTGTGGGCATCTACCAAGTCATGCACAGAGGACAGTTTTGGCAAATGCACTCAGCAGTCCTTACCCAGGCACCAGCACCATGCAGACAGAAGCATGGACATACAGACTTGAGGTAACTGTCAGCTTACTCTGTAATGTGAGATTTTTAAGAAATTAATGACAGCAAGCTGAAACATGCATGATTTGTCTGGATTTCATCCAATGGGATTCAGGGAGATGTTTGTTTCATACAAAGCCCAACATATGTTCTCTCTCTTAATGAAGTGAGTTCACTATTCTCAGAACAATACAGAGCAGAACGAATAGCAAGGGCTAATAAGACTAACAATTTCCTGGGCCAAAGATTCCAACACTAGAAGAACTAAGTCTTAAAATTTGGCTACTTGAGTTATTACTGAGAACTCACTAACACAAAAGCAAAAGAAACTTTGTGCTCTACTATTCTGGGAAAATTAATAAATTAAATTCTAGTTCA
Organism: Luscinia megarhynchos; assembly: GCA_034336665.1. Classification (NCBI taxonomy): domain Eukaryota; kingdom Metazoa; phylum Chordata; class Aves; order Passeriformes; family Muscicapidae; genus Luscinia; species Luscinia megarhynchos. The sequence continues at coordinate 40,554,041 of CM067592.1, read as the reverse complement.
GTATCTCTTCTGAACACAGAATAAAGACAAGTAAGCCTTTAACTGAAATGAAATTTTAATACTTTAAAAAATTATTCAGAGGGATTGTTTCTAAATTAGGCTCTGATATTTAATCAAATTATAAATCTATGTGTATCCTCTTACATAGAGTCATCCACAGTTTGATGAAGCCGCCCAAGATCTAGGAAGGAGAACCAATCTGCCATGTCTCAGCTTCTGCAGTTTCCAGTTGTGGTTGTGGCTGGAAGGGTGAGGCACAACGCAGCTAGTAATTTTCTCTCTTTGCTCCAGAAATGTAATGTTTCAGAGTGTATATTTTTTGGTTTGTGTTTTTTGGGCTTTTTGGGGGGTTTTGTGTGTGTTTGTGTCATGGGTTTTATTGGTTGGTTGGGTTTGGGAATTGGTGGGTTGTTTTTGGTTTGGTTGTTTGTTGTTTTAATTATTTTGGCTTTAAAGAAAACCTGAAAATGTTATTGAAAACCAAAATTCCTTAAATGTTCTTTTCAATTGTTTTGCTCCTAAATAAACATTCCCATTAGTATCTTATGAAGAAATATCCATTTCAGCTAATTTTTTGGTAAGGAAAAAAAAATGTGAACAGTAAATTTTGAAGAAGTTATAATGAATTGCTAAGGACTTCAGGGTATTTCCTGTACAGGCTGAAACTTGTAAATGGCTGTGAAGTTCTTTTGCTGATTTCACAGATAATTCTCTCTGTGCATCTCCAGTCTTGATGGCCATTGATGCTCTCCCTTCCCAACATTTTTATAAATAATCTCTGTATTACTTTGATCCCTCCTGCACAGCCAGGGTGTCTGATAGAATAGCCTAAATCTTGAGATGTGTTGATTAAAAAGTATTGAGTAGTTACCCAAAGAGAGCCTTTGATCTATCAGCTGCCTACCAAATAGCTTTACTCTGCCAGTAAGTTGACAAGGGGCTTGCTAAGAATTTGTTTCAGTGTTGCATCAGAAACAAAGGAATGCACAAAGTTAACCACTATTTCTATGGCAGATACATTTACAGTAGTCTTTCTGTCCGTTAGGATTGGAAAAATATTTAAAATAATTTTTTTAGCTAGGAAAAATTCATTTCCATAATACAATAAGGACTGGAAAAACAATTAAAATCTACTATAAGAAGAGGAGTGGACAAGATAAAAAAAAAATCAGCTATATCTTCAATATTGAAATATCAACACAATATAGATATTTTCAGTCAATCAAAACACACAGATTTTTAAGGCTTAAAAAGACATGTCTGGAAGTATAGACAGAGATGTCAAATTGCTGAGCTGTGGTGGGAGCTGGGAATAGAGATCAGAAAGCACAGTGGCTGGAAAATACAGTACTGAGCAGACACTGCATTTCCTGAGACCTCATGCTCTCTCAACAGTTCAGCAGTGCCTGTCAGTATCTAGAAATGTAATTATTGCAGGGAAGACAGACTATTTTTTCTGGGAATCTGAATTGCATGTAATTCAGCAATATTTCAAAGACTAGCTTGAGAAAAATCACTACTGAGAAAATATCAGCTGAGAAGTAGTGATCCTCCTACAGCATTGATGAAGTTAGTATGGCTTTTGGAAAAAGAGGAAGAAAATGGATGTTTTCTGCAAGCCATCTGAGCTTTTAGTATGATAATTACTGGGAAGCATTTTCTGCAAACAGCAATGTATTCAGATTAGTTAAGTTCTAATCAACAAAATTACTATCTTATGATTTTGGTAGAAAGAAAGAAATATTCTAAGGGATTCATCATTGGTGATGAGACCCTCCCTCCAAAGCATTGCCTCAATTTTATCCAGCCTGTCAAAAAAAGTGTTTTCTCTGGGTTCCTAAAATGTCTGTGTGACATGAATGACTTCAGTGCAGCTTATTCCCTAAATATCAGGAAACTGTAGCACAATGTGCCCTACAACATACAGGACCTTTTTTTTTATGGAACAAAAGTCCCTTATATCCCAACATTTTTTTCAGGTAAACAAACATTTTAGCAGTGGTGTCATATTTTCTGCATACTTACCATGGGCTTTTTGTCTTTTTACCTCAGAAGTTAAATTAAATTTCCTCAGAGATTTATACCTCAGAACAGTGGGAAAAGCAAACACATGTACAAAAAGCACCAGAATGCTGCATCCTTATCAGTTTCAGGGCAAGATACTTGTTTTCCTTCTACCTACCCACTTTTCCTCATCATTTGTCATTCCTCAAGCTAAACACCTTGGTTTGTGGACTTAGAAAGTATTTGCCTCCAAACCAAAACCAGTAGGTAACCAGAAACATGGAATAGTACTGGGGTTCAAACCCTAAAGATGTCGAACCAGCCAACATTGAAAGTAAGATTTCCCAGAAGAGGCCTGAATTTCTTAAGACATGATTGGGATAAGGAAGGTGAAGTGGTCTTGCCATGGTAGGAGGCCATTTTGAAATCTGTCATAAAATTACTTTTATTAGGAGTCAGCAAATATATTAGCATCAAATACATCAGCAGCATTTCATCCTTCAGAGACCTATAACAGAAGGAATTATTTCTTTATGAAGAACAACACACTATCTGATGTAAAAATCTTTATCCAGGCCTTGATTTTTTCTATCTGTAAGGTTCTCACAGGCAAAGAGTAACTGTTCAGTAAACATGGTAAAAAAAAATTTCAGTGATACTTCTTGTGCTTTGCAAGATCCTGCTTTACCGAATACCAGCAAATCACACATTTCCCTAAAGTGTTATCTTTATTTGCCTATGTTCATAGAGTTTGTGTGTAGCTTCACTTTCTAGTTTCTTACTGATATTTTTATACTACTGCGGAATAAAGCTACAAGGATGCAATGGAATGTCCTTTTTAATCTGTAAAACATGATGTATATTATGGCTGTACCAGGAGAAGGCTGTAAGGTCAAAGTGGCAAGGACAGGTTTTTTCCCTTCACTCACTACTTTCTCAAATTTGTGATGCTAGAGAAAATCCTCTGGGTTCATAACTAAGCAGTATTTAAATAATTAATGGTATCCTGTGTTCAGGGGTTCCTACTCATTTGGCTGTGTCTCTTGATATAGATCACGGGTTTTCAGATGCACCTGTAGGTATATTCATTAGAGTTTCCAGTTTTCAGTTTTTGAAAGGTAACATCCCAAATATTGGGTGAGACACCTGAAAAGGCTAAGTGAACACACAGGCTGAGAAGAAGTACCAGTCCAGGATTAGTTCCAGTTGCTCAGTATCTCAGAGACCTGCCACCTCTCCTACCTCACCTCCCTTCTTTCAATCAGAGTGGTGAACCCTCCTTATCTACACTTTAGTTTCTCAGAAAACAAAAACTCACAAATAGTAACAACAACCAAGCAATTGCATATAGGCTGGGAAAATCTGGTGAAGAACTGCCAGGTTTACTTCCTTGTTCTCTTTAAATCAAATATTTAAAGAAAAATCTATGCTGGAGTACACTATAATCACAAAGGTCTCCATAGAAGGAATTTATCTTCATCCCAGAACCAAAGTCTGGTAACACAGCCCTTTCAATGGCTCTGTAACAAACCTTCTGCCACTAGAAGGCAGCAAAGGTTCAATATCAACATACATTTCATTTCTGTGACACAGAACAGGCAGAAAACTCTGTTTATAAAATGAAATATTCTTTTCCCTGTGTGCACACTCACTGGTTGCTCATTTTTCTCATATTGTTTGCTCTCAGTTCAGATGCATGAGTGAAGACTATTCATTTGTAGCGATTTATTTAAACTTCTGTAGCAATGCCTGTCAGCAGCAAAGAGACTCAGGAAGCAGAAAGAAACCCAAAGTGATTTCACAGATTAGCTGATGTAGGTATATAATGTGAATCAGAAAGTAGATTATCACTGAGTTCCTCTCAGGTAATATCTATATCTACATCCAAAAATACCAAAAGAGTTTATCTCTCCACTTTGTGTGCATTTTCTCACTCTAGTCTCCAAAATTAATCTTATGGTATAGGTATTTTACTACTAAACTTTCCAAACTAAGGATCCTACTTTTCCCAGATTGCCTGGCATATCTGTGCTCTCTGTTAGTCAGATAATTCTATTGCCTTCTGATATCAATAAAAGCCACTGTCAATAATATTCCCAGCTCAGATTTCCTCAGCTATCTACAAGCTTCTGCACAGGACACAAAAGCCTTTAGCAAAACCCAAAGTAGGCCACCTGCTTATATTGTGCACTGCAATAAGCAAACCTAAAGTCTAGTGTCAGTGTGAGACTGATTATAAAAGCCATGGGGCACTGTCCTGTGAAAGTAAATCTGGAAAGCCTTCTCCCTAGGTATTGGTAAATGATGAGAGGTAAATGATGCAGGGCATTCACAAACTAGCAGTCTTAGGACACTGAAGACCAAAACACTGCAGCCATAGAGGCCTCCAAGAAACATTTTTTTTTTTTTATTTTGTGAAACACTTCTAATAGAAAAGGCTAAACATTAACAAATGTTCACAGGAGATAAAACACTCCTAATCTGTGTCTGGCAGTGCATTGTGTGTATCGTTTCCAAAATACTGCCCTTTCACTTAATAACAAGTTTCACAGAGCTTGGCACTCCTAGAAATTTGTGGGCACTTCATGAAAAAATGCAGAAAGTGCAGTCCCTTCCTTAATCCTGTGCCCAGGATCATGCCCTTAATCCTGTGCCACTGCCATCAGTCCCAGCTCCAGCACGAGCACCAGGGTCATTCTGGGTCATCCTGCTGCCCAAGAGGGGAAATACAGGCAGGAAAGCAGGGCTTTGGACAGGCCCAGCACTGTGCTTCAGACTGGAGTGGGAAATAACCTGTGCAAAGGCCTGCACATTGAAAACATAATCAGCAATCAGTACAGAATAGAGCTGAGAAAATTATTCAGAATGCTCAGTTTAGTCTAAACTTTTTATCATCTCTCAGTTTGTGAAACTGTTCAGAGCATCATTTACAGGCATACTTTTCATGACTAAATCACTAGGAAAGTTTAAATCTTCACATGAAGTTCAATTTTGCATGATCATCCAACATATAACTTGCAAATGAAGCTAGAGATGAGCAAATACAGATAAAAAAGATCCTGTCTCAAAAGCCTTTTCCTTTCACCCTGAACACAAAGCATGCATGAGTCACCAGTCAGTAATGTGGACATATCTGTTTTCATCAATGCTAAAGGTAAAAAGTAGTGCAAACCTCCTTCTCTCTGAAGATTTTAACAGGATTTAGGTTAAACATTTTTTCTGTAGCAATGTATTTTATTTCTACAAGATACTAATATTCCTCTCCTTCTCCTCTCCTCCTTAATATTCCTCTCAATGTGGCTCACAAATCATGGTCTGTAGTAATACTAATATAATGCAGAAGTAGTGGGGATCTCAAGGTGGTGTGAGAGGAGTGCGAGGGAGGAACTCTACCACCACAGGCAGACAACATCCAGTAGCTGTGAAGGGAAATGGGAAGCAGACAAATGCACAGAAGAAAGGTGCTCCAAGCACCAAACCCCTTTATTGCAGCAGTGTCATCCAGCCAGGGCTGTCAGAAGGGATTCAGAGGTAAAAACACAGACAGACCAGTGCAGTGCCACCCTGCAGGAGCTGGAAAGCAGCTGGTAGAGCCTAATGGCATAAGGAACAGGCAATACTTTTTGCTGCTGCATGCACATTAAACATTGATCCTATCTTTTACTGCCAGCAGATTGCCTTCAGGCACTGCCATCACCAGTTTTTGCTCTCTGCTCTGTAAACAACTTAGAGGAGGTTTTGAAAAGGAAACTGAAGTCCTGGATTATACTCTGTCTGCTAAAAAGGCCGAATTGCCCACATTATCTAAAAACTATTCCCAAAATTACTCAGTAAGTAGAGCAACAAATCTCAGAAGACTATACTTCTGGTATGCATGGAGAGGGAAGAGAAATTGATTTTGTAATATTCTGTTTTTTATTGATACTGGCCTTATGTGTGTAATCTACATAATCTGCCATACTGTCACCAATGCTAATCATAGTACACTGTACACTATCCTTGGAAATATTTTCTTCTGAATTTCCATCTACATTTGTTGATATTTCTCTAGTGTGGTATTCTTTCTCAGTTGCATATTGTAGCAGAATGGCATATGACAAAAGAAGGTGTAGGAAAGATGGCATAGCAGATGGAAGAGCCAAGTCCATTAAAATAATTTTTCTGAGATATCTGCATGATGCTGGACAGAAAATATACCTCTCCTGCAGGAATTTCAATACTCTTTCATGTTCACTTGAGCAATGACAAGTGTGTAACAAATGGATAATAATTGGAATATATAGAAATTATGTTACCAAAATTTACAGTTCATCAAGAGAAACATGCATATGCGTGAAATATTCACAGGTCCTTATAAAAAGCATCACTTGTTTGCAGAATGATAAAGCTGTGCAGAAGACAAAAGCTTAACTTTCTTTTCATATTAGGAAAACTTTTGCTGTATATTACAGTAGTAAGAATCAAATTAACTTTCTCATTGGAAGGTATGCCACATTTGTCATGGTGAAGCTCCCATGATGGCTCTTTTTTTTATTGATTCTGTAGCACAGTTGATTTCATAATCTGCAAATTCAGTCAATTCTGTTAAGTTTGTAACTGAGGCACATTCAAGCCTGTGTGTTTTGCAAAACAGAAGTCCAAAAGCGAGGAAATAGGAAAGAATTATCTGAAGGCAAGGCAAGTGCAGCTGGCAGACATGGGGGAGGAGCCCTGAATTATTCTCGTTTATTTTGAGGATGGTTTCCTTGGCTATTTAAAACAATGCAACAACTTTTCCTGGCATATGCATGCAGCAAAGTGCCACTCCTATTAAGAATCAATGTCTTCCACTAGGTGGAAAAAAAATCAATGTGCTTTTGACACTGAACAGTGGAAACTCTGCTGCTTCTTAGAAAGACCAAACTTTTCTTAAAGTTAAACCAGAGCATACAGTAAGATAACTCACAGTAGCCCCCAAGGGCATCTAAGGTGATTGGTGTTCACATGAAAAGCACCTAGCATTATTTCCAAACAAATACTTCTACCCAATATGTGATGCTCTTCCTTTAAGTGCTCTGCATTCCCTCTTCTCCCAGGACAGCTCCCAGCAGTTACTTGGAGATCAAAATGAAGCTGCTGCACCTTATTTTTATTCAGTACAGGAAGTGAAAAGGCAGAACTGTTCCACAGAGGTGAGAGAGGGAGGTGTGGAGTGCAGAGCTGCAGCCACACTCATGCTCGATCTGGTGAACTGGCTGCAGCACAACAGCTTTTGTCGTTCTACAAGAGCTTCATCACAGATCAACCAATAAACTTATTTTACCCCACATGGCAGGAAGGTGGAAATGCTGTTGCCAGCCATTCCAGGGGTGCAGCCATAGTCCTGACTCACCTATCACCTGGACTTCTAAGGCCTGGTTATTTGACAACATCTGAGCAATATTATTAAGGTCATTATCCCAGCTCTCTGCATAACCTGTAAATCAGACATGTACCTGTTTACCTACCCAGAAGTAAAGTCAATTTATGCAAAATGAGGGCATGGGAATTGTTTCATCAATTTTGCTTTGATACATACTGAATGTACTCTATGTCCACCCAGAAGAAAAAGAGTGCAACTTGCAGCCCAGACTTGGGGTTTTCAACTTATTTAGCTATCACCATTGAGAAGTAAATTTATCTGAATCTATGCAGCTGTCGGATTTATCTCACCATGACCTTCTATAAAAACCAGTTATGTATAAGTAAAGTATCTATCCAGGATTAAGCCTTTTAGAAACCGTGTAACAGTTATGTATAAGTAAAATATCTATCCAGGGTTAAGCCTTTTAGAAACCGTGTAAAGAACAACAGTAACTTTCTTACACGATACCTAAATATTCCAGATACTAGTTCTAAGGTAGTAAAAATACCTCTGTAGAAGAGAATTCCAAACATAAACTTGTCAACCATTTTGCAGCCTGAAGCACGCACTCATTTTTGCCTGTTCATATTCACTGGTTCTGTAGTTTGATCAGTGAGAGGAGAGAAACACCTACTGGAAGAAGACAGAATTAAAGCTAAAGTCTGCTCTACTCAAGCACATGGACATTTCACTTTTTCACTATGTACTGGTGGCTCAGCATTGGAACAAGTGGTTCATAAGCCAGGCCTGAACTAGTAAACAGCTTTTCTCAGATTCCTCCTCTGCATTCCCTCCAAGGCAGCCTGATGTGCAAGCCTCTCTGGGTATTATTGTTGCAAGTCAGCCAGGCAGTCACTGCATGTCATTCAGTGCACCAGCTGTCGCTGCACAATAGCATTCGTTCCACTGAACAATAAATTAAATCTCCCCAAGTGCTGGCCATACCCTGCTCTGAGCCTTACTAAAACTTGACACATGTTACTCCACACAGTACATGCAACAATCCAGGGCTGGTGATGCAGACACAGCGTTTCTTACTTGAAATTCCTCATGGAATGAAAGTTTCAATTTTTCTCCCCCTTTCAGTAACAAATCTATATGAGCTCTCAGGAAGGAATGAGCGTGCAGGCAGGTGGTGGACAGAGGGACGCAGAGCAAAGGTAGCTATGTTAATAGCTCTTACTGAAATTGCTCTGCAGAAGGTAGTGGCTGGCAGCTCTGCACTGCATGTGCTTCCTGGGGCCCATTATGAAAACAGAAATATTTTGTGAGATAGGAAAAAGACATGTATTTGCCTTGTCCTTTTTTTTGCAGGGAAAAATACTTTCTAGCCCCTTGGACTGTGACATTTCTCGTTTAAAAATCCCACCACATTTGAGAATCTTTACAGTGTTTGAGATTAAGTATGAAAGTAGACACCTGGAATGGCCCAAACATCACTTCTAATTTATTCTAGATGCTCACTGTCTTCATCACCACTCCTTCCTTCATGCCAGACTGTTCCTTACTGCTTCTCCTTGGCCCCACTCCACTCACAGCTCCACTCCATTTTCTTAATCCAAAGCAGATGCTCAGCTCTTCAGCCTTAGGCACTGCTTTGGCCTCTTGAACTACAACCAGCTGGGCCAGGATTAGTATCTTCATGCCTAGCTGCATCACAATCTCTTCTATTCTTTTTAGAGTGGCATGAAGGTCCTCATGACTAGAAATTTGTTATGATCTATATCATCCAAAATTAGGAAACAGAAGGCAACTACCGGGTGTTAATGGTCATTTCAAGATATCAAAAAAAAAAGTTAGGAACTTTAAACTTGAAAATGTTTCCAACCTTTTTGGGTTTTTATTTGGCTTGGTTTGGTTTTGTTGTTGTTTTTTTATCTCAAAACTATTGGATTTGAAACAACTGGGTTTGAAGCTGCCAACATTCTTGTGGGATAGAAGTACCATTTCTGATCAGCTCTGCAAGCCACCAACCTGCAGGAACAACCACACAGACTGTAACTAGCTTTGGAAGAAATGTACCATGTTCAATGCCCTGCAAACTGCTTTGCTTTCAGAGGCATTGCTCTACCTTCTGTGTCTATTAGCCTTGAATTCGTGCTCCCCAAGAGCAACAATACTGTTCTTTGTTCACCCCTTATGCTGCTTATGGGCTACTGTCCCAAAGAATAAGCAGAATGCTGAGATAATTAAGGTCTTTCCTAAGTACTTGCTAAATTACCACAGACCACTGTGAAAGTGATCACTGGGTGAAATGCAAGCTTTCCATGCATGCTTGAGGACCTGATTCAAGACAAAACACGATTAAGTGGGCATGATGTGGCCTTGCCAAAACCCTAATCTGAGTCTGTGAAAAAAACAAAACAAAACAAAATAAAAAATAAATCTGGGAGCATTAATCTCTCCATTTCCTTTTATCCAAAATAAGTAATACTTTAGTTTGAGTTTCGGAGATTGGTTATTGCAATTTGTAAAAACCATCTGGAAGATAAAGGATGATGAACAATTAATACTATACAGAGATATCCTATCAAACCACATGCAGGCTTTTTTTTTAACTGTTATTTATTTAATAAAATATTTAACAGGAAGCAATCAGTAACAAGAGATGAAAACACACAATAAATTAATCTATTATTTTGAGCTGGATTGAATTGTCAGAGGGGGAAAGTGAGCAATTTTTAAAGACCCCATATTCTATATTTAAATTAACTTGTTACCTATAGGACAGATCAATTTATTTTGCTGCAATGAAAAGCTAGCTTCTAGGTGGAACTGCTTCTAGGCTTTGGATTTGTAAATCAGTTAAATCTTTCCAACTTGTATTATCCAGTCCTTTTGAATCACTTCATTCCAACATTTTGCACATCCTTTTCAGTTGACTATCACCAGAAGAATAAACCAGCATGTCCTGGTGAGTTCGGGGGCGGGGGATGGGGGGGATAGATTCTAGGCTTTTTTTCCCCTCTTGCTTTTGAAAATCTATCAACAGATTACAAGACATACTATTTTATATGCACTCCTGAAAATAAATATGGAGGCTGGTTTCAAATTTTTATATACTCTTAAGTTAACTTCTATGGCTGCTTTTCATGAGTCCTCTAAAGGGTACAGCAACATTGCCAGGCCCACAGCTGTGGAGATTTCTGGAGAAGGAGCGCTTTTGCAAAAACAACAGCTCTGGTGATGCCATGCATCTTGGTTTGATTTGGGTTTGCCAATTTTAATACATTCAATTTCTTTCAGAGATAGGATTTAGGAGCAAAAACGAGGCAGGCCTAGAACTTAAAAGGACATATAGAAGAAATTTACTAATAACACAGGAAAAAAAAAATTCAGAATAAGATTTCCAGATCATTCCCTCCTACCCCCTGCCTCACCTTCCACATTTCTTAACATACAGAGAACACTTCAGTCAGTTTTCCACTTAAATAATCATTTCAGTTCACTCTAGAGAGAAAACTTCCTATTTTGGCTTAGGCATAGGAGGTGTCTTCACTTTCACAATTTGCATCCGCCCAGGGAAAATTTGCAAATTGTGGGACTTCCTCCCATCTTCACAGTCTTTGCAGAGCTGTATTATGGGTTATGCCACACACATGGGGTATTACTTTTAAGGACAAGCTGTTCAAAGACAAAATTCTCTTAATCTCTTTTTCCATTAAATGTCTTAGTCCGTATTTCCAGTCTCCAGAACAGAGAGCCCCATTCCCTCAGGGCAAAGGATCTTTTTCCTCAAGCACTTTAACCCCTCCCCAAGTAGTTTTCCACAGTTTAAAGGAATTTCAGTGTAGTCCAATTCCCCCATAGCCCACAAAAAAGGGTTTTCAGCCAAATTATCAGTGGCATCTCTTCAATCTCTTCCCATCTGGAAACTTAGCTTTCACTCCACTGACTTCAGTAGACTCCCTGCTTTATTCCTCTCATTCAGGGGAGCTCAGGAGATCTGCAGTCTTATAAAGGCATTAGAAAGGTTAAAATTGCACCTAGAAGGTGAAGGAGCTGGGTAGGCCATGCTGGAAACATGCCAGGGCATGGGCTGTGTGGAGGAGGCTGGATGAAACTGCAGAGCCCAGCTGCACTTCCCAAGCTGCGTGGGCAGCTGGGGGCTTCTCCTCTCCCTGGCTGCTTCCAAAACAGCGGCAGAGCCCCGGCTGAGCTGAGGCCACACTGGAGGAAACTAGGATCTTAGCAAAGGTTTCCCTTTCCCCGGGCCATCAGCTGAAATCAGGGGGAGGGGGGCCTTGGTGGCTCCCCCACCCGCGCCCGGCCAGGCCGCACGGCGAGGCGGGCGGGACGGGGACCGGGACAGCTGCAACCCGCTTCTTCGAAGGGAGTAAAAAGAGGCAGATTAACTTTACCGGTGTAATTTATGAAAGTGAAATAACTTTTTAACTGGTTACCCAGTCTGTCAACCACCAAATCAGCCCTCCGATTGGTCACCTCAGCCCACAGAGGACGCTCCACAGGGGAAACAGCCCTCCTCCGCTTCCATGCCCCGCGCTCCTCCTCTCAGACCCGCCCCTCCGCCGAGCAAAACCAGCCCGCCGCGACACCCAGGTGTCCCAGGGCTTGTTGCACAAGCCAGGCGGAGACGCTGGAGGTGGCAGCTGCTGCTGGTGGAGCTGCCAGTGCCAGCAAAGGTGTCATGGGCCAAAGACAATTCCAGCAGTCAGGATGGCCCATCTCCAGACAGCCATTTCATTCCCCACAGCTATGTGCTCTGTGTCAGCCTGGGTCACATGCTGCTCTTAGCACCAAACACTTAGAGGAATTTTTTGCAGGAGAGTAAGGACAATAAACAGGATGAAATAGAGGATGTTGAAAACCCACCTTCACCTGTGTCTTGGCATCACCAGCACAATCAAATGCAACACCGGACTGGCCCAGTCCAGCTGGCCCAAACCCTCCAAGTGTGCTGCCACTGCACACACAGACCTCTGGTCTCCTGGAAAGACAAATCCTGCTGCTGCAGCAATGGAGGTTTCTGGGGCACAGAGATGTGGAGGGCACACAGAGGCCAGCCACCCCAGAGGCCTGAGAACCTACCATCTTTCCAGGTCTCCTTTTCTATTCCTATCATCTGGCAGACCCCGCTTTGCAGGTCCAAGCTCAGCTCTGTTCCTGAGGCTCGGGGCCTCTGTGCACCTGTGGGACCCATGAGAATCCCACGCCATGCACAGGTGTAACTGGACAGGCTGGTAATCCACTGGATTCACAGCCTGCCACTGTCACTTGTGGAAAGGACTGCCCACATGGTGACTTCTCCTATGAGCAACCTCTGCTTCTTGAGATAGGTTTGTAAATGGCCTTAGAGGTCTTTAAAACACTGTTCTAAAGAAATTATGAAAGTAGCTTGAACACCCACAGTATAATCTATGTATGACAGAGATCAAAGTGATTTTGTTTATTATCCAGATTAGGACAGTAGATTGTCCAAAAAACTTATTTTCCAAATGCCCCTTAGAAGAGGCAATGAGATGAACACATATACTGGAGGCAGGGTGGTAAAAGTGCATCAGGGTAGTGCTAAGATTGTCATATTGGGAGATCCATCAGTAGCTAGGAAAAACAATGAAAAGTGTCAGAATTTACAGATCTAGAAGTTATTTTGTGTAAACAGGACTAAAGATAATTAGCCAGAATTTCAGAGTCTTGCTTTGAAGCTAAATATAGAGACAGCATAATGACAGATGACATTTAGTACTGATGAAAGTTGTACGTTGGAGGAAATGTTTTGCTCAGGGTACTAAGTGCTAAGGTAACAGTAATGATTCAGGAAAAAATATCTTCCCTTTGTGTGGACAGTGCAACACAGAAATTGTTAAGTAGATAGTAAAAATTAAAAAAAAAAAAAAAAAAAAAAAAGTGTATTACAGATTTTTTATATAAAATTAGTGCCCCAAAAGTTTGCCTGAACTAATTTGGTTCAGTCCACTAGACATGCAACAAGAACAAAAGTTTCAAAGTTACAAAAAAAGGCTGAGGTGTTCAGAATTATTCAGCTGGGAAAGAGAATAACTGGAGGTGATATTAGGGCATAGAGTTTACAAATGTTACTTTTTTTTTTTAATTTCTGCATTCCTAGGTAGATGTGGAACTTTAGCGGTTTACTTGCTTGGTTAAAACAAAAAAAAAAAAAAGGATTTTGGGTTTCTGGGTTTGAGGTTTGTTTTTTCTGTTTGGTTTTTTTTTATTATTTTTTTTCTGATGTTGTAGTCCTTCTTTGGGATGGAGTTAAAATCTTCTGGAAAGCAAAAATAACCAAGCTGGAAATATCCAATCCTTTCATGGGTAGGTATGGGGATGGAGAAGACCAATGTACAGAGGGTCACTCTGTCTATCTGAAACCATAAGCTCTGGGAAAGTATTTTTTCCTGCAGTTTAAAACCAAGGAATAGAGAACTTTCATTCTCTTTGGTTCCAGCTGAAAATTTCTCTTGATAGTCTTGTTTTGCTAAAATTTCTGTATCTCTTTCCAAAAGTAGTAAAGCATTTTGGCAGAATGACGTTGAGTGTAATGATTTTTGCTTTAAAAAATTCCTGACCATATCTAATAAAAAGAGAAAAAAACACCTCATAGAACCCAGAAAGCAATATGCTTAGAGGAATATACTTTGTTTGCATAGTAAATCATTAGCCAAGGAAATTCTGTATATACTTTCAAGACCAAGAGGCAGGTGGAAAGATGGTGACAGGACTTATACAGGTTCCAGAATATCAGAAATTAATATAACATCTCTGCTTTCATGTAGTCAAGAGCTGCAGTTTTAGCACAGCCTTACTTAGCAGTTTGGCATCAGAAGTTTGTGGCACCTGCCCACGTCAAAAAGCAGATTTTACACTTATTTAGAATTAGCTTCTCCCCCTGCTCAGCTCTTCTTGCCTACTACAGCAAGACAGTCTGCACTGCATTGCAGCAGAGCACCACAGGCAAAGCTACGTAATTAATACTCTAGAAAATTAATTAGCCTGGTGCTCAGTGAGGAGATTTGTTCTTGGTAACATGATTCTGAATAATCATTTATCTCTTGCTTTCACTGAGTGAACAGTTTACAAGCATCAGCAGCTACTGCAAGCAGTTGCATCACTGATCTGTCATTCTTTCACGGCCATACCATATGGACAATAATAACTTAAATGGAGTCTAGCAGATGTTAAGTACATAGTGCAAGGCTGGGAATGCACTGATAGGACCAATGTGTTTGCATTGAGGTGTCATATGTTAAAATTTTTATCTAATAACTAAAAATATTTGTATTTTTCAACATACATATGAATATAGTGAAAATCTGCATTTGTGTTTAGTTAGATAAAGAAATTACAAAAGAAGATGGTACTACATAGCAATATTTCTATGAAGTTAATTGATTTTCTCAGTCTGCATGCCTTTCTACAAAGCAGGGAGGAAAAACTATGAAAGATATTTTTTTAATCAGTTATCTTAGCAAGTGAGTTTTTGTGCACTTACTCAAATAAGGGCAAGAGATCTTGGTCTGTGTACCCAAGGTACACAGAAGTTAGTGTCTTTGTTTCCCTGGGCTTTGCAGAATACATTACATCATTTGTATATGGTACAGAAGATGTATATCAATGTATATGCACCAAGAAAAACAAGACACTAAGAACACTTTTCGATCACTTTGTTTTTTCAGTACTAACACACATGAGGAGGGTGCGTGAGCCACTCTTTCAGTCATGAGCAGTATCTCCAACTAGCACTCTCTTCTCCTACTCCCAAGGCCCTAAGAACAAGAGAAGTGCCACAAAAAAGAGGTCCACAAGTCACCTCTTTCACAGCACAAACACCCCGTCCTTCCCTTGTCCCCTCGCTTACTCTGTGAATTTAGAAAAAAAAAAAAAGTAATAGTGTCTGGGTGCTTCACAAAAGGAAGTGAAACATTTCAAAGCAGACAGGAAACACTATGCTGCAATGAAGCTGGACTTGTACAACACCTCTGGTTTTTTGACTAATGCAAATTTAAAAGCATTCTCAGAGTTTTGAGCATAATCTTGCCCCTGTGAACTTCTCCTTCTGGGCTGAAGTGCTCTGTCTGCACAATTACTTCACAGTGTCAGGGTTGTGAGGGTTATTCCAGCTACTCATAAAGTAAAAAGGAGTTAGCATAATTTTCTTATTTTCCGCCTGCAAGCTCATTTTTGCAATAGTGTCTCTTCATATTGACAGCAGTGGAAGAACATATTTTTGCACTAAGTTGAACTTGATAATATTATATTTCTAATATGTTAATCATATTATATACTAATTATATATTATAAATAATAATAGCATATTAATATTACTTCGACATATTAATTAAACACATGTATAATAAATTTAAAGCAAATAATTAGAAATTGCATATGTTAGTCAAAATAGAAAAAAGGCTATCTTGAACAATAGAAAATTTCACAAGAAAATAAGATGCTGTTCATCATGTAAGCCATCAGGTTGAGTTATGTGAAGCAACTCAGAAGATGTGAAGGAGGGAAGGAGGGAAGGAGGGAAGGAGGGAAGGAGGGAAGGAAGGAAGGAAGGAAGGAAGGAAGGAAGGAAGGAAGGAAGGAAGGAAGGAAGGAAGGAAGAGGAAGGAAGGAAGGAAGGAAGGAAGGAAGGAAGGAAGGAAGGAAGGAAGGAAGGAAGGAAGGAAGGAAGGAAGGAAGGAAGGAAGGAAGGAAGGAGGGAGAGAAGGGAGTTCATTATTGGACTCTAAACATTAAAAACAAAGAAGTGGACAGTTTCAGAGAGCACAGTTGAGATGGACTAGGTGGAAAGCAATGACTTTCTGTATTTTAAATGAAAGAACTACTGAAACAGCTTGCATGTGTATTTTTACTGAATTTTTGCATTGATTCCACAACCCTAAAACTCAAAAATGCTGTGCTCCTTCATCACACAGGGAAAATCCAATACTTTCCAGAATAATGTCTTGCATCATTGTGATAGATTTATAGCAATGTGTGCTTCCCATCGTAGGTTCAGCTTGGAGTTAAAATCAACAAAAGCATATATACCAAAACATAATTTTATCATTCCATCTCAATGCAGGCCAAAATAAACAGAAGGATATACTCCTGCAATCCCCAAGCACTGTTGATACAGGAATACATTGCAGTTACATGTGAATAAACAAATAAAAGCATCCAATATGCTGTCTAAACTTAGCAGAAACGATGCCCAGAAGCTTCCCACAATTAAGCCAGCCAATGTTTCTCATAGCAAATTTGTTGCCCCCACCCAACCATGTGAAAATACATGTAAACTGAGCAAAACTGAAGAGACTTTTCTCCTGGTTTTATGATTCCTCCACAGATTACAGTAGATACATTTATACCAGATCTATCCATTTTCATTGCATCTTTGTCCTTTTCCACTGATTAAAAAGGCAGGGATGCTCAGGTCTGTAGCTGAAGTCGGTAAGAGCACAGTGTGATTAATTTTTTTCCCAGGGGAGGACAAGAAGAGGAGTGGAATGAGGGATTCCTCCTCACGTCTCTGTCCTAACACTGCCGCAGTGCAGCATGCCTACAGGGCTCTGGGGGAGAACATCAATATGATGCTGCTTGAAACTTCTTGTTCTCATCTTCCTTTTCCACCGTGGACTTGCAAACTGTAATTTTGTAGGCAAACTAGGTGTTCCCAGATCTCCCCTCCACGTAATTTCAAGATAATTATCTGTTCCAGCCTTTCCTCTTCCCGGAGGACCCACATTTACCTAATGAGCTAAGAAGGAGGCAGAATAATGCACTAATGACATTTGCTGAGAATTTTAAGCTGAGATGATTTAAGGAACAGAAATGAGAGTGAGAAAGCACTTACAGAGGCCCTGTGTAAGTCATCATGACTCATCAGAACATAACTAAAAGAGCAGTAGCAAACCAAATGGAGTATTTTCAGGACAGACACTGCTTCTCATTTGTAGAAAACAAACAGTCAAGAAGGCAGGAAGCTATCATTGATTTTAATTAGTGGTTCAATTATGACCAGCACATCAGGACTATATTAATTGAAACAGAAAGGCTGGTGTCTGCTTAATCAGATCTGTATTTCTCTATGCAGCAGTGTTCATTTCATCAGAAGAAAATTGGCTTGCTGGAGACTGACCTATTTGGGAAGGAAAAAAACCCCAGAACACAAAAATCCCCACAAGACCCAACTGTAATTAGTGCTGCTGATGTTGATTCGTGCTTTAGAAAATGTCGCACGACTCATCAGAATTACAGAATGTTTAAGTGAGAGCAGGGGAGGAGCCATTGTCATATGTGGTCATTTCAAAGGAAGCAGCTGCCTGTCCATGAGAGTCCACCTGCACAGAAACACGTCACAGACCTACCCACTCAGTTCCAGGAAAGCTGCTTTATTTCATGGAATCACAGAATGGTTTGGGTTGGAAGAGACCTCAAGATCATCTAGTTCCAACCCCCTTTCCATAAACAAGGACACCTATGAGATCAGGTTGCTGAAAGCCCCATGCAACCTGGGTCAGAAAACATATAGGGATGGGAAGTTCAGTGCCTCATCATCCTCACAGCAAAGAATTTCTTCCTAATTTCTAATCTAAATGTACTCTTACTTTAAAGCCCTTCTTTCTTGTCCTATCACTACATGTCCTTGTAAAAAGTCCCTCTTCAGACTTCATAGAGGCTTCCTTCAGGTACTGAAAGGTCACAATTAGGTCATCCCAGAGCTTTGTCTTCTCCAGAGTGAACAAATAAAACTCATCCTGTTCACACAGACGAGGTTCTCCAGCACTCAAAACCATACTTGTGGACCTTCCCTAGACAAACTCCAACAGTTCCATGTCCTTCCTGTGCAGGGACCCCAGGGCTGGGTGCAGGGTTCCAGCTGGGGTCTCACAGAGCAGAGCAGAGGGGCAGAATCCCCTCCCTCCCCTGCTGCCCACACTGCTTTGGATGCAGCCCAGGACACGTTTGGTTTCTGGGCTGGGAGTGCCCATGGCTGGGTCATGTCCAGCCTCTCACCCACCAGCACCCCCAAAAGCTTTTTACAGGGCTGCTCTGATCTGTTCATCCCCAGTCCGTGCTGGTACCAGGGGGTGTCCTGACCCAAGTGCACCACCTTGTACTTGATCTTATTAGACCTCAGGAGATTTCCATGGGCTCACTTCTTGAGCTTGTCCCTCTGGATGGCATCCCATCCTTCAGGTGTGTCAGTGGTGGCATCTATAAATTTACTGAGTATGCACTCCATCATTTTGTCTATGCCAATGACTTCCTTCTCTTCTTTCTTCTTCCCTTCTCCACTGCTGTAGTCACTCCATCATTCAAGGCCACTGGGTTGGTCAGGCAGGACTTGTCCTTGGTGAAGATGTGCTGGATGTCTTGGATCACCTCCCTGCCCTCCACTGGCCTTAGCACACCCTCCAAAGGGCTCTGTTCCATGACCTTCCTGGGCACATAGGTGAGGCTGATGGGTGGCTCCTTCCCAGGGCCTTTCCCTTTTTCAAGATGAGACAATAACCCCCTTTTTCTAGTCACCTGGAACTTTCTGGGACTTCCTTTGACTGCTGTGTGGCTTTTTGAGTATTATGTAGAATGGCTTGGCAATTCCATTAGACCATTCTCTCAGAACTCTCAGATGGGTCTCAGTTTTGTGGCTGTCAAAGTCTGAAAGCTGAACTGTGCTAAAGGGCTGAGACCAGCACCACCAAAAAAAAACCAAAAACAAAGCATGATCTGCTACCAGGTATTTTCCTATTTCCAGTATACATGTCACATCAAGACTCATAGAGAGACCTAATTCCACAAAGTAGCAGTGGCTCTAAATGCCCTTACGGTTTAAAGCATGTGTGAAGAAAAGGGAAACATGGGTTTAAGAATTACTGGCTTGTGAGTGAGGCAAAGTAGTGTATGAATAGTGCAGTGATGTGGTAACAACCCATATCTCTGGAAGTCAGATGAAATCGTTCTACTTCATTTGGGTACTGGGAACTTCACACACTCATTAGAAGAGCTCGAAATTTATTGAGAGCTACAATTTTTCCACAACTAACTCAAACACTTGGCAATGATGTTAAAAAAAATAAAGCAAGAAAGGAGCCACACACAAATTGCCCACACTATTCATGGCAAGGGGTGATATAAACTTTATCAACTTCAGACCCTTCATTTTCTAAGTGTGTAGCTGAAGATACATATACTATCTATTGGTTTTATCTCTTCTACTTTCTACTCTGAGTCACATGAATTACTAGTTATTAAGCTGTTAAAAGCCCTTTTTTATATTTGAGTCTATATTTAGAACTAATTATGTTTTTTCAAATAGCATGATAAGCACTTTTCAGCACCGATCACATTAAGAGACTCTATACAGGCATTTGGAAAGTGTTTAAGCTAACAAAAAGACAGGAGTAGGCTGAAACATCCCAGGAAGCCTTGATTAGAGCTGAGAGCTTCAGCAGGTGCAAGAAAGCTTTTGGGTTGGGTCTTACTTCCCCTACTGCATAGACCAGGAAGCAACTAAACAAAAAACTCACATTCATATTCAGCAGTTCTTTTATTAAGCTAACTTTTCCTACATGTTTGAAAATGTAATAATACATTTCCAAATCCCTCACAAATATAGCATTCAAAGCTAAGTATATGTGATATATCATTATTTTTCAGCTGTAACACCATAGGACAATGTGGATCTCTTGATGCCAGCACGTTAAAACTTATGCATAGCCAGAAGACATACTTTTTTCAATATGAATTCAATTCAAGAATTTTGTGACAGATTCGTCTATGAGACCGCAGACATGGGAAGTATGAGCATGTGTCCAAGTGATACAGAGTAGGGGGAAAAGCCATAGTATCTGGGGATGCACATGGACAAAGGTTAGGGAAATTGCTTCAACCAGAACTTGTACAATCTAGAAGGCAACTCAAAAGCAAGCCCAAAAGTCAGAAAACTACAATTTACTGGACAGAATGTTAAAAAATTCACTTTTAAAGAGTAAAGTTCAACCAGATCTGAGAAGTTCTCAGGCAAAATTGGAAAGAAACCCAAAACGTAAAGAGCCAGTGTTTTAAAATTATTTTCCTTAAAGTGGAAGTTCTTCACAGTACTCAACAGAAAAATGGTAGATATTAGAAGGGAAGAATTTCTGTTATCTGTAGTTGTTTTCCTTTTAGTTTTCCTGGAAAGCTTCAGTCAGCAGTATCACAGAGTATATCCCTCCAATTTCCCATAGAAGGCCAAGTTCTGCTAGTATGGAAAAACCTTTGCCTAGGGCATTTTCCCTGTGATCATTACTGAAAGCTAGGGGAGAGAATTCCTTGCCATGAATTGGCCATTCTGCTCCATACAGATACAAGCTGAGCTGGCAGCTTAATATTTCTACCAGTCAGGCTCTACAGCTTGCGTCCCAGTGCTGTGAGCTCACGGAGTACAATTTCTGGTCAGTTGTTCTTAGTTTGAAACCAAATCACTTTGCCTTACTCTTTGGTTATTTCCAGTAAGTGTTGTGTGGGTTTTTGTCATTTGCAGGAGAGAACAGTGAGATTTTTATAGATAATTTCACAAGCTGAATATGTTTCCATTGTCAGGAAAGTTAAGGGCACTGGGGGAGCTGCCCGACGGAGGCTGAAGCATGTGCTAACTTGAAATACTGGATGCCCAGTTACCACACAACTAAAAAGGAAGCACCCAATTCTTGAAGACAGCCATGAAGACAATGTCACAGGCAGTCCTACAAACTCACACAGCAGTGCACGAAACCTCAGTCACTGATTGAATGTTTTTGCTAGTTCAAACCATGTGAATTTGTAGCAAGCCTTACTTTCCTCAGCGAAAAAAGGAAGAGACAGGGAGCAGTGCTTTGGCCGGGCTCTTTCCTAAGGCACCTGCCACTCTTGCAAGATGCCAAACCCAAGTTACATACTTCCTGAATGACTGAGCTTGGGCACTGAGTGAGGCTGTCCCTTGCTGGAACTCCTGACCCTCTGACTACGGAGAAAGCTGCGCAGATTAATGGCCCTGCAGCTCCTGTCTGACACTGGGTCCCTGTGTCAACACTCCGTTCCCCTTCACAGCTGGATAGCATGTTCTCCAGCAGCCACGCAGGAGTGTTCCTACTGCAGTCACAACTTTGCTCTGCACAATGGTGTGGGCAGTGTCACTTCCCAGTGACACTGGCAGAAGACAGTTTTTAAGAACTTAGTTTTCTTTAAAGTCTTGGGCATTTTTAAGAGCAATATGTGTTTATGGGGCTTGATTACTTGCCTTAATTTCTAAAACTCTGATTTTGTTATTTTTAATACTGTGGATATTAGAATTGTCATCCAATTTAATTTCTGTCAGTCCTTATCTTATCCCTGTGAATATTACGATATAACAAATGTCAAGATTAGAACATGCAGTAATATTTATTTAGAACCTATTTTAAGAATTAACGATTGCCCATTCATGCCAAAATCTCGCTTTTTAACAATTGCATTTGGACCCTTGTTAAGCAAACACAATAAGCACAATCCTAATATTGTGCAAACATCTTGTGCATCAGTCATCAGTCCCACTGCTTGATGGACTGCAGTCTTACTTTGTAGGTCAACAGCACCCCTTTAGAGGTGCTATTACCTATTTTCCTGAAGCTTGGTTTCTCACAGGAATATCAGACACAGATTCACCATGTGTGCCTAATGTGCACCGTGTTAGAAAAGAACATCCTACTTCTTTTTAGTTTTGCAGCCTGTCAACCCACAGTTCTCACAGGCAGCAGGAATGCTTGATAACATCCCAGAGTTTTCAAATTGTGTACAATTAAAAAGAAAATTAGCTATTTTGACCACTTGAAAAGTGCTCTGGAGGTGTTAATATAAAAATGATAATCAATATATATCTGGAATGCACATGGAAAGGATGCTATAGCACTGAGATCCATTTTCGCAGCAATTAAAAATTTAGCTTGGCACAAAGCTCCTGAATTGTATTGTCATTGGGAATGGTAACCCTCAGATATCTACAGAGCTGTCATTTCAGCAGCTGGCCTGCATTACGCAGGAAGCATTCTGCTGGATGATTTTTTAAAATGTTCAAGCTGCCATTCAGATAAAAAATCTGAACTTCCAGGTGATTCTTTGAAACCCCTCCAATCTTCTTGAGTTTATAAATCTAGGTTAGAAACAAAGTAGCTTTGCACTTTTTTTGTGTGTTCCTGTTTCTACCTGCTTCATGCTGCACCAGAAAAACCACGAAAACAACAATTTACCTCAGGTAGGGCTTTATGTTTTCTGGTTTTCCAGGAAACTCACTGCCTTTTGACCCTTTATACCTACTGGAAACCTTATCCATGTACGAGTGCCTCTAATGACAGGCTTTACAGCTGGCATGGGAGGGCAGAGGCAGCCACGATTTCACACTTCATCAGATAATGACTTCTGGACTCTGGAAAAGAACACCTCACCACAACAGACAAAGGGTCATTGTCAGGTTCGAGTTGGCCAAATTAATAAGAAACTTTTATTTAGTGCATGTGAACCTGATTATGATTCCTCAAATGCTGTGCTTTCCTAAGCAAGCATTCTTGTTTCAATGTTTTTGCAATGCTTCTGAGTGCTGTGTCTCTGTGGGAAAGATCTATACTGATTATTTATTAAAATAGGAAAACGGGAAAATCAACTTTTCCTCCATGTGATCATATGCAATTCCCAGACAGGGAAGACAAAGGTTAACACAAAGACTGCACAGGATATCTGGTGACAAAGTATTTATCCTTTAAAATAAATAATTAAATAAACATCTTTTAATCTCTATGTTCCTTTCATTTCCCACCACATAGGAGGTAAACAGCAGGATAAGGCAAAAGGCAACAGGCAGATAATTTCTAGGAGTGTTTTGCCACTATATTTTTGTCCCAAGTGATGCTCTTAGATGGTCAGCTGGCCAAACTAGTGTCAATATTTCACCTCTGTTTTTCCTGGGAAAGCCAATGCCCTGAAATTTTCATGTTGTCTGTTAGCTTTTAACTAGTGCTTGGCTGAGGCTGAGAAACCTAAATATGTGTAAATAAAATAGCATATTTCTGTATATCTATGCTGTGTGCACCATGAGTTATATTGAAAATCAATGAGTTTTGACATGGCTGTTGCCAAGTCTTTGAATAAATCAGAATATCCCTTTCCCCAATCAACCAATTTCTCTCTTAGTTCAAAGCCTGTGTTTGTGATCAGGTTTGTGATAAGATCTGGGCTACAAAATGCTCTAGGCATTTTGTCTTTTTTGGATGAGCATTTAAGGCTAGACTCCCTCTAGTTCAACTAAATTGCTGGTTCAGATAAATTTTTGATTCTTGCTTGAGCATTAACTGCCCTTGTTATCATCACACCCATACCCAATATTGTTGTTGCAATGGAAAGTACTGTGAGGTCAGGTCTCCTGAGGTTTAGCTCTGTGCCATTTGTTTTTACTCACCATAGTCAGGATCCAGATCAATCTACAGCAGCCTGGACAGTGAAAGCTAAAAAATCCTGGTGTAGATGTGGCCTGTAAGGGAGGCACTCAGGAGCCAACTCTCCCAAATAACAAATTATGTATATGTATGCCAGGTTGTGGGTGCATAAGCAAGTATAGTTTAGCTGATGATATGGTAATTGAGCAGATTGTGTACAATATAATTGCTTCAATCTGCCTCTTTAAAATCAAGGTGAAGATGTTCTGATTCACAGTTGGTGTGTCAATGAGGATGGCAACAAGCAGCAAGTGACTAAGCTACAGACGCTTGGTTGTATTGATTGCCTGCACCCTACTGCTCAGAGACCACACAGGGCAGCAGTGAGACAGCAGTGAGTCTGCAGTGTGCTGCTTGACCTGTGCTGATTCCTTCTTGCATACATGTGGTGTCTACAGTGCCTGAAATTTTCAACGTGGAGGGAAATAATTCGCACAAAGGCACGGTTACAGAGGCTTAATAGCATCTGTGATTAGTGTCAGAAGAGAACTACTAAAACAGCTCACAGTCTGGTATACATACATTGCTTCACTTAAGAAAGGGCTCATACACTAAACTAGTGACAGTCTGTTATTTGGAAAGCAGGGTAGGTAAATATCAATGCATCTGAAAAATCTGAAGAAAAAGACACTATACATAGTGTCTCACCGAGATGCATGTAATTAATGATCCTTTTCTGGCTTTATAAACAAATTACATTGTCCATTAATGTAATTAATGATTCTTTTCTCACTTTATGAGCAAATTATATTGTGCACACATATTCAGACCTCTCCTCCAGTCATGTTATTATCCTTATATTTTGATTGTAGATAAAAATGGCCAGACTGCTATTGTTTAATTTATACAGTATCCTCCACTTTCCATCCCACATAGTGCAAAAGACATTGAAGTGCCAAATTTCAATAATGTGCATTTGTATCCAACTCTCTCTGAAACTGCAGATCTCTTATTCAAGATTGGTCTGTCACTAATGTACGCATAATTGCATTGGATTGTGAGTCTTACACTAGCATAGAAGCAGGTAGTGCAGAACACTGTGGCTATGAAAGGATACGATATCATCATTTTTCAAGAAAATGAGCTGAACATAAAGCCATATGTAGGCTTCAACCGTCCTCCTACTTCTTTGGAGTTTTTCTCTCCTTACTTAAGCTTGTACTAACCCTACCTTTCCCAAATACATTTTTGGACTGCCTTTTCATCCAGTTATATCTTCAGGCTGGGGAATGGGAATATTTATCCTATAGATTCACATCCATTTAATTTTCATTTTCCATTTTTGTGTAGGATAATAAGACTCATTCTCAGAAAAAAAAAATTAATTCTACAGTCTAAGAATGTAGTCAGACAAATTAGTTTCCCACAAATCAGGATGATTACACAGGTAGGTAGATACCCCAGAGGACCCTTGTGCTTGGCATTATGGACTTTCACTGAAAAAACACAAAAAAACATCATGCAATAACAGCTCTATCTCCCCTGCTGTTGCTTACAAAGATCAACACAAAATGAAGAGAGAAGGCGCTGCTTTTGCATACATAATCTTTAACTCTGAACTAACTGTTATCTGCAACCCAGCTGAAGGTTTGTGAGACAGCTTCAGAAAACAAGAAATCATCCTTCATTTAGAATGGCCATATTCAGGGGTATAATCTGCTTATGGCTCTGTGCAGCAATGTTCCCCTTGGCCCATATATACAGTGGTGCCTTTGCTGAACCACGTGAATCTGGTGGAATAGTCAGAGGCAATTACTATATCTGGATGGCTGCCTGCAGAGTGTGGTGGCTACAGAAATTGAATTATCCATCTTTCCTAGAAACATGCTGGCTGGCAGAGACCAAGGAGCAGTGACAAGCAAAGTGCAACAGCCTCGTGTGTATCTCCTGTGGCTGCCCAAAGGACTCCATTCCCCTCAGTCCAGGGATTTTCACTACATTCAATGTTCATTCAGATGAATACAGAATTATAAAATATCATGAAGATATGCCCATTAAAACTTTTTTTGAAGAGTCAACCTTTTTTTTTCTGAAAAGATTTCAAAATCTACCATTCAACATAAAGTGTCTTACGAAGAATTCAGGAAGTTTTATCCTAAAATATACTGCATACTAACACACACTTTGCCTGAGTACACTTGCATGTTGGAGGTTTGCTCTTCAAACACCAACTACATATGCCAAAGTCATACTGTTTCCCAAATGTGTTTTTCCTTTTTTTTTGAGTACATCTCTATTATTGATGTTTTTATATATTTTGGTAATACTGCCTCTGTGGTTAAGGTAGGTATTTATGTACTTCCTTGGCATACTAAGCAGCATGCCAATAGATTACTTTCCTCCCTTGCTTTGAAAGACCTAAGAATGATTATGACAGCATTGGGATGAATTCAATTTCTCCTTCATGTTTAAGGCTGCACAGTAAATCATGTTACAGTTAGTCACTGCAGAGGGTAACTGGCAATAAGAGGATTTTATGCATTTACTACCTCTCTTTCATTGTACATCATATCCTCTGAATGTTAGCTCACTGTTTTTTCAAAGGAACTCACTTTTTTTTTTCAATTACTCCCATCACTTCCTCTTTTTTTTATCACCTTCATGAAATTACTCTGCACTGATAGTTTGTATTTAGTATTGATTACATAGGCCCAACAGTATGACAGGAAGGGTTTGCAATTAACCATGCTGTTATGTTGTATAGATTCACATTTCTTTAAAAAGTGCTGTTTTGCAGCATCATTACCTATAAATCTTTGCAAAATAGTAATTTTTTTTTAACAGGGAAGGGGAACTCCCGCATTCTTAATTTATTTTTTTTAAGTCGACGTGGCATTTAACCTAAATATGAAGTAGTCAGGTCAAATCACACAGCTATCACTTGTGAGAAACTGCTTCATATACAAGCAATTCCTGCATCATCTTTCCTTGCTTTACTCCAGCCTATCCCGTCCTTCTCCCCAGTAACAATTCCAGGTAGTAGCACTTTTCAAAGTGACATGATAGGATGCAAGTGCCAATTTGAAGTTTCTAGAACACCCCAGAAGCCATAGTAGATGGCAGCACTCAAGAATAAACATGACTCAGTTTATATCTGCTACTGTGGCCAAATCTAAGACTATAGTAATTGCCTCAATTTATAGGTATAAAAATCTTAATGATGAAGATGGTGATGCAATGATGATGATGATGATAACTAGTTGGTCTAGAGGATCAACTTCCCAGAGGAGGAAATTCACAAGTAAAATCCAAACTTATCCAGGGAAACATGCTAATAAATCCAATTATACTGCAGAAAAGTGCCAGTCAGCAGCACAGCTCAGTGTAGATGATGGGAAAGCAGTGACCATTGGTTTGGGGTGAGCCACAGCCCTTCCTGTATAAACTTTCCACTTCTACAGCTATGATACCAATTAAAGTGTGACCAAACAGAAAATACAGCACAGTGACCATTTGCAGAAGTGAAACCTGCTGTGACAGGGAATAATGACTGAGAAAAAGAAATTGTTATGGCAAGATGCTGAATTGTTGGATATCATGCCCATAATCTAAAGCTATGCCTTGGAGGCAAAGTACCAGAAGGTATTAAATGAAACCAGAAAACTCAGTTGTGTGGCAAAAATCTCATGATCAGTATTTAAGGTAAAGTGAATAAAACAAAGCCTCAGTGAACCAAAGTTAATTGTTGAGCCAAGTTCATACTTCAGATCCAGATACATGTAAGCACTAAGAATCACATTTTTATCTCAGTCTTTTTCTTTAGTACTGATTGCTTATGTGCAGAAACTACTTCTCTTGAGTTTATGTTCCACTTGAAACCTGGAATCATATAATTTTTTGTAATACATGCCTATATTTTATGTGCCTGTAATCTGGTTATTTATGAAATGACTGTGTTCAAAGTACATTAGAGGCACTATGCAATGAGGATAGGTTCTGATTTTTAGTTTTGAAATACTAAAATTGCAGTCTCATTTAGGTTGCAAATTGCATGCATAACGCTGATATGCTTCAGGTTTATTTGATTTTTTTTCCTCTGATGATAGGAATTTATTAAAGTTTCTAGGTAATTAGGGCAAGTTTAGGTCCTTCTTGATGCTACAGTAATTCTTGCCTAGCTATAAAAATAGTAATATATATATATATATATTTTTGCAGGGAGCATTCTCAGTAAAATAGAAATGTTGGCTTTCTCTCTTTGTTAGACAACTAGGTAGGAAGTCCTGCTTGGAAAAGAAGGCATACGTTGCCTAAAGTGATGTAATCCCCAAAAATGACCTTGTGTATTTGAATCACAGGATTACGTCTGGCAACAAGAACAAGGAATAGAATGCTAGGAGGCTTTCAAGGCAAGCAGGGCCTCTACACAAAGAATTTATGGGGTAAGCTTTGCTAGGGGTAGCAAGGAAGCTAGACTCATCATCACTGAAGTGAAATTTTGACAAAGTGGGTTCCTGCAGAGCCTATGTCAGCACAAGCCATTGCAGTCATGCAGTGTTTTCCAAACTTTTGCTAAAGTGATTTTAAATGTGGGAATAATTTTAAAGGCAGGTTAGGACACCAATTATGGTTGAGGTCCCAGCTTTCATTTGTGCTAAAAGCAGTTGCAATTCTTCACAGATAGCATCAGCAACTTTATGCATATTGTCAAAACACTGCTGCATTGATGACACACAATTATCAAGTTAAAAATCTGCTTTCAGTTTACATCAGTTTACATAATTCCTGAAAATATTTACCCATTAATAATCTCTGTATGTACAAACATAGGGAACAAGTTGTCTCTGCCTCACTCTCAGATTCCATCAAGGGCAACCTCCACTAAAGTGACTGAGCATATTTTTCAGGTTTAACAACCCACCCTGTTTGCAGTGACAGATTTCATAACCAGCAATTATCCATCCAAAAATGTAAGTAAAACCTAGTGGTTTATGGTTTTCTAAGTCTTTGTAGGTGTTTGTACTCATTGATCTCAAATTTAGTCGCCTAATTTACATGATTTGGAGTAAGCTTTCCTCCCAGTATTGCAGAGTTGGATTTTAAAAGGGGCCAACTCCATGATAATTAGTACTGGAAGTTACTTCCTTGTACTAGGGTTATGTCTGTATAAACCTAGAAAAAGAGGCTTACAGTGCTCCTGAATTTTTCTGGTCCAATTGCTTTCTAAAGTAGGGTTAGTGCAGTCCCGTGTAAAACTTGCAGCTTGTGTTGAGCTCTTTGGGAGGACATTAACACACTGCTGTGCTATTAGGATATCTGAACATTAAATTCCTGCGTCTCAATGAATGCCCAGGCATTTTTTGATGTCTGAGTTAGTGAAGAAAGGACTCAGATCACTGCTGACATGGTAGGAAAACTACATGGGCATGGGAAGCTACAGCAGATCCCATTTCACTCAAGGGAATAGGCCTATAGAGAAGACCTATAATGAAGCATCACCAGTCACCCATTTGCCCTGGGCTCAAATGCCTGGAAAGATGCTAGAACAGCTCTTCCTACAATACATTTCTCAGATAACAGAGGTAAACACTATTGCTGTTTTCCCAAAATAATTTTTCAGCATTACACTGCTTACTTCTTGTGTTTATTAACATTCATGAAAATAACCATGAGGATCAATATGTATGAAAAATCTTGTTTTGAAAACTCTTTGAAGTAATGCAATATGAAGTTAGTACTTTTATGCTGCAGGAATTAAAATGGACACAAGTTGTTCCCAAGAGGATGCTGAGTTTGGAGAGTTGTTACTTTAGTCTTTGGTCATTGCATGAAAAGCTGAATGCCTTAAATAAATTATAGCACAGCATGTGATTTTATAGCCTGAGGGACACAAATCTGCTGTCACCACAAAAACCCCACAGTTCTGGGAATGTATCAGGCCATCTAAGGACCAGGGTCAATGTGGCAAGAGACTGATAGCCATTGATTTTGGTAGAGAAACACAACGTCCTCCAAGACCAGTGCTTAGAAAATGTGTCAGATTTTTAAGTGCAGTAAGCAGTGATCTGGGTGGGACTGATCATCTAGGAAGGGAGCAGATGGCACTGGGGAATCCTGGCAGAGACAAGATCACATGCTAATGAGTCTTTTAAAAACAAGAAGGGGTCTGGGAATGGGCAGATGGAGCAGTGTAATGGATGGGAGTAATATGGGAAAAGAGGGCTTCATTTTAATTACTAATTTTTTAATTGAGAGTATTACAAACATGAATCAGGTGGGACTGGGCAGTTGTGAAGGGACATCTGGGACAGGATAAAGGATGGCAGAGATTTGGGAAGAGAAAGAGGGGCACTGCTTTGTGAGAGTGCTTGACAGCACTGTGTGGTATCTGCCCAGGCCTGGAAGCCAGCTGGGGACTTCTCCCCTCTGCCTCGAAGACACTTTTTGTTTATTCCCTGGGTGAATATCCTGGGCCAAGTGTAGATTGTGCCAGGCAGACAGCTTCTCTTCTGCATGTGTCAGGGGGCAAGTCAGTGCCATCATCCCCTGTGCAGATGCCACACTGGTGGCTTCTGTGCACTGCAGCCGCTGTGAAAAATAAGCACGGGAGAAAAGGTAAAATTAGGATTGTGTCCTCTTTATGCTTTCCAGCTAGTCATGCTATTCAAACACTGTCTTTCACATGCTTTTTAAACATCAGTATGTTTTAACACCTTGTTTAATTGGTAGAAAAAAAAATACCATTATTTATATCTTTATAAAGTAGCGACTTTATATTCATGTTTACTTAGGATTTTATGCATGGTGATCGGATGTGTCAGCCATACTCCAAGAAATTAAAACTCAAACTTGCCATGTACTTAAAAAACTGAAAGGTTTGTTTCACTGTTGAAAAGAGAAAAGTATTTTTCAAAGATAGAAAGCAAATTGGGTCAAGATATGATGGCCATCATGGAAAGAATTATAACCTGCAGAGTTATACCTTGCTCCTTACTTTATCAGTCTATACTGATAGTGAATAACAGTATATTTTTTTTCTTTAGCATATATTTCTTGGTGTATTTAAAATCAGAATAAGGTGATATTTAGGTGACACTATTCAAAAACTATTTGCATGCAGCAATGTGGGCAGAGACCTCAGAACCCTGGGTATTGTGTACGGGTTGATGAGTACACAGATTTTTATAGGCATATATAGATACACACCTACAGAAGGCAAGAGTCATCAGTTCCAAGTACTGCTGCCTTCTGAACCACTCTTAGAATCTCTTAAAACTACGTGACCTGAAATTGTGACACGAGCAATTCCTTTTGCTCCCATACAGCAGTGATAAGCATTTTTAAACAGGTGGAGTAAAAAGATGTCAAACTCTCAAATATCAATAGATCCACAAGAGTTTATTTCAGCCAGGGACTATGCCTGGGTTGATGCCTTTGTCAGTAATATAGCTTCTCTTTATTTAAAAATATTTGCATTTATGGCATATGCAGTAGGAAGTTTTAATTCAGTTGTTCCAAGATGACATAGAGCCTCTGTTAGTCCTCAACTGAAACTGCTTTATAAAATATTAAAGCAGTTGCACTTAAAAGGGGCAAATTCTCAGCCTCATTAAAGAGAGATTCGTAAAATACTCTAGCGAGGTCAAGATTTGCTCAGAGCCTGCCATCTGAACTGTGTGGTCAAATGGATGAAGTAATTTTTCTGTTCTTTGATTTTGACTGAGGGTTGACATTCTGTGGTTTCATCACTTTCCAAACCATTAAACTGAGGATGTTACAACAAGGACTGAGAGAGAAAATTGTGAGAAGTACAAAGAAGGTTGCTGACCAGTTTTCTGTCAAGTTTGCAGTATATTTTATGAAAAGGAGAATGGAATGTTTTCTAGTAATTCTTGTTTCACCTTGACCACCAAAGCAGTCACTTTGAAAACTAAACATAAAGCAGCAAGGAGAGTTCTGATCACATACAGAGTATGTGTGGTCCTGGGAGAATTGACCCACACACAGGAGCTCATGTGCTCTCTAATCTCTTCTAGCTGGCTGTGGCATCCTGACTGCATTGTTTGTCTTGTACAAACATGCCAGGCTTGGCTGACAGCCCAGCAGGATTTATGCCTAGTTAGGTCCTATGTCTCAACTGCAGTTTCCAGAAGGTCCATAAAAATTAAAGTCACAGCCATAACACCATTGCATGAGACATGAGTGCATCAGCTTTTTGGCCCTGATGCTACAAGGATGGACCCCTACTGCAATGGAAGTCATATTTTCATTCAAGTTCTTCACACATTATTTGTACTATTTATGAATCCATTTATTTTCCAGAGTCCATTTCCAGTTATTGCAAACAAACAAACAAGAAAAAGTAAATATGCTTACAGCATAAAAATAAAATGTTTCTTTCCTTAAGGCCACCCTTCACCAAAATGCTTCAAAAACCTCCATTGTTTAAAAAAAATAATAATAAAGGAGCACTAGAAGCCTTATACTTAGACCAGCACCAGATATACTAAATAAATTCCTAACTGGTGTTTGTCTGATATGTTCCCAAAAGACCTACAGGAATACAGTTTTCATATATGTTCCACTAATAAATTTTTCCTCTAACCTAAATATCCCTTGTGCTTTTCAAGCTTGATATCAATCTCCTCTACAGATTAATCCAAATGTGTCATTCATTTTCTGGTTTCCATGGTTTTTTTGGTTTTTTTTTTGATGATCCAGGATTCTCTCCATTAGGCTTCTGTATAAGTCCATGCATTTTTCAAAATCAGCATACAAAACTACAGAAGATGCTTGTCAGAACATCCCAAATTGCAGTCACAGAAATGTGAATGAGTGCATGCCTCATTCCAGCATTAAAATCATAGTTTAAAGTCTTAACAGTAGCAAAGCCAGCACACACCTCTGAAATTTCACTTGATCTTTCCTTTCATTTAGCAACTATTTTCTCTCCTGGAAAATTTCTCTCTATTACAATTGCCCAAGTAATTCTGCTTTTATCTGCAACTCTGGGCAGACTATGACTATCTAGCTTGCTTATAAGATATTGTGTGAGACGATGTAAAAATGTGTACCTTGAGCCTGTCACTGTTATTGGTTCCACAAGTGCACAACCATGGTTACAAGACTTAATTTTGAAATTTTCATGCTGTCGATTCCTCTATGACTTTGTTATGTTATGCACTATAATTTCTTCTACTTTTTTTCAGTATAAACAAAACAAAACAAAACAAACAAAAAACTAACAAAACTTCTCTGGAAGTCTAGTCAGTTTTTTTAAAAGATGTATTCAAACTCCCTCTTACATATAGAAATATTAAATATGCAAAACCTGCAAGAAATTCAAATTTATGGAAAACTAATGGAAAAAATTATGGAAAACTAATAGCAAATCTTTATTTTAGCAGTGTTAGACTCTTCAATAATAAGGAGTGCTCATAAACTTGCTAAGGATTAATTTCTTCAAATCAGTCTTGTTATTTTTGTATTGCAGAAACTGGATTTTTTTCCTGACACCAACAAAGTTTACTTTTGCAGTTACAGCTACCAACATAGTCTTCTCTTGGTTAGAAAGCTTTTTTTAGAACTAGATTATATACAAAGCTGTTTGGTTTTTTTTTTTTTCATGGTTATAATTCTGTTTATTTTAAAATTTACTTTGCCAAGCAAAGAAAGACATCCATATGAATTAACCTCAGAGATGTTATTACGATAAATAAGCTGAACTTTTTTCACAGAGAACAGCAAAATACTCAGAGAAGTTACAGCAGGTAAATGTGGTCTTTGGCCTGCTTCTACAAAAAAAAATATTTCTCTAAACAGGTGACAATATGAGGACGAGCCATATCCTGTCTAGGTCACATGAGGTGAAAGGTTTGATCAGTCAAGGCCCCACCTCAAATGAAGCAATAAACTGAAAATGCACAAAACTCTTTTTTGACAAGACTGAGTTAATGTTGCTCGGACCAAACACCAGTCTCCCACATACTCTACACTTTGGGGCAAAAAAAAATCCAATCTCAACAGCATTAAATAAAAATGCATTAGGAATTTAAGGCCTGTCACAAGAACATGAAAAGTTGCCTTTTAAATGTAAAAACGAAGAGTGCAGGACTAGTTTGATTTGGTTAAATTTCACTGGAGGAAATAATTTCTTACTTCACTAGTGTCTGTCATTTACCTGCTTTCTAGATGAGAAGAGATTTACATTGACTCCAATGAGTCTTTGATTTAAGTCTCCTAGAGGCTTTACAGCATATTCACCTGCTTTTTTTCTATCTTCTTCTCTCTCTATCTATTCTATTATTCTATTTAATCTACAGTATATTGCCATGCAGCATAGCAATACAATAATCAAGCTGCATGGTACAGATCACTGCTTCTGCTCAGCCAGAACTGTACTTAGAGAAACACTCCAGGAAATCCTGACATATTCTCAGTAGCTAATTTGCAGTAGGTTTTTAAGACATTGGTTATTTTGTCCCTGGTCTTCTCTGTCCTGGTGTCCCAGAATGTTTATCTATAAGACAGAATGAATGTTCTCTGGCTGTCAGGTCTCTTTGCAGGCTGCAGAGGGGAGTTCTGCCCTGAAGGTAGTGTTTGCTCTCAGGGCAGAGGCTGTGCTTGCAGGCACTTCTCAGAAATGCCACAGGAGACTCCGCAGAGATCACTGTGCCTCCTCTCCTGCCAGGAACTGAGATCCTCTTTCACAAGAAGAGTACTAAATGTGTTCCCTTGCTTACTGGCCCAGAACACACCACAGACCCAAACAAGAGGTTATGCTGCAGACAACATTTTAAAAGCATAGCCTTGTTTATCCTTCCTTGCATTTTCAACACTGGTCTTTTGGGATAGTTTTTAGCTGTGTCCAGGGATCTTTTTACTGTCTCATATGACAGATGCATGAAATTGCATGAATTAATGTGACTGACTAACACTTTGGTTTTCCATGTCTGAAATGTTTGGTACATGCAGTACAATTCTGAATAATGTGAAAGACTAAAGGGAGAGTTGTAAATGGAATATAGTACTCCAGGAAAGAGAGGGACCAAAAAGAGAAATGGAAAGGAAAATGTTGCCATTAGTGCTGAATTCTAGTCTGTAGTTAGCATCTTTAATGACCATTGTTTTTAGCTGTCAAAGACACACAGTACTTTCATATCATCTCAAACTGTAAACCAAGCTGAGAAACTTGTCAATATCTTATTTAACCTACATTTAGATCCTATGCAATATTAGTAAGATCAAATGCATGAAACTTATGACTGCAAGTAAGATTTTAAAAAAATTAAGAGGGTTTGTAGGAATGAGAAGTCTGGGTTTTGTGCAACTGATAATAACTGGCACACAGCTCCTCTGCCATTTGCACTTGCCTACCTTAAATCATTCTCCTGTGATGGCCACAAAAGTATAAGCAATACACAACTGAAAACAGTCCTTTGGAAATTTCACACTGGGCCCTGATACAGGATATCTTGTTGTCAAGTACCCGCTAGGCATCAGATGTATGTAAACTCTCTCTTTCAACTGCAATTGCAACACCTCTAAGTTATTCAAGGAACCTAAACATCAGAGCAGGTAATTTGAAATGTCATACCAAAGCCTCACTTTCAGAAATCCAGAGTATGATGTGCAGAGCTGCAGCTATAATAATGAATTTGCTGAACAGCTCAGTTGCACTCATGCCAGTTTCAACAGGAATTCATCTGTGTGTTAACAGGAATACTATTAGGACTTATCATATAACTTGTACTAAAGTGTAAATTACTCCACAGTGTGCTGAGCAATTATGGTAGAAGTGCAGTCAATTTGCAGAAAAGAATGCAGGTCTTTACTTACAGCTAATCAAAGGTTGTTGTCTATAGCAGATAAACACGTACACGAGATTTTCTAAGCAGGGAAGTAAAAATTCATATTAGGTCTTTCTAAATCAAGTGAAAGAGAAGACACATAGCTACCCAGCTCAAAAAAAGAAAAGGCCAATGAACCAGCTGGATACTATCACAACACGAACTGATATCTCTCACACCAAGCAGAGAATGGTCTCCAGGCACAGGGGAGGGTGCCACCCTCGCCCTCCTTGCTTAGAATCCATCCTGACACACACCATGGCCTTTCTTGGGTCACGAGTTTGTGAAGTGCTAAATTCCTGCTACTCTAACTTGGCTTTGACACTGCCAGGCTGTTGATATACAATACCTCCTACGGTACACTAGCTAGTCAGCATGGCACCATCCTTATCATTGCTTGTTTACTATAACCCTGAGGCTGTGTTTAGTGGTTGCAAACATTTGTTTTCATAAAACATGGTACAGATACGTCTACCTTCCTGTATTTTTCCCTTTTTTAGCTCTTGGAAGCAAATTTTCTCTCCCGGGAAATTCAATGTATGTGTTACTGAGAGGTTTTATTGCTTGATGTCTCAAAGTTGGCAGTTTCAGTTTCTCAGTTTTCGGACTTTGCCTATCATAATACTTAAAGATAGATGATTGTTCAATATTTATCTCTGCATGAAAAGCCCCCTGGAATATATAAGCTGACCTGAATGAACTCACTCTTGGATGAAGGGAGAGTAATCTCACTTCTGATAACACCATTAAAAGGGATGCATGAAAATGTGGCAACATGACTTTAAGTTTAATTTTAGTCCCAAAGATGACTTTATTCCATTACTAATGCTCTGGTTTACATTGCTGACAAAGAGTTACATCACACAAAGTCACATATTTGACTAAGGTGATTGTAATTTATGAAATAATATTGGTACTGTGACTTTAAGGTTTGTTCAAGTCCTTTTTTTGCTGCCAGTACTCAAATACTCCTAAAATGTTCTCTAGTGGAATGATTTGCTATGCTTTGCCAGAGTAGAAGAATAATTTTAAAAAGGCTTTTTGGCACAGATTCAGATAAAAGCATTTCTTTTATGCAGTATTTCAATTCCCTGAATGATTAACAAACCATATTTAGCATATGCTTCTAATGCTTTGAATATCTTTCCAAAGATGTGGTCACAATATTATTTTTTATACTCTTAGGAAATGATAAAGGAATTAAATCTTGTGAAAACTGGATTCCTTAGCTTACAGAAAGACTGAATGTGCTCCCTGGAAATTTTGGACATCTTGAAAAATACAGTTTTGATAATGCATCTGAGAATAAAGCATGAAATTTTAAGGGGAATACTACTAGTAGTATCATGTAAAACTTGCAGCTTTATTTCCATGCATATTATATATTGTAATAAACGAAATCATACATAATATACCAATATTTTTACTACTAAAAAAAAAGGAGTGTGACTTTGGATCCAGCAAAACAAAAACTCAAAAAAGGAAAAATACTCTAAAACTCTGCATAAATGCAGATCCTGAAGCTGGATTTTTCCGCCTGTAAGCTGCCCTTGGAAGGTATTAAATTGAATCGAGCATGTGCAAGCCTTAAATTTAGCTCATCAGCTATCACAACAGCTGAACTGCTCCATAGAGGGGCAGGTGCCATTGATGCTGTACACATTTCTGTGCTCAGAGCTATGCCCGTGGAAAGCATATACTGTACATTCCAGCTTTGTGATGACACAGCTGTAGCCCAGGATAAGCATTTCTGCACTGCGGATGTCCCTCATCTGCCAGGACTGCTGATGCAGTCTGCAAGCCCGGCTCAGACCTGGCATTGTCACCAGCAGGAATGCAAGACGGGACACCACGTTCCTTTACAGGGGACTGGTGTTTCTCAGTGCACAGCCTCATCATTCCTGACAAACAGCTGGTCATAAAATCCATAAATGAATTCACAAAGATGCCCAGAAATGTCCTTGATGGCCCTGGCATGAACTACAACAACTTTTCACAGGCTCTCTACTGCTTAGGCTTGGCTTGTCTGAAACAGGAGACAAGAACATAAGTCATTTTATACGGGAAGAAGTGTAAGCAGGATAATTTTAGGGGAGAGCCAGCATGAGAGCAAGAAGAAAAGGCATACCAGCTCTTTCCTAGAAGAATGCAAGTGCTGTCTGTCAGCCAGGCACCTCTACAGGAACTACATTTCTGAACTGGCAGATGTCATCAGTGTATTATCACCATTGTGACTACTGCTCCACAGATCCCTGGAAGAAACAAGTCCTATGTCTTCCAACACTCCAAGGACCAAATCATCTAGATTAAAGGCACACCCTCTCACTGTGAGTCATTTTTCATACCCTCAGCTTTTCAGTTTGTGTTTTGACTGAGAGCAGAGCACTTGTCTTTGAGCAAGGTTAGTTTTGCCTCATCATGCTCCAAAGGAAGAGGATTCCACTGTGCAGGAACGCCCACCAGGAATTTCAGTCATCATATTTCCACTGGTACTGATTCTCCTGCCTGAGAACACTTCTTGAGTCTGCCACCCCATGGAGATGGCTCTCAGTTCCTTACCACACTAGTCATCTCACCTTCCAATCAACAGAGGGAAGGGAAAATGCCTCTTTAAAATGTGTTGCATGACATTTATCATGGCTGGTCATGACTTCTTATTCATGTAGGCTAAGCAAGGAATCTTCTCTAATTAGCACTCCAAAATTATATTAAAGGAACATATTCAATGGACAAAAAACCACAGCACAAGACCTTCAAAAAGCTTTGGGAAACATAGGACATGGTGAAAAGGTCTTCAGGTTAATTATTGCTCAATCCCTCAGCTGAGTGAGCAGAAAGCAAGAGGGAATGCTGCATATGAAGAGCACATCCTGACCACAGAGGCAGAGCCAGGCAGAAGGAGCAGGCAGGAGTCTTCTTGCCTGCTGAAGGAGCATACCAGGGGAAAGAAACCCTGGAACCTACTTAAAGCTGAACCAGTTGCCATGGAGGACATGATGTTTTCCATCCTGGCTCCAGGATATTAAATAAGTCTTGCAGTATTAAAAGGAGCCCAGCAGTACCTGAATATTGAAAAATACAAGGTTAGTCATGGATTGTCGGAAGGAAAACAGTGAATTACATGAATATGGGGCTCCTGCCTGGACCCATATTCTCAAGTGCAGCTGGTCTGAGTAGAAGGCACACAGCTGCACTGCCTTGGGAGCTGAAAAAGTCTCAAAGGGGAAGTAGTTAGGGAAGGAGCCATCAAGTAGGAGAGGTAAAATATTTTTTTCTTGCCTATCTTTGGAAGAGGCAGAGAGTGTGGTACTGAGTGACCTCCATAGATAGTTTAAACTGAGATCCCCTCTAACAGTTTTATTCTTCTTCACTTTGGCTTGATGTTTCCCAGGTTTAGGTTGTGCTTTTTTTCTCCATTACAACTTCTGGCAATATTAGACAAAAGGAAAAGAGTTCAGGGTTGTGTATCTGGGCTTAGTTCATGTTTGACATCAGACACTGTAATGGAAAAAAATAACTCTGAACTTGGAAACCGATTGTCAAGAATGCAAATGTATTTAGAAGGCTCCAGTTTGCACAAACACCTGAGCCTCATGATAGAAATACAGGAATCAAAACATTTTATTGTAGAATTTGCATTCAGACTCTAAGTTACTCCTGCAAATATCTCTCAATCTCATAACCTTTTTGTGAAATGTGGCCAAACAATGGGTAGTTTAACTATCTATTTATGTGGGTGAAATGAAAAAATCACATAGAAATTATTCTAGCATATTACATTCAGATAAAAGAATCCTACTTTTCAAATAAGGCAGGCTTATTTACTTTTGTTAAAATGATACAAATAATTTCTTACCACAAACTTATTGACACATCAAGATGGCAACTGTGTCTTTGAGTGCAAAATGTCATGGAAACAGGAGAAAATAAAGGTATTATGTAATTTTACCAGTGTATGTAACTGCAATCCAACAGCAAAAGGGAAAAAAAAGAGAAGGTATTTCAGACAGAACCTTCTTTTTCTATGTGTTTTTTCTTCTATCACAGTGAGAGTTTGGTTCTCAATACTCAGAAAATGTTCCTTTAAATACTTGTGAAGGAGTTTGTCAGGCAAAACTTCAAATTTTTCAAAATCTGAACTACTGTATAAGACATGGGTCACACTTTATTTGGCTGTCCACACTGCTAACCCAAGTAACAGCCCTAAATTAAAGACTGACACTTGCTAGTTTGAGGAGATTTTAAGGCCATCCATATGTTTATTTGAAGAAATTTTAAAACCATTTCCTTTTTCATTGATTCTACCTTTCTTCACTTTTATGTTTCATCCAACTCAAGTAGTTCACTAGATTAACCCTAGAACCAAAGTCAAGCAAAGCCTTCCCATTGCTGTTAATGGGGACTGCATCCAATTCTGGTAGTTGAGTAATCACCGTAAGGACAGTCCAGGCAAGAGGAAATCCCTCCTCCTTTGGCATCCCTTGGGCATATAATGAGGCTCACATGCTACAGCACAACTGTCCTGTAAAGCTGATGGGCCTCTGTGGAAGCACAAGACACCCAAACCTGGCAAAGGCTAGTGAGCTCACTCTCTACCTCTCTGGTGGAGCCCCATAGCAGCAGACTGGAAAGCATACACTGGGGATGGACTATGCAATACCTATGCAATAGAACAGATATACACTTTTATTTATCCAAATGACAAGGAATTTTTTCCTTGGTCTGTATTGGATCCTGCTTCTTTTCCAAATATAATTCCTGGATAATTTTGACCAAGTGTTCTTCTTACTGCTGTCATATGATTTCAAAAAATATTAATGAGTTTAAAACTACCAACATATAGGTAATGTGCAGCGTGATTCTCTTTAAATACAGGCACAAATACATCTGCACTTTACATAAATATTGTCCCAACAATTCCTTAAATATACCTGAAGAACTTTTAACCCATTATAATTAATTTTTTCTAAATTTTGGACCAGCACTATGTTACAAATTGTAATACCAGCCTATTCTCAACAAGGTCCATAGCCACATTAAAAAAATGTTATACATTCATTGCATATGCCATTTGGCTTAAATTATAGGGAAGTTAAAAATGGAATGGACAACATCCTAGACAATTGCTGATTTTTCATGCATGCATTGACCGAATAACTTGCACACAGGGCTTAAAGACTTACTCTCCTTATGGAACTAGAGATGTTTAAGTGAGATCAATGTTATAAGAACATTCATTGCAGGTTTATTTTATCTTTTAGCCTGCAAATAAAAGAAGGCTGTTATTGGTATGCTTTGGAAGATATAGTTTCAGAGGATCTGTTTTGGACAAAGTAGCAGTACTTGGCACATTAAAACACCCAATCACTAAGCAGCTGGCTTTTTTGTAAATTCATTTATTGATCCCTTGGTTTTAAACTGGAACACCTGTAGCAATAGCAGAATTGCAACATAAGTACTGCTGTGCTATATGCTACCAAAGCTCTTTGCTCCACACCTAATTTTTGTTAAATAAACTGATGTTCATGAGAGTTGTTGTCAAGTTGGAAATATTGGGAAATTATTTTTACCCCTTCTACCTCCAGCAAAACACTTGGCCATATGCCTAACAATAAGCATGTACATAGTGTAAATGATTCCAATAAATGAAGTAGCTTAAGAGTTTTGTGGATTCATTCTGCAGCTCGAGATATATGTGAAACACTGCAGTGTCTTATACTGCTGACAATATCTTAAATCAGAAATGAAGGATCTGTATGCAAGACAAAAGAAGTATCTTAATCCTTGGTCAGGCAGCCATGGCAGCTGCTAAATGATCTCTGATATCTGACTGGACAGAAACTTCAAACACACATGCACATACATCTCTATACTGCATTTGGCTTTCTCCAACCAGCCAGATCCAGAAGAGATCAGATGATAATGAATGGGCCCTTCAAGATTTCCCTGCCGGCTGACTTGAAGCAGAATTACTCTGCCTAGGAACAAATCATACAAGACATGCAGTATACTTCAGAAAATATTCAAAATATGTCACTGACTTTTCAGGAGGGTGTTACTTCCAATATAGCAGTAAAATGCAAAGGTACCACTCAGCAGAAATATCCCTGCTGAGAAAACTTGCACAAAGGCGCATCTGAGATGATTCAGAAGAGTAGCAAGAGAACAAGAATAAGAGCAAAGTAATAATTCCACAGTACCAGAGAAAAACAACTGGGCAAATGTTCTCATGAGGTCATATGGCTGTTCTTCCACTCCCTTTGTCCAAGGCTGTCCCAAATACATGCAAACTATTCCTTACTGCTGTTTGTCCAACTTGTTCTGTAAAATCTCTAGGGATGAAGGCATCACAGTCTCTCAGACAAGTCATTCCAGTATTTCACTGTCCTGGACAGGCAAAACACACTGTACCTTTGGTTTTACAGCAGCCTTTTACGCATTTCAAGACCAGTTACATGTCCTAGATTAGCCAAGAACCCTGACTCTGACTGAGCTAATGGTTGGTTTATGTTTCAGGCAGTTATTGATTGCTGGCTCATGTCCTGTTGATTTTCAAGCACTCTCTTATCTTTTAGCTTGACATGCTCTCTGAATGTAACTAAGGGCTCAGGACTTGCACATTCCACTCACCTAATTGCTCACACACGCCTGTTCTCTCAAACATGCACATTCAGGCAGGAGCAGGACTGTGTGGAGCCTTCCAGATGTTGGCAGAGAGGATCCAAAGGTATTGTCATCACCAACAGAGGGACCTAAGGAAATGCAACTCACTTTTAGACACCCATCAACATATATTGATACTTTTTCTTTAATCTTAAGCAATCCCACAATAATGAGAGTCTTGGGATAACAGTCATTCTCTTTCTCAAAAATATGCATAAAATATGGATCATCTCTTGGGCAGACAACACATGAAGGTGCTGGAATATGGTAAGAGCACCACCACCATGCCCAGACACCTTTAAGCAGGGTGTCAGAAAACCAAGAATTTGAGACAGAAATAGGGAAAGGTGGACAAGTTGGGAGCCCAGCCTTTCATCTGCAGCTGCAATGCAGTTGAAGAGTTAAAGGGTGAAATGTAGTATTTTCAAACATGTTAGGAAAAAAGTGGGTTTGTGTGTCAAATATAGACTACCCCAGAATTGTTTTCAATGTCAAGCACACAAGCCAACTCAAGGCCCCGTGTATTTTGTGATATGACAAAGCCAATAGTTTAAGAAAATTCTTTTTTACCTAGGGAAGTGAAAACTGCAGAAGCAAACAAGCAAGCAAAACACCAAGCAAACAAACAAAAAACCTCCACCTTCCACTTTTCAGAAGATGTGTTTTTAATAACATCAAGAATTTTCCAGTGAAGGTTGATAATCTTCAGATCTATCGCAGTCCAAAACTGCATTTTCAGGTTAAGTATTATTAATGGGAAATTTTTTTGGCCATCTTATCAAGACTTATCTTTTGAGTTTCTGGGCCCTGTTGTAAAGTGGACCTGTTGTGCAGCTCAATGTGAAACCTCAGCTCATCCTACTACGAATCCTGCTTATCTTCCAATTACGAGCATCATATTCCACAAATCAGTCCTTCTGCCATCTCCTGCCTTCCCCCTTTTGCAGGAATCATGCCCCTGAGCCCCGTCAGGT
This sequence comes from Luscinia megarhynchos, assembly GCA_034336665.1. Lineage (NCBI taxonomy): Eukaryota > Metazoa > Chordata > Aves > Passeriformes > Muscicapidae > Luscinia > Luscinia megarhynchos. The sequence goes on along the minus strand of CM067592.1, from coordinate 40,510,777 downwards.
AATGTCTTCCTCAAAGGCAGCACCACCAGAGGGAGTGTTTAGAACATGCAGAGAGACAAGCCCACCGTGCTCCAGCCATGCCCTCCAGCTAAAAGAAGGGGTCATACCTGGAAGTTTCAGAACACAGCCTGGCTGTTGCAATTCTTTCAAATTTATCAATCAGACTAATCTTCCTCATGTAGCTAATTTGGGAAAGAAAACCCAATGAGACTTCATGAGATGCATCCCTGACATGAAGGGATCTCTTGCTTTCACATAAATCTCATCTCCAAGCCGGGTCATGTCTACACTTATAAATTTTAATTCTAATTTCCATGCAGAAAAATAAAATTGCCTCTTCCTATTCTTTGGAACAGCAATGGTATTTACATTTGGAAATTATCTGAAAAGAAATCCAGACTCTGCAAGACATCTGCTTTTGAAAAGTCACTTCTTTCAAACAGAAATTTTAAAATTTCACCCTTTGGCTTGGCAAAACCATGGAGAACAAAGTTTCATGAAAGGAGCATGGACAGCCTCCCATATAGCTAAATACTAGATTGTAATGGCACTCATTATTTCAAAAGCCAGAAGAGAAACATGTTATTCTGCAGAATATTTAAAAATCCATTTGGACAACCATTTACCCTGAATTGTATTGCATATGTGTTGACCTGAGTGATCAGACAGGTGTCTCAATTGCCACAGAAAACAGCATACACAAACCAGGTCAGTGCATTCCTTAAGGATTTTGAGCATAGAAACAAACAGCTGTTTTCTTGCTCACCTTTCCCATATTCACTAGAATAAAAATCATAATTCCTGTGGATTTTTCACAGAATCACTGGGTTGGAGAAGACCTTTAAAATTGTTGAGTCCAACCCGTGCCCTAACACTTCAACACCTCATGGCACAGAGTACCACATCCAATCTTTTCCCAAACAAATCCAGAAATGGTTACTCCACCACATCTCCAGGCAGACAATTCCAGTACTTGATCACCCTTTCTGTAAAAAACTTTTTCCTAATACCCCTCCTATATTTTCCTTGATGCAGCCTAAGGCTGTGTCCTCACGTTCTCTCAGCTGATGCCTGGAGAAAGAAACCAACCTCCACCTGACTACAACAACCTTTCAGGAAGTTATAGAGAGTCATAAGGTCACCTCTGAGTCTCGTTTTCTCAAGAATGAAAGGGCACAGGCAGAAAACATAAAATTCATATATATCTATTGTGTCTGTTACAGAAAATCCAATTCCCTAATTAGTTATAAATTTCAGGATCATTGTGATGTGCCATAATGTCAGTTCCCAGAGAAAACTGTGATCTTAGGAAAGTAGAAAGTGAATGGTTTATGCCGGCTGGAAAGCAGATTTGTATATGACTTGTTTCCAATGGCCTTTAATTTGGCTGAAGAGAACATTTTTAATAGATGTGCAGGAACACAGTAATCTATCTTTGCAGGACATCTCGACCAACAGAGTGATGTTGTCATTTAAAATGTTCTTTCAAAATTATTATTATACTAATAAGTTACATCAGTACAAGGCAATATTGTACTAGTAGTGGTAATTATCTGGAGATTTGGTGGAGACAGCAGACTAGCTCTTCTCTGCCATAAATTGGTTTAAAACATCAATAGCACATCAAAATGTAAGAACTTGTAGTGGTGTATAAGTGGTATAAACAGTATGTAAGAATGTGCAGTCACTACCAGGAGCCCAAAAGAAATCTATTTTGTTCAAGACTGTCATTTAAGGGCAGGAAAAATAGAGTGGAACAGAACATTATAAGCAAAATTGTTAAGATAATCACTCTGTGATAACAGAAAATATCTCCAGCAAAGAATGAACACTAACTAATCCTAGTTCAATACCTTTGCAATTTAAGAACTTCCACTTCTGAGGGTAGGTGTGACAGGCAAGACCGCCACCTTCTTCCTGCAGGACTATCCTCACTTCGCTCATCAGGAGCCTGCCTGTAGCAGCAGACCTCTCATTAGGGGTAGAAATGAGCCAAGACACAGACCCTTATTCAACAACATGAGAAGGGTGTCAGTTTATTCTCCTTCACAGCTTAGCCATCCTGACTGGCTGCAACAGGCTCCCAGTGCAGGGTCCAGCTGCAGACTCTGACTGTTTCCTGCTCCACTGTGACTGCGGTATTGGTTGCAGACTCTGACCACAGCTTTCACCCAGCTCAGCTGTGACTGCAGGCTCCAGCAGCAGGCTCTGACTCCATCAGACCCAGACTGACCTCACAGCAGATCTTTTACTGCACCAACTCTCTTCCTTGTCTTGTTCTTCTTAGTGTCACTCTGGATCATTCCTTCTTCCTCAGGGCTCCTCTACCTCCTCCAAGTCCTCTTTCTCCAGACCCTCTGCCTCCAAGATCCTCTCAACCAGCCAATCCACCCCTTTTATCACACTTATATCTATTAGTCACAGCTGAGACCCATTAAGGGTAAGGCTGTTCCTCTTCTTTGGTAATTAGTAAAACTGTGAATTATCAGGGGCAAGATCGCCTGTAATCTTTTCTACAGCTACACCTGCCTTCACCACTGCCTGGGGCGCAGCATGGTGGCAGCTGGCCGCTGGTGGGAAGCCTTCTGGAAGCCTTTACTGGAAGGAGACCCTGCAGCAGATGCCGATGGGGACAGAGGTTTCTGTACAGAGGCAGTCTCCAAAGGCAGCAGCCACCCACCAGCAGCCTTTGACAAATTTGGGATGGGGTTAAGTGAGAACGGCAGGAAGCAGAAGCGGGGTCTGTGAGGGTGAAATAAGGAAGTGGGAAGGCTGGCACTGGGTGTCTTGCAGTGGGGGAAGTGCCCGCTAAGGCAGCAGTTCACAGGCTGGTTAATTTTCTCTCAGAAATTCAGAGAGATGCAAGAAATGTCTTAACATAAGTCTGAGTTGGGAGAAGAACTGACAGCCAGGAGGAAAAAACAGCCCTGGAGGGAAATCCCCAGACAGCTGAATTGCAAAAGCTTCATGCTCAGCCTAAAGCAGCACTAAAAGAACTGGAGAGAGAAAATTATCAGTGGGATGCAGTAGAGGTGTGCAAATCCTACCTCCATCAGGTGGAGGTGGGACAGACTGTGACACCAAAGAAACACATTGCAGGAAAAGAGGTGGCAGGAAGGCAGAATTAAGTCTCTGATGCATGAGGGAGATGAGGTGATGAAGACAGTCTAGGTTTGAACAAATGCATTCCTGAAAGAGTTCACACAAAGGGAAGGGTTCGATATTTAAAACACTGCCAGGATGCATTTCCTGGCACTGGAGTTGGAGGCCATGGAAGATAGGAATTCCCACGGCTCAGAGGTGTCTCTGCTGTTCACAGGGATCCTGATGGTCCTGGCTGCAATGTGGACTGTGGGTGCCCTAATGCACCTAGGGTCACCAAGACAAAGCTGCAAGCATAGGGAACACCATGTGTGTGACACATGCTTAGGAACACAGCAACGGCAAGGTCTTATGTGCCTCCTCCAGTATTGCAAGTCTGTGAAGAAATGTGGGAAGAACAAAGCCAAATGTGTTTTCCAAGCAAGTGAATATTTTGTGAAGCAATGTGTGACTTCCAAACTGGAATTAGGATGGTATACAATTGCTTTTTGTCAGTTTTTCTGGGCTTAAGTTACTTTAATTTTATACTTGTTTTCTGCTTTCTGAAGTACTGCTGAAATATACCATGATTCAAACTAAATCGTTTATCTGCCTTCAGCATCTGCATTTCTGTGGTTGTGTGCACTTCACAGTAACACAGAGTTATCAGCACACATTGGGTGTACATCCTGTGACCACAAAACCACCCTGTTCTGTTCCCTGTGCAAAATGGCAGAGTGCCTATACGGCCTGCAAACACTTGTGTGTCTCCCAGCAGAATATCAGGATGTGGAAGGCAGAAACACTTGCTGGAGCCTGAATAAGAGCATTAGAGCAGGCACTGGACATCAGCCTATGACTCTGGAGGAATCATGCCACAAGAATAGCTACTAGACTTCAAATTGTAGCCAAAACTGGACTTAGACTAAACCACAGGCATTGATTTACTGTATAATAGAGGGAAAAGCTGGCATAAATATATACTATGTATTACTGCTTTCTTAACATGGTTACACCAACATTGATTAAAATATCAATCCATTCATCTGAACAAGCAAAAGAGCAAACCATCAAAAGAGGGAATCCAGCCTAATACTTCTTTGGGAAAAAATGTTCCCTCCCCCTCAGCCCCTTACATGCCCCACTGAGCAAGAACAAAACTTTTCAAAACAATGATGGTAAAAGAATTTCAAGTCATGTATCTGTTTTCATTTAGCAAATACTTACCAAGCTATTTCAGATGTTTTAAATAGGCATTTTAGCCCCCCCTTTTAGCAGACAACTTGAAGAACCTACTAGTACAAATGTAGTGATCATTAATTTGATATACCTGAAAAGAGTAGTTGTAGTTTAAATTGAAACATAGTCATTTGCATAGAACCTTATTCTATTCTATTCTATTCTATTCTATTCTATTCTATTCTATTCTATTCTATTCTATTCTATTCTATTCTATTCTATTCTATTCTATTCTATTCTATTCTATTCTATTCTATTCTATTCTATTCTATTCTATTCTATTCTATTCTATTCTATCCTATTCATTGCATAGAACTGATGCAATCGTCTTAATAAAATCTAAATAAGTATCAATACTGTTTTATCTTTATCTTAAGAAATGAAACTGGCACCCACAGATGAGAAGAACCACGTATGTTTTACACAAAGCAGCATTCTAAGCTTTCTATTCTGACTTTTAGCCCAAAACACTATATTTCTGGTGGTATGCCATGGGCTCCATAGTTCAAGTTGTTAAAAAGTACTTCCAGAGAGTATCACTATGTGTACCAAAACCATTCTGACAGCAGAGCTGATGGCTGTATAGATGTTTTGCTGCACCTGTGAAGGAAATTCAGAGATATCCTTTGAAAAACCAAGCAACTGAAATTGTAACAAACTATATTTCATTTGTATATTGTGGATTCATATTGTCACAAAGGGAGAAATAAGGTTGCCTTGTGCAGGCGTAGATAGATTCTGAACTCTCTTCCAAAGACAATTTTCCTCTACTGAGCGTATAAATCTTAATTTAGAATTACAGAACACAGAATAATTTATTACAGTTAGCATTTTTCCTGAAAGTTACTCAGTTTCTGATTTTGTATATTAATTCTTTTTCCAGAACTCTTTTGGGGCAGAGCCATGACTCTTCTTAAGTAATTCTTGGCAAGCCCAAGCAGCAATTACCACACATGCTGTGGCTTCAATGTGTTATAATCTCTACTTTTAATACAAAAGTTCTTAATTTTCAGTTCACAAAAGCCATGATATTGTTTTCATGTCCCAGTGAACATTGCTCTAAAGATATTATTTCAGGAGTTATGCACAAGCCTGTTGCTAAAATAAGACTGGATTCAGAGTCATGACAAAAATACACGTTTGCACGTTCAAAACGTGTTACATATGACTACTCTCAAATTTGTTTAGAATGAATTCTTTCTGTTGCACTGCTGCCAGCAAACATTTTTTACTAGAATACTCCAATGGGATTACATAGAATGAAGGCAAACACAACCAAAACAACTCTATTTTTATGAGATCAAATATTCACAGAAATTCTTTCCCATGTTAATGAAAACCTTTTTATTCTGTTCTGAGAGCATTTTCTAGATCCACACGTATTGTTTCTGCCAAGACATGTTGTGTAAACCTGTAATGAGGTAGTGTGGAAGAAGCAAAGTCATGTTTATTTGCACTTGTGGTGTGACTCAGCCAGGTTTCCAAGGTAAGGCACCATTCCACTATAGAGCAGCTTTGTTCATGTAATAAATGTTTACAATGACAACTTATGACAGACCTTACATGTATTTTAATAAATTATTATAAATTATTTATTTAAGAAATTATTAATTTAAGAAAAATGTTGCAAAAGGTGTTCTAGGCATCAACAGCACCTGAGATAAATCTTTGTAGTAAATAATTGAAATTGGAGACCATAAAAAATAACAAATTTACTAAAATTTGCAAAAGTAGCTGTTTTTAAAGGGTGTGGCAATGAAGAAGGTTTGAAGAGTAACAGTGCTGGAATTCCTTAAGGATCTTGGCATCACTCTTATTTTAATTTATTTAGGAGACTGTAGAAAGGAAACCTGAACATGATGTCGATGCAACAAGGTATGCTGTTATGATGACAGAGCTGGAAGGAATTGCCAAGGCAATTCCGGGTGAAAACTGGGGTATCATACAGAAAAGACTGTGAGGGCAAAAAATTATAAAAGCAGGATGAAATTCAGTAGCTGAAAATAGGATGTCACGCACAAGGGATTAATCACGGTACCCTGATACGAGGAAAAGACCTTTTGCTGCAAGTGATTCAGAAAAAGAAGGATGTAAGTACCTCTCAGCCCATGGGAAGTTTACTGTGTATTACAGGCATAACACAACCACAGACAAAGGCTTGAAGGTGGCATCAGTGTGTGCAAAATGTATTTCCACTAGAAATAGGGAAGGTCATGCCAGTTTAAAATTCTTTAACTGTAGTACAGTACATATCTGAATCATTCATGCTCAGAGGGACTGAAATGTAAAATGGAATAATGAGGCAAATTAGGATTCTGATCTGAGAAAAGATTGGCTTTGCATCCTGGTGAAATAGAAGTTGGAGGTGGTTCTCAACATTGGACTGTGCAAATACATCAGAAGGAATACACCTGAAATGGGAAGCATGTTATAAACCTTCAGACCTACTGTTTTTGGGAACAACCTCACAGCTCCATCAGCACTAGGATCTCTCTTACCCAGAGGCTTTCTATCTTCCTATCTACATAGCGACAAATATTGTTCTCTGATAAAATGTTCACAGAGATAGTTACCCACAGATTCAATGGTCAGGTGGCACAGACACACCAGCTGTGCACTGGATCCCTTGGGCATTTCCTGGTGGTTTATGAGAAGAAGTTATTTTAGTTAGTGGTCATTGCTTGCATAGATGTTCTGCTTTTACTGGTGAGCAGGAAGATGCAGGTTGGATGGATGGATCCAGTCCATGGGCCATGTTGGGTTAGAGGATGTTATTTCCACAGAGAAGGAGGAAGGAAGAAAGCATGTGATTGAACTGTTTAATCAAAAACTGGAAGCACAACTAATATAAAAATCTCAAAAATCATTCTAAACTCTTCTCAGGCAAGCTTCAGCAGTTTCTACAGCTCCCCTTACTACACCCTTCACAAAAACCCCTCTTCAGGGGTTTGGATTTGCAAACAGATAAAAGAAGATGAACTGGGTCATGTTTAGCAGCTCACAATGTTGCCAAACTCTCTTTATATCTAGACACTCAAATACCACACCTAACTTCTCTCAACTACAAGAGTTCATTTACATAAAGTAAACAAACAGTATCTCTGCCAGTGGTACACATGGGGCTGTGCCATTCATAGATGTTTGTGACATGGAGAAGTTGGCATGTTTGCTTGAGAATAAGCATCATATTAATTAAAAATATTCTCAGGGGAACAAAATATAAGCCACAGCAATCGAACTGAGTGGCCTCTGACCTGTTGTTCAGAAGTCTCTGGGGCAAAGCCAAATGAAGTATAATTAATATGCCTGGGAACCCATAAACAAGCAAAAAGGGCAGGGTGGGAAATGGGATTTCAAAATCGTTTACATGTAGGTTTATCTGAGTTGATTGCTAATAAATACCTTCGGAATTGCTTATCTGTTGAAAATTACTTCCCTTCTGGAAGCAGTGTTTCTCTAGAGACAAGTTGTCTTATGCATGAAGCAGAAAAATCTTCTTTTTCTTAAAAATAGCAGTGCCAAAAAATTTTAAGCTGAAGTCAGTGAAGATTTTTGGCTAAAGTTCATGCATCTGAAGTGGAGATGCACTTTGTACTGAAGTTTTCCCAAGGGTGATTGCAGCTTCAGTCAGAGTGGGGATCATGGGGACATACTAAACAGCAGAGTACTACACACCATAGCTGAACTGGAGCCTAACCAAGCCAAACTATAACTTTAATTCTTTTCCCCATGACTTTATGCAATAGGCAAAGCTAGAAACAAGTAGGTGTTAATTTGGAGTAGCTTCTTGTCTAGCTGTCATTTAGCCCAGGAAAATCTGTCATTCCATCCAGGTGAGTAAGAGGTATCTTGAGTAACCAGTATGAGATTTCCCTAATTCCACCTCTGCATTTCCTTTCTCAAAACATGCTTCGTTCCACACTCTTGGGAGATCTGCTACCAGTTCAGCATCTCTTGGTAATGTCATGAAGATCCTGATTCCATATGGAATTAAGTTGACAAATCCCATTAAATAAAGTCATAACTTCAAACCCATGAAAGTGCAGTGGAAGGTACAGTGCTAAATATATACAATTCTGTACATAACTTCAAGTCTGGTCAGATAGGCAAAGAGAACAAGATGAGCAAGAAATTCCTATCTGGTCTCTAACCTTGCATTTCAAAATAAAACAGCCCTTTCAAAAAAATAGTAAAAACTAACAAAAACTAGGTGGTGAAAAAGTACCTGCTTTCAACTTTGATGTGTGGCCACTTGCCTTTAAATCACAGCATTTAATTAGCAGATTGGTAGTTAATACTATTGTCATGTCACTGAAACATTAACTGAATATAGGGAAATAGTACAGCATCCTTTTATCCTATTGATTGAAAAAAGTCTTATCCATTAAATAATTTGCCTGGCAGAAGATTTGTTTTTACAGTCTGAGCTACTATCAAACACAAATAAAAAATATGTTTAAGTTGAATGGCAGGCATTGGTGGTGGAAGAGGGAAGAAATGTGGGAATAAAAGACAGCTGACTATGTTCTCCATTTTTAGTGTGCATAATTGTTCCAAATATTCCTTTGAAGTTTGAGATCGGGTGTTGGTTGGCCTAAAAGGCCTTCTCACCACAACTGAAACATAAAAGAATTTTATCTTTCAGTGTTACTTTTTCCAGCTTTAATTAAACTTCATTCAGCTTAACTCCCCTGTGACTCAGCTCTGACAATATAGTCACATAAAAATACCATTATGTCAGCATCACACAAAAGACAAGCAGCATCAAAGTTTCAGAACAAAGGAATAAGCAATTCCACACTGTTTTATTTACCAGAATTGGTCCTGCACCTACTCTGCTTTGTATAATTGCTGGTTTAGTATCAGACAGATGAAGGAAACAAGCTCATAGAAGATGGAAAACCGCTGTGGGACCTTACCTATACTGCATGTCTGGACTGAAAATCTGAAAGTACATAAATGTTCTGTGACTGTGAGTATAGGGTGAGATTGCTAGCATGCATGCCAAAATACTATACCAAGCACTGCCCAAATCTTCCAATAGAGTAGAAAATATTAAATTTTATATTCAAAGAAAATGTGGTCAAAGTAAATTCTCTTTATAGCAGCACTATTAGAAAATTATGGAGAAATGTTTTGTATCTGCACCTTCCCTTTTTAACTTAAACAATGGGATTTTTAATGAACTATATAAATACTAAAAGTATTGATATAAGTTTAAAGAATAAAAAGGAACTCAGAAAATTATGTGCAAATGCAAAGAAAATAGAAGAAAAATCCTACAATAATGAACAACATTTTCAAAAACTACCAATGGGAAACAATCAATTTACATTTACAGTGTCTCTGTGTAAAGAGATGATGTGGTAACAAAAACAGAATAATGATTGCAGAATAATGACAAGCATCTTTCTTTGTTTCAAAAGCAGAAAGCTAAGGTCAGTCCCACATTTTGGGTATTCTAGAAGACATGCCTAGCTACGTAAAGCAACAGTTTTGCCTAAGAAAATGTCTGAATGAATTATTTTTTCACCATTCATTCTGGATGTCTTAGTCAAAGAAGAAAGAGCAGCATCCTTCACACTATGAAGACAATGCCATTTTAAGATGCTGAGGTGTTTTTGGTGCACAGCATGCTGATGACATCTGACCTAAAATTCAAAGGCCTATTTCAGAAGTTATTTCACAGAATCATAGAATTATTAAATAATGGAAAAGACTTCAAGATCGTAGTGTCCAACTAGACTAGTGCTATCAAATCCACCACTGTGGGAGTTTGGTTGTCGGAAGGTTGCAGACAGACTCAGAAGCTTAATATATTCTGTTCTTCAGGTTAGTATTTTATTATAGGGCGTGGGTATAAGAGAGAGCTTAGAGCAAGAAGGCAAGAGAGCAAGAGAGAGATAAGAGGCAAGAAGCAAGACAGATAAGAGGCAAGAGAGCAATTTTCCATTTACAACACAATAAGTATTTTATCTGATGAATATTCCAATTTCCAATAACCAATCTAATACAATATACTAATTTCCTAATATTTGCATGCAACCTATAGGAATCCCTAAATTACCATGTTTTATGGCTTTCTTATCTGTAACCCTTATCTTGAGACCTTTCCTGCCAGGCTTGGGGCAGGATGTCTGTTGGTTCTTTGGTATTTGTGGCATTTGGTATTATCTAAACAAAGGAAGAGGCCTCAAACCTTAACATAACTATCTTCAGTGTCTATGTCAAACACTGCCAACATCTCTATTTCATCTATTTTTCCAGAACTACTTGCCAGACACTCATAAGATTTTGATATTACTTCTCCAACACACCACCAAACCACATCCTTAGTTAGGTAGCACATCTACATGTCTTTTAAATATCTGTAGGGATGGTGGTTCAACCACATCCCTGGGAAGCTGATCCAGTGCTTCATAATCCTTTCAGTGAAGAAATTCTACCTTATGTCCAATTTAAACATCCTCTGGTACAACTTGAAGCCATTTCCTCTTTCTTCCTATCCCTTCCTGCTTGGCAGAAGGGACTGACTCCCACCTTATTATCTTCTTTCAGGTCAATGGTGATAATGTAGCTGTAGAGAGTGATAAGGTTTCCCCCTGAGCCTTCTTTTTCTGCAGGCCAAACAACCTCAGTTCCCCAGCTGCTCCTCACAGGGCTTGTGGTCCAGAACCTGCATGAGCTCCATTGCCCTACTCTAAACATACTCCAGCACTTCAATATCTTCCTTGCAGTGAGGCATCCAGAGCTGGACACAGGATTTGAGGGGACAATGCTACGTACAAAGGGGCAGTCTCTGCCTTAGTCCTGCTATGGTAACACTATTGCTGTTACAGGCCAGGATTGGCTTTCCTGACCACCTGGGCACAGCTGGCTCCTGTTCAGCCTCCGCTGATCAGCACTCCCAGAATCTTTTCTGTCAGGCAGCTTTAGTTCTGTAGTTCTGCTATTGTGTGTGGTGTTGCACAGAGGTTATGACATATGGATCATCCTGGAGGAGCCTCAAGCTATCCCTCCTACATTAGTTTCAGCAAACCCCTAATGAGCTTGCTGGACTTTGAGAATTCCTTTCTATGGTATCCAGCTTTTCCCATGCATGACTTATTTCAGAACCAAGTTCCATCACCATTTTTCTTTTCGCACATTCAGTAGCCTTGTACCATGCTCTGATTATTCGGGGGGAAACTCTCCCAACTGGAACATTAAGACGATAATTTGGAGGTTGTCAAAATTTTACTGTCCTGCAGACTGCAGCACTTACTTTTCAATTAATTTCCCCAGAAACCTTTTTAGTTGTAAATTGTAACATATTAAAGAAAGTGTATCATGTGTTCTTTCTTTTGACTTTTATACCTTCATTAGAACAAAGAATAGGTAATTCATCAAAAATTTCTTCTTGTGAACTACTAATTCAATTATTTGTACGCACACACCACCATTTATTTACCATGACTAATGTAACTGTCAAATACTAAGTTACGTCATTTAACATTTGATAAAGTGTACTTCAAGAGAATTGCAACAATACTTTTTCATAAGAATTAAAGCTAATACATTGTCTTTATGTTCTAATATTTTTCTCTAATGTGGATTCTTTTATTAGTAAATAGACTAGCACAGGTCTTGCTGTGCTTAGATGTTGTGCCAACGTCACCAGACTCTGCAGAGAGGACTGTGTGAACATAGCAATGCTGCTTCTAGATCTGAGATAGCTTTGTACAACCACAAGGATTTTTCTCATCCCATCAGTAGCTCTGATATCATAAAAGGATTCAGATCCACATGCAAAACCAGCTGCAGAGTGTTTGCTTTTTCCATACTGACACCCTAATGCAAATAGGAAGAAAAACATGTCACAAGGGACAAAATTTTAATCCTGAAAACCTAGTACTTTTCCCAATCCTGGTTGTGTTAATCTGTGTGACTCAAAATTCCCCAGGTACCAAATGCATCTGAGGAGAAAATCTACTGTGAGTAGCTTTTTTTTTTCTATTTCCTGTTCAACTACAATAAAGAACCAAGCCCATAGGAAGCCATTTTTTCAGATTTCCACGGAAGCCTTTAGTATACCTCCCACCTATGCATCAATCTTGACTCTTCAGAAAATGACTAAAATTTTACATATAAGAATTAAGATGAGGTGATTCTGGTTTTATAATTAAGATTACTTGCCAAACTCCCTTGCCTCAGATGGACGAGCTAACCACTAAGATAAATGATCATGCTTTCTGTTTGCTATGTTACTTACTCTTTTGTTCTTCCTTCAGAAGGACACTATGTCAGCAGGAAGGATCCCTCCAAACAAAAATATCCCATCAGCTGATAAATCAAACATTATTCTAGAGAGAAGATCTGTGTGTTTTTTAAATGCTTGGAAAGAGAAAATTAACTCAGGCCTCCTAAACCAAGGGCTTTTTTATTATAAGGCTATTCTATAAATATTGACTAATGCTTTCCCACCATTTCTCTCTACAAAGAAACAGTGAACCCCCTGCTCAGATGATTAAAATAACAGATAAAGGTGACTACCTAGAGAAGGAAGCTCAGATTTGTGGAAGCCAAACACTAACTAGCTTCAGGAAGACTCAGGCTACCCATTATTCACTAGCTTCAGTAAATACCTAATGAGTTTGTTGGACTTTGAGAAGCTCCTTCTGAAGTATCCAGTTTTGCCCATGCATGACCTACTTCAGAACAAAATTCCTTCATGTTTTCTTATATACTTCTACGAGCACACTCTGACTAATCAGTGAGGAAGTCAAAGTTTCTGTTAATTTAGGGGTGCAATTGTGTCACTGCACATGAAGCTAGAGGTGATCACAGGCAACAACTGGTCTTTGACAGCAGTCAGAAGAAGGAGCTTGTGGGGAAAAAAGCATGGACAGAACTTGCCCAACACGATTTCCCAGCCTCTAACACCATGTGCCTAGGCCATTTATTGAAATAGACATGTTCTCAGTGTATTTAGTAATCTTCAGTGGATTCCCATTCCAAGAAGCTGACCAGCACCCTTTCACTAAGGATATCATACAATATAAACCAAAGTGTTATACAGTAACTGAAGTACATTCACATATTCTAAAAACTCCAGAGCGACTTTCTCTTCAAGTCTGGAGTGAAGATATGCTCATGCAAAGCTGTCCAAACTCCTAACTCTGGACCAAACCAAACCACTCATATCTTCATTATACTTTAAGCCAGTGGAAGTCTGGTAGAGATGTAATAAAACTCAAGTGTGCAAGTGGTGGAGACCGTTTCACAAAGTCCAAAAATGAAACCACTTCTGTTGCCCTCTTCATCTGAAAACTACTTACTTTTACAGCCATTTCTTGCCTTTGGGGGTTGTATTTGCTTCCTTTAATCTGCAGTGGTCTAGCTATAGATAAAACATATAGACCTCGACTGAAGTTATGATTGGTTTGACATGTTGGTCTATATTCCCAGCACAAAATGCCATCACCTTTGACTTCTTCTTGTATTTTTCTAAACTTTTTCCTTTAATAACAGAACTCAAGTAAAACTCAGCTGAAAGTTTCCATCTTTTCGGAGTCAGCTATCCATTTACCATTTCATTGACATGGTTTGTACAAATAAACACAGGTCTTAAACCAGAATTCACTTCAGGGAATTCACTCTGATGTTTAGTATGGACACAAAATTCTACAACTTAAACATATGCTGCAGTCTATGTAGTTATCACTGTAGGCAGACTATCAGAAGAGATATTTGTTTAAGAGAGATATCCATCCTTGACTTTCTTCTGGAAGTCTTCACACTGAAAATATTACCCCTGTTTGTGAAAAATCAGTGGAGGTGCCAAAGTAAAGAAGAATGAAATACACCCTTAAAAGTTAGCTGATCTGCTCTGGAAAAATATATACTAAATCCTATAAATCAAATCATAGTAACTTTCATGTGTTGGAGGTTTGGGATCTTTTTCTATAAAATTAAACCTTAGAATTACACAGTCTTTTAAAATATGCTTTCCTAGCAAACCAGCAGCATAACACAATAGTATCATTCATATCTGTCTGGTACGTTTAGCTTAAGCCTCATATGCAATTGCCTTATTAAATTACCTGGTGCTTTCTGGTATTTTGCTTAGTTTTGCCATAATGGAGAACCAATGCAGCTGTTCCTTCAGTTTTGAAATTTGTTCCTCTTTATTTTTGCTCTTTTTTAAGTTTTGCTGACTGCAAGCCAGTGAGTGACATGAAACAGTTCAAACATTCAGACTACAATTTTAATAAACAAGTTCCTGCAAATTAGGTCTACATTTTCATCTGTATGTTGAATCTCACCTTTCAAATGTCAAGGAGCAAAAGTTCTTGTATTTTATTTTTTCTTGGAACGACAAGGTAAATCTAGGAAGCTGATGGCTCCAGCCAAATACAAATATAAACACAAATGCATTGTGTTTTCTTAGTCAAAGCAATAAAAAACACACGCTGTTTTTTCTTAAAACATATAAACGTTTGAAGAATTATTATAGAAAAATAGTAGCTACACTTGACAGATACTGCTTATATTATCTAGTAAGGGCTTGAATATATTATCTGTTTTCTTTAGACTAATACACATCTCAGCTATAAGGTGATAACAAGAAGCCAAGAAATCATCCAGCAAATTAGCTAGCAGGAGAAGCAGGGTACAGGCAAAGGAATGCACTGCCACTAGCTAAGCAAGCTTACATCTGAGCTATATTAATTACTGCAGGAAAACTTAGTGGTGTATTGTCACAAGGCCTCACATTTCCTGCTACATGTCACACCTCAGTTTGTAGTCGCACGCGCACAGGCGTGCTGGGGATATGTGGTGATGCTAGGACCCATGTTTTCCTGGCTCCACTAAACCTGGGCTGTAAGGGTATCGTGACCCATCTGCAATCCCTCTGCTAGCACAACAATCAATCTCACAAGCAGAAAGGGAACATTTCTGACACGCCTTCTACAATACATATGCATTTTTCACCCCCAAGACTCACATATTTATTTTCCATTTTGCTCTGTGGCAGGCACAAATTACTTGTCAGGCTTATGTGAATTCCTGGCTGACCAGTCACAGAAGAATTTTGTGGATTTCAGCTGTACGTCCCTTTCTGTGACTCATTTTGTTCGTAAACTACACAGCTCTCTCACTGCAAGACTGGTAGACAGTATTTGCCTATGGGCTGTATTCTGGCACACTGAGATGCTCTTAAAACAATCACTTTTGTTGGCAGCCAGACACATGTGCAAACTTCTCCCCTTCCCTGATGCAGTGGCCAAAATGAACAGAGCCCTACATTAGACCCAAAGAACCTCTTGGAGAACAGATGTCCCATGCAGAACTATCCTGGCTGCCCATAAAAGGCACCTCTTGGCCTGGTGTTTGCCCCCTGCAGGGAGGAGCACAACATGTTTGGGTGTTATCCAAACTCACGGAAAGTTGGTTAATGCCACTTATATTCCAACAGATGGGCATAACTCTGAGCTGATCACAGACTGTGTTTTGACATAGTTGCCAGCAGTAGTATGCCCAACTGGGTGAGTCAAAAGGGGCTGTCAGTTTTGAGCTTTCTTGCTTCTAGTTAAAGACATGCCCTGCTGCTAATCTTGCTTTCCTCAAACTAGATTAGCTTTAAGGCATTCAAATGCCTATCCCATGGCTTCACAAAAGCATTCCTTATCTCAGGCCTTAAACATCAGGCACAGTACTGCCAGGCCAGTGTGTGGTCACAGCCCCTGGCCCATCTTTTTGTTCTTGTTTCCCCACAGTATCTTGGCTGGATAAGCAGCTGAGTGAGCCTCACTCTTCTCTAGTGATGGGAACCGTATGCCAATTAGGCTAATACTTACATGGATGTAAGCACAGAATTCTTGTCGGCAGTCAAATGCTAGGATGAGTCACATCTCCACAGCTGACTAGAAGGTGAGCTGTCAGGGGCTACCATGACAGCAAAATGTGAGACACACTAATGCCTGTTAATTGCTGTGCTGCTTAAAAACAGACTAATGAGATGTTTGTGATTCAAACTCCTGCGGTGTCCAGTTGTCTGCCTGCCTTGCTCGAGGTCTCATTCTTCAGTCATAATACTGCCACATGTCAACCTGACTTCTGACATCCAAGGCTGGTTCTGGCAGTCAATGTCACCTGCTCAGAAAGCAGCTCCTAGCAGAAAGAAAACTTATGTCACTTGATGGTGCATATTGCTGAGAGTTATAATTTTCTTTCTCTCTTAGGTGTTTTGTCCATTACTGCTGTTTTTATGCATTATTGGGTTTTACCTTTTACCTGCAGCCACTGCCCTTAGAAATGATTCATTGATGAAAATCTCGCAGAAGTAAATGTCACTCTTGTTCCTGGCACACAGCAAAAAACACTGATTAGTCATAGAAGCCCCAGCTTACCCCCACACCCCTCAATCCCAAACAACAATTCTAAGAGTGTGTCATTTTATCGTTGTTCCCAGTTGTTTATTCCTGGATGGCTATTTCCCTGAAATGTTCATCTTTTCTGTGAAGCAGAGTTTCTCTGTAAACTCACATTAATGATGCGTACATTAGGCAATTTTGCTGCTCTCAAACTATACTAGTTGCATTTCAAATTAATTTCCACTAACACAAACAATTAAGTTCTTTCAAAATAAAATCAACAAAAGCTGAATCTAGTAATCATCCCTAGCAAAAAGCAGACAAAAAGTGGGAAAAAAAAGCATTTTTCACTTGTGTCCACTACTGTCCTGGGGTTTTTGTGATATATTATTAAATTGCTGCATGGGGAAGCTGAACAAAGACATTATTAAAACCAAGATTTTATTTCCTTAGGACAGATCATAAAAGGAAATTAGTAAAAGAGTAATAAGAATCTGCATGGGAGTTGAGATAAAGCCTTACAGAAAATGAGAGCAAAAAGAAAATTAAAATTTCCAGGTAGAATAATCAGTGTGTTTAAAAAAATAAGCAAATAAGCTAACAGCCATGGAAACATGCTTTCACCTTTTCTAAGTATCAATAAACAAATACTGGGAACTATTTTTTGCATGATTAATGAATGTTCTGCATTACAAACATCAGACCTCCTGTTTGTGCCTGTGCTCTATGAATGCCCACTATTCACTCATTTTATTTCATAAAGGGAAGGAAAATGTTGAATTTTGATCTCTGACAGCTGCATACAAGTCATTTCAGGAGACATTGCAAGCACCCAGGAAACTGGAGTAGGGGTAAAAAACTTCAGAGGATCACAAAGGCTGTTTGCTGTTATTTCTGCAGAGCAGTGCTGCAGCATGCCCTTGTTCACACCATCTGTCAGACTAGGGGCATGTCAGAACGTCCTGCACCTTCCACTCAGTCCATAAGCCCAGTTGTCTCAGCAGAGAAATCAGGGGATGGCAGTGGTGCCCAGTGTATAAGCAAGTCTCAAAAAACTGTCACAACACCCGGTTACACCCATATGGCCACCTTATTTCTAGTGGCAATTGAATTGCACACAATTATTCTCTTTTGAGAGCATTTAGCTAATGCATCAGTTTATTTTGAGCAGCAATTATGTAAACATTAACAGAAATATAACAATGGAGTCATTTTTTTCAGACTTAAAAACTGGAACTATAAATATTGAACCATTAAAACACCATAGTGTTAAAGACCAACTACATATTAAATACTTCTAAAAGAATTTGAATTTACCTGTTATATGTTTTTATTTCTATTTTGCAATTATGGTGTTTATATACAAAGAAGTATTCATGGTTCTTTCAAAAATTGTTCTCAATTACATTGACCCAAAATTTTACTAAAATAATACAAAAAAACATAACGAACAACAGGAAAGTGAACTGCTTTACATACTGTATCTCAATAAAACCCCCCAATCTCCTTTCTCTAGAAATGAGACATAAATGCTATGAAATTCATTCTAAGAACAGGAAACTCCATTCTAGGTAGATTCATACGTGCAGGAAACCTGCATCAGAGGTATGGAACTACAAATGGTAAGGAAAATAATACCTATTAAGAGAGGTCTGGTGTTATGCTTTATACAACTGTGGGAAGAGGCAGGCAGTTGAATTAATCTGCAGCTAACTAGTTTCCAATTAATAAAAAAATGTCATTGCTTCTTCTCACATTAACACTTGACATTGTCCCCCAAGAGATCCACCACTTTCATCCAACTACAGGTCGCATCCATGCTCTTGTCTCTGTGCTGCAGAAACAAACAGAACCTGCTTTATCCCCGTCCTGCTAAATAGAGATTTTGAAACAGATTGCTTATGTCCATTTTTATTAATTAAAAGCTAGTTTTAGAGGTCATACCCTTTTCCCCCAAGTGCTAATCCCCTGAGCGCTTATCACCTTGTTAAATGTTTAATGTTGTGAGCATACACTGGTGAAAGCTGGGTCAGGTCAGTCACCTCCCTGATGGAGGAAGAGGCCAATATTGGAGATGTAATATACATCCCCCAAGGGCTGAGGGGGAGGAGGAGGCAAAACAGCTGCTAATCTGCCATAGCAGAGTGACAGCACATGTTCATCTTAATTTTTGCAATTCCTCTCTCTTTATTTTCTTATGTGTATATACACTATTTGCCAATTTAGTGTGGTCCTAGAAAACTAGACAGCTCTAAGAAAATAATTAATCTCCCTTTCTCTAAAGAGACATGTAAAATATGATCAGAATTTTGACTAATAAATGAGCAAAGAATTCACTGGAACATTGTCAACACAACCTGATTTTGACACTGACAGAGGATCTTTCAAAGAGTGGAGTTATGCCAGTTTGCATGTTCAGGTTTCAGGAAATAAACACATAGAAGCTAAGGCCAACTACAGATAGATTCTCATTAGCTCAGAGAAACTGTCCTTATCTCCAGACAATAATCCACTTTCATTAAAGAAACAGATTTACTGAGCAAAGCTGTTCTCAACCTTCTTTGACTGGGACATTGTATAGGAAGATACAGATGAGGTTAAAAGATTTTTTATTGTAATTTAAATTTTTCTGCTATTTCACATTATTTTCTGGCAGAGCGGAGAAATTAATATTTGTGCAAGTTAAAAACTGAGGATCTCATGCATTAAGATTTAAGGATATACGCAATTAAATGATCCAAAAACTTAGACAAACATGAAACAAAAAGACAATGTGAAGATCTTAACTCATGAACTTTAAGATTATTTTTTTCCAACAAACAACATCATGAGAAAAATTTGTCCTCTTCTAACAAATAAACTTCTCTTTTTTTCCCCTGCAGTCCTGATCAACCAAAGGAATGAGAATATTTGGATATGGTTGGTGGGAGCGACAAATCTCTACTTGTGATCTTGTATCTCACACAAACTGATTTTTCTTGACTTTCACTTTTGAGTTTTCCCAGATTTCTTATGAGAACTTGTTTACCTTCTTTATGTCCTTTACTCATTAAAGTCCCTCTGTATCAGGAAGATGGCATGTCCCCTTCATAAGACACAGAGATTCAGAGAATAACTCAGGCTGGGAAGCATTTTTGGAGGTCACCTAATCAGATCTCTGCTCAGGCCATCACTTTCAGTTGAATTCCAAGTACCCCCAAGGATGGAGAGTCCATAGCCTCCCTGGGCAACATTTGCCAGTGTCTGATCACCTCATGGGGGGAAAGCCCTCAACATTTGCTCAGAATTTTGTGTCTGGGTTGTGACTTGTGTCTGTCTCCCTACCCTAACACCTCAGTTAACAAAAGAGAAAACAAAAAAGCCTCGGCCACATTGTGAGTGTGACTGAGACAAGGCAGCCAAAGAATTTAGAGCTACAGAAGGAATGCTCTCACGAGGAATTTCCAGTCTGGGTAAACCTGTCTGAAGCTCATCTGAAGGTTATGGCTTCATTTGCCTTCTCTTACTAGTTTCCCAGGGAGTTGTTTACTTTTTTTTTAATAGCCCAACTGCACCTCTTTCTCTGACCTTCTGAGAAAAAAATATTTGCAACCTTCCTGACACAATGAAAAATGAAGCTACATTAACCAGAGGCAGCCACTGCATGATGATCACAACATTTACATTGGATTCTTTTTCTGACCCTAGTGTTCACTTCGTCAAAGGTACATTAATTACTCAAAACTTGCATCATATAAGTCAACATGAACATTCAGGTCAAGATAAAGCCTTGAGAATGTTTTCCTTCTTTTGTTTTGCAATGTATTTTCATTCTTGGGAATTAGTTTACAACACATGGTAGGGAAAAGAGCAAAGCTGCAGAAATGCACAATAACAGAGTGCTTTATGATAAGGGAAGTAAAGTACCTTAGGAGCAAAAAACTCTAATGCTATTGTCAAATTGATCTTCAAGAAAACAATAAAAGCAATATTTTAGATGAAGTCTGTGAGTCAATGAGCAGTTTAAGCTTTGAATAGAAATTCAGTAGAAATTCAGTGTTAAAAAAAATTCAAGTTTAATCTTTCCTTCACATTTAAGATGTAGGTAGGAATGAGTTTGTTTAAATGAAGACCATGTTTGGTGCAATAGCTTCGTAACACAGTCGAGAGACTACCTGGTCATGCAACCAATCATACCATCATTCACAAGAGCATGATAATGACTATGTGATCTGGTAATGTGACACAGGCTGACACTATTTGTGTTTTATATCCAACTTCACTAAAAAACACAAGAGAGAGGTTTCATGTTTTGATGCTCAGAGATTAGTTAGCCTCTAATCACAGCCAGAGTCTGTAGCAATCCTACGGAACAGCCTATCATTAGTCTGCACATGCTTTAAATGAGAAATCTCAGCCCCTGCCAGTGCACAGCCCCTTGTACCATGGCTCTCTGGAAGCGCACTGCTATAAGGAGAGCAGACCCAGGCCCAATGCAGGGAAGAGAGGGCTGAGGGGGAGCCCATGGTGGCCTGAGGAGAGGGCTGAGGGGGAGCCCATGGCACCTGAGGGGAGGGCTGAGGGGGAGCCCATGGCACCTGAGGGGAGGGCTGAGGGGGAGCCCATGGCACCTGGAGGAGAGGGGTAAGGGGGAGCCCATGGAGCCTGAGGAGAGGGCTGAGGGGGAGCCCATGGTGGCCTGAGGAGGGGGCTGAGGGGGAGCCACATGGAGCCTGAGGGGAGAGGAGCTGAGGGGGGAGCCCATGGTGGCCTGAGGAGAGGGCTGAGGGGGAGTCCATGGAGCCTGAGGAGAGAGGGCTGAGGGGAGACCATGGCACCTGAGGAGAGGGCTGAGGGGAGCCCATGGCACCTGAGGGGGAGGGCTGAGGGGGAGCCCATGGTGGCCTGAGGAGAGGGGCTGAGGGGGAGCCATGGAGCCTGAGGGAGAGGGCTGAGGGGGAGCCCATGAAGCCTGAGGGGGAGGGCTGAGGGGAGCCCATGGCACCTGAGGGAGGGGGTGAGGGGGCCCATGGCACCTGAGGGGGAGGGCTGAGGGGGGAGCCCATAGTGGCCTGAGGGAGAGGGGGTAAGGGGGAGCCCATGGCAGCCTGAGGGAGGAGGGGGCTGAGGGGGAGCCCATGGAGCCTGAGGAGGGAGGGCTGAGGGGGAGCCCATGGCACCCTGAGAGGAGAGGGTAAAGAGAGCCATGGCACCTGAGGGAGGGTGAGGCCATGGCACCTGAGGGGAGAGGGAGGCTGAGGGGAGCCCATGGCACCTGAGGGAGAGGGCTGAGGGGGAGCCATGGAGCCTGAGGAGAGGGGCTGAGAACCATGGCACCTGAGGGGGAGGGGTGAGAGCCCATGGCTGCCTGAGGGGAGGAGCTGAGGGGGCCCATGGCACCCTGAGGAGAGGGAGTAGGGGGGAGCCCATGGCACCTGAGAGGGCAAGAGCCACATGGCACCTGAGGAGAGGGCGAGCTGAGAGCCCATGGAGCCTGAGGAGGAGGGGTGAGCCCCATGGAGGCCTGCTGGGCCCAAGAGCAGCAGCAGCAGCTGAGGGGAGAAGAGCTGAGGCGGAGTCCCATGGCAGCCTGCCCCACCTGGAGCAGTGGTGGGAGCTGAGGAGAGGCTGAGGGGGAGCCCCATGGAGGCCTGCCGGACCCGAACGCAGCTGCGGGAGAACTGCTGAGAGACTGGGACTGGGCAAGGGTCAAAGCAGTCAAGCTGAAAGAAGATGGGCTCAGATTACATACAGGGAGGAAATTCTTCACTGTGAGGGCAGTGAGGCATCTCCTCAGTTTACCTTCCCCTTCTAATTTGAAGGTAGGTGGTTACTGGCTATGCTAGCCCATAGAGCACTAGGAAGGTGAGACATTCCCTTACTCCTAACTTTAACCTACAGAGCAGGCTGCATGAGGAGGGAGAACCACAATTTACATTCTACCAGAAAAGGTGGAAACCAAGAGACAGGTGATTCAAGGCCAATGTTACTATTCTTTAAGTCCCTAGTCACCAAATCTCTTCATTGCCTTTGCTTAAGGAAGTTTTCAGTACAAGGTAAAACATCATAAAACAAATTATTTCATGTAGCAGGAGTATCATTGCAGGCAAGAGCTACTTTGTGAGGCAGAAAAGATGCCACAGCGGATCACTGCTGTGCTACACAGACATAGAATAGTAGAATAGTTAAGACTGGGAAAGACCTCTTAGATCAACAGGTCCAGCCATTAACTGAGCACTGCCAGTTTTACCGCTACACTGTGTACCTAAGCACCACATCTGCATCAAAAAATTATTAAAAACTTTGGGGACCATGATTCCACCACAACTCTGGGCAGCCTGCTTCCATGCCTGACCACCCTTTTCTGACAAAGATAAACACCAAGTATTTAAATGAAAAGAAGAAACAAGTAGGGATAAAGAAAAGAAGAGTTCAAAGTATCATGCAATAAAATTAAAGTTGAGAACTCAAAGAAGCTGGCTAAGCACAACAGAAATCACAGCCTGAGGCACAGCAAACAAAAGCAGTGATAATTTTACAGAAGAAGCCAGATCAATTCAGGAGAGGGTCACATTAAGCTGTGGCAGAGGAACTGAACTTTAGGGCCAGTGAGAATTTTTTCCAATCCTCTGTTCCCATGCAGTGTCACCAGCTAAAAAAAATAAAAGTACAAATGCACATTTGCAAAGGTATCCTCTACTTGTGGGATGCTGCATTGTAAAAGAATGTTCTGTGTGTGGGCTTTAATCCCTCGGCAATTGTCGCCATTACAGTGAATCGACCCTTTAAAACCAAGACTTACTGGAACCCAGCATCTGTGGTTTTCCCTCGAGCCACCTCTGCTAAGTTCTTCTTGGAAGTGCCCACTTGTATACTCAGGTACCTGTCAGCAATCATAACCTGGCTTCCAATCACATAAAAGAAAACTTTGCAATTATCAAGGGCTTCTGATAAGCTACAATATACGAGGGCAAAGTAAATGGCAATAGAACCAGAACAAGCACTTTTTGTGAGTGACCTGTACTGTTTCTGCTAACATTATAACATTTTGTACCAGCTAGTACATTACTGAAACCAATCCAAGTTCCCCAGTTATTCTGAGAGAAATTTAAGTAGGGGAAGCTTGGTACTTTAGGCGTAGTGTGAAGAAGGAAAATGCTACACCCAAGAGCATTTACAGCATGAGGTGACAGCCAGGGTTTTACGTGTTGACAGCAACTGTACTGTCTATCTGAAGGACATAAAAGTGCAAAGGCAGTGCAATCTATTCGCCATAGAGAGGAGGGAAAATCCTAAAAGCTAGAAATAGATCATGAACAATCAGTGGAAGTCATGCCACCACTGTTTTCTGACATGACCATAACTGCCATAAAAAGTATGCCAGATGTTTTCTTAAGAATCAGCATCTTTGTGAAACACACACACACTCTGGATCAGTGTTTACTGGAGGCAGTAGAGGGGATGCTGAGGGCTGCAACAACACCCTGCTGTTTTGTGGATCTGAAGCAGCCTTACAAAGGTGTGACCCAGTGCTTCTCCTCCAGCATGGTTATCTCCAGAGAAAAGAGCCCAGTGTGGGAGCCTGTTGGAAGAGTGTTGGGAGGAGGGCCCTGGAGCTCTGCTTACCTCTGTGCACTGTGACTGTCTCTGTGTGCTGTCAGTCCCCATAGGCCTCATTTGTCAGCTGAAGAGTGGTTTTTAGTGGGCCACCTGTGCAGGAGTTGTAGATGCAGCTGTAGGGACTAGTTGCAGGCCACTCTCCCGCGGCAATCCTGCTGTGCAGGGAGGGGCAAACAAGCCAACTACATACTCCTTATAATAGCCTGACCCCTCCCACTGAGTATGGCAGCTTCCCCCAAAGACTGGTTGCAGGCATCCCCTCCCTCTGGCCCACATCACCAGATAAAGGCAAAAGCAGGAATTTGTTCACATAATAGGCCACATTGGCTGCCTTTCTGATATCTCCCCAGGCAGACAGGGCACTGGGATTACTACTGCTGCCTTTGCTTTGGCCCTACCTGAACGCTGGCTGGCTCCAGGCTGTCATCCTTTACAGCAGAGTCACCTTTCGACGGCTTCCTTGATACCCAGATGCTTTGCCCTGACAAAGAGTGACATGGAAACTGCTGGAACTTGTGTGGCAGAAGTGGCACACAGACTTGTTCTGTGCCCACACACAGGATGCATAGGTGGCAGAACAGGTGGAGTCAATGCATCACATAGTGGCCTCCCTTCCAGCTGTCCAGGAAGATGGGGGCAGTAGTTGTCAACTCCAAGGAGCTGGTGATGGTGGCTCCCCCTCTCACTGCTGCTGCAGTAGTAGGGTCTCATACTAGCAAGGGGAAGAGGCACCACAGCCATCAGATGACCTGGAGAGGTGTGATGGAAATGCCCAGGTCGTTCGGGAAGAAAACCCTCAGAGCCTCCCAGAGTGCTGTTCCCTTCCAGCCAACCTCTGCTGCCATGACTGGGTGTCGGATGCTTGAACCTGGCAGGGAGGAGAAAGTCCTCCAGCAGCTCTGGGAGGACTGGACATGGAGAGCTGCTACAAACAATTCTCCTCACTCAATGTCAGTACTAATGGCCTCATTCCAGCACTCCAAACCTCGCCAAATGCTTAGCTTGGAGTCTGCAGGCATGAACTGGTTAAGTGGAGACTTGGCGCTGAGTGTAGGCAGCAAGGATACCTAATATCAGAATTTGAGCTTCCTCTGATGCAGCATTGCACCACCATTCCTATGTAGCCTGTCACTGGATCCCGGTGAAAAGCCACCCCATGCAGCGAGCCAGACGATGGAGGAGGACTTGAGGTGCTGCCCAGCACTGCTCAGTGCCCAGACCTCCTGCTCTCCCCATGCAGAGCTGCTGGAGCAAACTCTGGAGCCTGCATGCCTTGCATTTGTGCCCACTGGAGTCCATGCAGGCTGTGGCTGCTGAAAAGCAGTAAGATCAGGAGTTGTTTTAAACTCAGGCTTATTTGGGTCCTGTGATGAAACCTGGTGCCCCAGCAAGAAGGGGGCCTGGCAATGAGGCAGCCTTACCAATGCAGAGGAAGATCTGGAGACCTCAGTGCTAACAGGGCATCTCAGTATAGCTCAACAGGGCCTTCAGAGGGTAGAAGGCACCCATCGTTGCTGGAGGAAGCCCATGAGCTTTCATGACTGGCGGTTCAAGCTGGAAGGGACTGCAGGGGTCACTTTGTCAAATGTTCTGCATGCTTAAGGAGGCTCATGTAGAGCATGTGTATCACTTTCAGACAGCTTTTGAATATCTCCATCGGCTTTCCTGGGAAACCTGTGCCACTGCTTGGTCACCCTCAGGTAAAGAAATATTTCCTGATATTTGAGAGGAACCTCCCCTACATGTTTTAATTTGTCCCCAGTTCCCCTAGTCCTGTCACGGGGTGCCACTGAAATAATGTTTGC